>JAOWBW010000324.1:0-682861 GCA_026119855.1 Campanula takesimana
TAGTCCTTTTATTTAAGATTCGTTCTATTGTGTGTGACCCTCTAGGATTATACTAAGTTGGCAATGGACTCAACATGATCCCATAAGATATGATTAGGTCTAGCAAACCGTCATACCTACCCAAATAGTATAACTAGATACAAGTTCGCATTCCTTTAGAATATGTCACAATCCCTTTGTCCACGATGTCATTGAACACAAGTCATGGTCAAACAGTCAACTTGTTTTTCAATGCTTTCTCGATTCCGAATATGTTGATAATTCAAATGCTATTGATCCAATCAATCCATTTGAGTCCGGCCGAACATTTCATCAACATCATTCCTTCGAGGGGCCCAAGCTTGACATCTCTCCGTGGAGGGACAAATCCATTTAGCTTATTATTCTTCCCAACGGGAATCCGATTATGCCAATCATACCTTTATAAACTACCGTGTTAAGGTAGCGTTTGAATATGTCAAACACAATGTTCATCAAGTCGAAGACTATAATAACTTCATGTCTAAGGATTCAAATGACATAACTAATATGAGATATATGTACGACATAGACCATGACATAAATCTCATACAGCGGGTCATGTCCGGTACCTTGTTCCAAACAAGTACTCATAAATCTAACATGATCATCCATGATCATTTAGCCTTTATGCTAGTGCTTAATAAGTACTAGGGACGGAGATTATTATAAGTAAACATGAACAACAATAATAATTCAAACATCTCTTTATTGATATGAAATAAATGATAACAATTACAACGTTTATTAAACGTGCCTAGGGCACCACTACCAACAATCCCCACTTTCCCTAGCCCAATCTCCCATGTATCTAATACCCATGGACCTAACATGACCATCATGTTATCTTGTGGAAGTCCCTTTGTTAGCGGGTCCGCAACATTGTCATCAGTAGGTACTCTGCATATATTTACGTCTCCCCTATCAATGATCTCTCGAATGATATGAAAACGCCTAAGTATGTGTTTGGATTTTTGATGTGCTCTTGGTTCTTTGCTTGAGAAATAGCACCATTATTATCGCAATAAAGGTCTATTGGATTAGCAATACTAGGAACCACTTCAAGTTCAGTTATGAACTTCTTAATCCAAACAGCTTCCTTTGCAGCATCCGATGCAGCAATATACTCAGCTTCTGTTGTAGAATCAGCGGTTGTACTTTGCTTGGAACTCTTCCAGCTTACAGCTCCACCATTTAACATAAACACAAAACCCGATTGCGATCGGCTATCATCTTTGTCGGTTTGGAAGCTTGTATCCGTGTAAGCATTTACAACGAGATCATCTTCCATTCTTCCATAGACCAAAAACGAGTCTTTAGTTCTTCTCAAGTACTTAAGAATTGCTTTTACAGCTATCCAGTGATTTTCGCCAGGGTCGGATTGATATCTACTTGTCATGCTCAAAGCATAAGATACATCCGGCCTAGTACAAATCATGGCATACATGATGGACCCAATTGCCGAAGCATATGGAACATCATTTATTTTCTCACGCTCATCATTTGTCTTAGGACATTGAGTCTTGCTTAGAGAAACTCCATGTAACACGGGCAAGTGCCTCTCTTAGAATTTTCCATACGGAATCTTCTAATGACCTTGTCAATGTATGTACTTTGGCTTAACCCAAGTAGCCTTCTTGATCTATCTCTATAGATCTTAATGCCAAGAATATATGCGGCTTCACCCATATCTTTCATTGCGAAGCACTTTCCTAACCAAGTCTTCACAGACTGAAGTGTAGGAATGTCGTTTCCAATGAGTAATATGTCATCCACGTATAAAATAAGGAATAGCACTGTGCTCCCACTAATATTCTTGTATACACAAGGCTCATCTTCGTTCTTGATGAAACCAAACTCTTTGACCGATTCATCAAAACGGAGATTCCAACTCCTAGAATCTTGCTTCAATCCATAGATGGATCTCTGCAATTTGCATACTTTAGAATCTTGTTCAAAACCTTCTGGTTGTGTCATATACACATCCTCTTGTAGTTTTCCATTCAGGAAAGCGGTTTTGACGTCCATCTGCCATATTTCATAGTCATGATATGCGGCAATGGCAAGCAAAATTCTTATAGACTTGATCATTGCTACGGGTGAAAAGGTCTCATCATAGTCAATACCATGAACTTGCCTATAACCCTTCGCTACAAGCCTAGCTTTGTAAGTATGCACCTTCCCATCCATGTCAGTCTTCTTCTTGAAGACCCATTTGCATCCTATGGTTTTTACACCTTCGGGCGCATCAATCAAATTCCAAACTTGATTGTCTTGCATGGATTGTAATTCGGATTCCATGGCTCCAAGCCACTTGTCCGAATCAGGAGAAGACATCGCCTCTTGGTAGGTTGACGGTTCATCATTCTCAATGATTTCTACCTCATTACTATCCGTTACGAGAAATCCATATCTCTCGAGCTCGGATCGTAACCTACTAGATCTGCGAGTTGCTTGTGTATTTTGAACAGGTTCCACAACTCCTTGTGGTTCTTGTTCTTGTTCCACTATTGGTTCAATGATATTTTCTGGTCTTGAATTTCTTCAAGATTTATTTTACTCCCACTGATTTCTTTGGAGAGAAACTCTTTCTCTAGAAAGACACCAGTTCGGGCAACAAACACTTTGTTGTCCTCGCGGTTGTAAAAGTAATATCCTTTAGTTTCCTTAGGATATCCCACGAAAATACATTTATCAGATTTGTGTGCTAGTTTGTCAGAGATAAGTCTCTTGACATAAACTTCGCAACCCCAAATCCTCATGAAAGATAAACTAGGTTTCTTTCCGCTCCACATCTCATATGGAGTCTTTTGAACCGATTTAGTTGGAACACGATTTAGTGTGAAAGCAGCGGTTTCTAGGGCGTAACCCAAAAGGATATTGGAAGATCAACTTGACTCATCATTGATCGAACCATGTCTAACAAGGTCCGATTCCTCCTCTCGGACACACCATTCCATTGTGGCGTTCCGGGTGGAGTCAATTGTGAAAACTATTCCACAATTCTTTAGATGATCATCAAATTCTTGACTCAAGTATTCTCCACCACGATCTGATCGAAGTGCCTTTATACTTTTGCCAAGTTGTTTTTCTACTTCATTTTGAAATATTCTAAATATCTCAAATGCTTCACTTTTATGTTTCATTAGGTAAACATACCAAAATCTACTATAATCATCAGTGAAGGTTATGAAGTATTGAAATCCTCCCCTAGCATTACTACTTAATGGTCCGCATACATCGGAATGTATCAACCCCAATAAGTCGCTTGCCCTTTCACCCAACTTGGTAAAAGGTGTCTTAGTCATTTTTTCAAGAAGACACGACTCGCAAGTATCATATGACTCAAGGTCACATGAACCTAAAAGTCCGTCCCCATGGAGTTTTGAGATACGCTTCTCATTAATATGACCGAGACGGCAATGCCACAGGTAAGTATGATTTACATCATTAGGTTTAGATTTCTTATTTACATGATAGACATTGTCATTATTTTCATTCTTGACATCCAAGATATAAAGGCCATTAAATGAATTAGCAATACCATAAAGCACATCATTTAAATAAATAGAAAATTCTTATTCTCAATAAGAAACTTAAAACCTTCATTATCCAAACAAGAAATTGAAATAATATTTCTGCTTAAATCCGGAACATAATAACAATTGTTCAAAACAAGAATTAATCCGGAAGGTAAAGTGACTTCATAAGTCCCTACGGCTAATGCAGCAACTCTTGCTCCATTCCCCACGCGTAGATCTACTTCACCTTCTTTAAGCAGTCTCCTATTCTTTAATCCCTGCACATTTAGACAAATGTGAGAACCACATCCGGTATCCAATACCCAAGAATCAGTGGTAGAAAGGAGAATATCTATCATATAGATACCTGAAGTCGACGCAGCCTTGCTGCTCTTCTTCTTCTTTTGCTCTTCCAAGAAAGCCTTGCAATTACGTTTCCAATGACAATTTCTTGACAATGGAAACAGATTGCATCCTTTGTGAATCAGGTTTGCCTCAGAAGCCTTGGCAACCTTTGCCTTGCTTATCTTGGGTTTGACAACTTTTGCCTTACCCTTTCCTTTGGCACTAGCCTTCTTCCCATCATGAACCAAGAGCACGGGAGAACCTTTCTCCACAATTTTCATCTCTGCAGTTTTGAGCATCCCATGCAACTCAGAGAGATTCTTATCCATTCCATGCATGTTATAATTCATCACAAACTGATTATAACTTTTAGGCAATGAATTAAGAATGAGATCCGTGGCTAGCTCCAATGGGATTGGATAGCCAAGTTTCTCAAGGTGCTCTACATAACCTTTCATTTTAAGAAAGTGAGGACTCACTTGTTGCCCTTCATTCATTTTACTAGTAGTGAATGCAACAATGGTCTTGTACCTCTCTTGCCTAGCTTGCTCTTGAAACATGGTTCTCAACTCCACGCCTATCTCATAGGCTTCCAAATGTTCCAAACTTTGTTGGAGTTTTGAACACATAGCAGCAAGCATGAGACAACTTACATCTCTAGAATCATTACGATGTTTCTTGTAATTATCTCTTTCTATCCTAGGGGCAGTAGGCGGTGGTTCAGCAGGGAGAGGCCCATCGAGAATGTACAACTTATCTTCTTGCCTAAGAACGATTCTTATGCTACGGATCCAATCCATAAAGTTAGTACCATTCTCTTCGAGCTTATCCTTCTCAAGGATCGATCGCAACGACATTGATGGAGTGTTATTAGTCATTATCTACAAATATGCAAAATTTCCAAAATTTAATAAGTACCGATTTTCATTAAAGAGATAAATAATGTATTTTAAAAAAATACTCCCACTAAATTATACAACCTTCTTTATACATCCAATGTATAGTATAACTTAAATGGTTAAGATCCAACTTTAATTTAATTTTAAGTCCGCTAAGGCGGATTACAAAAAATCAAATTAATTAGGTAGACAACTCTTGTCAATCATATCTCATATGACTCTTAGTTCCTTTTATGAGATTCTTTAAGAAATCCAATTTCAAAAAGCATGTTAAACCTCATCTTTGCCTAGGCCCAAAACTGTTTTGACGCCCAATTAAGTCTAACCATTTTAAACGCATAGTTAATGTGTCCCGCTAGGGCGTGCCCACATTATCTATCTTGCTCATACATAAATAATTTAATGCATCTCGCTAGGGCGAATCTACATTAGAGTCACTTATGTACTAACAAGTGTTTTAATCATGGCATGGCAATAAAAGACTTAAAACTTTTTTTGAAGGTTCATCACATATAGCATATAACACATTTATGAGCACATAATATAAACATGTTACACATCAAGTTTAGCCACTAAATTAATCTCCATTAATTTAAGCATGATATTTATGTGTCATTAGTTTCTCTATAATTATGAGGATGAGACTATTTCAACTTTGGTTATTATCTCCAAATCAAGACAACAAGAAGCGCGGTCGAACTAAGCCATTAGGCAACCACAATCCCGCACTAATTCAAGAAACCAAGAAAGTAGTCCATGTGGCCGAAACTAAGCAATAGATGGTCTCGATGAACGTAGGCCAATTGCATTCACAATTCCACGTGGATCTCCAATCATTGAATTAAGAACTTTGTTTCTCAATTTTAGCAATTATGAACTCTTCATAATTCTAACTTCGTTTTATCTTTGAAACTTTGATTGCGATCAATTTGGGAAACACAATCTCGATGAACGCAGATTAGCCATCCAAAACTTGAACCAATCTAGGAATCATAAGACTAAAACAAATAGGAAAATCAAACCCCAAAATCCACACACAAACCAACTACCCAAAACCCATTCCAGATCAACAAGTCTGGACTGGTTCTGTTACTGGTTTTGTCGAATTTATCGAAAATTCCATATTCAGATTTTAACCAAAATCAGAACAAATCTTGACCACCGAGCGCCCGCCTGCAAAGGACCAGGCGCCCGCTTGAATGGCCAGAATAGTATAGAATTTTAAAGTTCAAAAATTTTGTCTCAAAATTATTTTTCCCCGATTATTAAAACTTTGACCCAATCAAAAATCAATAATCGAAATAATTCAGAATCCACCATAATTTTTATTGCGATTGAATCGTGCGATTAAAGTTGGAAAAACAATAAACCACATAAAATCACAAAACACATAAACATCATATAATCCAATATTCATATCATGCTTGGTCCATAAACAATTTATATACACACAACATGATCCAAGTATTGAATTAATCAACATGAACGGGCTCTGATACCACTGTTGGGTTTCCAAGTAACATGCGCAGCGGAATTTAGCATTTAAATTTTTTAAGAAACCCAAAGCCATGGATCCGTTCATATGATTAAATCAAATACAACATGATGAATAAAGGAGAAACTAACCCTTGATGGCTATCAAATTTTCTCTTGGTCTTTGGTGGAGAAACTTGAAGACTTGATCACGATCACAAAGCTTGAACACGAACTTTGAAGATGATGATTTTCACCCTCTAGCGGTATCCACACTTCGAACGAATATCAAAGGAGCTTCTTTGATCTTGGTTGCTAGACCAAAAATTATGAAACACACTTTCACAATACAATAAAGAACTATATGGAATTTATTGTGAATTATTTTGTTCCTCAATCAATGATATTTTAGAACAAAATAAAATCTCTCTCTAAAACTCTTTGAGACTCACAAAAGCACTTGTTAATATGGTCTGGCCGAATTGGGGTTTTTATACACAATTAAGACCTATTCCAAATAGGAATCTTGTGCAAAAACCATTCCTAATCAAATTAGGAAATTTCAAACCGGCATACCGGGCGCCCGCCTGGTCCCACCCAGGCGCCCGCCTGTTTGGACAGAAGGTCCAATTCCTTTCCGGCTAGAACAGGCGCCCGCCTGGTGCAACCCAAGCGCCCGCTTGGTTGACCAGGAGGCCCAAAACTTTCCCAGAAATTCCTTGGAAGTCCTCCGACCTTAAATGCCAATATAGTCCTTTATTTAAGATTCGTTCTATTGTGTGTGACCCTCTAGGATTATACTAAGTTGGCAATGGACTCAAACATGATCCCATAAGATATGATTAGGTTCTAGCAAACCGTCATACCTACCCAAATAGTATAACTAGATACAAGTTCGCATTCCTTTAGAATATGTCACAATCCCTTTGTCCACGATGTCATTGAACACAAGTCATGGTCAAACAGTCAACTTGTTTGTTCAATGCTTTCTCGATTCCGAATATGTTGATAATTCAAATGCTATTGATCCAATCAATCCATTTGAGTCCGGCCGAACATTTCATCAACATCATTCCTTCGAGGGGCCCAAGCTTGACATCTCTCCGTGGAGGGACAAATCCATTTAGCTTATTATTCTTCCCAACGGGAATCCGATTATGCCAATCATACCCTTTATAACTACCGTGTTAAGGTAGCGTTCGAATATGTCAAACACAATGTTCATCGAGTGGAAGACTATAATAACTTCATGTCTAAGGATTCAAATGACATAACTAATATGAGATATATGTACGACATAGACCATGACATAAATCTCATACAGCGGGTCATGTCCGGTACCTTGTTCCAAACAAGTACCCATAAATCTAACATGATCATCACATGATCATTTAGCCTTTATGCTAGTGCTTAATAAGTACTAGGGACGGAGATTATTATAAGTAAACATGAACAACAATAATAATCAAAACATATCTTTATTGATATGAAATAAATGATAACAATTACAACGTTTATTAAACGTGCCTAGGGCACCACTACCAACAGTATGGTACTATTAATTTAAGGTGTTAACTCAAAGTGAATACACTATAATGGTAATCCATAGAGATATAGCCATTTCAATGAATATTGTGGAAATAGAAATTTCTTTAGCTTTTTATATTTTAAAAGCTAATTAGGCTCGGGATGGTGATGTTTTGAATTTCTGGGGAATACTACTAAGTATGCGATTTACAAAAGGAAACACCTTTGCAGTGTAATTAAGGTTATGAATAAGGTGAGCTTGGGATATCTTGTAGTAATCTAATAGAGCTTCGAAACGATAGTTTACACGCCTAAAACGGAGTCCGGATGAGAAAGTTATGGAGGAAACAGTTTTAGAAGAAAAGGGAATAATATACCAGAATTCTAGCTTGGCACGACCGTGCCTAAGAAAGTGGCACGACCGTGCCAAACATGACGAAAGGCAAGTGAATATTGGCACGACCGTGCCAAATAAATGGGCACGACCGTGCCAAACATGACGAGAGAAAAGTGAATATTGGCACGACCGTGCCAAATAAAGGGGCACGACCGTGCCAGAAGAACAATGCCCAGATTCTTCCTGGGTTTACCAATTTCGAACCAAAACACAACCTTCACTAAAGTTATCAAAATCAAATCTTCCCAATACATTTCTAAAGCTCCTAAACAACATCCAACCTAAAGGGAACCTAAATAACACCTTTAATCATCTAAACCAACACCAAATCCCCACATTCAAGATTTCACCGTTTTTACCCAAAAACTCAAATAAATTCAAAATAAATTCTAAACTCACCAAACTTCAAATATAACACATCAAACATCATATAAGCATGATATGAACAATTTAGCATATAATGGGGGAAAGCAACTTACTTGAATTTTCTCAAAGTCGATGGATTTCAAATATTTTTGGCCTCCTACGATCCTATCGACGATCTAAACAAGATTCAAGTTACGAGAAATGAGAGATTATGAGAGGAAGGAGAAGAAAATGAAGAGAGATGAAGAGAGAACTTACCCCTTTTTCTTCTTTGGAGAGAGAGAGAGAAATGGGTTGGGAAATGGGGGAAGATGAGGGAGGTGGAGTGTATGAGGATGGGGGAGGTGAGGGAAGGAGTAGGGAGGGAGTAGGGAATGATTTAGACGATTACACTTAGGCCCCCTCTACTACACTACTAACACAAATATTACACTCCCTACTAACCATTAAGACCCAACAATATTACACTAACCCGAATGACTCAAATAAAATGCTAAGCATAATTATGATGAACATAAAATGCACACATAAATATTTAAATAAATAATAATTTAGATAAATAAATAAGCAAATAAATAAATAATAATTATTTATTACCAATAAAATAGAGCCTAGTTTTCGGGTCGTGACATTCACTCCTCCTTAAAGAAAATTCGACCCGAATTTTAACGAGACTTACCCGAAAGACCAAATAGCTACGGATACGATAGTTCCGCCATTCCTTGTATTCCTCAATTATCCAATCTAATCCACTAAAAGGTATCCTTAAATAATGCTTACGATAACACCACCTCTCGAACCGAATCATTCCATCATTATCTTCATTACTAATCGAAATCCGTACTCAATCATCGAAGGATCCAAATTAATTCCACACATAATTCTCGAGGTATCTCAAGCTTGCCTTATTCATAACCTTAACTACACCGCAAAGGTACTTCCATTTGTAAATCGCATACTTAGTATTATTCCCCAGAAATTCAAAACATTACCATCTCGAGCTAAATTAGCTTTTTAAAATATGAAGAGCTAAAGAAATTTTCCATCCCCATAATATTCACCAAAGGCTATATCTCTAAGGATTCCCATTATAGTGCTCTCGCTCTAGGTAGCACCTTAAACTAGGGGTGTAATATAAACCCAAAATTTTAATACAAAATGTTCACTTAAATCCATGACATAGTACCATCACCACATTACATCAATCTTTGAAAGTTTAAAACAATTACGAATACTCAATAGTCCGAAAAATAATCCAATTTTTTATCGTCAAGGGATTTCCTCTAATTCCTTTTCTTGAATTAATAATCCGCGCTTATATATCCCAAGGAAGTTTAGCAATCCCTAAATCTCCAACAGCTGACCCAGTGCCAAATCATGATATTCCTTAATTATGCCCAAGTATTGATACTCCACTTCCTCCACATACCCTTGATCCAAATCGCGAAACGCCACCAAGGAGAGATTTAGGACCATAGAACCACTCTCTAACCAAAATTCAAAATGCCTTTAACATAGATCGAGAAATTGTTACTCTTCCAAAATGTACTTATTAGTCTTTTCTAACTTAACAAGCTTACCACCATCATCGATTATAAATTCCACCATACACTCATTACCCATAACAAATCGTATACCTTTTCATACTAATCCATTCCGATGCATTCACGGAGATGTACAAAAAGTGACCAAAATTTTCCTTAAGAGATCCTCATTGAATCCTCAACTCTTATAACCCAACCGATGCCATAAGGACATTGATCTAAATATTAGCACTACAACCTTGTACTATAACACTCAATTTAACCCAAGGTTCTCCCCAATACTAGGTACTATTCAGAAATAAAATAGAAATATTTAACAAACGATAAATACACCCAATAATTGGTATAGACATCCCATTGTCACCCACCTAAGTTATATAATCAAATCCCAAATAAGGAAAGGTGAGTATAATTCTACCCAAGTGAACGGTCTCAAACAGTTTTAAGAATTTAGGAATGGAGAATATAACAATCCCCCTACAACAATAGACTAAAGCAATAGTAATATCAAAATCTTGTAATAGCAACATGGCTAATCTAGCAGGTGAGACATAACCATACTTGCACATCATAAGCACATAAGACTTCATCAGATACCCTAAACTCCTCCATAGGAGTAGACACCTACTACACATAAGTCAAAGACTCAGAAGAAAATAAATGCAACTAAATGCACAGAAACACATAAATGCGATGATCCTAAAATGCACACGCTCGCTCTCACGACGCAAAATAATACCTCCCGAAATTATTCAATTACCTGATGAGTGATGATTGATCACAAATACCCTACCCTGAACTTTTAGGTCTTCCTGAAGCATCTCTCTTCTGACCCTGTGGTATTCCAGTTCCTGTCCCAGATGACTGAACTCTAAACCTCGGACAATCTTTAACGAAGTGCCCCAACTGTCCACACTTCACACATTTTCCTTGCTTCTTCCAACACTTGTCTTCTGAGTGTCCTTTCCTCTGACAGTAGCTGCAGACTTTCCCATTTCGTGTCCCCTTATTAGAACCTTGATTTCCTACTGTTGGTTGCCCTTGAAGTTGCCTTCTGAATCGAGTTTGCACTCCAGAATTACCTCTGTTATCCGAATGTTGCTGTTGTGACTTACTCTGCCCTCCTTGCTTACCCGGGTTAACCATCTCAGTCTTCCTTTTGTGTTCCCAAATATCCTGCTCAATCAAGTAGGCTCGATCCACCGCATCCTGAAAAGGTTGAATTCTTTGGGCTAAAAGTTGAGTCCTAATAGCTGTCTTCAAACCCCTAATCAATCTCATCGCTTTCTGCTCCTCGGTCCGCACAAGGTATTCACAACACCTGGCTAATTCTGTGAACTTAGCTGAGTACTGTGCTACTGACATCATGCCTTGCTCCAAGCTGAGGAACTCGATCTCTTTCCGGTTTTGATTTACTAGAGAGATAAAATGATCCTTGAATTTCCTCACGAACCACTCCCAAGGATATGGTACAAGAGTCGCATCCCAACTGGTCTTCAGTGCTTTCCACCAATGTTCCGCAGCCCCCACGAGCTTATAAGCTGAAAACAGAACCATATCCTCATCAGTGCAACCAAAGATCTCGTAGATTTTCTCCATTGATTCTATCCATAGCTCGGCCTTCTTCACATCAGGCTCACCGTCGTACTCACTTGGTTTCAACTTCAAGAACTGCTCCAACCCATATCGCGGAGGTGCTACATGTTTCTCCCTCGGCCCTTGGTCATGAATTGCTTTCACGGCCGCTTCAAACCTGTCCTGAAAAATTGCACGGTTTTCTTCCCATAGACCATTCTGATTCTGAGTCCCACTAGAACTTTCACCCGATCTTCTTCTAGCCATCACAACCAAATACCTGCATAAAATACTCATCGTTACTCACTTCGAACCCATCTACCCTCCTAGGTCATTCTAGTCCACCTATACTTATACATAGAGCTAAACCATAGCTCTGATACCAACTGTCGCGACCCCGGACCCCGCGGGCCCCGGGACCGCGATCTGGACGTCGACTCTAAAACCAAAACTCAAAATACCGAAGATAAAAATTCCATTTTTATACCCAAAATGTTTAAAACAAAGTTTTAGAAATCCAAGCTTAACAACGACAACAAACTACTAGAACGAGCTTCGCAAGCTCACCCCAAAAATACAGAAGATTACAAGTCTTAATGACGTCATTGTTGGTAAAACTATCCCCAAAAGGTTATACATTTAAATAATGCAAACCGATCAAACAACCTGCCCAAAATCTCAATCCTCTCGACGTCCTCCTCGATCCGCGAATCCTAATCCTTTTCCTCCTGGGGGGGGTTAAGGAAAACAATTTGAAACAAGAAACGGGGTGAGAATAAATCTCAGTAAGTTACTAATGCAACTACATGACATGCTATGATGCAAGAAGCAATAAGCAATAAGCAATAATAAATATCACATAGCACATAGCATTTATCACATAACAGATAGCAGCGGAAATAAACACATAACAAAGGATATAGCCAAGGTTTTCCAAACTGGTACATCCAAATAAAGGATCGCTGCGCAGCTTCAATAATCAACAAATCATCATCTTCATAATAGCATGAAAGCCGAAGAGAAAACCCCGGTACCGGAACCAATAACCAAAGAAGTGTCACAAAGGACGGGAGACATGCCACAAAGTCATGCTCCAAGTAAAGCTAAAATGCACACAAGGGAGCTAGCTCTTCTCACATCCAAGGCCAATCTGGAGGAGGGTAATAAGGGGGCAAAACAATGGTCAACATCACAATGGACTTGGCCGTGCCATCATAATGTTTCGCATCGCCCAAACACACACAAAATACCAGCTGGGCTTTCAAATAAATGCTAAGTAATAAATACTAGCTTAATTAAACAACTTAGGGTTCCAAAGTAGGGAACCACACCAATTAATCACCATAAAGATGCAAACGATTTCTCATGAAGAGTTCAACAACAACGAACACAAGAAGTTTCTCATAAAAGAGCACAACAACGATAAACGGAATTTCTCATAAAGAGCACAACAACAATAAACGGTATTGCTCATAAGGAGCGCAACAATAATGATTATTAGAATACGATAATTCCATAAAGAATAACCATACCAGATACATTTCAAAGATGATACCCATAAGTTACTCATAAGGAACACAACCCAAACGGTCGCTCACAAATAGTACAAGGACTATTACCAAAATGACCCTAAACATTTACTCATAAAGATATATTAGGACTATGAACTCAACCATCTCATCACACCTAGAATTCCAAAGTAGGAAATCAGAATGAATACACCTTAAGGTTAATCAAACCGCAAGTACCCAAACGAATCCAAAAAGTTACCCTTATTAGAACATGATCACGACTGGACTAAACCCTACACTTTAGTGTTCAATAACAACCCCCTAGGTACTATGGGACATCTCCTAAAACCTATACCAAGTCTTACTCGAAAATCAATTTGATTGGAAGAACCACGAACACATCATAAGATGCCCAAACACCCAATAAAATACCGAAGTATAAAACTTATAACTTAACTAAACAACCTATACTATATTGTAGTAATCTAATAGAGCTTCGAAACGATAGTTTACACGCCTAAAACGGAGTCCGGATGAGAAAGTTATGGAGGAAACAGTTTTAGAAGAAAAGGGAAGAATATACCAGAATTCTAGCTTGGCACGACCGTGCCTAAGAAAGTGGCACGACCGTGCCAAACATGACGAAAGGCAAGTGAATATTGGCACGACCGTACCAAATAAAGGGGCACGACCGTGCCAAACATGACGAGAGAAAAGTGAATATTGGCACGACCGTGCCAAATAAAGGGGCACGACCGTGCCAGAAGAACAATGCCCAGATTCTTCCTGGGTTTACCAATTTCGAACCAAAACACAACCTTCACTAAAGTTATCAAAATCAAAGCTTCCCAATACATTTCTAAAGCTCCTAAACAACATCCAACCTAAAGGGAACCTAAATAACACCCTTTAATCATCTAAACCAACACCAAATCCCCACATTCAAGATTTCACCATTTTTACCCAAAAACTCAAATAAATTCAAAATAAATTCTAAACTCAACCAAACTTCAAATATAACACATCAAACATCATATAAGCATGATATGAACAATTTAGCATATTAATGGGGGAAAAG
Source organism: Campanula takesimana (assembly GCA_026119855.1). Taxonomy (NCBI): domain Eukaryota; kingdom Viridiplantae; phylum Streptophyta; class Magnoliopsida; order Asterales; family Campanulaceae; genus Campanula; species Campanula takesimana. The sequence goes on from JAOWBW010000324.1 coordinate 14,255, forward strand.
CAACTTACTTGAATTTTCTTAAAGTCGATGGATTTCAAATATTTTTGGCCTCCTACGATCCTATCGACGATCTAAACAAGATTCAAGTTATGAGAAATGAGAGATTATGAGAGGAAGGAGAAGAAAATGAAGAGAGATGAAGAGAGAACTTACCCCTTTTTCTTCCTTGGAGAGAGAGAGAGAAATGGGTTGGGAAATGGGGGAAGATGAGGGAGGTGGAGTGTATGAGGATGGGGGAGGTGAGGGAAGGAGTAGGGAGGGAGTAGGGAATGATTTAGAAGATTACACTTAGGCCCCCTCTACTACACTACTAACACAAATATTACACTCCCTACTAACCATTAAGACCCAACAATATTACACTAACCCGAATGACTCAAATAAAATGCTAAGCATAATTATGATGAACATAAAATGCACATATAAATATTTAAATAAATAATAATTTAGATAAATAAATAAGCAAATAAATAAATAATTATTATTTATTACCAATAAAATAGAGCCTAGTTTTCGGGTCGTGACATTAAGTGTAACATTTCTTTTAATATCCTCCTTCTTCTTCCTCCTCCTCCCTCACTTTCTAATTTTCCCAGCTCATTTCTCTCTCTCTCCTCAAAAGAAAAAGAGGTAAGTTTTCCTCTTCCTTCTCTCTTCATTTTATCTATCTTCCTCTCATCTTTTCTTAAATCTCATTGAATGAAATGTGTTTAGATCATCGATAGGATCGTGGGGAACTAAAAATATTCGAGTTCCGTCACCTTTGAGAAAATCCGGGTAAGTTACTTTCCCCCATTCATGTTAAAAATGCTCATCTTTAACTCCATTGATGCTCTAGTTGTTATATATGGCTTCTTTGGTTGATTTGGAACCTATTTGTAAATTCTTCATATTATTGTGAAATTTGGGTGTTTGAATCATTCCTTGGTTAGGGTTGTCCAAATGTTGCTAGATGAGTTATTTTAGGCTTAGAAGTTGTTTTGGCACTTGGGTAAACTAGTTGGGAGTGTTGGTGTTGATTGGGGTTGAAGTGGTGAATTTTGGGGTTAAAATTCGGGTAGAAGAACCCAAGAAGAATTCTGGGTTTGCTGATTTTGGTTGGAGGCGCGCGCATCCTATTGGGGTGAGGCGCGCGCACCCCTCCATCTCACCTTGTGCGTTTTTTCTTCTGTTTATAGGAGGCGCGCGCACCCTATGTGTGGGAGGCACGCGCACCCTTTGTATCCCTGTTGGTGCCTTTCTTTCTGATTAAGGGAGGCGCGCGCACCCTGTTGGTGGGAGGCGCGCGCACCCCCTTCCTTTCTGTGAAAATTATTCGCTTCTTGTCCAATATTTCGAAGGCTATAACTTTCTCATCCGAACTCCGTTTTGGACAAGTAAACTATCATTTTAAAGCTCTTCTAGAGTACTTCGAGATGAGGTGGTTTATTTAGGTGAGTTTCAGGTTTATATTGTGTTGATATTTCTTTTAGTGTCTTATGACAAAGTGTTTAGAATCGGTCCGTTGTAATCAAGTTGGGAATATCGGTTTGTGTGGTTTCGCCTTGGTTCCTTTGTGAATAAATGGGTTATGGAATTTAGTTATGGATTATTGGAAAATGTGGGAACACTTTCATCATGAGTGGACGTTTGGGATAGTTTTAATGATAGTCATTGTGCTATTTGGGGAATGACCATTTGGGTAGTACTCTCTATGGGTAACTCGCGTGTATCATGTTAGGATGCGTTTGATATGGATCCTTGTCCTAGAATCATTTCGTTTTAATGATTTGTATTGTTGGACTTTTATGAGCAATTCCATTTCTGTTATTGAACTCTTTTATGAGGAACTTCTTGCTATCAATGCTGTTAAACTCTTAATGAGTAATCGTTGTATCTTTATGGTGATTTGTGTTACGGTTCCCTACTTTGGAACCCTTTTGATGTTTATAAAGCTAGTATTCATTACTTCGCATTATTGAAAGTCCAGCTGGTTAAATTGTGTATCGAGTCAGGCAATGGATAATGCTATAATGGCACGAGCCAAGTCCAGTATAGCATCACCCATTGGTCCTTCTGTCCTCATCCAGATTGGCCTTGGTTGGGATGAGCTAGCTCCGTTGTGGGTATTCTAGCTAATCGTTTTGGAGCATGACTTTGTGGCATGACTCCCGCCCCTTGTGGCACTTTACATTGTTATTGGTTCCGGTACCGGGTTTCTCTTCAGCTTTTATGCTACTATGGAGAGGGTTTGAGTGGTTGATTGGTCGCTTCTGACCGGGGTTTTCTCTTCGGCTTTTATGCTACTGTGAAGATATGGATTGGTTGATTGTTGAAGCTGCGCAGTGATCCTTTAATTGGTTCTATCAGTTGGGAAACCTTGGCTAATATCCTTTGTTATGTGTTTACTTTCCGCTGCTATCTGTTGACTGTTATTTGTTACATGCTATGTGATATTTATCATTGTTTATTGCTTATTGCATTATAGCATGTCATGTAGTTGCATTAGTAACTTACTGAGATTTTATCTCACCCCGTTTATTTCCATCTTTGTTTTTCCTTAACCCCCCCCCCCAGGAGGAAAAGGATTAGGATTCGCGGATCGAGGAGGACGTCGAGAGGATTGAGATTTTGTGGCAGGTTGTTATGGATCGGTTTACATTATTTAAATGTATAACCTTTTGGGGATAGTTTTACCATTATTGACGTCATTAAGAATTGTATATTTTATTCTTTTGGGTATAAGCTGTGGAGCTTATGTTAGATGTACTTTGTTGATTTAAACTTGGATTTGTAAAACCTTGTGTTATCATCTTTTGGTTCAAAATGGAATTTTTAACTTCTATATTTTAGAGTTTTGGTTTTAAGTCGACGTCCAGCTCGCGTATTCCGGACCCGCAGGTTCGGGGTCGCGACACCTTCCAAGGGATACGTAGGCAGCCTTTCGGCACGACCAACCCATCATCCGGAATACTGTCCCACCGACACTCCATCAAAAACGAATTCATCATCAAAGGCAGCGACACTCTCCGCCAAAGCATCTACCACAACATCACAAATCCATCCAACGGCAATGGTAAGTGAAGGTACGGACATCATTCATCTCTCTCAAGCAAATCCCTGCTTTCTCAAATCACACCGCACACAAAATCACTTTCTCCATTCTTACAAATACTCTCTCTCATGCAAAACTGCTTTCAAATCACATTGCACCACGAGCACAATTTCTTTCTTCATTTCACACTTCATGCATCTTCTTGCACAAACACATATACCTGCCAAGCACACACATAACAGGTACCACCACGAAGTCAACAGCATCCGCTACTCAAGGCACTTCATCCCCAGCAGAAAATGGTCCACAGTCAACCATGCCCGCATCCCCACGATAAAGTCAACAGAAACTGCAGCCCGCAATCAGCAAACGGATCCCGCAATCAGCAAACGGATCCCGCATCAGCAAACGGATCCCGCTTCAAGCAAACATATCCCGCCCTCAGCAAACGGATCCCGCATCAGCAAACGGATCCCGCATCAGCAAACGGATCCCGCTTCAGTAAACGGATCCCGCTTCAACAAACGGATCCCGCATCAGAAAACGGATCACGCATCAGCAAACGTATCCCGCCTTCAGCAAACGGATCCCGCTTTAGCAAACGGATCCTGCATCAGCAAACGGATCCCGCATTCAGCAAACGGATCCCTCCATATCCTTTCTATATCAATAAAGCCGCTCACACAGGGAGCGCACCCCTATCCTTCGCAAATTTCAAATTCATGTTTTATCGAGTCTTTGTTTTCTTTGTCGATGTCATCGGCGGTTGTCTTTCGTCGACGCGTTTTGCTTCGCAATCCACGTCGCCGAGGGGCTCTGTAGACACCCCGCCTTGGACCTCTCACCCCGATTGCATACATAGTATTTTTATTTAACTTGTTTTTGTTAATTTCTGTTACTTCCGTTAAGTTCCTAACTGATTCCGTTAGTTTTGGACTAAACTGGATAACAAAGTTAACTTTAGAGTCATTTCTGTCATTCGGTCGTTTCCACCCGCGGGCGCTTCCGGCACCGTCAATGGGTCGCGCGCGCGTTTGGTCCAATAGGCCGGACCCGCGCGCTTCCCGCTTTGGCAGTAACGGATAGCACCATTTTTCCCTCCCTTTTCTTATTTAGAAAATCTCTTCTTGATCACAAACACCTCCTTTTTACATCCACATTCATTCCCCCTTATTTCATAACTCCCAAATCCTTTATTCTAGCCATTCTTCATAAAAACAAAATATTCTTTTTTATTATTATTTGATTTTCTCTTTATTATTTATTTATTATTTTATTTATTATTTTATTTATCTTATTTGTGATTGGTCAATTCCATCTCACATGGATTGACCAATTTCCCTCCAACCTTTCCCTCCTATTTTTACCTATAAAAGCCATCTTCTTCTACCTTAGAAAGGGACCAACTTCATCTTCTCTACAAAAACTATACACAGGACCTTGGACCTCATTTTTAGACCTTGAACACTTTCTCTTTACACAAACTCTACACAAATTCTCCCTACAAGAGTTTTAACAACAAAACTCTACACAAAGTTCTACACAACCATTTCTTTACAACAACACCACTTTCAAGTCAAGGTTTCAAGTTCTCTTTTCTAAAGGTACAACTTTTCTCTTTCTCTTTTATTTATGTCTTACTAGTATGCAATCTCCATAAAAGGAATACAACCAAAAGGCCACTTCACTATTGAAGTTTGGTCAAGGTTACATTCCAACATTCCAAACACTAATTAAATTCCATTTCATTTCTTATGTAATTGTTTAGCATATTCAACATGTAATCTTTTAGCATAAATTAATTAATAAAATCATTCTTTTTATTTCCCCTTTTCTTCTCATCTCAATTGTTAGCACATTTTTTATATCAATAAATTGAAGGACATTTAACATTAGAACACCAAAAGTAGCAAGACCCGCGTAAGCGGGGCGGAGTGGGTGTTTAAGTACTTCCCACTCCGTCACCTATCCCCCGAACCCATCTTTTCCCGAATCTCTGGTTTTGTATATAAAATTGGCTCTTTTTAGGTTTTTCTTATGTTCCTCTAAAACATAGGTGGCGACTCTTAAAGTCAATTAGACATCCTAGGTAATTCACGCGCTCTAGCCAAGCCGTGGTCCCCGGGGTATCTACAGAAACAGACTCAAACAGTACGTCTGGCACAATGAAATTTCACAACAAAATATGCTGCTGCCTTTATGCATATAAGTGAAATAATATCATACTAGTAGGCTAGTAGCATCTGGAAGGTGCAATTCTTTGATAGAAACCCAACTAACAGCAAACAGACTACTACATGGCGTACATATTCCAGTTTATGCTACATGACAAAACCAATAAAAAAAATCATACCAAATCGATCGTGCAAGGAAAACTGAAACGATTTAACGTCAATGGAAAGAAACGGCTTAATGCACGAGACATCAATTATTATGATCAAATAATATATCCATAATTTTTATGATTCTATATTCATATGAGTAGGCCCTGATACCAATTGTTGGAACAATTTAGAGATCTCATATGAATAATAGAACACATAATAAATAAAATTACGTACCCGAATTCGTCATCTCGTTAAACTAGGCGGAAGCGATAATTTGAACAAGAACGAGAACGGAGACGGCTACTAGATCTTCTTTCCCTACTCTTTACTATGGACAATGGCTTAATGTTATAACCAATATTTATAAGCCCGGGGTTTTAGAGTGGGAAAGGGACCTAGCAATTCCTTTTCTTTAAGGAAACTAATAACCATGTTCCATAAGGACTTTAATATCCTTATTCAATAGGAACTCCAATTTGTGTCCCTTCCATCACGGACTCAAATTGGGTCAAAGCCTACACTTAATTACAACCCACATCATACAATAAAGTGTGCACAAGCCCATAAATAAATCATAATAACAATTGGGCTTATCGTGCATTGTTCTACTCAATAGGACTATAATAGTTAACCCGTTTTATTAAAACAAATAAATCCACAATTAATGGTAAGCCCAAATAAAAGTCTAACATATCAATCTCATATATCCAGAATGCTTTATATTGATATCCAAAACCAGAGAACCCTTCTGACTACCATTTTCAAAGGTTCTGGCTATCACTTTCAAAGGTTCTGGCTATCAATCTCATATCCAGAAGCCTTTATATTGATATCCAGAACCGTTGAGAAGTTCCGATTATTTACAAAAATACCACCGCGTTTTTTTTTAAAACACGTTTTTCCTAAGCATTTGGAAAAACGCGTTTTTCCCAAGATTTTGCAAAAGAGAGAGGCTACGCTTAGAGTTTTAACTCATTTTTTCCATTTAATTGACATAAAATGGCAAGTTTTACTTATAGCTTTACTATGAAATTTTTGTTTTTATCCTTATATTGATTTCTCCAATTACCACAAAAAGTGCTCTGGATATGTTTTCTCGACTCTCTACTTCGTTGATGGTCTTTGTCTTCTCCTTTGTGTTGAGAGTTTTAGTGAAACATTTGTATTTTTGTCACTTGCAATGCTTGAGATGATTGATTGAACATTTATTGTCAGTCAATGTTTGGATGTGTCATGCACCCAATACTTTTTGTGTAGGGGTTTTTTGAATGCCGGGTAATTGACCAAGTTGTACTTGGAGAAGTATTTCAAATTATTGATCAAATGGTCTCCGATGAAGATTTGGTTTTGAGACTTCATTCACGAATGTTTGGTCTGAGTGTCATTGTCAACTTATATATTTCTGTTTCAATCATGATTGTTAAATGTACGACTAATTCTGGCGGCTATTAATTTGTCGATGATGGTTCGCAATCTGCATATTAGGTATGAGCCTTCGGCTGTTGTAGTAGAGCGTTATCTTCTTGATCTCTATTATCTATTAGTACAACTATGTGTTAGTCTTTCACTACTCCCTCTGTCTCATTACCAGTGAGATCAACTTGTGGGGCACAATAAATAATTAAAGAAAAATGTAGTATATGTGATTGAAAATGAAGAGAGAGAATGAGTGGGGTAAATAGTAGTGTTGTTTATATAAATTGGATAGTGGAAAATGTAGAGAGAGAATGAGTGAGGTTAAATGGTTGGTTGGTTGAATATAAATGTATTAAAATATTTCTATTTTGGATCGTCTCACTTGTGGTGGGACGGACTGAAAAGAAAATTAGTCTCACTTATTATGGGGGACGGAGAGAGTATTTGTTTAAAAATTAATGGAAAAAATGAGTAAAAAATAGAAAATCTCAAACGAAGTGTGGCGATAGCCAAAAGAGAGTGGGAATAGAGAAAAAGAGGAAAATCTAGAGGGGAGATAGGATTTTGAATCCGCTCTTGGAACAGCCCACTGGAATGCAAAGGAGATATGGTATGGCCCCTGGTTTTCGATTCCGCTCTCGACCCTATTCATATAAATCTCTTCCATATTCGTCACCATCACCACCTTGTTCTTCTCCCACCTCCTACTACCTCCAAAGATGCAATTTTTTACCCTTTTTTATCCGTTTTACCACCCATCAATCGTTGCAACAGTTTGATTCTCAGTACAGTGTTTTCCAGTTTGTTGTAACCGTCAATTTATTTCTTTTCCGGGTTTCCTTAAATGCCCAGATCGTAATTTTGCATATAACGGTTGGTATTTTGTTGACTTTTTTTTGTGGGGAATTGGTGGCTGATTTTCTTGAGAAAATTTGTTGCTGCACATTTTTATTTCCACTCCTGGGGCTAGCTTTCAATTCTGTGCAATTGGGTGTTTTTTCTTGTGTAATTTGAGTGCAAATGGGAATGGAGAAGGTTGCGAGTGATCGGAAAAGTAAGGAACTTAGTGAGAGGAAGAAGGCACGGCGACGGTGGAGAAAGGTTCCGGCCGTTCAGAAGCTTTATGATTCGTGCAAGGAAGTATTTGCCAATTGTGGTCCCGGGGTTATTCCTTCACCCTCTCACATTGCGCGGCTCAAATCCGTTTTGGGTATGTTTTCTTTTTTCATTTTCAATTTTTGATATAAATCCAGAAGAGATTATCTGAATAGATTCCCCACAAGATCCCTGAAGCATTGTTTCACTTTTTGATTTAATTTAATTTATTTTTTTAATGAATCGTAAGTTCTGTGCTTAGGGATTAGTATTAGCATTTGGATAAAGCCTTTTAACTACTGCTGATGAGATGACATCTATGATTTGGAAAACCAATTTTTTTTTTTTTTTTTTTTTTTTTTTGCCTTTTCCTTGATTTGTCTGTCATGTTTCCTATTTTTGGAGGTTGTGTAGGTTATATGAGTTTGAGTTCAGCTCCTTTTTATTCTTTTTTGTTAACCAAATTTGTGTTTTGGGTATAAATCTAATCAAATTTGTGTTGTGTTATTGGTTTGGCCCTGATTAAACTAGTGGATAATGTCCTATCTGGCATAAAATGTAAGGCTAATTTGAGTGTTAATTGAGGAGATTACTCTATGGTGTAGTTGTGACATTTGACATTTTTGCCTACATTAATATCGTGAGGACTTGAACACATCGAGTAAAAAATAAGCTTATGGCCCTTTTTACTTGATTCTTTTTTGGCAGTCCTGCCTGAACAATGCTGATTCACTTTGTTTCTTGATTACCGTTAATTACAGGATGAGGATGTAGAAGAAATGAAATGTTCTCTGAAATTTCCCGGACACCAATGCACAGTTTTACATATGCGGCTTAAGCCAATGACTGTTTTTGCTAGTAACAACTAACAACCCATGTAGACTTTCCACGAATGGGGTTTTTCTTTTGGGAGTATTGTAAAAGAGTACCGCATGGGAACTTTTCCCTAAATCTTGCCTCTTATCTTCCATCCGTAATTTTGTTGGCTTTCTTGAACATACTACTTTCATTTAGAGTTTGGGGTATTCCCTTTCATTTCTTGGTGGGCCAACACGTTGACATCACTTTGACTCTAATGTTTCTTAGTCTGATTTCTGAGTGCTCTTTCTTCAGTTGACTGCATACCCCATGATTCTAAAATTTCAACTAACAATGGTCTTGAGCCTATCTATTTTCTGATCTCTCTCACCATTGTCGGTGACTGACCTGAGTAATGAGTATGACACCAGATTTTGAACCTCTTCTTCATCACATTATATACTTCATCTATGATTGCTGATTTACTTGATTTGAGGGTTGTTTGGAGTTCAAAAACACAATTAATTAGTATAGGATAACTATGCAGTTTTACTCGATTGTTGGTTTTCAAAAATGCGAAGATATTTCCTTGATAATTACTCCCCCCGTCCCATTTCAAATTGCCAAATAATTGTCGTGCACGGGAATTAAGATGAAGTATATAGTAAAAAGGTGGCGTAATAGTCGGGTTGTAAGTGAGCTAGGGAATAGATGTGATAGTGGGTGTGAGTATGACAAATAGGTCCAACATATTAAAACATATTAGTAATTGACAAAATGAATGTTTGCGGTGTGCGGGTATGTAGCTGTATATGTACACAAATGCAAAACTTGTGTGTTAACGGAGACTGCACAGTCTGTGAGTTTTATTTACTCTCTCCGAATGATTAAGAGCCTTGATTTGCAGACGGAATGACAGAGTTGGATGTTGGTGTGAAGCCGAATATGCCATATTTCAAGACAAAGGAGAAAGTGGGGCTTCCTAGAATCACATACCTACACCTTTGTGAATGTGACAAATTCTCGGTATGTAGAATCTTTGTTGTCAACTCTTTTAGTAGAATCAATGAATTTGTGTAATCCTCATACTCGTTATCCTTGCCCCCCCCCCCCCCCCCGCCCCACATAAATGCAACATTATGGAAGATGGAGTTATAAAATATTCTTAACATATAAAGCTCACTGTTGGTTGTTGCTGGTTTATCTCATATGCTTTTGTAGATTGGCATCTTCTGTTTGCCACCATTAGGTGTCATTCCTCTCCATAACCATCCTGGTATGACGGTTTTTGGTAAGCTTCTGTTTGGAACGATGCACATTAAATCATATGATTGGGTGGATGATGGCACCTTAATGACTACTGCAAATGCCTTATCTTCAAAGGGTGAGGACTTGGTCAAAGCTATATATGCATTTTCCCCCTTTTTTTGGTGCTAGATTTTTGTTCCAAATTAGCAGCAGCTGTAGTACTTGTAATAGTGTTGTGGTACATGTACATTTGAAAATTTATATTTATATTTATTTTTAAAAAATGAAAAAAATAAAATAAAATCAACATACTACCTCATCCATTGCAAATGTGCCTACGTGGGAAAGTTAAACATTTTCAGGAAATGCATTATTTCCATCAAGAACGATAGTAATTATCTTTTTAGTTTTCATATCCTAACAGATACAAGGTCTGACTTTAGTACTTCCTGTGCGGGCCAGCCTAATTGGTAAGGGACTAAAACTCCAATGGAATATACAAGGGAAATACAGTAGAGGGATTGATTTATCATGTTTCAATTTATCTCTAAATATGCCATACTGTTCTTTGACATATATTATTAACATACTGTATTTTTAACCTCCAATGACTTTTGTTTTGTTATGACTTCAATCAGTTTCTAATAGAGTTTGGAGTATTATCATACTCCCTCTACCCATCAGTAATTGTCCTTTTCTTTCTTTTCTTTTTTTACTTTGAGGGATACTTTGAAAAGGTTGACTTTGACAATTTTAGTACTCACTCTGTTCCGCTTTAAGCTTTAAGGTTCTTACTTTCCTTTTTGGTCGGTCTTAATTTAAGATTCTAACTTATTACCTAAAATGGATAATGGGACCTACTTGTTTTTCTCACAACAAAAACTCAATACCCACTTTCTCTCTCCTACATTACTTTTCATATTCACTGCATTTACTTTTTCTTAATCCCGGTGCAAAGTCAAAGTAGGAACTTTAAATCGGCACGGAGGGAGTAGCTAATATGCTAGAGTATCTATCCACCTCATCTACATGGTATTATTAACATAATGTGTTTAACCTCCAATGACTTGTGTTTTGTTATGATTTCAATCAGTCTCTAATACTCCGTCTACCCATATCAGTAATTGTCCTTTTTTTCTTTTTACTTTGAGTGATACTTTGAAAAGATTGACTTTGACAATTTTGGTAGCAAATAGTATACTTGAGTAGCCATGCTATCCACCTCATAGACATGGTATTGCAAATGTATATTGGAATATGATGGTTGTTAAAGAAATTAGTAATTTCATTTAAAATGTACTCATTTAAGATGGAGGGAGTGGTGGTTATTGTCATTTGAAGTTTATGAGTATTGCTTTAACTTGGTACCTACTCATTTTGAGTGCTCCGCTAAAGGTAAAGCAAAATATCAATTGCTCTTCATTTTCCAACTTCTCCTGCATCCACCTTCGCTTTGGAAATATTTTCATTCATGTGGATGATGGGGTTTGAATTTTTAATTTTTTTTCTCCTTTTCCAAATTTTCTTCCCACTTAATTTTTTTTTCTTTTGAGTTTCTTCTAAGCTTTCACTTTCTTTTTTTCTTATCACCTTTTTTCATTGACGATCTCATATGAGGATTGATGTTAGCTGATCCCAAATCATTTTGGGACAAAGGCTATGTTGTTGTATTGTTGCTAATGGTGGTCAATAATGGTTTTGCAGCTGATGGGATTGAGGGTGGTGAAGTAAGGTTGGCCAAGGTTAAGGTGGATTCCGACTTCACTGCTCCTTGTGAGACCAATGTCCTTTACCCAGCGGACGGTGGTAACATGCATTGCTTCACGGCAGTAACAGCATGTGCTGTACTGGATGTGCTTGGTCCCCCTTATTCTGATCCCCAAGGCAGGCACTGCCAGTACTACCTTGACTTCCCCTTTGCTAAGTTTCCAGGTGCAACCTCCCTCTTAATTTCATACCACCATTTTCATTAGCTTTGATTGGTATCTCAGAAATTGAACATATCGAGATAAAATAAAAGTTAAGGCTAGGTCCCTAACTTTACATGAATATGTGAAAATGCAGTTGATGATGGGGTATCAGTGCCAGAAGAGGAAAGGGAAGGGTACGCATGGCTTGAAGAAAGGGACAACCCCGAGGGCTTAGCTGTCGTTGGAGCCCCCTACACTGGACCATATATCGTCGAGGACTGACATTTACACACCCATTTTTGGTGCTTATTTTTCAGATTGCCGCGCGGCAGTGCACAGCAGAGCAACTTTCCTTTTCTTTTTTTTCTTTTTTTTTTCTTTCTATAGCGGTCGCGAAGAGAGGGTGAGGGTTTTGCATATTTCCTCTCTTTCTCAACAGCTTGTACATGACTTCTTAGTAGACAAGATAAGGATAAAGGAAAGGTGTTTCAAGTGCCAAATGTTGGTTTCACAAAATGTTGCTCCATCTTTAAATAAATGTCAAATTTGGTCTTAATCAATCAGGAGTAAATTTGAAGATTGATGAGGGAGGTAGTAGATGGCATCCTGATTTACTCTTCAACTATTGTTTTTAATTGTTAGGGTACTAAAATTTCACCCTCTATCCATGTAATGGAACAACTGAGGGAAGGTAGGTGGCGATATTCTGGTCAACTGCTGACCCATCAATGGCATGATATGAACTTGTGCGGTTGAGTTGCATTATAAATATAAAATGTAACTCATTTTAATATTTTATAATAAGATGACTGGCAGGATTTGAACCTATATCGAATAAAAACATTAAATACAAATTGTAATATTTTGTAACATACTGGTGTACAGGACATTTTGACGATTACAAAGTGTGAACATTTTTCAAGGAATCAAATGAGTAAACCACAAAATGGGCCGCCTACTATTACCCCAACATCACATTGGCCTCCGTATTATCAACTCATTAAATGTTATTTTCAATCTCCCCAAAATTTGTAACGTCAGTTAAAAAGTTAACGTTGCTATTAATAACTTAACAAAAGGTTAGATTCAAAATTTTAAAATTGACCCTAAAGTTTAAAATAAACCCCTTATCATCATCTTCTTCCTCCCTTCCATCTCCATAGCCCCACTTCACCAGCCTTGTGCCGCCCCACCTCCACCCATCCACCACCGGCCAAATCTATCCACCACCCACATAAGACAGTAGTTGATATTAATCCAGAAATTAACAAGTAAAAGCTATATCTATTTAACAAGATCTGGGTTCTCATTATCATCAAACTCATTCTTCCAAAACCCAGAATTATCAAGTCTTTGTTCAAGCTCTACAATTTCAAATCTCAATTCGTGCCCTAATCCTAACGCCCGATCTCTATTTACCCATCTCAAACTCTATTTTTCCGCAAATTCACCCAATTCGAACCCTAGACTCCTTCTTCTTCGAATTAAATGGGCGAGCTCTCCCAGAATCTTACCACCAACGGCGATGATCATCCACCCTCACGCTCCAGCTTCACCGACGATTCACGAAACGGAACGCATCCACGGATCGAAGTTCGATGGCAGGGCTACTAGGACAGAGAGGGGGTAGAATTTCATCAACAAGCCGCTCCATGTTCATCAAGAAGCATACTTGACCTAGTATTCCGTTGATGGCGACGCCGGATCTGGAACGAAGAGAACAGAGAGATCTTGTTTGATCTGCACCATATTCTTCTCTTTTTTATTTTCCTTTACTGATCATTCTTCCATACTAGTATTCTCACCCGTGTCAGGCACGGTCACAGTATGAAAAGGAAGAAAGAATCTCATTTAATTTTGTCCTCTCACATAAAACTCCTTAACCTCAACTCAATACCTCAACTCAATTTCCTCTTTTTCATAACCCAAAATCACATTAACTTTTAAGTCGAGTAGTGGGGGAGAAAAGATACACTGTAAGTTAACAAAGGTGAGGAGGTTACTTGAGGGAGTTAACTGTCTGACGGTTTTCATGGGAGTGGGTTATTATGATCAACTTAGGCCGTCCGATCAATTTTTGAGAAGCAATCTCAGCCTCTCTTTGTAAAACGGTTATTCTTGCTTTGTATTGTAATATAGATTTTGTATATAAGTGAGATTTATTTTGTTAGTTTTCTAATTTTCATTAAGATTCAGGGGTAAAGTGGGATAAGGGAGATTTATTTTGAAATTTAGGGTCAGTTTTAAAATTTTGAATCTAACTTTTCCTTAATTTATTAACAGCCTCATTAACTTTTTAACCAATGTTAGAAATCTCAGAGAAATTGATAATAAAACTATAGTACGCATGGTACACTTACTGAGTTGATAGCACGCAGGTCAAAGTGATTTTTTTTTTTTTTTTAAGAGGATCGATAGTGGTTCCCCACTTGCCCCCCTTATAATAATGATGTCCTAGGAGGCATGGGAAGGGATCGAACCCGACACCTCACACATTGTGAAGTTTGACTCTACCACTGAGCCACGCGGGTCCATTTTGTGGTTTACTCGGAAGCAAATTCATCAGACTTTATTGTGAAAAACCGGCCACATGTATGTACTCCACGAAAAATTATCTTTATGCTAAAATGAGACTAAAATTAATTAGGCTAGCAAGATATTGTAATCTTTAGTGACTACTGAAATCTTTAATATTCAATAAGAAATAGGAATGATATGAAGGTAAGGCATTGAATTAACTTGTGTAATAGTCAAACTTTCGTGTGAATTTGACATTTTAGGTGTCTCACTTGTAATTACAAAAGTTTAAAATAAATTTTTTATAATGTATAAATCAGATAGACTCATTTATCATACTCACATCACTTAACTCACTGTTCTCTACCCCACTCTATACTCACAACACCTTGATACTATCTCTTTCGGACGATGATACACATAGTGAAAACTCAGTGAAACTTTGTAATCCGTTGGATTAATTTTTATCAGTAAGGTTTACAAATATTAATTACAATCCAACGGATTAAGGAGTTTCACTGTGAGTTTTCACTATACATATCATTATCTATCTCTTTAATTTTCGAAAGACCATTTATTTTACAATTTCAAATGGGGATGTGCAAGTATAATTTTTAGAATTGTGTATTTGACCACGCTTGTGTATGTATATTTGTCAGCTGTTTGCCGTACGTCTCCTTTAAAACTTCACACACAATCTCCGAAAATCTCTAAATGTCAACGGTAGCTTTATATTACTCCCTTTGTGCCGGAAATAAAAAATTCATAGTTGACAAGTTAATATTTTTAATTTAGTTGTGTTTTTTTGATTGCCTCAATCTATTCGTATTGGTAGAGTGACACCTCATTGCAGTACTTGTGCCTATTAGAATGAGTAGTATAGGAAGATCACCCAACTTCATACCCTATTTTTAGTAACTCGACATTTATTTTAAAACAAACGAAAATAGAAAGTAAAACATTTATTCCGGGACTGAGAGACTATCAAAGAAAAGGAAGAAGTCAATTCTGATTAAGAAGGAACCAGAGACTAACCTGCATAAAATAGTACTCAATAGATAAGAAAAACAAAACTTTCAATTAATAAAATTATACTTATATCCATTAAATAATATCCCTCTAAATTAATGAAATTCTATGGTGCCAACCCTATTAATTTATAGAGGTTATACTATCGTTGATTACCATAATCTGATATAAATAGATGGCAATACAAAACGTGCTAGTAAGCCAAAAACAATTTGAGCAATACACAAATTATCATGTCCACTGTCATGGCACCTGCTTCTGCTTTTGCCTATCATCTTCTCCTTCTTACTTGCATGCTTTCTCTCATCTTTATCATTGCCAAGGCAGAATATTCACCTGTAAGTCTCTCTCTTCCTCTCCATCTCATGCACATACGTACATAACACATGTTAACGCGCACAAATTTACACATCTACTTTTGAAATTTTGGATCAGAGGGGTGAAGATTGGGTGAACCATGGTGGTGGTATATTCAACAGAAGATACGCGGAGGCAGAAACCAAGATTAGCCCAGTAACTGTAAAAAACCTAACTCTCAAATGGAAATTCATAGCTGGAAAAGATATAACAGCAACCCCAGCAATATACAACGGGACCTTTTATTTTCCTAGCTGGAATGGCAATATCTTTGCCGTTAAAGCATCTGACGGCTCTCTTGTGTGGCACAAGAATCTTGAGAAGCTAACCGGCCTTAATGCTACTGGAGTTGTTCCTGGGGCTAACTGGACCGTGTCTCGAGCCACACCAACTATAGCAGCTGGCCATGACCTTGTTATTATAGGTATATATGGACCTGCAGTTGTTATTGCTGTAAAACTAGCCACTGGGGAACTGGTATGGCTCACACAACTAGACAAACATCCTGCTTCTGTTATTACTATGTCTGGTACTTATCACAAAAGGTTAGCCTCACTATTCATTTTCATCTTCATATTCATAACCATATGTGTCGCACTTTTCTTCTTTGGTCCGTCTCAAAATAAGTGGTGCATTTCTAACTAAGAAAATAGTCGTTCTACAAAACATTGACAAGTCAATTGTGACACTTATCATGTGTTTCAAGAAGTATCAATCTGGTCAAAGATTCTCCTATTCAATATAACTTGAATCTGAGCATGAATTGGGGAACTCTAGGTAAGCGATTTTACTTCGAGTTAGGTATCAAAGATCTCCTTTTTTTTATTACATTAAAAGTCCACGCTCTTAATGTAGTATACTTTACAAAAATCATTTTTTATGTATATATTCAAGGGAGCTTAATCTTTGATGTTACTGATTTTCTATTCATGAGCAGATCAATTGAAATCATAAATATTGTAGTTTAAACTTTTTCATTGAAGCAACCAAACTGGATGTTGCCAACTCGTTTCGTTATTAAAGCAATTAGATTCAAATCCAATTTTCTATGCAGTTTTCAACAAAAAAGCAAAATTTAAATCTAAATTTGCATATCTGGGAAGTTATATAATAGCATCATGTGTACAGGGGTTTCTACGTGGGAACATCATCACTAGAAGAAAGCTCAAGCATAGATGACTGTTGTACATTCCGCGGTAGTTTTTTAAAACTAGACGTCACAACGGGCACGATAATATGGCAAAAGTACATGCTGCCCGATAACAATGGCAGCCTTGGAGAATATGCTGGAGTTGGGATATGGGGCAGCAGCCCTCCCATTGACATACCAAGAAATCTGGTGTACATCGCCACAGGCAACCTCTACTCAGCTCCTCTGCGTGTGCGTCAGTGCCAGGAGATCGAGAACAATCAGACGGTCCCAACTCATCCTGACGCATGCATCGAGCCTGACAATCACTCTGAATCAATCCTCGCCTTGGATTTAGACTCTGGAAGTATCAAATGGTACAAGCAACTTGGTGGATACGACGTGTGGTTTTTCGAGTAGCAATCTATCCACTCCTGGTTGCCCGCCTGGCCCAAATCCCGATGCAGATTTTGGGGCGGCACCTATGATGTTAACAATCCGTGACGGACGAATTAAGAGGGACATTGTTGTGGCAGTCCAAAAAAGTGGATTTGCTTGGGGTTTGGATCGCGATAATGGCACTCTTATATGGTCTATAGTAAGTTCTTATATATTCCCTCCGTCCCAATTTAAGAGTCAAAAATTTCCAAAAAAGGCGTCCCAACTTAAGACTCAAAATCCAAATAATGGAAAGTGGGTCCTACATGTCATACTAACAACAATTATCCACTAACTCTTCTCTACCCCACTTTCTCCCTCCTACTTAACTATCAACACTCACAACACATCACCTTTTTCTTAATTCTTGAACCCAAAAGTTTTTTGAAACTTAAGTTGGGACGGAGGGAGTATCTGCTTATGTTTTTATCATTAGAAATTAAAAAAAAAAATATGAAATCATTAACTTGAATCTATATTAGGTGGCGGGTCCGGGAGGAGTTGGGGGTGGAGGTATATGGGGAGCAGCCACAGACAAGAAAAGGGTGTACACAAATATTGCTAATAGTGGCCGGAAAAACTTCACACTGAGCCCATCCAACAAAACCACAATGGGAGGAGGTTGGGTGGCGATGGATGTTGAAACGGGCAAAATTTTGTGGTCAACAGCAGACCCGAGCGTTGACTTAGCTAGTGGGCCGGTTACAGTGGCAAATGGAGTCGTTTTTGCTGGTTCCAAGAATGGGACAGGACCTGTTTACGGGATGAACGCTGCAACAGGAGAGATTTTGTGGTCGTACGTGACAGGAGCTAGCGTGTATGGAGGGATGTCAGTGAGCAACGGATGTGTTTACTTTGGGAATGGGTATAAAGTTGGTTTGGGAATGTATGATCCTTCAAATACTGCTGGAACAACACTTTTTGCTTTCTGCATTTGATCAAGGAATTCATGGTTGCAATGCAAGGCTCTTTATGGCTACTGCCTAATTTTATTTGACATGTAGAGTAAATGCTTTTTATATGAAAAAACATGTTTTGGCCAATTTTCGACAATTGGACAAATATAAAGGAGTATGGTACAATGGAATAAAGAACTTTGAAATTCAAGATGTATAAACAAAGGATTTAACGAGGAAAGCCCTTGAACAACTTGTTCGCCGGCATAAAACCTCGAATGATGGAATTTTATTAAGTTTTTGTGAAGGTACAATGAATGACTGGAAAAATCTGAGAGGAAGAGAGTATGAGACGTGAGTGTGTGTGTTACATAAATTGTGTTTTCTATTTATACTAAAAAGAATTAGCGTAAATTAATCATCATGGCCTAAGATCTCGGGAAGTTAGTTGCAGAGATATCCTCGATTCTTTGGGAGACGTGTGAGACTTTCTTTGACGTATGTTGATAAGTCCCATGTGCGTTTTGACTTGGTCTTTGAGTCCTCCATGTGCTAATCTTTTATCCCATGTGTGAATTAATGACAGCCCTATAAAGTAGGAACAATAAAACTGCCACTCAAGATGTCAGGTCGTCAACTCAGGATGTCACGTCAGGATGTAAAGTCAACATGTAAAGTCAACATGTTGAGTCAAGATGGAAGATGTAACTTCAGGATGTAGATATAGTGCTGTGAGATTTTTCACCCCAAATTTTTTGAATTGAGTAAACATAGAAATTCAAGAAATTTTCATAACAGTTGATGTCCACTACCATTTATGAGGCAGTTGACGTAGGTGATATAAGCTCCAAGATGCAATTGATCCTGCAAAAAATAAAGAGAAAGACGAAGAATAGGATATTTTTGGCGATTGTCTTAAAGACAATTTTTTTATTTGTTTGCAACATGTCTGTTTGGACATGTTAGGTTGTAATTTTGTTTGAATCATGTCTTGTGATAGCATGGTTTAAAACTTATGGATGTTTCCCGTTTTAGGATCAGTGTGCTTGATCCTTTTTGATAATAGACTGGTCGTACGGTTAGGATTCTAAGGGTAACATGTTGATGTTACAACTTAGAATAATTTTGGAACAATTGAATTGTAGCGATGTAAGGAATGGTTGGTTACATGTTGATGTTACAAGTTGGGAATCATGATGAAAAAAATGAAAAGATGCTTATCTTTATACCCCGTGTACGTTTGGTAACATGTAAATGCTACAACCAGTGATTTCAACTTGAGTTCATAATTTTAATTAAGTGCAAGAAGGTAATCAATATGTACATGACACATTGGCCCACCTACAACTTAACTAAAACATGAAAATCGTGCGCACGGACGAATGTGTAGAAACCTTAAACACATAAGAAAGGTGTAAAACCTTTAAACCTTTGAAAGATGTAAAACCTTATACCTTGGATGGTGTTGGTCCCAGAGGGCAACAAGGGTATAGAACCGCTAGAGGGGGGGTGAATAGCGGTCCGAAACTTTTTCGAAAATACCCTTAAAATCAACCAAGTACTTATCAGTTTGGCCAACTGCGGTTCAAAGCACAAGAACCGAACTGATAAAATGCACAGCGGAGTTTGCGGTTTTGGCCAAATATGTTAGTTAAAGAGTTGGGAAGTTTGACTCGGGTTGAGAAAACACTATGATGCAACAGAATAGTTAAACTTAAAGTTTAAAGGAAAACACAATTCATCTTTCAAGCCATTTCGTATATGGAAGCAAGTTCAAGACCACAAACAAGAAAGATAAATATCAAGACAGAAAATAAAGATCCAACACACAAATTGAAGAGGTTCGTTCTTAAATGAACTACGTCCTCTACCTAGATGGTTAGTCTAGGATTTTCTAATAGCTATGAGACTTGTATTAATTTAGAGGAGGTTTTACAAGATGAATCTAAACTCTAAACAATAAGTCTAACCTAAGCTATAATAACAACCGGTGTTTTCGAAGTATATAATCTATGTGATCATATAAATCGGGTGTGTGTGTGTGAAAAGAAATCAAATGCTCTAAGTATCTAAATGATGGTTGAGCAAATGGAATTCTTTCGGTGTAAAGGCTAAGTATGAACGGTTGTTCGGCTTGAAGCTTTGATGAAGAACTGGGTTTGCAATGGAGATGGTTTGAAGATATGAATATCTGGGTTTAAATCTTCAAAGCAAACTTGAATACTTGGGAATGAATCTCTTGAAGCTCAGCAACCTTCATTGTTGAATAATGAAGGCTATTTATAGGCAGAGCACCCTTATGACCGTTGGGTAAAGATTTGAATCAAATCTGAAGGGTACATTGCTGTCGAAATCCCATTGGTTGAGCTGTCATTTTCGTCCTTGGTTTTGTCTTGTAGTCATAGGTAGTTGTTGCACCACTACCTGACAATTGTCCTTTGTTGCAAAAAGGACTAACGGTAAACAATTCAAACTGATAGACAAACCGACATTCCTTGCAGAAACTCCAAGTTAACTTAGAGTTATTTTGACATGACATAACAACATCCTTTTATGATCAAAAAGGGAATGTTTGTCTAAGGAATAAATGACATATCTTTAATTCTTCAATAACTGCTTTGCGGTTCTACCAGGCATAGGGGCGGTTTGAAGAATGATCTTGATGGGCGGTTTCATCAAACATGCAAACTGCAGTTTGATGAAAACTGAAGGGCTCCATGCTGGCGGTCTCAAGATGACGGTTTGAAGCACTAAACCGCTAAAGATACAACCGAACTATACTCAGCCTAGACAATCAAAAATCTAGAAATGGACTTATCTAAAAATTGAAGTAGAACTTCATTACATGCGGTCCTAAAGTCCATAAAAAGACACGTGGCATGGATCAATCAAATTAAGGTGGGTGTACTAACAGTGAATCCTAACAATCTCCCCCTATTTGATTGATTCCATTACCACACTATGATAATAGCAAAACATTGTACTTGGTAAGAACATGTCAGAAATAAATTTCATGAAATTGCATGTCCCAAGTCAATGCACACACTATGCTAGATCATAGATTTCTAATCTATCAAAAACAAAGGAAATGAAGAAAAGATGGAAAATAAATACATTCAGATGCATAAAAGATGATATGATTTTGAGGATCAGAAATGCATGTTTAAACTGAATGTTTAAAACATAATGCACTAAAAAGTATTTTCATGATGAATGTAGTGCATGAGGTTTTAAGAAATACAAGCATTGTTTCACAAACAAGCAGTTTGAATAAACAAAGTTTTGGAAACAGAATGCTATGCAGTCATTCTCATTATAATTCAATCATAAAGGATAGTAACTTACAATGTATGAATTACAAGAGACATCAAAAAGAAAGACTAAGAAAAGAAATCTAGTCTACTTCATCTGCAACAGAACCCCTTGCAGCAGCAGCATCAGCATCATCTGCGGTTTGGTTCTGAACGGTTTGAGCGTCTTGAGCAGCTTGTTCTTCTGCAACTTGAGCATCAACAGCGGGGGCGTTTTGATCAACATTTCTAGAACCAGATCCACGGGTGGTTTCAAAAAAAAAGTCAGCTGCACGAAGCCGAACTTCAGTTGGTTCACCAATCTTTGATTCAATTGCAGCGGCTTGCTTGATAAGTTTCCCGGTTCTATGCAGGATAAGTTCTGAAGAATCAAGTGCATGCTGAGCCAGAATGTCAAGTTTCTCAACAACAGATTGAAGTGTTGCATCAACGGCTTGAAACTTTAAGTTGCAAAGATCATTGTTGGTTCTGACAAGATCTTGAAGAGCCAGTTGATTTTCCAAGATTAAGTTCAGTCTCTCATCTAGCTGTTGTTGTCTTGACCTATCATCAAATCTCTCATTCACCCTCTCCCCCTTAATGGCATCAAGATCAGATTGTAAAGTGAGGAGATGAGTGTCAAACCGAGAAGTGGCGGTTTGCTGATGAACTTGAATATTCCTAACCGTATCTATTAAATCAGCGGTTGTAGCATGAAGGGGTAGAATTGGATAGGAAGGAATTGAAGAGGGCGGTTCATCAGAAGGAGTGTAGTCAGGAATGTGCTCATCACTAGAAGTATCATCATCAGAAATTTGGATGGCATCATCAGACTGATGGGATGAAGAAGGCAGTTTGGCTTTACCTTTCAAGAGAATGTGTGCCTCCTCTAAAGTTTCACCCATAGAAACCCTAATGGCGGTTTCAAGTTCTATGGGATCAAAAGGAAGAAAAAAATAATAGGGAATGATTTCGGTTTGAGGAGGAGAAGGAGGAGGAGGAGGAGAAGGAAAAGCAACATATCTCATATATTCATCATAGAGAAAAATGGAAGGAGAAGGCACAAGGAATAATCTATAGAGATTGGGAATGCAGAGACAATCAAAGAATAGAAAGAATTGGGAGGCAAGAGTAGGATCCATGAGTACCTGATAGGCAATCTCACCCATCAACTGATCTGCAATAGAAAGAATTATTTTTTCAACTGCGGCTTCCATCTCATCCTTGGGAAAAATAGCATAGGGGTTAGGGCGGCCAGCCTTCAAGAATCGGTCTTCGGCTTTGGCGGCGGCACGAGCATGGGCTCCAGCCCTTCTTTCCCTAGAGGTTTCAGTCTTGAACCGCTTCAGATATCTTGCTAAGTCAGCAGCATTCTTTCGTTTCTTTGTCTTCGGTTTAATGAATGAAACCGATGGCGGAGCAGATGGTGAAACTGAAGACTGAGCTATCGGTTGGACCGACGTAGAAACTGAAGGTTGAGCAGATGAAATAACTGGTGAAGGTTGAACCGCTGCAGCATATGGTAAGTCTGGAGATGAAGATGGAGTATGTTCTGGTGAATCAAAATCCAGCTTTCTTTTAAGTGAAGGAGGAGAGACCTCAACCAACATTGGGTCAATACCTGCCTTTCTTATCTCAGCTCTTTCTCTTAGCTCTTTTGCAAATTCACCCAAGTGGTGAATGATCCCTTTTATAGTCAGCCTCACTAAAGTCAATAGCTCCTGGTGGCCTTGACTGCCAATGTTCCACATAATCACTTTTCTTCACCAACTTTCTCTTCTTCTTTGGCGGTTGAACCTCAAGAACTTCATCATCTTGCTCAGGTTCACCAAGTGCCTCAGACATGTCAGTCTGCTCAGGCAATGCTACAGCCTCAAACTCATCGGTTTGCTCAGGCTGAACCGCAATGGTAGATACAGCGGTTTGTTCAACAGGAACCGCATCCTCAGACACTTCGGTCTGCTCAGGATGGGTTTGGGAGGAGGGTTTGCGGTTTGGGAAGGCTTTGAAAATTTCAGCCAACTGTTCTTTAGAGAATTGAACAGATGGCGGTTTAGAAGAGTAAGGTTTAGGAGGAGAAGGGATAGGAAGGAAAAGATGAGGTGAAGGGATGAGTTCTGGAATGGATTTAGCTTTGGCTGCTTTAAGAGAAGCGGCATCCATAGCAAAATTAATGGATTTCTCCACATTTTGATGTAATGGAGAGAGGGGTTTAACTTGAGGTTTGGGAATTGAGGGTTTAGAAGTGATGGGTTTGGAAAGGGTAGGAGATAGTCTGATGGGGGGAAAAGAGGTTGAAGAAGATGAAGGTTTTGATGTCGGTTTGGATAAGGGTTTGGAAGGCGGTTTGGATAAGTCTGATCTTGTAATAACAGAAGGGATTTGAGCAGTTCCCTTTTTCTTCCTTAGAGCAGCGGTTTCCTTGGGACGAGCCGCAGGAATAGACCGAACTGCAGGCTCCCCCTCATCCGCAGACTCCCCCTCAGCCTGTACCGCGGTCTGAGCTAACTGACTTAACCCCAGACGGTTTAAAGTAGCAGTTTGACCTTCATTTCTTAGCATCGTAGCATGGGCCTGATCAGCAATGGCACCAGCATACGGTTTCCTAGATTTGTTGAGCCGAGCCTCAGGAAATGGGCCACGTTCGGCTTCAGGAAGAGGGTCCTCATTCCAAACTGTTTGAGCGTACCGCCATCCAAATGCGGTTCTGAAGGCGTCAATTTTTGATAATCCAAAGAGAGACTTTTCAATTGTATCCAACCAATAGTCCTTGTTTTCAGCAGAGAACTTGAAAAAAATCAGTATCTTGATGCAGAAACTTAGTCAGCAACCTGCAATGAGTTCTGACCTTGGATTTTCCAGCGGCTTTAGCAGCATGGAGGCAGTTTAAAGCATTTATGATCTCCTTCATCACAACCTTAGGCCATTGCAGTTTCTTCCCTTTAAGAATGGCCACACAGTAAGCATACTGTTCACTTGTAAAGTTGTTGTGGTTTCCATTCTTGCACATGACTCCAGAATCCATCAATTCATATAGATGAGCCATCACCTCTCCAAAATCCTTTTTGGAGGAATTCTTGGTGGAGAAAGAATTAACTCCAATCAGCTCCATTGTAGTATTGCTTATAAGTTCCGGTTTTATCCCCATAACTCCAGAGTTCTCAAGACCAGCTAGAACTGCAATCTTGGAAGCGGTTAGGATCACTTCTTTGCCACAGACGGTGGACTTGATAGCATCTTCAAATTTTATTTCTCCGGATTCCAGATCCCTTATCGGTTCTCCTCTTACATCTAGTAAGGCAGCCTTCGTGGAGATCCCATTCTCAAAGAATTCGGCGCAGATAATTGTAACGAACTGCAGTTCATCCATAAGAAACAAAGGTAGCAGTTTTGCATCATTCAGCAGTTTGAGGAGCTTCCTTCCAACTGTATCTTGTTTAATTTCATCCTCAAGAATCCTAGAACCGGGAACAAAGTTTGAGGGATCCTGAAATATTTTCTTAGTTAGAAATAGCTTAAAGAATGATAGTTTGAATCCTTAAGCAAACCGCGGTTTGATTAAGTACTACAAACTATAACAAGGAATCCTAACAATGAAAACATGCGGTTCAAGGAGAGTAAGGGTAAAAATGTAAAAACAAAGAATGAAGGAACAGTGAAGGCAAAATGAATCAAAGAGGGAAAATTTTGAAAAAGAGTTTGAATGCATGAAGAACACGAAGAACAGAGTATGAATATGCAAAACAAAATCTTAACCAAAATATGGAAAAACTATACCAAATGATCACAAAGGGAAGATTCTAACAAAGTTCTAAATAAACTAAGACAAATAACAACACATGAACCCAGAATCTGCAAAATTTCGCAAGAACACCAAATGACCCCAAAATTGAGTTTGCTCAAAATTGAACACAAATCTTAAAACAAAGTAATCAAACAGTATATTTAAGTAAATGCGAGCACAAACCAACCAAGAAATTGAAGAAAAAGCATAAAATGATCAAAGGAAGATGAACAAGCTTTTAAGCTTCAACAATGGCGGATAAATGAAATATACTGAGTTAGGGTTCAGAATTTCATACCATATCAGGCTTCGATGGTTTGGACGATGTAGAAGAAGAAGCAAGATCAATTGATTTCTTTGGTGCCATTAAAAAAAAATTTGTTTAAGTACGAAAATTTTGAGTGAGAACAGAGAGAGAGAGGAGTGCGTACAGAAGAGAGAGAAAGGGTTTTTGCTAAAAAGAGTAGGAAGGTAAAAAGATAAATTGAAAAATGGTTTGTCTTTTATACTCAATTAACCACCTCGGGTAGTGGAGCGGGCATGACGGCTGAAGGAAACTCAACGGTCAGTGTACCTGTCGATTCGCATTCAATGCGGTAGGGATAATTGCAAAAAGGTCCTTAAAGAATGAAGTGACATAAAGTAGGGACTAAAATGCAATTTCATACCTGAGCGGTTTTGAGTAAACCGACTTACCTTTTCCTCATTATCAGTTTTGATGAAACTGATATCTTTCAGATCTATCTTCGGTTTCAGTAGAGAAACCGAAACCTTGCTTTGACAATTCGGTTTGAATAAAACTGAAATTGTTCTACTTTACTCTTCGGTTTAAGTGGAATCTTTAGCCAAACCATTTTGTTGCGGTTTTATAGATTGAACCGTAAGCTATTTGCATTTTCTTAATAGAGCCAAGATACTTAACAAAAATTATTAGAACAAGAATAAATAGGCATGAATTATATTAAGTAAGTTCCAGCATACCCATTTCTCCTCGTAAATGAAAGAACCTAGAATTTTCAAGCGGTTTGGTGAGAATATCTGCAATTTGATCGTCGGTTCCCACCTTTGCTAGAAAAATGTTCTTCTTTTCAACATGATCTTTGAGGAAATGATATCTTATGTCAATGTGCTTGGTTTTTGAGTGTTGTACTGGATTGTTGGAGATTGATATTGCTGCAGTACTATCACAGTAGATAGGGCAGTTCTTCTCAAATACTTCATAGTCTTCCAACTGCTGTTTCATCCAGAGAATTTGAGAGCAGCAGCTTCCAGCCGCAATATATTCAGCTTCAGCGGTTGAGACTGAAACCGATGCTTGTTTCTTGTTGGACCATGATACAAGCCGCGTTCCAAGGAACTGACAAGTACCACTTGTGCTCTTTCTGCTTATCTTACATGCTGCAAAGTCAGCATCTGAATAACCTAATAGATCAAATGAAGATTCTTTGGAGTACCAAAGTCCAAGGTTAACAGATCCACACAAATATCTAATAATTCTTTTAACAGCAATAAGATGAGATTCTCTAGGATCAGCTTGAAATCTAGCACAAACACAAACACTGAACATGATATCTGGCCTACTAGCAGTTAAGCAAAGTAAAGAACCAATCATACCTCGGTAGAGAGTCTGATCAACTTTCTTACCTCGTTCATCTTGATCCAAACTGCAGGCCTTTTGCATTGGGGTATCAACTGGCTTAGCGGTTTCAAGCCCAAATTTCTTGATCAAATCTTTGGTATATTTGGCTTGGTTGATAAAGATTCCATCATGACATTGCTTGATTTGGAGTCCAAGAAAGAATGTCAACTCTCCCATCATACTCATCTCAAATTTACCTTTCATAAGCTTCTCAAACTTAACACACATAGTCTCATTAGTAGAACCGAAAATAATATCATCAACATATATTTGAACTAATAATGAATGACCTTTGTGTTTAGCAATAAATAGGGTTGTATCAATTTTACCTCTAGAGAAGCCTTGTTCAATAAGAAATTTAGATAGAGTGTCATACCATGCTCTTGGAGCTTGTTTGAGTCCATACAAGGCCTTCTTGAGCTTGAAGACATGATTAGGATATTTGTTGTCTTCAAATCCTGGTGGTTGAGCTACATAAACTTCTTCTTGTAGTTCACCATTCAGAAATGCACTCTTCACATCCATTTGATATAACTTGAATTTCTTGAAGGAGGCATAGGTCAGGAACAATCTAATGGCTTTAAGTCTGGCTACAAGGGCAAAGGTTTCATCATAATCAATCCCTTCCTCTTGCCTATAACCTTGAGCAACCAACCTTGCTTTGTTTCTTGTAATAGTACCATTTTCATCCATCTTATTTCTGTATACCCATTTTGTTCCAATTACAGTGTGATCTCTGGGCCTTGGAACTAGAGTCCAAACTCTGCATCTTTCAAACTGATTAAGCTCTTCTTGCATTGCAGCTACCCAGCTTGGATCACTTAGAGCTTCATCTACCTTCCTCGGTTCCATCTGAGATAACAGTGCGGTTGAGAACAAACTGTGGTTATCTCTATGAGTTAAGCTTCCTCTTGTTTGAACACCAGAACTGATAGGACCTATAACATTAGTTGTTGGATGGTCTCTATGCTCATTGATTTCTGGTGGGAGGTCTTCATAAACCACTATTTCTTGAAGATTTTCCAGAGGAGGCTCTTCTTGATATTCATTGAAATCTTCATTGAAGGTGATGTTTGGAACTGGATCAACGGTTTGAATGGGATTAGAAGAATGCGGTTCTACAGCAACACCTTCGGTTTGATTTGGAGCGGCTGGAGAACCTGATGGAGCGGTTTGAGTAGGTTGGTCATTTGCGGTTGCATGATTAGGGTAAGATGTACCTGTCTCAAAACCACTAAAATCATCAGCAACATTTGGAGCCATATGTGGCTCAAGAAGATTATGTTCATCAAATGTAACATGGACTGATTCTACAATTTTTAAAGATGTCTTATTGAAACAACGAAATGCTTTGGAGTGTTTTGAATAACCAACAAAAATACCTTCATCGGCCTTAGCATCAAATTTACCTCGATGTTCTTTGCCATTGTACAAGATGTAGCACTTGCATCCAAATATCTTGAAGAATGCAATGTTGGGTGATCTGCCTCTCCACAATTCATAAGGAGTCTTGTTGTGAACTTTGATGATTAGGGAGCGGTTCTGGGTGAAACATGCGGTATTGACAGCTTCGGCCCAGAAGTATTTGGGAAGCTTTGCTTCTGCAATCATGGTCTTCCCGGCTTCAATCAAAGTCCTGTTCTTTCTTTCTACAACTCCATTCTGTTGTGGAACCCCAGCGGCAGAGAAGTTATGATCAATTCCATGATCATCACAATATTGGGAAACACCATTGTTTGTAAATTCGGTTCCATTATCTGAACGCACGGCAACAATGTCATCCAATTTCTGAGTTTGGAGCTGTCTAAAGAGAGCGGTTACGATGCCATAAGTATCATCTTTAGAGGCCATCATTTCCACCCATGTATATCTTGAATAATCATCAACCACCACAAGTGTATAGCGGTTTCCTCCTATACTGGCGGTTGGGACAGGTCCAAATAAATCCATGTGCAGCAGTTGCAAACAGCAGTTCGTTGAAGGTACAGTTTTACAAGGAAATGACTGTTTGGGCTGCTTTCCAAGCTGGCATGCTTTACACTTTTCATCATGATGGTCAGCCACTTTGGGTAGTCCTTTTACTAGACCATCCCTGTGCAGTTTTGCTAGATACTTGAAGTTCAAGTGGCTGAGCCGCTTATGCCATAACCAGCTGCTTTCACTTATATTTTTGGCTACAAAACAGAGGTCAGCAATAGAAACAATATTGCTTAAATCTATCATATAAACATCACCTGTTCTGTTGCCAGTCAGTAGAGTGACTCCAGAGGAAGCATCTTTGATATAACAGCTAGTCGATGTGAAGATGCAGTTCATTCGTTTGTCACAAAACTGAGATATGGAGAGAAGGTTGTGCTTGAGTCCTTCTACTAGTGACACATTTTCAATAGTCACCTTTCCTCGTTTGATTGCTCCATATCCTACTGTTTCTCCTTTCTTGTTGTTACCAAACACTACTGGGGGACCTTTCATTTGGATGAAACTGCAGAGTAGTTCGGAATCTCCAGTCATGTGTCGTGAGCATCCACTATCCAAATACCAGAGGTCCTTCTTCTTCTTAGCGGTTCCAGCCATAAAACATGAAATCTGAAAAATAAACATGAAAGGTTTTGGTCCCCCTTATTCCTTGGGTCCTAGGGTTAGCAGCTTTTTGGGACCCACACTTGTTTGACCTTAGGATTTTTACGTCCCTTGGCATTGGGTGTGAATCTTAAAAGACAATGACCGGCACTATGACCAAAATCAGCACAAATAGCACAGTGAATAAATCCAGGTTTTGGTTGCGGTTTTACAAACCCTTTACTGACCTTCGGTTTCTCATGTTTTACTGGGTCAGCGGTTTTGGCTTTAACAAAGATTACCTTCTTGAGCTCAACCTTCTTCTTAGGTGCGGCTTTAGGGAAAATGATAGGAATTTCCTTAAACCGACTAGGAGCGGTTTCATCACTCAATACTTCCTTGGTTGCCTCAGCTGCTATGGATTTCTCTTTCCACTTTGAATCTCTCCCAGTCTGGTTTTTAGGGTACTCAAAGAAATAATTTTGCCTTTTAATTTCTTGTTTTGAGCCCTTTTTACCAGCATGATTAACCTTAGGAATTTCTTTGATTTGTTCAGTAGGTTTCACACCACCTTCGGCACAAAGACAAGGACACTTACACCCATCATCGGTTTTAAACCCCAATCCACTTTTATCCGAAGTAGGAATTTGTGAATTTAGGATTTGTTCCACGGTGACACCAGACTTAGTCCATACATCGGTCACTTTTTGAAGGTTATCCCTTTGTACGGTAAGATCATGGATTTGGGTGATAAGTACCTCGGTTCTGTCCTTCAGATAGCGGTTTTCATCCACAATAGTAGATATCCCAGCAATTTGGAGCTTGAGGTTTTCAATTTCCTCCTTGTGGGATTTACATACACGTTGGGATTCTTCAAGTTCCGCAGCCATTAGTTTATATGCCTTTTTAAGTACAGTGTGTTGTTGACATATAATATTTGCACGTTCTAGTACCTGGTCATCCTGACTTTGGTCTGCTTGAACCTCGGGAGTGTAGTTTGTTGTTGTAGGAGCTTTGCTTGATCTAGCCTCAGGAGTTTTAGGTGAAACTGACTTCATTTGTTGTTTTGGCAGTGGAAGGCTTTCGTCAATTTCAATTCTTTCTTCAAATCCCATGAGACAGAGATTAGCAGTTTCTTCATCATCACTTTCATCTGAGTCTGAACCCATCCATGTCAGCGGTTGATCTCCTTAGTCAGCTACCATTCCTCTTCTTTTCACGAATTTCTTGTTGAATGGTTTCTTTGCTGGCGCGGCTTCATACCTCGGTTTGGGAAAACTTGAAGCAAAGTGACCTGGCTGTCTGCAGTTATAACAAACCAAGTCATCCCTTGTCTTGGGATCTGCAGTTTTGTTGAATCTGGTTGGAGGGACAAACTTTGCTTGGCCTTTGGATGGAAATTGAGATCTATTGTTTTTCCTGAACTTGGTGTATTTCTTCACATACAAAGCAAATTCTTCATCATCCATTTCATCAAAATCAACTTGAGTAGAACTTGAGGATTGTGATCCTACACTCTGAGCATAAGAACTTTGAGGAGGAGTGTAGGATTAATGAGACTACTGATAAGATTGATAAGATTGAGGATATGGTTGATGTGATTGAGGATAGGATTGGTGAGACTGTTGGTAATATTCAGAAGGTGCGGTTTGAGGATTATATCTAGGAACATTTTGGTCAGGAGGAGCGGTTTGCAAGTGAAGGTGAGGAGCGGTTTGATAATGGTCTGGATTGTAGACAGGAGATGAGGTATTGTTGAAAGCAGCTAGAGAGAGGGTCTTAAATCTGCTTTCGGTTTCATGAACCTCTTCAAGCTTAAATTCAAAAACCTTCAGCATGGCATACAAGTGTCGAAGATCAAGAGCTTCCAAGTCCTTGTTGTCTTCAATGTTAGTAGTTTTGATCAGCCATTTGCTACCAAGAGCTTGCATGAATCTCATGTTCAAATCTGTATTAGAGTAGACATGACCAACAGAAAAACACACATTAACAATATCAATAAACCTCTCATAGCATTGTCTAAGAGATTCCTTAGGATCTTTAACAAAATAGTCAAAGAGTCTTCTCTGTTGATAGAGGCGGTTCTTCTTGGTATCTGAATCTCCTTCCAGAAAGTCAACTATAGCATCCCAGGTAGCCTTTGCGGTTTTGCAGTGAAGCACCTTAGAATGAGTCCTCAGGTCAATAGCTGACACTAGCATGGACATAGCTCTTCCATCAAAATCCACATTGATGCGGTCTGCATCAGTCCATTCACTTTCTAATTTCTTAACTTCAGCTTCTTCTCCTGCGGTTCCTGCACGAGGATTAGCTTTCATAGGAACATATGGTCCATCAGTAACCGCGGTCCACAGTCTACGATCACATGAAATCATGTGTTTCATCATCCTATCTTTCCAAAAGATAAAACTATCTTCATCCAGAATCGGTAAGTGATTCGAATTGGATGTTTGCATCATATGGGTGTTTGTGTTTGCCATTGGATCAGCACCCAAGCGGTTAAGCTTGTAAAAACAAGTTTGGTGGATAAGCTCTGATACCACTTGTTGGTCCCAGAGGGCAACAAGGGTATAGAACCGCTAGAGGGGGGGTGAATAGCGGTCCGAAACTTTTTCGAAAATACCCTTAAAATCAACCGAGTACTTATCAGTTTGGCCAACTGCGGTTCAAAGCACAAGAACCGAACTGATAAAATGCACAGTGGAGTTTGCGGTTTTGGCCAAATATGTTAGTTAAAGAGTTGGGAAGTTTGACTCGGGTTGAGAAAACACTATGATGCAACAGAATAGTTAAACTTAAGGTTTAAAGGAAAACACAATTCATCTTTCAAGTCATTTCGTATATGGAAGCAAGTTCAAGACCACAAACAAGAAAGATAAATATCAAGACAGAAAATAAAGATCCAACACACAAATTGAAGAGGTTCGTTCTTAAATGAACTACGTCCTCTACCTAGATGGTTAGTCTAGGATTTTCTAATAGCTATGAGACTTGTATTAATTTAGAGGAGGTTTTACAAGATGAATCTAAACTCTAAACAATAAGTCTAACCTAAGCTATAATAACAACCGGTGTTGTCGCGCCCTAGACCCGTGGTCCTACTTGGCCCCACGCTCGGGACACGATTGGAAGACGTTATAAAACTCTTTAGAAAATTTTTCGAAATATACTTTTAGAAAGTGGAACAAAAACACACTTGAAGTTCAAAGACTTCACTTAACTTGAAACAAACTTTTACAAACATTTTCACAACGAAAGTACTTAGCCCGAAGGCTTACAAACTTTTAAACAAATGTACATATATCAACCTTTACCAAAATAGATGGAACCATAAGAAAGTACGGGTACTCTACCCAAAGGGTTTACATTTACATAATGTAACCTTCAACAAAACAAGTCCCAACTCTTACCAAACGAACGTCCTCCCGTGCCGAGTGTCCTATCCCCTGGACCCGCCTTTATCTAAAACAGTAAACAAATAAGGGTGAGAATAAATCTCAGTAAGCTACTAAAATGCAACTACGTTACATGCTGATGTGATGATCATAAAGAACAATATCAACAGTAATCATATAGCATATAGCACATAACATCATGTTATATATCACATTGCCCACACTCCGGTGGATACCAAGCCAAGGTTTACCCAATAACCATAACTGATGAGAATACCATCTGAGAAACCCATCAGAGAAAACCATCTGAACAGCATAAATAGCTGAAGCCGTCGGGATCCCGAAAACCAAACCATACCAATAGAACCAAGTAACCAGAGAGGGAAATATGACACAAAGTCATAACCCAAATACTCACCAAAGGGAGCAATTCATCCCATCCAAGGCCAATCTGGACTGGGGAAACTAAAAGGCACAGTGGACATCTTATAGTGAACTTGGCTTGTGTGCCACTATAATTCTCCCACCGCCTGACTCATAAGCTCCAATGGAAAACCTTATAGTGGACTTACCTGTACCACTATAATTCTTCCATTGGCTGACTCCACAACAAGACCAGCTGGACCTTTACAAAAGCACAGTAATGAATACTTGCTAAACAAAACCCGGGGCATTTAATCCAAGAAGGAACTAAGCCAAATACATCACAAGATGCACACAAAGAATCCTTATAAAGAGTCCATAAAAAGGACATTTAATCCATTACTAACATTCCACAACAATCATCTAAGTACTTTAGGACACTACCCAAAAACTAGACCAAGGTTGATCTCTAAACTCCTTAATTGAAAACTCTAAACTTTTTCAGACAACTGGGCGGTCGCCCAAACAGGGCTGTGCGGCTGCCCAAAATGCTCTGTCCCAAGAAGAAAACCCTTCAGATAGATGTGCGGCCGCACACCCATTTTTGGGCGGCCGCCCACATCACCCGGCAGGCCTAAAAACTTAACCAAAGTTTACTCATTTTGTTTCACAAGCATAACATATATATGCTACACAACTTAAGTAACTCTCATTAAGGATACAAATTGCATTCCCAAACCATTACAACACTCAGCTCAAACCAAGTCTATATACTCCCTTTGTCCCAAAATTACAAATATAGCAAATATTACCCAAATCACAAAATTAACAAGTAGGAGTATCATATATAGCATATATGACTATTTTAACATTTAAAGGGGAATTAGTAACTTACCTAGTTCCGGAAAAGGTATCGCTGAAATAAGTTTTGTTCGGCTAGAAATGACCTACTCGACGCCCTGATCATTTTTATATAATTAGTTTTTAAAACGGGTAAGTAAATAAAAAGAATTAAATCGAAATGGGTCGAACTTACCTTTTTTTTCTTTAACCCTAGGAACAGAACGAGGAAAGTTGCAGCTGAAGAAATGTTCACACAGAGAAAGAAGGAGAAAGCAACTTGTTTATAAAGATATTTTTACCCATTTTACATTTTGGTCACCCAAAGTTTATTTTTAACACTTTAGCTCTTAAACTTACATTTTCAACTAGGACCCTAAAGTTTCAACTTAATCATTTAACTCCTTTAATCATTATTTTTACTAACTAAGTAAATAACACAAATAATCAAGTATTATATGCAAATCATAAAATATGATGCAACACATAAAAATGCACATATAAGTCAAATAAAAATCCCCAAAAATATAAAATAAATATAAACGGGTTTTGGGTCGCTACAATCACTCCCCCTTAAAGAAAATTCGTCCCGAATTTTAGGGTTACTTACCGAGGCCCTCAAACAACCAAGGGTACTTCCTCTCGATCTCTTCCCGAAGTTCCCAAGTCGATTCCTCCACATTGTGATTCCTCCACACAACTCGAACAAGAGGGATACTTTTGTTTCTCAATTCTTGCACCTTCGAATCAATGACTTGGACCGGATGTTCCTCATAAGACATACTCGGCTCAATATCCTCGGGTATCTCAGATAGAACATGAGAAGAATCATACACATACTTCCGAAGCATAGAAACATGAAACACATTATGGATCTTATCAAGAGAAGGAGGTAATGCAAGACGATAAGCCCGATCCCCCACTCTTCCAAGAATCTCAAATGGACCAATATACCTCGGAGCAAGCTTGCCTTTCTTCCCATATCTTCGAATACCCACCTTAGGGGAAACCTTCAAAAACACAAAGTCACCTTTTTCGAACTCAAGATCTCGCCTCCGATGATCAGCGTAGCTTTTCTGTCTACTCTGGGCAGTACTCAAACGATCTCGAATAAGTTTAACCTTCTCAACTGAATCATTAACCATCTGAACACCCCAAATCTTGGCTTCTCCCACTTCATCCCAACAGATAGGAGACCGACATTTCCTTCCATACAAGGCTTCATAAGGAGCCATCCCAATACTAGACTGAAAACTGTTATTATAAGCAAACTCTACGAGAGGCAAATGAATATCCCACGAATCTGAAAAATCCACTGAGCAAGCCCTCAACATATCCTCAAGAATCTGGATAGTTCTCTCGAACTGGCCATCTGTTTGAGGATGAAAAGCTGTACTAAATCTCAACTCTGAACCCAAAGCCTTCTGAAACGCTTGCCAAAACCGAGATGTGAATCTAGGGTCACGATCAGATACAATGCTCACTGGAACTCCATGTAACCTCACGATCTCATTAATGTACAAAGTTGCAAGCTTTTCCATAGAATAACCAATCTCAATAGGTAGAAAATGAGAAGACTTTGTCAATCTATCAATAATCACCCAAACCGCATCAAACCTTCTTCGAGTACGAGGTAACCCTGTCACAAAATCCATAGTAACATGTTCCCACTTCCATTCCGGAATCTCTAACGGTTGAAGCAATCCTGCAGGCCTTTGATGTTCAGCTTTAACTTGTTGACATGTTAAGCACTTGGATACATAATCCGCTATCTCTCTCTTCATATTATTCCACCAAAAGTGTTGCTTCAAATTCTGATACATTTTAGTACTCCCGGGAT
Organism: Campanula takesimana; assembly: GCA_026119855.1. Taxonomy (NCBI): domain Eukaryota; kingdom Viridiplantae; phylum Streptophyta; class Magnoliopsida; order Asterales; family Campanulaceae; genus Campanula; species Campanula takesimana. The sequence goes on from JAOWBW010000324.1 coordinate 50,159, forward strand.
GAATAGTATACCTTGATTTATGGCCTTCATTAAGAACTTGGTGTTTAACCCCATCAACATTAGGCACACACAATCGACCTCTGAAAGTCAATACTCCTTCAGAACTGAGTGAGAAATCCTCAAATTTACCTTCCTTGATTTTATCCATAATCTTTACAAATTCCGGGTCATCCTTCTGAGCTTCCTTTATTTGTTGAACTAAAGTTGGAAATACTCGAATGTTCGCAAAAATAGCTCCATGCTTTGATTCATAAGGACACCAATCTCGAGCATCCTCCAACATCTTCCATTCCCGCACCATTAATGAAGCTATATAAGACTTCCGGCTAATCGCATCAGCTACCACATTTGCCTTGCCCGGATGATAGGAAATTGTACAATCGTAATCCTTCAATAGCTCCATCCATCTTCGTTGTCTATTATTCAACTCTTTCTGGGAGAAAAGATACTTCAAACTCTGATGATCTGTGAAAATCTCAAACTTTGCTCCATAGAGATAATGTTTCCACTTGTGTAATGCAAAGACAATAGCTGCAAGCTCCATGTCATGGGTAGGATAATTCTACTCACTCGGAGTCAACTTCCTCGAAGCATATGCAATCACCCTTCCATTCTGCATTAATACACACCCGAGGCCTTCTTTAGAAGCATCACTATAGATTACCAAATCATCATTACCATTAGGTAGGGCGAGAATAGGAGCTGTAGTCAATCTCTTCTTCAACTCTTCAAAACTAGCTTGACATTTTTCATCCCACAGATAAGGAATATTCTTTCGAGTCAAATGAGTCAAGGGAGTTGCAATCTTAGAAAACCCCTCAATGAACCTTCTGTAATACCCAGCTAACCCCAAGAAACTTCGAATTTCTGTAACTGATTCTGGCCTCCTCCAATTCACAATAGCCCCAATTTTGGATGGATCAACTGATATACCTTTATTGGAGATCACATGCCCAAGAAAAGATACTTCATTGAGCCAAAAAGCACACTTACTAAATTTAGCAAACAACTGCTTCTCACGAAGAATAGATAAAACCATTCGCAAATGCTGTTCATGCTCCTCCCGGGACTTGGAATAAACCAAAATATCATCAATAAATACAACCACGAAGGTATCAAGATAAGGTTTAAAGACCCTATTCATCATATCCATAAAAACAGCCGGAGCATTAGTCAACCCGAAAGGCATAACAAGAAACTCATAATGGCCATATCTACTACGAAAAGCAGTTTTAGAAATGTCTTCAGAACGGATTTTCAACTGATGGTATCCACTCCTCAAGTCAAGTTTTGAAAAGACAACTGACCCTTGAAGTTGATCAAATAAATCATCAATATGAGGAAGCGGGTATTTATTCTTTATAGTTACCTGATTCAGCTTTCTGTAGTCAATACACAGCCTCAAGGACCCATCTTTCTTTTTAACAAACAATACTGGAGCTCCCCACGGAGATACACTAGGACGAATGAATCCTCGATCAAGTAACTCTTGCAACTGAACCTTCAACTCTTTCAATTCAGCTGGGGCCATTCTGTAAGGTGCCTCAGATATAGGAGCCGTACCTGGAAGTAAGTCAATACAGAACTCTATTTCCCGGTCAGGAGGCATAGCATACTCAGAAGAAAATACATCTGAAAATTCTTTAACAATAGGCACATCCCCAATATCAGGAATCCTTTTAGTAGTATCAAGAACACTAGCCAAATACCCCGCACAACCACGGTTCAACAACTTTCTAGCCTTCATATAAGAAATAATTCTAATCTCTCTACCCCAAGGAACAGTTTCAAAAGAAAATTTAGGAACATTTGGGATAGAAAATGTGACCACTTTATTAGCACAATCAACAGACGCATGATATTTACCCAACCAATCCATACCCAAGATAACATCAAAATCTTGTAATGGTAAGATAACTAAATCAGCAGGTAAAACATGCTCACGTATATGCACATCACAAGAATGCAACACCTCATTGGTCACCAAACACTCCCCTATAGGAGTTGACACCTCTAACACATAAGGTAGAGATTCAGAAGACATATGCAATCGAGAAGCAAAATGCACAGACACATAAGAATGCGATGAGCCAGGGTCTATAAGTGTACGTGCCCTCAAACTAGACACAGAAATAATACCTCCTATCACATTAGAGGACTCCGAAGCCTGTTGCTGAGAAATAGCAAAGACACGACCCTGAACCTTAGGCTTGCCTGAGGAATCCCTCTTCTGACCCTGAGAGGACCCAATCACACTTCCCGATGCTTGCATCCTATACTTAGGGCAATCCCTCTGAAAATGTCCTAACTGACCACAGTTCAAACACTTGCCCTGCTTCTTCCAACATCTCTCTTCTGAATGTCCTTCTTTCTGACAATAATTACAAACTCCTCTACTCTGACTCCCTGAAGTATTACTTTGATTTCTGTTACCTGACTGTCTTTGAGAAAACCCTTTAAATTGTGAAGATCCACCTTGATTTCCTCTACTCTCACCACGTTGTGGTTGCCTAACTTGCTTCCCAGCGCCTAACAATTCCATTTTCCTTTTATGTTCCTCAATGTCATGCTCCACCTGGTAAGCTCGATCCACTGCATCCTGAAAATCTTGCAACTTATGGGATACTAACTGAGTTCTAATCACGGTTTTCAAACCTTTCACAAACCTCGTAGCCTTCCTCTCCTCAGTTGCCACTAGGTGAGTGCAATACCTGGACAACTCTGAGAATTTAGCTGAATATTGAGCAATTGACATAGAACCTTGCTCCAAGTTAAGAAATTCCATCTCCTTCCTGTCTTGATCTACTCGAGGAATGAAGTGTTCTTTGAAATTTCCCAGAAAATTCTCCCAAGTATAAGGTACGTGAGTCTCATCCCATTTTGTTTTCAAAGCTTTCCACCAATGCTCAGCCGCTCCATTCAATTTATAGGTAGCAAACCTGACTTGATCTTCCTCCGAACATCTCAAAGCATCAAAGATCTTTTCCATCGATTCAATCCACCTTTTAGTTTTAGATACATCGGGCTCTCCATCATACTCCATAGGCTTCATTTTCAGAAACTGTTCTAGGCCATATCTTGGTGGTACCTGTTCCCTTTCTTGCCTCTGATCATTTATAGTTTTCATCGCTGCTTCGAACATTCCTTGGAACATAATTCGAGCCTCTTCTCTGGCATCCCCTTGCCCTGAAGAGCCGGCCTGATCTCCATCAGTTTCACTCATTTTTAATGAATACCTGCATAAAACACTCAACGTTACTCACTCCATACTCTGCTACCCTCCTAGGTCATTTAGTCATTCTACACCATCTACAACCTAGCTCTGATACCAACTGTCGCGCCCCAGACCCGTGGTCCTACTTGGCCCCACGCTCGGGACACGATTGGAAGACGTTATAAAACTCTTTAGAAAATTTTTCGAAATATACTTTTAGAAAGTGGAACAAAAACACACTTGAAGTTCAAAGACTTCACTTAACTTGAAACAAACTTTTACAAACATTTTCACAACGAAAGTACTTAGCCCGAAGGCTTACAAACTTTTAAACAAATGTACATATATCAACCTTTACCAAAATAGATGGAACCATAAGAAAGTACGGGTACTCTACCCAAAGGGTTTACATTTACATAATGTAACCTTCAACAAAAACAAGTCCCAACTCTTACCAAACGAACGTCCTCCCGTGCCGAGTGTCCTATCCCCTGGACCCGCCTTTATCTAAAACAGTAAACAAATAAGGGTGAGAATAAATCTCAGTAAGCTACTAAAATGCAACTACGTTACATGCTGATGTGATGATCATAAAGAACAATATCAACAGTAATCATATAGCATATAGCACATAACATCATGTTATATATCACATTGCCCACACTCCGGTGGATACCATGCCAAGGTTTACCCAATAACCATAACTGATGAGAATACCATCTGAGAAACCCATCAGAGAAAACCATCTGAACAGCATAAATAGCTGAAGCCATCGGGATCCCGAAAACCAAACCATACCAATAGAACCAAGTAACCAGAGAGGGAAATATGACACAAAGTCACAACCCAAATACTCACCAAAGGGAGCAATTCATCCCATCCAAGGCCAATCTGGACTGGGGAAACTAAAAGGCACAGTGGACATCTTATAGTGAACTTGGCTTGTGTGCCACTATAATTCTCCCACCGCCTGACTCACAAGCTCCAATGGAAAACCTTATAGTGGACTTACCTGTACCACTATAATTCTTCCATTGGCTGACTCCACAACAAGACCAGCTGGACCTTTACAAAAGCACAGTAATGAATACTTGCTAAACAAAACCCGGGGCATTTAATCCAAGAAGGAACTAAGCCAAATACATCACAAGATGCACACAAAGAATCCTTATAAAGAGTCCATAAAAAGGACATTTAATCCATTACTAACATTCCACAACAATCATCTAAGTACTTTAGGACACTACCCAAAAACTAGACCAAGGTTGATCTCTAAACTCCTTAATTGAAAACTCTAAACTTTTTCAGACAACTGGACGGTCGCTCAAACAGGGCTGTGCGGCCGCCCAAAATGCTCTGTCCCAAGAAGAAAACCCTTCAGATAGATGTGCGGCCGCACACCCATTTTTGGGCGGCCGCCCACATCACCCGGCAGGCCTAAAAACTTAACCAAAGTTTACTCCTTTTGTTTCACAAGCATAACATATATATGCTACACAACTTAAGTAACTCTCATTAAGGATACAAATTGCATTCCCAAACCATTACAACACTCAGCTCAAACCAAGTCTATATACTCCCTTTGTCCCAAAATTACAAATATAGCAAATATTACCCAAATCACAAAATTAACAAGTAGGAGTATCATATATAGCATATATGACTATTTTAACATTTAAAGGGGAATTAGTAACTTACCTAGTTCTGGAAAAAGTATCGCTGAAATAAGTTTTGTTCGGCTAGAAATGACCTACTCGACGCCCTGATCATTTTTATATAATTAGTTTTTAAAACGGGTAAGTAAATAAAAAGAATTAAATCGAAATGGGTCGAACTTACCTTTTTTTTCTTTAACCCTAGGAACAGAACGAGGAAAGTTGCAGCTGAAGAAATGTTCACACAGAGAAAGAAGGAGAAAGCAACTTGTTTATAAAGATATTTTTACCCATTTTACATTTTGGTCACCCAAAGTTTATTTTTAACACTTTAGCTCTTAAACTTACATTTTCAACTAGGACCCTAAAGTTTCAACTTAATCATTTAACTCCTTTAATCATTATTTTTACTAACTAAGTAAATAACACAAATAATCAAGTATTATATGCAAATCATAAAATATGATGCAACACATAAAAATGCACATATAAGTCAAATAAAAATCCCTAAAAATATAAAATAAATATAAACGGGTTTTGGGGTCGCTACAGGTGTTTTCGAAGTATATAATCTATGTGATCATATAAATCGGGTGTGTGTGTGAAAAGAAATCAAATACTCTAAGTATCTAAATGATGGTTGAGCAAATGGAATTCTTTCGGTGTAAAGGCTAAGTATGAACGGTTGTTCGGCTTGAAGCTTTGATGAAGAACTGGGTTTGCAATGGAGATGGTTTGAAGATATGAATATCTGGGTTTAAATCTTCAAAGCAAACTTGAATACTTGGGAATGAATCTCTTGAAGCTCAGCAACCTTCATTGTTGAATAATGAAGGCTATTTATAGGCAGAGCACCCTTGTGACCGTTGGGTAAAGATTTGAATCAAATCTGAAGGGTACAGTGCTGTCGAAATCCCATTGGTTGAGCTGTCATTTTCGTCCTTGGTTTTGTCTTGTAGTCATAGGTAGTTGTTGCACCACTACCTGACAATTGTCCTTTGTTGCAAAAAGGACCAACGGTAAACAATTCAAACTGATAGACAAACCGACATTCCTTGCAGAAACTCCAAGTTAACTTAGAGTTATTTTGACATGACATAACAACATCCTTTTATGATCAAAAAGGGAATGTTTGTCTAAGGAATAAATGACATATCTTTAATTCTTCAATAACTGCTTTGCGGTTCTACCAGGCATAGGGGCGGTTTGAAGAATGATCTTGATGGGCGGTTTCATCAAACATGCAAACTGCAGTTTGATGAAAACTGAAGGGCTCCATGCTGGCGGTCTTAAGATGACGGTTTGAAGCACTAAACCGCTAAAGATACAACCGAACTATACTCAGCCTAGACAATCAAAAATCTAGAAATTGACTTATCTAAAAATTGAAGTAGAACTTCATTACATGCGGTCCTAAAGTCCATAAAAAGACACGTGGCATGGATCAATCAAATTAAGGTGGGTGTACTAACAGTGAATCCTAACAGATGGAATTGCACTTTGATTTTGCCTGTTAGCCTTGAATTCTGACTCATGTGAACATCTTTGAATACTTGGATCAACATGTAACATCTCTGATCAACATGTAACATCTGGAAAATTTGGATCAACATTTAAACATCTTGACCTAAATAGAGATTTTGAATTTCCTCGCAAAGCAGAAACATGTTAGGGTTGGGTGTTAGCTTGGCTAACACCCCTCCGATGCTTAAGTCAGTAGATGTTTGATGAAGATAGATCAAATTGAAACAACATAATTGAAATAAAGTAATAAAATGCATACCTGATTTTCTCAATTAAGTTGATAAGCTACAACTTACATAAAGTACAGCTTAAGATGCGCTGTATTCTAACTTCTAGGAATTCTGGTACCATATATATTTGACATCCAGCATGCCCCCTTTCCAACCTATTGATTAATAATCCTGCATGAGCCTATCTTCCTCCAACCTGATGAATCTAGATGCTCTGGTTCTAAATTCATCCAGCCTCTTGCATGGTGTCATGACTAACTCATCATAATATGGCGAGTCCTTCTTAAGTCCCATCCTGAAGGCTTCAATTGTTGTAGCAGTGTCCAAGTTGGGGATGTCTACTGCTTCCCTGTTGAACCTGCTCAGGTAATCCTTAAGAAGTTTATTAGGTTGCTGGACTACCCTGTAAAGATCACTTGTCAGCTTCTCAAACACCATGTTGCATGAAAATTGATTAGTAAACATGTTGATAAGTTGAGCATATGATCCGATAGAACCCAAAGGCTGGTTGATTAGCCATCTCAAAGTTGCCCCTGTAAGAGTTGAACCAAATCCCCTGCAAAAGAAAGCTTCCTTGTACTGGGATAGAATATGGACAACATCCATCTTCTCCTAATATAGTGCAACATGCTCCGCTGGGTCAGTCGTCCCATCATATTGCTTCATGTGGGGTGGACTGAATTTCTTTGGGATGACCACGTTGGCTATGGCTGGAGTGAACCGAGACTCATTATAACATGTTGGAGAAGCCTGGTCGTGTGGCAGAGTCAACCCTGACACACTCATAACTAGTTCCTTTAGCTCCTGCATTTGCCTGCTAAGTAGGCTACCTGCATCATTATTAGCAGCAGCAAATTGATAATTATTAAGATAATTAAAATCAAACTGAGGGTTAAGTCTCCCTGCTGCCACTGTGGTTGGTGTTATGAACGTTGTTGGAGTTGGAGTAACAGTTTCAGGATGGATGATCGTGCTATTGGTGGTCAGGTTGGTGACTGGTGTGAACCCTCTGAAGCCAGATGGCCCTCCAGTATCGCCTTCAAAGCCAAGCCTTCTAGGACGGTATGGGGAATGCAGGTCGGACGTCGTGTTTGGATCGACGGACTGAAAGATGCTTGGGAAGCCGGTTTGTTGTACTACTTGTGTTCCACCTTGTAGAGAACTCATCTCACGCTGCAACCTGGCCACTTGGTTCATCAGCATTGTAGAGGTGTCATTCTGCAGTTGGACCTGTTGCTTCATGTCACGCATCATGGCGATCAAGTTGGAGGCGATATCCAAAGGGATTTCAGGTGACCCCATTGCTGATCTGCCCCCACTTGCAACTGAAATTCCAGGTGTAATCTGACAGGTTGTTGAATTGTTCATCTTGAATCTCTTAACAATCTAAAAGACCAAAGTTCCCACAGACGGCACCAAATTGTTTTGGCCAATTTTCGACAATTGGACAAATATAAAGGAGTAGGGTACAATGGAATAAAGAAATTTGAAATTCAAGATGTATGAACAAAGGATTTAACGAGGAAAACCCTTGAACAACTTGTTTGCCGGCATAAAACCTCGAATGATGGAATTTTATTAAGCTTTTGTGGAGGTACAATGAATGACTGGAAAAATCTGAGAGGAAGAGAGTATGAGACGTGAGTGTGTGTGTGTGTTACATAAATTGTGTTTTCTATTTATACTAAAAAGAATTAGCGTAAATTAATCATCATGGCCTAAGATCTCGGGAAGTTTGTTGCAGAGATATCCTCGATTCTTTGGAAAACGTGGGAGACTTTCTTTGACGTATGTTGATAAGTCCCATGTGCGTTTTGACTTGGTCTTTGAGTCCTCCATGTGCTAATCTTTTATCCCATGTGTGAATTAATGACAGCCCTATAAAGTAGGAACAATAAAACTGCCACTCAAGATGTCAGGTCGTCAACTCAGGATGTCACGTCAGGATGTAAAGTCAACATGTAAAGTCAACATGTTGAGTCAACATAATCAAGATGGAAGATGTAACTTCAGGATGTAGATATAGTGTTGTGAGATTTTTCACCCCAAACAAAAGATAGGCCAAAATACATTATGTTCTGGTAAAACATGTGAGATAAAATAAGTTTCTAAAAGGCCTCAATTTTATACATGTCAAATTCTGTCCAGTTTACGACCTTGTACGGGAGGGAATATTATAAATTACTGAACAACCTAAATGAGACATGCTATCATAGATCAGGATACTAATGGTATTGTGATGAAAATTTCCACAACAAAACGCTTTTAGCCATAAGAAAGTAAATCGATGAATTTCCTCAATATCTAAGTTGCTTGAAACACTAAAAATCATACTGAATTAATGAAAACTTACTTGATGTAGTTACAACATTTATGAAGTCAATATTTACCCATGGACTTTGTTGCCCAAAATAAAGATCATGTTAAAAATGGACATTTAATAAACTCCAACACCATACTATTATATGAACTTATGAACTCCCAGAGCAACAAACAAAGATGATCAACGGTTTGGCCATGCCTTGCCTATGCATTTCTGCTATTCAGAATCATGTTGCAAGTCAACATTAATTCATTACAAGTGAACTTTAACGTATACCGACCGCAGCAAACACTATATTTCAGGATCCAAACAACTACCCTGCATTGTACACTTACAGCATCATTTGCTTTACAGGTGTTGAGAACAAGTCACAAGTATTTAGCTTCAGTTCCAACTCATGTATATATTTATTTTTCAATAGATTGTAAATATATATATTCATTCTGTAACATTTAATTGTTTGATGCTACTTATCGTATTAATAAAAAATGCAATTTGGAAAAAGGCATAAAACAGATTCCACGTATACGAGACACTCTGCATTAAACCATGTTCAAGATTTTCTCACAACTCAGAAACAGAAAGAAAGACACACAAAATGATTTTGAATAAAAATGGGAAACAAACTAGATGTCTCTGACTATACATTCTGACATTTCCTAGAAACACACACAAACACACACACACGAAAGAAGCCAAAGAAAATGACGACAACACCAGGTACAACAAACAACGGTCGTTTCTCATAATCTAGTCCATGTATTAAAAAAAAAAAAAAAAAAAAAAAAAAAAAAAAGAGTTTGCACAAACAAGAACCATATGGAGACCTGCAGCCACGCAATCATTCTTCTCTCCATGCATTTTGGAGCCAATTGCCAGACTCACCTCCTCCACCCGCCTTGCACCACTTTCTCTGCAATGACAAGCATCAATCAACAGAATAATTTGACTACTCTCAACTATCAGAATGCAAGTTACTGAAACTCGTATGTTAATCTATGCAAAACAACTAAATTACTTAATATTACTTGTATTGATATATGGTGCATGCACTGAGCAGATTTGAGATATTCAAGGGTACCTGTGCTCTACCCATAAGCATTCCATCTTACATATTCCCTCCATATCAAAATGATATTCCCAGTTTCCTTTTGGTTGTTTATCACATAAAGATAGTTTTGTTTCTATAATAATTGTGCAATATTAACAAGGTACAAGCAACTAAAGCATCACTTATAAAAGTTATGGGACTGTCCTTTATGGGTTATAGTTGTCAAAAGCGTCGCCTGCCTCGCTTTTTCTGTCGCCTTTCGAGTTCGTCGCTTTTTCCCCAACCAGGCAGGCGAGGATAAGCGTTGTAGTGGAAAACTTATTGTTGCTTTGTCGTTTTGTCGTCAAACTACGTTATATATATATATAGTGTGTATCTCATACGGACGGAACCGTAGGGATTATGCACAAAAAAATGCTGAGTCAGCGTTTCTCCTTTACTTTCCGTTTGACGCTTCTTTATCCCTGTTCCTATCACATGCCTTGCCCCTTTTTTCATCATCGATCTAATCTCTGCCATGGACTGTTAAGCAGAGAATCTTACGCAGAGTGACCAAGCTTTGATCACCTAATTAATCAGCAATTAATCAAAGGAACAAACTGGGATTGTGCTATGGAGTTCTTAAGAAACGAATACTCATTCTTTTTTATTCCACTGAAAGAAGCAAATATAGCAATCACTAATTGTAAATTAACGAATCTAGAAAATTTAGGATTCAACTAAAATTTCAAAGCATGGAGATTCCTTCTTCATTATCTATTCTACCGGGTCACCATAGCAGTGAACAAGAATGCTTAAGATTATTGAGAGGTGGGTTTCCATGCTTACACAACATGCTCTTTACCCATTGTACATTTATACGCCAACACAGCTGGTCAATCTCTCTAAGAGTCGATGATGAGGAAGAATCAACGAAAGAGGAAGAACGCTGGAAAATATTGGATTGATTGTAAAGGGGAGAGGCCGGTGAGAGTGAACGAGAAAGAAGCTTTATTTAGAGAGAGAAACCGTCAAACTGAAAAAGAAAAATAAAGGGGAAAAGCTGACTCAGCAATTTTTTGCACGATTCGTACGGTTCCGTCCGTATGAGATACATACTATATATATATACTCCCTCCGTCCCTATTTACCTTACAAAAATGAGGCTTTGCACAAAAATTAAGAAAATGATTGTAAAGTTGATGTGTTGTGAGTGTAGATAGTTGAGTGGGAGAGAGAAAGTGGGTAGAGAAAAGTAAGTGGATAGTTGTTGTGAGTATGACAAGTGGGTCCCACTATTTAAAAAATGTTTAAAAGTTTCCTTTTTGCGATTTTGTAATGTAAATAGGGACACCCAAAATGGCAATTTTTGTAAGGTAAATAGGGACGGAGGGAGTATATATATAGGGTCGCGTTCCTGTGAGAACCATTTTAAATGAGAACAGTGAGAACCAATCATAACCGTTTGATTAAATACAAAATCAAGGGTCCAGATTATAGATACATTGGATACACTTGGATACAGTAGCTAATTTTCAAAATACAATTTAGTTTTTAACCTACTGTATCCAAGTGCAACACTTGGATACAGTACTTGTTTAGATATTGTATCAAAGGGCAATCAAAATTTATGTATTGTATCCAAGTGTATCCAATGTATCTATAATCTGGACCATTGATTTTGATTCTAATCTAATGGTTATGCTTAGTTCTCACGGTTCTCACGCAATTGTGGTTCTCATTTGAGCACCTACCTATATACATATATATATATATATACATATATATATGTATATATATATATATTTATATATATAGCAATTTGCTTATTGTTTGTAGCCTAATTTCGCCTACTTGGACAATGAGGAATATGATGATATGTTAAAGACTTCATGTTTATTTCACTCTCAAACTAGCAGTCTAGTACTTATCTTGTTAATTAGAACATTAGTACTACTAGTACTCACCTTGAGTTTATTGCAAAAGTGACATGCGTACTTTGTGCAATATATCAATTTGACTCGCGTACTTAATAAACATCAAATGTGACATGCGTACTTATGATTGGCAATATTTTTAGACTAATTTTTAACTCCCGTTAAAAAACTTAACAGACCAATGCGTACTTTGTGCAATATATCAATTTGACTCGCGTACTTAATAAACATCAAATGTGACATGCGTACTTATGATTGGCAATATTTTTAGACTAATTTTTAACTCCCGTTAAAAACTTAACAGGTCTGTTACAAACTTAACGAAAAGTTAGATTAACATTTTTAAAAACTTATGATTGGCAATATTTTTTAGACTAATTTTTAACTCCCGACTCTCGCCTAGCTCAGGTACCTTGCGCCCGCCTCTCGCCTTTGACAACTATGACAATCAACAAATTAAGATAAGACTTATAAACCCACCCAGATGTGACCAATTTGATGACAGTAAAACAAGTCTAGAAAAATTGCAAGACAGAACACGCAAGGAAAAAAAAAAAGCAATCAAGATATATCATGTTACCATCTTTAGGGGTTACTAATGACTTGTTACTTTTGCTTCCTCCTTTGCCATTTGCTTGTACCGGCTTCTGAACTCGAGGAGACATCAAGCTTAATTTGCCATTCGTGGAGGAAGGGAGAGAATGCCGCCTGGTGAAACCATTTTCAGCCCCATCTTCAACTGTCCTTGGGGACGATCCTTGTGCTCTAAGCTTGGCCTTTGCCGATGCAGTTGCTGCCATATAGCTTGGCAATGTAGGTGAATTCTGTGAGACACTCTCGGGGTGAAAATCTTGCTTTGCAGGCAAAGATTTTCTCCTCCTTGTTCTCGTGTTTTCCTTGTTAGTTTGGTCGTCCTTGGAATTCTGCTCCTCATTAACTGTCGGGTTGTGCTCACCATTTCCATTGATTTCTAGGTCAACAACATGATTATCATCTTGGAGAACCTCAAGCGGTTTATCCTCTAATGATTGAACTGGAAGTGCTTCTGGCTCCGTGACACTTGAATTGATTACTTCTGTAGAAGTATCATCAATTCCTACTACTGGCACAACAGTAAGATCAGGAGATGGGATGGTCGGAATTTTCTCCAAAACAGGGGTGGTGGCGGACTGAGAGATTTTTCTAAGACTGTGTTTCACCTTCTCAAGTTCATTAGGAGGTTGCTCTGGCACTGCTTCTGCATGGTGGCTCAAAACTTTCCTCACATTACGCTTTGGTTTTTCGGCTTCGGATGAATGGGCCCCATTACTATCTCCGTTTGCTCTCCTGACAGTTCTTTTTGACTTGCCGGGTTCTGTCTCTTCACTTGGCAGTTTGGTTGTCTTTCGTTTGGGCTTCACATCAAGAATCTTTTTTGGACGCACAAGTGGCTTCCAAAAATTGGAAAACGACCAGCGTTCAAGCCAATTCCAAGCTGAATTCGGATCATTGGGTTCGTAGTGTAGGCTTAAAGGCATAGTAGTAGAAGATGACGCAAGAAGCTACAACGAGAACAAAACTTTTATTAACTCCTGTTCAAAATTGATAAAATATGTGCTACCCTACTGACGGGAAAACACTGTCTCAAAAGAGTTTTCCCAATAACGTATAAGATATTCTCAATTGGACAAATGAAATGCACCGAGAATCATTATACAGCTTACAAGATAAGCTTAAGTTTAAGATATAATATACCTTGGTGGCAAATGCATTTGTAGACAGGTTCTCCGACTTAACAGAAACTTCCAGCAAGTCTCTTTGTTTAACATCCTGGAAAAACCAAACAGAACACTAGAAATGGTTCACTTGCATACAAACATTCAAACGTGGTCCACTGTCACAAACATTGTATTAGAAACCAAGATAGCGGCCACTCTAGATTAACATAGGGCTGTTAAACGAACCGAGCCTGTTCGAGCTCGGTTCGGGCTCAGATCGATTCGAATGGGCTCGAAGTCTATTCGAGCTCCAGCTCGAACCGAGCTTTCCAGCTCGAATTTTTATCGACCCGGCTCGTGTTCGGCTCGTTTGTTCGACGAGCTTTGCTCGAGCTCGGCTCGTGTTCGACTCGTTTAATTCACGAATAACTCGAGCTCGGGCTCGGCTTGATAAGCTCGTTAACACGTACTGTTTTGTTTGCTTTCGACTCGAGCTCGGCTCGGCTCGTTAAATGATAAACATATATATGTATATGTATATATATGTATATGTGTAAATGATAAACATTTTGTTCATTCCATATTTGGGTAATTAAATATACTTGCATATATAACTACAATAATAGATGTTAATTTTATATTTTATTTCAATGAGAAAAATAATATATATAAGACAAATATGTGTACATATGAAAATAATAAATTCGTTTTGAAAAAAAAACCCCAACTATTGTTAATATATCTCTACATTTCATAATGAATGTGCATAAAGAATAAATTAATTTTAGTTGTTGTACAATCTATATTGTATTATTGCATGTGTATAGTCGCTATATGGTCATTATATGAATGCATAAAAATTAAATTAATTTTAGTTGTTGTACAATTAATGTTGTTTGATTCATTTTGAAGATAAAAATATTTTGATTCTAATCTAAGTGCAATATCAAAATTTATGTATTGTATCCAAGTGTATTCAATGTATCTATAATTTGTACTCTTGATTTTGATTCTAATCTAATGGTTATGCTTGGTTCTCACGGTTCTCACGCAATTGTGGTTCTCATTTGAGCACCTACCTATATACATACATATAACACATATTTATATACTCCCTCTGTCCCTAAATGAGTGTCCAAATTCCATTTTAAGGGACACTGAAAATCTCAACTTTTTGAACAATTTGGTAACAACGATTCATGGATAATCTTGTAATCTCATTTCCAAACCTTTAGTTTTGCACGTATAAAGAAACCGGTGAAAAAATTTTCGAAAAAAAACGTTTAGAGAGAAAGTTATGTTAAAAAAAGTCACTCATTTAGGGACACAAATTTCTTGAAAATGGACACTCATTTAGGGACAGAGGGAGTACATTATTATATACTTCCTCTGTCCTGCCCGACTTACGACATTTTGTCATTTTGGGTGTCCAACTCGACTTAGGACGGCCCAAAATGAAAAAATGATATTACTTTGATAAGTAAATAAAAATTTGGGACAGAAGGAGTATATTACAACCTGATGGTATTAGGGATGGCCAAACGGAACCGGAACCGGAAAACCGGACCGGAACCGGACCGGAGAAGCACGGAACCGGAGCAAACCGGCGAATAAACCGGAACCGGAGTAACCGGAACCGCCATTCATCCGGGCCGGTTACGGTTCACATAAATGGCGAACCGGACCGGAACCGGACCGAAAATCCCCTGTTTTTCAATAATTTTAAAGGGGGGGGGGGGGACCGGAACCGTACCGGAACCGGATTGTGCCAACCGGAACCGGGGTAAGCACGGGCCGGCTCAGGGTCACATATATACCGAACCGGAACCGGGCCCGGAACCGGTTTTGGCCATCCATAGATGGTATATATACGATTCAATTAATCGTTGAGAAGTTAAATGAACAAGAGCTTTTCAAAAAAGGTAAACAGGAGGTTACATTTGTAAATTAGACACATATTTTGAGATTAAAAAAGGAGAAAAAAAATAGATTGTTCAAAATGCAGAGAATACTTATCAGAGCTCGGTAAGGCTCGAACTTGAGCTCATTTGATTTCATAATTTTCAGAAAAATGTTTACGCTCGAGCTCGACTCGTAAAGACTCGAGTTCGAACAGCTCGTGAAAAGCTCGCGAGCAGCTCGAAACTCAATTCGATTCGAGCTCGAACAAGGAAAATGAGCTCGAGCTTGATAATTTGCCAACAAGCTCGAGCCCAAAACTCCAAAGCTCGACTCGGCTCGGCTCGTTTACAGCCCTAATATATCTCTACGTTTCATAATGAAACAAAACCAAGTTATTCAAAATTTGAGGAAGCATCATATGGACATATGTTAGACCTATAGAAGTCATCTCAATTCGAAACCAACTAGATCAAGATATAAAATAGGACAATCATCGCCTCAAATAAGGCAATGAAGGGAGACACAGAAACAATTAAGATATTAGTCAGGTTGGAAGAAAAAAACAGGAGTAAGTTAAAAGAATTAAGATTGGCTCTCAACTGAAGTCTTGAGGAAAACCTTAAGGTACTCCCTCAGACAAGCCCAAATCACTTCACTTAACATTCTAGTTGAACTACATTAATTTTAATGTTGAACTAAAACCAGTTCCTCTTTTTTTATATTTGACGTCTCCTTACAATTTATCAAAGTAGCACAAGGGTTTGCCTTAATCTCTTGAAGACAAGGTAAAGGGGCACTAATCGGTACATATTCACCATACTTGACTCCACAGTTCTATGGAACCAAGTTTTAATAAGGTTTGCATCTTACATTTTGAATTTTTAAGAAGAATCACAATTGTTTTAGATAGTATATGCAAAGTTGAGGCCTCAAAGCAACCGTCTTTTGATTCTAGATGTCTTCAATCAGTTGCTAAATGGATGCCTCCAACATATTTTTGTTTTCTCCTAAGAAAAATATATCGTTTGCTGATAGTGAAAATAAAGAAGGTTTACATTCATTTTCAACCACTATACTTCACCCCGATTTTCACTTCAACCACTATATTTATTTTTGGCAAAACTGCACCAAAAATCACTCAACTATGACCAGTTTGGGTATTTGGTCACTAAACTAATTTCCTTTTGAAACAACACATTCAACTTATTTATTTTTGCATCCATAGTCACTATCACTAACACCGTTAGTTTTTTGGCGTTAAATAGTCATGTGCCAATGCACATGACTTTTTTTAAGGGTATTTTAGGTAGTTCACTTTAAGCTAGAATATAAAGGTTAAACTTGTTTCAAATAAGTCCCTGATCAATTGTTTTTCACCACTTTAGCTATTGATGTTAAGGAAACTAAACAAATGCACCCACATTTGTTAAGTAGACTAACTCCCTCTCTTCATCTTCCCAATCACCGGTCAATCTATGGCACCCACACGCCACCGGCTACCACCGCCACTAGTCCGCGGTAAGCACCACCATAAACCCACCACTACCATCAACACCACCATGATTCCACCCCCAATCACAAGCCATAATCATCAACACCACTAGCAACACATAAAATCAAAATAAAATCCAGATTCAAACCAAATCAACACACAAAATTAACAAATGAGAGAATGAATTTGCTTCCGATTGAAACCCAGCTGCCATCACCGCCCCTTCCGATTCTAAATCAGATTATTCCAGAAACCAGAACCCAATAAGAAATCAATAGAAAAACCCCATGATTAAAATCAGATGCCCATAATCAAAATCTCAAGAAACTACAAACCCAGAATTGGACCATGAATTAAGTAAATCTTCATTGAGTCACTTGTTTGTAATAGTGAGAGAGTTTCTTAGTATGGTTGATAAGACTTGTGTTGAGATTGCTGTGAATTTGCAGAAGAGGAGACCTGACAGAGGAGCAAGGGAAACGCCGGTGACGGTGAGTTCGTCGCCGAGGTCGCCAGCGCGGCCGTCGGTGAAGTTTCCGGTGTTGCCCCCGAATTTCATGTCGGATTCGTCGAGGAGTAGTTCGAGTGATTCAGATGATGATTGATTGTTAGTGATTCAAATCAAGATCTCCTTGTATGAAAGTCCCAGATCTGGGCTCTAGATTAGAGAGAGAAAATAGGAGGTGACCAAGGAGTGGGTGCTGGCGTGGTATCGACGAAGAAGAAGAAGAAGAAGGTCGGTTTGGGGAGCAGGCGGCCATGGAAGTGGGGGATTATGCCATGGTTGTCGGAGAAGAAGAAGGGGCGGAGGAAGGGGAGGGGGGATTGCAGAATGAAGAAGAAGAAAGGGGAGGGGTGTTATATTGGGTGTTTTTCTTTTAGTTCAAGCCCTGTAGTTTATAAAATTGAAAAATAAACCCTATAATTTCTTTTATACTATTTAGACTGTATTACCTAAATTACCCCTTCAAATTTGGTCACATGCGCTGCACATGACTATTTAACGCCAAAAAACTAACGGGGTTAGTGATAGTGACTATGGATGCAAAAATAAATAAGTTGAATGTGTTGTTTCAAAAGGAAATTAGTTTAGTGACCAAATACCCAAACTGGTCATAGTTGAGTGATTTTTGATGCAGTTTTGCCTTTATTTTTTTAGCACGACAACCACAATTTTTTTGGAAAACTTTCATTTTAGCCACAATTTCGCGGATTAAGGCACGGCTTAGGCACGAATTAGACACGATTTTTGTGATTAAAAATTATAGTTTTCCAAAACATTTGTGCTTTTCGTGCTAAAAAAATAAGTATAGTGGTTGAAGTCAAAGTCGGAGTAAAGTACAATGGTTGAAAATGAATTTAAACAAATAAAGAATATATGGTGTATGACTGAGAAACTGGGCACATAGCAAGAGAAATGTATAAACTAAAATGCATAAGGTATTCTTTTTCTCATGTACTATGTTGCTTTTAATAATTTTCTTTACCGGTTCACACACAAGCACAAAGAATATTCATTCTGATTTATTTTAGAGCCAAAAATATTAACTTTTCAGAGGAAAATTAAAAAATGTGTTTCAATTACTACTTTGACAGGAGGCGCAACTTGGAAATTATTTGCGTAAATGGGTAGAAGTCAATATCGTTGCATCAACTATAGTATTTTTTTTTTCTCCATTTAGCTAGATTTTAATAAGGTTACAAGGCATTCACTAAGCTCCAATAAACCAAACCAAAAAACATGGGTCCAAAAATTTGGCCAAAAACAAACAAGCATTTCTGCTGGCTGTCTCGGGAGAACATGGCACTCAAGTTCATTAGGAACAGTGTAATAAATGAAAAGTCCTACCAGGGGTTTTGCTGAGGCATATGTTTGACCAGAAACTCTGACCCTTCTTCCACGAACCACGGCCTGGAACTCAACAATAGCACGCATGCAACGCAAAGTAGCAACAGCTTGTCTCCTAACCAAATGCCCTCGAACTAGTGCTTGAAGCCTAATGATGCCCTTGAGAGCCCGAAATGCCCGGCGAGCCTTCACAGATAAATCACTTATATCACTACAGATGCCAAAACACTGATACACAAGCAACTCAAACAAAATACAGATACGACTCCTCTAACCAGACAAACAAGCAAAGAAAACCCACAACCTCTGACACAATAAAAGGAGTAACATGCTTGCGTATCTTTTAAATTTGACAACAAAATTAGTCCATGAAACTGTATTTCATATCAAGTACAGAGACCATAATGTACTCCAGTAGTTATACTATAAGCAGGAATGTATACAAAAATAGAGAAAGAACCAGCCTCATTACTTCCTTTGAACAGAATTGCAGGACACTAAAGGCAAAGAGCATTACCAAATAGCCCCTAAAAGCAGCCTGTGCCTTTGTAGCAGCCTCCTCTTGCCTTGTGAACTCACTACCATTTTCTGCGATTAATCCAAAGGTACTTCCATCTGCACCCGCATCAGACTGTAAGTGGACAGATGAGCCCTTCTCTGACAATGTTTCTCCACTTGTATCAATGGCCTGAGGGAGTGGATCTGATATCACCAAAGAATCCAGAGCCAAGTCCCCTGATGGTGTCTTGGCAGCCATGGATGCTTTTCTCTCCGTAGTGGTAACATGCTACAAAAACGCATCAATAATGCATCAGAACTGTTCTTACTACTCAGTACCTGCAATATCACCGGGAGGTTGTCCGAACCCCCGGATTACATATTACATATTACATATTACAAGTATTATAGGGGTAACATGTGTACTCAGTGTGATGGATTATCTAATCCAATGAACGAACGACAGCAATTTAGATTCAATGACTCAGCCCAATGTTTCCAAGTGAGTAGCATAACCTTAGCCTTTAATCAGAACCAAATCAAAGCAGCTCAATGATGGATGAATGAAGCCAAGGATTCATAAACCCTAAATACTCCTTAAAGATACCTACGACTGTAGAAAGAAGTTCTCATGATTGAACAGCAACAGAAAATAAAAGGTCCCGCAGATCTTACTTTTGAAAGATTGGATTTAGATGATTTCTTCCCGAAAAGAACAGTCTTGATCCACTTTCCAGGAGATTTCCCCATCTTGATAAATACCCTTAGAGAAACTGTTCAATTTGTCCCTGCATGATTCCAAAATGAGGTCTTAACATAAATAGGATGAAAAAATTCATAAGTATTGAACTAAAGCCTTAAATTATTCCAATAGTTGTATACAAGGATAAATTTACACCAGATTTCAAAAAAAAAAAAAAAACAAAAAAAAAAAAAAACAGATTATAACATAATTACATAACTGAAACCACTTCACTAGTAACCATAAGAAAACTCAAACAGCAAACTCGAGCATTCACATTTTTATTGGGTCACATGATCACAATTACACTATGCCACATTAGCGGATAAAAGAAATCATACTGAGAAAAAAAAAATGGTACACATTCAATCCAAGCGGGAAAGGGTACATTGCACAAAAAATAGAGACTCAACATGAAGTAGTGCACAAACACAAACCAAAAGAACAGACCCAAACAGTATACTCCTTTATAAGAAAGGAAAAAAAGACAGCTATAAATACAATTAAAATATTCGAAAATGTTAGACACACAAGCAAAAGTTAAATTCAAAATCTGAAACTGTACTGGGCATCGAAACACTAAATCAGCCGAGATCTGCCCTACCTGAATTAAAAAAAAAAAAAAAAAAAAAAAAAAAAAAACTTCCGCCGAAATTCAAAAAAAAATAAAGAAGTGGGTATTTTACTATCCATAATAGATCAAAGATTGAAGTAAAACACTATAAGAAAACAGTATTGGAAGAGGGGTTTGAAATAATGCAGCTTAGATCTAGAAATGTACCTGAGAATTGATGGGTTCTAACTTCTAAATTACCATTCCTGAAGAAACCCACGATTCAATCAGTTTAAAGAACATAAAAAAAAAAAAAAAAAAAATCCGTTAAATTAGAGCAAAATGAAGAATATTGATTGAAGTGTGGGGGCGAAAATCAAAAGGGCGTACCGTGAATTAGCTTCTCAGGCCAGCTGCTTCTCCTCTCTCTCTCTCTCGGCCCTCACATTCTCTCACTATATCAATACACACAGTTCGCTTTTAGTAAAGTATAGTTTCAAAAAACATTTTATTATCTTCAGTAAAACCATTTTCTTTCACTGCAGGTCTGTAATAAAGAAATTAGGAGACAGTCGAGAACGGCGTCGTTTATCCTTTCCCATCCCAAGAAAAGCTGGCCCACGTCATCCCTACCAAATCCACTGATAACCTCGGATGCAACGACGTCGTTGCGTTGAGTCGGTGACTTTATTAACAGTGTGCTGTGCAATAAAAATTATGCGTTAATTTAATTAGAAAATGTTTGTAATGGAAATATTGAGGGTAACACAATTTTACAAGTTAAGAATCACTTCCACATAGTATGGAACCAATGGCCGAGCTAAAGCCATCGATGAAGGAGGGGGGGGGAATCGCCCCTCATTGAGTTTTAACAATCAATAATTTAGTAATTTAGTAGTGTAATTTTTGCAAAATATTACTCCCTCCGTCCCGGAGTAAGAGTCCTACCCCTCATTTGCACGCTTATTAATAAATAAATATTAGAAGTGATGTAAATGTTGTGAGTGTAAAAGTAAAGTAGGAGAGAGAATGAGTGGGAGAGAATAGTGAATTGATTGGTGTTGTGAGTATAAAAGTAAAATAGGAGAAAGAATGAGTGAGGGTGAATAGTAAAGATTATTTGTCATTTTAGGAATAGGACTCTTACTCTGGGACGTACCAAAATGGAAAGTAGGACTCTTACTCTGGGACGGAGGGAGTAGTGTTTTTGTGAAAAAATAATAAGAACTAAATTAAGCAAAAAGTGTTTAGTCTTTGGATTGAAAGGAGGTGCTATGGAATATAACTGTTGAATGAAGATGATAAATGACAATGGCACAATGATGTATACGAGGAAATCCCTTGAGAAAACGATCTCGCCGGCACAAAACCTCGGGAGGTGTTTCTGAGCACCTATCACCCCTAAACACTTGTATTGAGAGTTCTTGATGTTACAATTGAAGCTATGGCGGAATACAGTAGAGAATACGTGAGTTGTGTGTGTTGTGCCGCCTCATAGCTTAGTTTAAATACAAGAATAAGATAAAACAAATCTACCCTAACTAACTAAGCTATAAACTCGGGCTCAATCTCCTTTGTGACCAGTCTTGATTGCCGTTGATAGGAGTCCTCATAAGTCTTGATTTCATCACGTTTTTAATACCTGTTATCTGTAAAAAAAAAAAAAAAAAAAAGATATTAATAACATAGTAAATAAACAAATTAATTACTTACAGTGCTATAGTTGTCAGGATGTCGCTATCCTTGAAGATGTCGTTGTGTAAATTTTTACCCATAACAATTGCCTCCAAACTTATTTTTTACGGTGGGTTAAAAGATAAGTTTCTACACACTTCTACCGGGTACATGAATCTTGACGGTTTATTTAACTAGACGTGAAGGAGTAGAGTCCTAGGGCAATGAACACTTTGCTAGGTTCTAGGCATCTTAGGCGGTTAGGGTTAATAAAGACCCTTTCTTTCTTCTTCTCATTTCACTTTCTCTCTCTAAGGCGAATAACCAGAGGTAAAAACTTACTTCTTTTCTTTTCCGTCTTCAATTTCTCTGCCATGGGAAAAACAAAGTGGTCCAAGTCTAAGGATTTGGTCGTCCCTAGTCCGTCGAGTCAAAGCAATAGTGTAGAGTCTGATAATTTTATTTGCGAGGTCTTACTAACCAATCCTGGTAATGAAGTTTGCATCTTTAACAATTCCCAACTTGATTTTTTCAAAAACCATCAATGTCTACCGGAGTCTTCTACTTTTCGTCCGTTTGACGTCTCCTTGAAAATTGATTTTGTGTCCCCTAAATGGATTGCTTTCTATGAGTACCCTTTCACCTTAGGGTTTACTTATCCTTTTTCCCCACTCGTGTCTGATTTCTTTCGAAGGACTCAATTAGCATATGTACAGTTAATGCCTATGGTGTGGCGAGTCTTTTCTTGTGTTCTAAGAGTGAATAAAGAACATAATTTGGGAATAGGCTTGAATGAATTAGCTTTGATATACGCTTACAGTCATTTGGTTCCAAACGCTACTTGTTGAAAACGAAGACTGGGGTTGACTCGTTGTTTTTGAAAGTTTCTGTGAACGACCGAGGTTGGAAGGGTCGATACTTTTTTGTTGATATGAAATCTTTAGGTTGTGATGACAGTATCCCGTGGAGATAGAACAGGGGAGGTACATTTCTTATTCTTGAGTCTTTTATTTGCTTCTTAACTGATCTTGTAATTTTTCCCCTTTTTGTGTTTGCAGATATCAAGTGGGGGGATCTATTTCCACCAACAGAGAGTTCTAAGCAGAAGTTGGAAGCTTTGAGAGGGCTTTCTGTCCAGGACAGGACCTTCAAAGTGCCTAAAATTGGAGCTTTCCGATTTTCCTGCCAAGAAGGGACGAACTGTATGCAGGAGTCGTCTTCCCAAAAGATGTCAACAGGTAACATTTCTTGCTTACAACGCTTTTTCTTGCTCTTAAGTTCCTCATTCCCGAATCATTTTTTCTTCCTGTACAGTTTCAAAGACCGCTCAAGGCTTCTCTCTTAGAGATCTGGAGACTTTTGTGGGAATGAGTTCCATTAACAAACCACCAGTCAAGCCCAAAGTGGAAGTTGCAGCGTCGGTAGGATCCAGGTTGAAGAAAAGGAAAAGTGAGGAGAAAGAGATTGTGGAAGTTGGGGCATTTGAGGACATGGAGGTAGAGGATATCAGAAAGAAATTTTTTGCAGTAGCATCTGATGTAAGTTTCCTTTGCTTTCCTGTTAATTTGAAACGTTAAATATTTTAAGATTACTAACCAATTTGTTTTCATAGGCTTTTGGAGCTATGGAGTCCAAAGTCATCACTTTGGATGAGATGAATAATAAGCTGCTAATGGAATCCTTGCAATTCAAGAAGGACGTGACCCTGGAGAAGGGAGAAATGCAGAAGAAGATTGAAATGTTAGAGAAGAAAATGAATGATGAAGTCTCTAGCCTGATGAAGGGGATGTCGTCTATTCAGTATGTCCACATGCAGGAGACTGAGGATTTGAAGAGCGCGTTGATGAAGTCTGCAGCTGTCAGCATGGTGGAAATTAAGATCCAATTTATGGAGGATCTCCTGAATGGCAAGCACATTGAATGGGACATTGAGCAACAGCGCACCGTTTTGAGGGGCCTTACTGGAGAAGATGCGGAGGTAGGAGAGGTGTCGTTGGCTATCAATGATGACAACAAGGAGGAAGATGGAGCACCACCAGCGGCGGAAGCCAATTGAAGTTGTGTTAAATTTTTATTTCTGAACAAGGTTTTACGGGTTGTGTCCCAGGATGGTTGTAAACAAAACAATTTATGGTTTTTGTTTGGATTTTGATGATGGTGATGTTATAGTCCATAAGGGCCGAAAACAATTTGCTTTTACAAAGTGTGGGGTTGGTTCCACATTTTTAGGTTTTTCTGGACAAAACTTGGTTAAGTAACTGGTAGGTTTTGATGAATGAAATGAGTTTTAGGTATTTCTACTGTGTTGCCTTCTTGCATAGGATGTTCAAATCATTTGCTCAATTTTGGTTGGCATGTTATGCCAATTAACCTTTGTCCTTAGATAACATGTAAATGTTATAACCAATCGATCATAACTTTAGATTAGTATTTGACTAAGTGGAAATGGGGGGTGCGTATATATAAACATACGTGCCAATTCCACACCTTAATCAACACTAATGTCGTGCGCTCCAGGCGAAGGTGTATAAACCTTAATAGAGACGAAAGAAAGTAATTTATTTAAACCTTTGAAGGGATTCAGATACCTT
The DNA here is from genome assembly GCA_026119855.1 of Campanula takesimana. Lineage (NCBI taxonomy): Eukaryota > Viridiplantae > Streptophyta > Magnoliopsida > Asterales > Campanulaceae > Campanula > Campanula takesimana. The sequence continues at coordinate 75,070 of JAOWBW010000324.1, forward strand.
AGACTTAGGATGAGATGGCCAATCTCAAAATTGTTGTCATTATTGAATTTCCAAAATATTAGTAAAAAAGTGTCAATATCTTGCAAAACAATAAGACGTTAGTAACTTATGATAACTCAAGAGATGTTATCTTCATTGGAAAGCTTATGTAAAACTTTTGGGGAAAACGTAATTTCTTCAAAGAATGAAAATTATTCATAAAATAAAGGTAGATTCATACCTAGGCTTTATGAATGTCATCTTCTAAGAAGATGTCAACATCTTGATTGTCTTGTTATCTTGATCACGCATATCGGTTGCCTTGACCTAAAAATATTTCATTTGTTTCCTTGCAAGACAGAAAACATGTTAAAGATGGGTGTTAGCTTAGCTAACACCCCTCCGATGCTTAAGTTAGTAATGGTTCGAAAAATATAATCAAACTTTAAAAGGATACGAAATAAATAAATCTTGATAAATTCATACCTGTTTTCTTGAATTAAATGATCATATTATGACTTACATAAAGTATGCTTTAAGGTGGATTGCATTCCAACTTCTCGGAATCCTGACGCCGTCCGGAGTAGAGAGTCAATATGAGCCTTTTCCTTCTTCTGCATCTATCAAGTACGAACCTTCCCATTTTGGAGCCAATTTTCCAGCATTGAGTTCTCTTGTATTCTGGAAAACCTTGCGTAAGACCAAGTCACCAACTTGAAATTTCCTAAGCCTGACATTCTTATTGTATGACCGCGCAATACTCTGCTGATATAACGCCATTCTTATTTTAGCTAGGTCCCTTAACTCGTCGATGATATCCAGATCGTGGGCTAGGATGGCGTCGTTCTATTCTGACGTCAGTAACCCATATCTTGCCGTAGGGATGATGACTTCTGCAGGGATAACGGCTTCTGCTCTAAATACCAGGGAATATGGTGTTTGACCTGTTGCATTCTTGGGTGTAGTCCTGTCCGCCAATAAGACGAATGGAAGTTCCTCGGTACATCGTCCCTTCTTCTGATCTAGCCTCTTCATTAGATTGTTGATTATGATCTTGTTGCTTGATTCTGCTTGCCCATTGGCTTGAGGATGTACATGGGAAGATGTCACCATCTTGACTCCCCAGCTGGTTAGGAAGTTCGTCGTCTTCTTACTGGTGAACTGGGAGCCGTTGTCGCAAATTATTTCTAAAGGAATGCCAAATCTGCTGAAGATGTTCTTTTTGATGAAGGAGATGACTTTTTTGTCATGGACTTGGACGTATGCTTCTGCTTCTACCCACTTGGAAAAGTAGTCTGCATTGCAAGCATGAATACCTTCCCTCCTGGTGCTTTAGGCAATTTACCCACAATGTCCACTCCCTATGTCATAAATGGCCAAGGGGAAAGAATTGGATGAAGCAATTCTGCTGGTTGGTGCTGGATGTCGCCATGCTTCTAACATGAATCACATTTCTTGGCATATTCAGTGGCATCTTGACGCATTGTAGGCCAAAAGTAACCCATCCTTAGAGCTTTGGTGTATAAGCTCCTGCCCCCAGAATGATTACCACAAATTCCTTTATGTAGCTCTTTAAGAACTTCTTTAGATTTATCGGATTCTAGACATCTTAAATATGGTCCTGCAAAAGATTTCTTAAACAACACATTATCTATTAACAGATATCTTGAATTTCTTACCCTGAATGTTCTAGCATTCTTCTCATCCGTTGGGATGGTGCCATCTTGAAGGTATTTGATGATGGGAGTGGTCCATGAAGTTTCTGTCTGACTGACTTGATCCTCTTGGATGTCGTCATCTATGCTGTGTTGGGTTTCGTAGTAACATGCGCAGCGGAATTAAGCATTTAAAATTTTCATAAAACCCAAAGCCCATAGATTCATTCATATGATTAAGTCAAATACAACATAATGAATACTAGAATACTAAACCTTGAAGCCTTTGATTTTGCAACGTTGAATTCGGTGGAGGCTTGAAACTTTGATCATGAACATAACTTTGAACACGAACTCTTGAAAATGATAAGTTTCACCCTCTAGCGGTATCCACACCACGAACGAATATCAAGAACACTTGATCTTGGTTGCTAGACCAAATTATGAAACACGCTTTCACAATTGTATTGACTACATGGAATTATGAATATTCTTGTCCTTCACTTTTTGGGATCTTAGAACAAGAAAATAACCTCTCTTAACCCTTTGGATGCACACACAATTATGTTCTTAATGACTGCTGAAAGGATCCTTAAATAGGTCCTAATCCTTAACCCTTAAGGACTTAGGAAACCTAAATCCCATCACAAAATTAAGCAACAAGATTTCTGGCCCGTCAGCACTGGCACGGTCGTGCCCTATAATTGGCACACCCGTGCCAAACGGTTCGAACCTGGCAACCCTTTTCTGGTAATTGGCACGGTCGTGATTCATAAACTGCACGGTCGTGCCGCAGCACGGTCGTGCGCCTATATTCAGCACGGTCGTGCCATCTGGCGCGCACCCACGGTCTCCTCAGCCGATTAATGTCACGGTCGTGCACATTAATCAGCACGGTCGTGCCAGTCCAAAAGGAGTGATTTTTCCATAATTCCAATTCAGTACTTTGGGATTCGTTCTATTCGTGTGTCACCCTCTAGGATTACACTATGTTGGCAATGGGTCCAAACATGAACCCATAAGATATGATTAGGTTCTAGCAAACCGTCATACCTACCTAAATAGTGTAACTAGATACAAGTTCGCATTCCATTTAGAACATGTCATAATCCCTTTGTCCACGATGTCTTTGAACACAGGTCATAGTCAACAAGTCAACTTGTTTTGTTCAATACTTTTCTCGATCCCGAATATGTTGATAATCCAAATGACATTGATCCAATCAATCCATTTGAGTTTGGCCAAACATTTCATCAACATCATTCCTTCGAGGGGCCCAAGCTTGACATCTCTCAGAAGAGGGACAAATCCATTTAGCTTATTATTCTTCCCTACGTAAATCCGATTATGCCAATCATACCATTTATAGCTACCTGGTTAAAGGTAACGTTTGAATATGTCAAACATAATGTTCATTAAGTGGAAGACTATAATAACTTCAAGTCTAAGGATTCAAATGACATAACTAATATGAGATATATGTACGACATAGATCATGACATAAATCTCATACAGCGGGTCATATCCAGTACCTTGTTCCAAACAAGTACCCATAAATCTAACATGATCATCCCATGATCATTTAGCCTTTATACTAGTGCTTAACAAGCTCTAGGGACGGAGATTATTATAAGCAAACATGAGCATTAATAATAACCTAAATATCTCTTCATTAATATGAATATAATGATAACACATACAACATTTAACAAACGTGCCTAGGGCACCAACACGAACAATCTTCCACTTGCCCTAGGCCCAATTACCTAGGTATCCAATACCCATGGACCTAACATGACCATCATGTTTAGCTTGTGGAAGTCCCTTTGTTAGCGTGTCCGTAATGTTATCATTAGTTGGTACTTCGCATATATTTATGTTTCTTTTATCAACGATTCCTCGAACGATATGAAAACGCCTAAGTATATGTTTGGATTTAGGATGTGCCCTTGGTTCCTTTGCTTGATTAATAGCACCACTATTATCACTAATAAGGTCTATTGAATTAGCAATACTAAGAACCATCTCAAGTTCACCAATGAACTTCTTAATCCAAACAGTTTCCTTTGCAGCATCCAATGCAGCAATATACTTAGCTTTAGATGTAGAATTAAGTGATTGTTCTCTGCTTGGAACTATTCCAACTTATAGTTCCACTATTCGACATATGCACAAAACCCGATTGCGATCTTTTATCATCTTTGTTGGTTTGGAAGTATGCATCCGAGATCATCTTCCATACCTCCATAGATCATAAACGAATCTTTGGTCCTTCTAAAGTACTTAAGAATCGCTTTCACAGCCATCCAATGAATCTCACCGGTGTCGGATTGATATCTACTCGTCATGCTCCAAGCATTTAGATATATCCGGTTTAGTACTTATCATGTCATGGTGGATCGAATTGCCGAAGCAAATGGCATCTCACTCATTTTCGCATGCTCATCTTTTGTCTTAATACATTGAGTCTTGCTTAGAGAAACTCCATGTATCATTGGCAACTGTCCTCTCTTAGAATTTTCCATGCGGAATCTTCTAATAATTTTGTCAATGTATGTACTTTGGCTTAAACCAATTAGCTTACTTGATCTATCTCTGTAGATCTTAATGCCAAGGACGTATGTGGCTTCATCCATATTCATCATTGCGAAACACTTTCTTAATCAAATCTTTACAGATTAAAGTGTAGGAATGTCGTTTCCAGTGAGAAATATGTCATCCATATATAAGATAAGGAATAGCACCATGCTCCCAATAATCTTCTTGTATATACAAGATTCATCTTCGTTCTTGATGAAGCCAAACTCTTTGATTCATCAAAACAGAGATTCCAACTCCCAGAAGCTTGTTTTAATCCATCCCATGAATCTGCGCAACTTCCATACCTTTTAGAATTTTTTTTTACTATCAAAACCTTTAGGTTGTATCCAATATATCCTTAAGTGAGTTCCTGTTAGGGAACACTGTTTTGACATCCATCTGTCAAATTTCATATTCCAAATATGAATATATGACCATATAACTTCTAGTATGTTTTTTGCTACCCATGTAAGTTTTCTCCAAGAAAATTCAATCTCATCCTTTAGTTTTTACACCTTAGGTTAGAATGATCAAGTTCCAAACTTGATTATTATACATGAATTGCCTTTTAGATTTTATGACTCAAAGTCATTAATCTAAGTGTGGAGCGGACACTGCATTTTGATAGGTGGTGATATGTCATTCTCAATGAGCTTTACCTCAATACTTTCTATTTCGAAATATCCAATATTTCTTGTAATAGATTGTATCCTATCATGTATGCAAGTACTTATATATCTTTGAACGGGTTTTCATAATCCCTTGTGAAAGTTTGTTCAACTTCCATCTTAGGTTAAATGCTATTTTCTGGGTCTCGAACCATTCGAGGTATATTTTACTCCCACTGGTTCCTTTTAGAGATAAACAACTTATCTAGAAAAGTACCATCACAAGTAACAAACCATTTGTTTCTTACGAGTAAACTAATATCTTCAAGTTTCCTTAGGATATCTCATGGAAATATATTTATTAGATTTAAATGTGAGTGTGTCCCAGACAACTCCTTTCCAAAAGGTCTCACCGTCTTAAATCTTTTCGAAAGACAAACCGAGTTTTCTTTCAACTTTTAACCTCTTTTGAAGGAACTCAAATTAGTGTAATTATAGCGGTTTCAAATACATAATCCCAAAAACAAATAATGGAAGATCAATCTGACGTTATCATCTAATGAACCCTTATCCAATAAGATTCTTTACCTCTAAGCAGACACATCATTCCAAATGGTGTTGTTGGTGGAGTTAATTGTGAAACTATTTCACAACCTTAACGATGACTGTCAAATTCTTGGTTTAATTATTCATCATCATGATTCAATCAGAATCTTTGAATAGTTTTACCAAGTATTACCAAAATTCTCTTTTTAGCATTGCTACTTAATGCACCATTTACATCGAAATGTATTAGGTCAAGTAAGATGTTAGCCTCTTACTAATCATAATAAAAGATGTCTTGGTCCAAATAAATAAGATTTGCATAAATCATATGATTCCAAATCATATGACTTTAAAACCCCGTCCCATGGAATTTTAGATATGCATTTCTCATTTATTTGATCAAAACAATAATGCATAAGGAATTTAATTATTTATGTTATAGCCTTTATTACTTTGTTCTTCAAGATTTAGGATATAAGATTTATTTGTATGATAACACAATGAAGTAGATCATAATAAATAAAGCACCCCTTTCTTATTCCAAATAAGAAATAAATATCCTTCATTATCTTATAAGAAAATAATATTTCTACTTCATGAGTAAAGTCACTTTATAAGTGTTCTACGAACAATGCTGCAACCATTGCATCATTACCATTCGTATGTTTAACTTTACTATAAGTAGTCTTTCAATTTACTAATTATTGCACATTTATACAAATGTGGAATTCACATCCGGCATCCAATACCCAATAATTAAATTTATAAAGATTAATTTATAACATAAATATCCCAAGTGGTAGTCCCACTACCATTCTCTTTTGTTGATCATCCAGAATTTTTGATTACAATTTTAAATGGTCAATCCAATTGCCACGTTACAAATTGTATCAATTAGAGTTATAATTTTAGCCATAATTATTTCCTTTAGACAATGTATGTCTTGCCTTTCCTTTGACACTTGCCTTTTTCCTTCATGAACCATGAGCACTGGAGAACCTTTCTCCACCATCTTCATCTCCGCAGTTTTAAGCATTCAATGGAACTTGGAGAGATTCTTTATCCATTCCAAGCATGTTACAGTTCATCACAAAGTGATTATAACTCTTAGGCAATGAATTTAAGAATGAGATCCGTGGCTTGCTCCAATCCAATTGGACAGCCAAGTTTCTCAAGATGCTCTACGTAGCCTTTTACTTTAAGCATGTGAGGTGCCACTCGTTGCCTTTCACTCATTTTGCAATAAGTGAATGCAACAATGGTTTTATACCTCTCTTGCCTAGCTTGCTCTTTGAAACATGCCTCTTAACTCCACGCCTATCTAATAGGCTTCCACAAGTTCCAAACTTTGTTGGAGTTTTAAGTACATAATCGTGAGCATGAGACAACTCACATCCCTAGAATCATACTCATGTTTCTCGTGATTGTCTCCTATGCCCTAGGGGCATTGGCTTTGGGTTCCTTTAGGAATAGGCCTATCAGGAATGTACAACCCATCTTCTTACCTTAGAACGATTCTTAGGCTCAGGATCCAATCCATGAAGTTTGTACCATTCTCTTTGAAGTTTATCCTTATCAAGTATTGATCACAACGAAGTTAGTTGTCATTATCTACAACTCATACAAAATTTCCAAAATTTTACAAGTACCAATCTCATTAAAGAGATAAATAATGTATTTTTCCAAAAAAATACTTCCACTAAATTATATAACCTTTTTACACATCCAATGTATAATATAATTTAAATGGGCTAAGATCCAACTTTAATTTAATTTCAAGTCCGCTAAGGCGGATTACACAAAATCAAATTAATTAGGTAGACAACCCTGTCAATCATATCACATATGACTCTTAGATCCTTTTTCTGAGATTCTTTAAAATTGGGCTAAGATCCAACTTTAATTTAATTTCAAGTACGCTTTGGCGCACCGCTCAAAATCAAATTAATTAGGTAGACAAACATGTCAATCATATCCCATATGATTCTTAGGAATCTAATTTTAAAAGCATGTTTAATCTCATCTTTGCCTTAGGCCCATAACTGTTTTGACGCCCAATTAAGTCTAACCATTTTAAACGTATAGTTAATGTGCCTCGCTAGGGCGTGCCCACATTATCTATCTTGCTCATACATAAATAAAGTTAATGCACCTCGCTAGGGCGAACCCACATTAAAGTCACCCATGTACTAACAAGTGTTTTAATCATGGCGTGGCGAAAAAGACTTAAAACTCTCTTGAAGGTTTTATCTCCTTATAGCATACAACACATTTATGAGCACATAAGATAAACATGTTACGCATCAAGTTTAGCCACTAAATTAATCATCATTAATTTAAGCATAATATTTATGTGTCATTAGTTTCTCTATAATTATGAGGATGAGACTATTTGAACTTTGGTTATCATCTCCAAATCAAGACAACAAGAAGTGCGGCCGAACTAAGCCATAAGGCAACCACAATTCCGCCTAATTCAAGAAACCAAGAAAGTAGTCCATGTGACCGAAACTAAGCAATAGATGGTCTCGATGAACGTAGGCCAATTGCATCCACAATTCCACATGGATTTCCAATCTTTGAATCAAGAACTTTGTTTCTCAATTTTAGCAATTATGAACTCTTCATAATTCTAACTTCGTTTTATCTTTGAATCTTTGATTTTCGATCAAGTTTGGGAAACACAGTCTCGATGAACGTAGACTAGCCATCCAAACCTTGAACCAATCTTAGAATTCACAAGACTAAAACAAATAGGAAAATTAAACCCTAAGGTCCAACCCAAAACCCTAGCATGAGCCCCCACGCCAAAACCCTAGGTCCGGCCGAGTCTCTGCATGTGTAACGCCCATCTTTATTCTTGTTAAATATTTAACGTACTTGTTAAATTCTTGGCTAGCATATTTATATGCTATTTTATTTGAGTTAATTATTTAATTGCTTTAGAAAATTAAGGTGGTTAAATGTCAAAGTTGAAAGTTTAGGGGCCTTTTTGTAGTTAGTGGAACTTGAGGGGCCTAGGTGTCATTGTTGGAAACTTGCAAGTATATCAAGTTGCTTTCTCCTCAGAGAAAGCATTCTCAAACTTTCTCGTACGTTCTTTCTCTCTGTTTCATAATAGGGAGTTCAATTTTACCCTATTCTCGACTACTCGCGATTAATTATTCCTCTGTTCGTGATTCTGGTCCCGGATAAATATTCGTGGCGTTGAATAGAGCGTTCCAGACCGATCAGAAATTAATTTGGGTCAACTTGATTTTTGACTAGGTAAGTTATTAACTCCCCCTTACTTGTAATAACATACATATATGTTATTCCCGCTACTTGTTCTTGTTAAAATTGTGTTTTGGGTAATTTTCGTGATACTTGTAATTTTGGGACGAAGGGAGTATAAATATACAGCGTATGTATGAAAGAAATTTGAAAAGTGCTTCAAATTGGTTATAACCCTCTGGGTTTGTTAAAAGATTAATGGGAAAATTACTCCTATTCGTGAGACGGTAAAATAGTAACTTGATTTAAATATTATTAGAAAAATTGTACCATTATTTGTGGTACGGGGAAATGAATGGAAGCATCCCTAGATGGGTATATTAGTATAAAATAAAATTGTACTTATACTTTTGGGGACGGTGAAATATTGAAATGGAATAAAAGGAAATTGTCCTATTATTTATGGGACGGTAAAAGAAATGAATTGAGCCTGAAATAATGTTTTGGGTATTGCCTAAGAGTTAATAAAAGTTACTCCTACGCTTGGGACGGAAAATTATTTAACCTGGGAAAGAATTCGGATTTTGGCATTTTTGGGCCTTGGGCGACCGCCCATTTTGGGCTGGGCGACCGCCCATCTATCTGAAGTATTTTGTTCTTGGAAAGCCTAATTTTGGGCGACCGCGCACACTATTTTGTGCGGCCGCCCATATGTCCTGAAAAATGGTAAAACTTGTTTAATGATGGTATAAGTTGGAGATAACCTTTGTTAAGGCATATAGCCTTAGGATAAGATGTCCTAGTATGATTGTGATACCTTAGGAGTATCAGAAGTGAGTCTTGAACATGAATACTCATTTAATTAAAATGAGAACTTAGTCTTGTACATGGACACTTATAGAACTCAAATGAGAACTTAAGTATAAGAGTAACAACTCTTTATATGTCTTGAAAGTGCTATGAACAAGCACTTATGTGTTATGCTTGTCTTGAAGCCAAGGATTGTGCACCTTAGGGGTATAACCAATGTTTTGAACTTGAACATCCTAAGAATAGGATTGAGAATTGGTAAGAATAAAGTGTATAACTCTTATACATGATTGAATGTCCAAAGATTGGAATAAAACTTGAAGTATAAGACAATAAAATCTTGTACATGACTTGAACATCCAAATAATTGGATTAAGACTTGAATATAAGATTATAAAATCTTGTACGTGCCTTGACACCAATATAGGTGTATGGTAATAAACTTGAAAGAGTCTTGATGTGTATATGCAAATCTTGCATATATTTACTTGATAGAATGTGGCTTCTTGATTGAGTGGTACATGGTATGAATAACCAAAGAATTGGGTTAGGGAACTAGATAGAGAATGATTAACTCTACTACATACTTGAACTTGATACGTGGATATTGGAAGTGCTATAAATAAGCACTAAAGTGTAAATGATTTAGTTTCTAATCGTGTATATACTCAATGAAGTATATAAAATATAAAGAAGATATCTTGTCTTGAAATGGTTCCTAAAGAAAATAGAGACTAGTGTAATATGAAGATAATTCATATAATCGTGAATCTTACGATTTAAATTAATAAGAATGGTTATAAAACACAATATGTGTTAGGAAATGTATTCGATTATTAACGAAACATATACGTGAGATATGACTGTGATTAGGTATGATGTGACCTATTCTACTACGTGTTTAGAGTCTAAGGTATTGGGCTCTATTTGATAGTAAGGGTATAGTGATAGACACTTTAATGTGTTAAACGTGATATGAATATGTACGTGCAAACTTGGCATGTGACAAGTGATATACCCTACTACTTGACTGAAGTCTGTTATAAATGGACTCTTACTTGGATTGATCGTGTTACATGGACACTTACGTGCCATAGTTGAACTTGATTGGTATTCGCAATAATTGCATACGTGTACTTATATTCTCGTGAGCACATGATACATTACTACATGGTGCATATTCTCGTGAGCACATGATACATTACTACATGGTGCATATTCTCGTGAGCACATGATACATGATTACATGGTGCATAAAGACTGGTCCACTATTATGGGACTTAGTTCTATTCCCGTAGTTCAAGTAAATATCTACTTGTGCATTCTTGGTGAGTCCAGCTGGTTCTCCTTGCTTGTTCGAAAATATATAGGTTCACGCTTGTCGCGAGAGCTGGGGTTTAAGTGACAATCGGGTCCCTATGTATTTCCGCCCGACCCCTTACTACTGGCCATAGTAAGGGCATAGCTTCCTTGGTTGGAGCAATAAGCCTGACCTAAGTGAATGCTAACTCCCGTCCCGAACACCATGTGGATCTTGTTATTGTGGATGACACTGAATACCAGGTCTCCTTATATACTGTTCTCCCGTCCCGAACACCACGTGGATCTTGTTATTGTGGATGACACTGGTTACCAGGTCTTCTTATATACTGCACAGCATTTCCTGTTCTTGTTCTTGGTTGTCCTCAGCTAGAAAAGCATCGACAACAAATGGTATTCTTGGGAGAAATAAGGAAGGATTCAGGTACAATGCGTGATAGGCCTATGTGCATCTTGGTGAGCTGGTTTAGCCTCTCACACTAATTGACTACTTGTTACATGATCATTTCTTGAGCTTGATTACTTGTTGGGTTGGCTTAGCCTCTCCTATACTTGTTACTTGATGATACTTGATATATGATTACTTGAGTATCTACTTGTATTACATGATAACATGACATATAGTTGCATGTTAATAGCTTACTGAGATTTATCTCACCCTTTATTTGTTTAATTGTTTCCCCCCCCCTAGGAAAGCAGGGGATAGTACGCAGCGAGGCTCGACTTAGCTGGGAACTTACTCAGCAGGATATTCTTGTTCGAAGTTAGTGTCCTTTTATATTTTGGTAAGGACGATCTTGTACGAGTTAATAAACTCTGGGCTTGTATTGGGGTAGTATTTGTTGTCCCTAGACAGTTCTTGTTGCTAGCTTATTTGCTAGGCATGTCTTCCGCTGTATGTAACCATTTTGGTTTTAATTTTCTTGGTCTAGAACTCGTGTGAGCTATCTTAGCTCCCTACTCTTGAGTATGCATATCATGTCAGTTTTGTTTTTAACAGGTATTATTCCTGTTTTCCGTTAGTTTCTTGTTTCTTGTTAGTTACGCGCACCAGGTTCGAGGTTCTATTAGGGAATCCCGGGACTTGGGGCGTGTCAGGGTGGTATCAGAGCTATGGTTTAGCTCTAAGCCTGGATAGGGTCTATGGCCTAGGTTGGGTTAGTCTTGGGTGTGTTTTCGACGCCGAGTGCTTCGTTACTTGTTGTCATACCAGGCATAGGACTGGTATTGATAGTGGTGATCCAATTGGATTAGATGGTTGAGAATCGAGAGCGCGAGTCTTTAAAGACTTAGGCGTATCTATCTTGTCTTGTGGACATTGTATCGTGCTATATATGCATGCTTGTCCTTATCTCGTGAATTATGTGAAAGTGTATTCTCTAGTAAGAGACTACGTGCTTGATATTGTATTGATAAGAGCTTGATAGAAGTGTGGGTGATAACACCCTATACGTTCTATGTTAACTTGGTCATGTTACCTAGATGGGACATTGATGTGATACGTGATATAGCTTGGCTGTCTACGTGTCATGACTTGGCTTTCTATGTGTTAGGCCAATCTTGTTTACCATAATAGATGGTAATTAATTCTCTGCTAGTATGCTTGACTATTTATGTGAGCATGATAGATTTATGCATATCATTCATATTTTGCATTGAAAGTCTAGAAAGGGTTCTTGAGATTGTACTGGGTATTCAACCTATGTGATTGATAGTGGAGTTTCTATACCAAATCAGATGGATACACCATTCTTGATGAGAAACTTGGATTATCTTGAGTATTACAGTGCGAATACAGTGCTGACATCTGGATTAATGTTCTTGACCTTGATTGAGTTAAAAGAGTTGAAGATTCAACTTGAGAATTTCTTGATAGAGGATATATCTACTTTGTAGTGGATGTCTGAATTGAGTATCTGTGTTGACCTATTAGTGGAAACAACCAAGGTATGCGTGTTCTTGAGATTTTCTTGATCTTGTTAGAGATTCATTAATGAATTTCGAGGGCAGCTCTATCGTTAATTATTTGACACCGAGAGCTACATCTTTTGATGGATTGTCTTGATGGATTGATATACGTAAAGTCATTTTTGAATATTGAAACGATGGATAACCACGACTTCAGTATCTGAGATTGCCTAGTGGATTTGACTAGTATTACAGTGATCTGGAGGATATGACCGGTTCTATGATTTCTAGTGGATATGTCAAGTTTCACCAATATAGTGGATTGACTAATCGAGTCTGCTTGACTTTATGTGTTTCGATATTATAATTTATACATCTAAATTGCATAGAATATTTGTGAGTATCTGTGCATAGTCGTGATGTTCTTGAGTTCTACTTGTTGATTATATATGTTATAATCTTGATCTAGTAAAAATTCGAGGACGAATTTTCTTTAAGGTGGGGAGGATGTAACGCCCATCTTTATTCTTGTTAAATATTTAACGTGCTTGTTAAATTCTTGGCTAGCATATTTATATGCTATTTTATTTGAGTTAATTATTTAATTGCTTTAGAAAATTAAGGTGGTTAAATGTCAAAGTTGAAAGTTTAGGGGCCTTTTTGTAGTTAGTGGAACTTGAGGGGCCTAGGTGTCATTGTTGGAAACTTGCAAGTATATCAAGTTGCTTTCTCCTCAGAGAAAGCATTCTCAAACTTTCTCGTACGTTCTTTCTCTCTGTTTCATAATAGGGAGTTCAATTTTACCCTATTCTCGACTCCTCGCGATTAATTATTCCTCTGTTCGTGATTCTGGTCCCGGATAAATATTCGTGGCGTTGAATAGAGCGTTCCAGACCGATCAGAAATTAATTTGGGTCAACTTGATTTTTGACTAGGTAAGTTATTAGCTCCCCCTTACTTGTAATAACATGCATATATGTTATTCCCGCTACTTGTTCTTGTTAAAATTGTGTTTTGGGTAATTTTCGTGATACTTGTAATTTTGGGACGAAGGGAGTATAAATATACAGCGTATGTATGAAAGAAATTTGAAAAGTGCTTCAAATTGGTTATAACCCTCTGGGTTTGTTAAAAGATTAATGGGAAAATTACTCCTATTATGAACAAGCACTTATGTGTTATGCTTGTCTTGAAGCCAAGGATTGTGCACCTTAGGGGTATAACCAATGTTTTGAACTTGAACATCCTAAGAATAGGATTGAGAATTGGTAAGAGTAAAGTGTATAACTCTTATACATGATTGAATGTCCAAAGATTGGAATAAAACTTGAAGTATAAGACAATAAAATCTTGTACATGACTTGAACATCCAAATAATTGGATTAAGACTTGAATATAAGATTATAAAATCTTGTACGTGCCTTGACACCAATATAGGTGTATGGTAATAAACTTGAAAGAGTCTTTATGTGTATATGCAAATCTTGCATATATTTACTTGATAGAATGTGGCTTCTTGATTGAGTGGTACATGGTATGAATAACCAAAGAATTGGGTTAGGGAACTAGATAGAGAATGATTAACTCTACTACATACTTGAACTTGATACGTGGATATTGGAAGTGCTATAAATAAGCACTAAAGTGTAAATGATTTAGTTTCTAATCGTGTATATACTCAATGAAGTATATAAAATATAAAGAAGATATCTTGTCTTGAAATGGTTCCTAAAGAAAATAGAGACTAGTGTAATATGAAGATAATTCATATAATCGTGAATCTTACGATTTAAATTAATAAGAATGGTTATAAAACACAATATGTGTTAGGAAATGTATTCGATTATTAACGAAACATATACGTGAGATATGACTGTGATTAGGTATGATGTGACCTATTCTACTACGTGTTTAGAGTCTAAGGTATTGGGCTCTATTTGATAGTAAGGGTATAGTGATAGACACTTTAATGTGTTAAACGTGATATGAATATGTACGTGCAAACTTGGCATGTGACAAGTGATATACCCTACTACTTGACTGAAGTCTGTTATAAATGGACTCTTACTTGGATTGATCGTGTTACATGGACACTTACGTGCCATAGTTGAACTTGATTGGTATTCGCAATAATTGCATACGTGTACTTATATTCTCGTGAGCACATGATACATTACTACATGGTGCATATTCTCGTGAGCACATGATACATTACTACATGGTGCATATTCTCGTGAGCACATGATACATGATTACATGGTGCATAAAGACTGGTCCACTATTATGGGACTTAGTTCTATTCCCGTAGTTCAAGTAAATATCTACTTGTGCATTCTTGGTGAGTCCAGCTGGTTCTCCTTGCTTGTTCGAAAATATATAGGTTCACGCTTGTCGCGAGAGCTGGGGTTTAAGTGACAATCGGGTCCCTATGTATTTCCGCCCGACCCCTTACTACTGGCCATAGTAAGGGCATAGCTTCCTTGGTTGGAGCAATAAGCCTGACCTAAGTGAATGCTAACTCCCGTCCCGAACACCATGTGGATCTTGTTATTGTGGATGACACTGAATACCAGGTCTCCTTATATACTGTTCTCCCGTCCCGAACACCACGTGGATCTTGTTATTGTGGATGACACTGGTTACCAGGTCTTCTTATATACTGCACAGCATTTCCTGTTCTTGTTCTTGGTTGTCCTCAGCTAGAAAAGCATCGACAACAAATGGTATTCTTGGGAGAAATAAGGAAGGATTCAGGTACAATGCGTGATAGGCCTATGTGCATCTTGGTGAGCTGGTTTAGCCTCTCACACTAATTGACTACTTGTTACATGATCATTTCTTGAGCTTGATTACTTGTTGGGTTGGCTTAGCCTCTCCTATACTTGTTACTTGATGATACTTGATATATGATTACTTGAGTATCTACTTGTATTACATGATAACATGACATATAGTTGCATGTTAATAGCTTACTGAGATTTATCTCACCCTTTATTTGTTTAATTGTTTCCCCCCCCCCCTAGGAAAGCAGGGGATAGTACGCAGCGAGGCTCGACTTAGCTGGGAACTTACTCAGCAGGATATTCTTGTTCGAAGTTAGTGTCCTTTTATATTTTGGTAAGGACGATCTTGTACGAGTTAATAAACTCTGGGCTTGTATTGGGGTAGTATTTGTTGTCCCTAGACAGTTCTTGTTGCTAGCTTATTTGCTAGGCATGTCTTCCGCTGTATGTAACCATTTTGGTTTTAATTTTCTTGGTCTAGAACTCGTGTGAGCTATCTTAGCTCCCTACTCTTGAGTATGCATATCATGTCAGTTTTGTTTTTAACAGGTATTATTCCTGTTTTCCGTTAGTTTCTTGTTTCTTGTTAGTTACGCGCACCAGGTTCGAGGTTCTATTAGGGAATCCCGGGACTTGGGGCGTGTCAGGGTGGTATCAGAGCTATGGTTTAGCTCTAAGCCTGGATAGGGTCTATGGCCTAGGTTGGGTTAGTCTTGGGTGTGTTTTCGACGCCGAGTGCTTCGTTACTTGTTGTCATACCAGGCATAGGACTGGTATTGATAGTGGTGATCCAATTGGATTAGATGGTTGAGAATCGAGAGCGCGAGTCTTTAAAGACTTAGGCGTATCTATCTTGTCTTGTGGACATTGTATCGTGCTATATATGCATGCTTGTCCTTATCTCGTGAATTATGTGAAAGTGTATTCTCTAGTAAGAGACTACGTGCTTGATATTGTATTGATAAGAGCTTGATAGAAGTGTGGGTGATAACACCCTATACGTTCTATGTTAACTTGGTCATGTTACCTAGATGGGACATTGATGTGATACGTGATATAGCTTGGCTGTCTACGTGTCATGACTTGGCTTTCTATGTGTTAGGCCAATCTTGTTTACCATAATAGATGGTAATTAATTCTCTGCTAGTATGCTTGACTATTTATGTGAGCATGATAGATTTATGCATATCATTCATATTTTGCATTGAAAGTCTAGAAAGGGTTCTTGAGATTGTACTGGGTATTCAACCTATGTGATTGATAGTGGAGTTTCTATACCAAATCAGATGGATACACCATTCTTGATGAGAAACTTGGATTATCTTGAGTATTACAGTGCGAATACAGTGCTGACATCTGGATTAATGTTCTTGACCTTGATTGAGTTAAAAGAGTTGAAGATTCAACTTGAGAATTTCTTGATAGAGGATATATCTACTTTGTAGTGGATGTCTGAATTGAGTATCTGTGTTGACCTATTAGTGGAAACAACCAAGGTATGCGTGTTCTTGAGATTTTCTTGATCTTGTTAGAGATTCATTAATGAATTTCGAGGGCAGCTCTATCGTTAATTATTTGACACCGAGAGCTACATCTTTTGATGGATTGTCTTGATGGATTGATATACGTAAAGTCATTTTTGAATATTGAAACGATGGATAACCACGACTTCAGTATCTGAGATTGCCTAGTGGATTTGACTAGTATTACAGTGATCTGGAGGATATGACCGGTTCTATGATTTCTAGTGGATATGTCAAGTTTCACCAATATAGTGGATTGACTAATCGAGTCTGCTTGACTTTATGTGTTTCGATATTATAATTTATACATCTAAATTGCATAGAATATTTGTGAGTATCTGTGCATAGTCGTGATGTTCTTGAGTTCTACTTGTTGATTATATATGTTATAATCTTGATCTAGTAAAAATTCGAGGACGAATTTTCTTTAAGGTGGGGAGGATGTAACGCCCATCTTTATTCTTGTTAAATATTTAACGTGCTTGTTAAATTCTTGGCTAGCATATTTATATGCTATTTTATTTGAGTTAATTATTTAATTGCTTTAGAAAATTAAGGTGGTTAAATGTCAAAGTTGAAAGTTTAGGGGCCTTTTTGTAGTTAGTGGAACTTGAGGGGCCTAGGTGTCATTGTTGGAAACTTGCAAGTATATCAAGTTGCTTTCTCCTCAGAGAAAGCATTCTCAAACTTTCTCGTACGTTCTTTCTCTCTGTTTCATAATAGGGAGTTCAATTTACCCTATTCTCGACTCCTCGCGATTAATTATTCCTCTGTTCGTGATTCTGGTCCCGGATAAATATTCGTGGCGTTGAATAGAGCGTTCCAGACCGATCAGAAATTAATTTGGGTCAACTTGATTTTTGACTAGGTAAGTTATTAGCTCCCCCTTACTTGTAATAACATGCATATATGTTATTCCCGCTACTTGTTCTTGTTAAAATTGTGTTTTGGGTAATTTTCGTGATACTTGTAATTTTGGGACGAAGGGAGTATAAATATACAGCGTATGTATGAAAGAAATTTGAAAAGTGCTTCAAATTGGTTATAACCCTCTGGGTTTGTTAAAAGATTAATGGGAAAATTACTCCTATTCGTGAGACGGTAAAATAGTAACTTGATTTAAATATTATTAGAAAAATTGTACCATTATTTGTGGTACGGGGAAATGAATGGAAGCATCCCTAGATGGGTATATTAGTATAAAATAAAATTGTACTTATACTTTTGGGGACGGTGAAATATTGAAATGGAATAAAAGGAAATTGTCCTATTATTTATGGGACGGTAAAAGAAATGAATTGAGCCTGAAATAATGT
The DNA here is from genome assembly GCA_026119855.1 of Campanula takesimana. Lineage (NCBI taxonomy): Eukaryota > Viridiplantae > Streptophyta > Magnoliopsida > Asterales > Campanulaceae > Campanula > Campanula takesimana. The sequence goes on from JAOWBW010000324.1 coordinate 93,311, forward strand.
TTTGGGTATTGCCTAAGAGTTAATAAAAGTTACTCCTACGCTTGGGACGGAAAATTATTTAACCTGGGAAAGAATTCGGATTTTGGCATTTTTGGGCCTTGGGCGACCGCCCATTTTGGGCTGGGCGACCGCCCATCTATCTGAAGTATTTTGTTCTTGGAAAGCCTAATTTTGGGCGACCGCCCACACTATTTTGTGCGGCCGCCCATATGTCCTGAAAAATGGTAAAACTTGTTTAATGATGGTATAAGTTGGAGATAACCTTTGTTAAGGCATATAGCCTTAGGATAAGATGTCCTAGTATGATTGTGATACCTTAGGAGTATCAGAAGTGAGTCTTGAACATGAATACTCATTTAATTAAAATGAGAACTTAGTCTTGTACATGGACACTTATAGAACTCAAATGAGAACTTAAGTATAAGAGTAACAACTCTTTATATGTCTTGAAAGTGCTATGAACAAGCACTTATGTGTTATGCTTGTCTTGAAGCCAAGGATTGTGCACCTTAGGGGTATAACCAATGTTTTGAACTTGAACATCCTAAGAATAGGATTGAGAATTGGTAAGAATAAAGTGTATAACTCTTATACATGATTGAATGTCCAAAGATTGGAATAAAACTTGAAGTATAAGACAATAAAATCTTGTACATGACTTGAACATCCAAATAATTGGATTAAGACTTGAATATAAGATTATAAAATCTTGTACGTGCCTTGACACCAATATAGGTGTATGGTAATAAACTTGAAAGAGTCTTGATGTGTATATGCAAATCTTGCATATATTTACTTGATAGAATGTGGCTTCTTGATTGAGTGGTACATGGTATGAATAACCAAAGAATTGGGTTAGGGAACTAGATAGAGAATGATTAACTCTACTACATACTTGAACTTGATACGTGGATATTGGAAGTGCTATAAATAAGCACTAAAGTGTAAATGATTTAGTTTCTAATCGTGTATATACTCAATGAAGTATATAAAATATAAAGAAGATATCTTGTCTTGAAATGGTTCCTAAAGAAAATAGAGACTAGTGTAATATGAAGATAATTCATATAATCGTGAATCTTACGATTTAAATTAATAAGAATGGTTATAAAACACAATATGTGTTAGGAAATGTATTCGATTATTAACGAAACATATACGTGAGATATGACTGTGATTAGGTATGATGTGACCTATTCTACTACGTGTTTAGAGTCTAAGGTATTGGGCTCTATTTGATAGTAAGGGTATAGTGATAGACACTTTAATGTGTTAAACGTGATATGAATATGTACGTGCAAACTTGGCATGTGACAAGTGATATACCCTACTACTTGACTGAAGTCTGTTATAAATGGACTCTTACTTGGATTGATCGTGTTACATGGACACTTACGTGCCATAGTTGAACTTGATTGGTATTCGCAATAATTGCATACGTGTACTTATATTCTCGTGAGCACATGATACATTACTACATGGTGCATATTCTCGTGAGCACATGATACATTACTACATGGTGCATATTCTCGTGAGCACATGATACATGATTACATGGTGCATAAAGACTGGTCCACTATTATGGGACTTAGTTCTATTCCCGTAGTTCAAGTAAATATCTACTTGTGCATTCTTGGTGAGTCCAGCTGGTTCTCCTTGCTTGTTCGAAAATATATAGGTTCACGCTTGTCGCGAGAGCTGGGGTTTAAGTGACAATCGGGTCCCTATGTATTTCCGCCCGACCCCTTACTACTGGCCATAGTAAGGGCATAGCTTCCTTGGTTGGAGCAATAAGCCTGACCTAAGTGAATGCTAACTCCCGTCCCGAACACCATGTGGATCTTGTTATTGTGGATGACACTGAATACCAGGTCTCCTTATATACTGTTCTCCCGTCCCGAACACCACGTGGATCTTGTTATTGTGGATGACACTGGTTACCAGGTCTTCTTATATACTGCACAGCATTTCCTGTTCTTGTTCTTGGTTGTCCTCAGCTAGAAAAGCATCGACAACAAATGGTATTCTTGGGAGAAATAAGGAAGGATTCAGGTACAATGCGTGATAGGCCTATGTGCATCTTGGTGAGCTGGTTTAGCCTCTCACACTAATTGACTACTTGTTACATGATCATTTCTTGAGCTTGATTACTTGTTGGGTTGGCTTAGCCTCTCCTATACTTGTTACTTGATGATACTTGATATATGATTACTTGAGTATCTACTTGTATTACATGATAACATGACATATAGTTGCATGTTAATAGCTTACTGAGATTTATCTCACCCTTTATTTGTTTAATTGTTTCCCCCCCCTAGGAAAGCAGGGGATAGTACGCAGCGAGGCTCGACTTAGCTGGGAACTTACTCAGCAGGATATTCTTGTTCGAAGTTAGTGTCCTTTTATATTTTGGTAAGGACGATCTTGTACGAGTTAATAAACTCTGGGCTTGTATTGGGGTAGTATTTGTTGTCCCTAGACAGTTCTTGTTGCTAGCTTATTTGCTAGGCATGTCTTCCGCTGTATGTAACCATTTTGGTTTTAATTTTCTTGGTCTAGAACTCGTGTGAGCTATCTTAGCTCCCTACTCTTGAGTATGCATATCATGTCAGTTTTGTTTTTAACAGGTATTATTCCTGTTTTCCGTTAGTTTCTTGTTTCTTGTTAGTTACGCGCACCAGGTTCGAAGTTCTATTAGGGAATCCCGGGACTTGGGGCGTGTCAGCATGGGTCCAGTCGGACCCCTTAAAAATTCCAAATTTTAAATTTCAAAATTTATCTCAAAATTGTATTTCCTGATTCAATTAGGATTTGGTGTTCTTGATGATCCAATCATCATGATCATCAAAACCTTGAATAAACCATTTATTCTTGAATCCCTAGAATATCAAAACTTTGATCCAATCAAAATTTGATAATCCAAACAATTTTAAATCCACCATAATTTTTATTGCGATTGAATAGTACGATTTAAGTTTATGAAACAATAAACCACATAAAATCATATAACACATAAACATCATGATCTCAATATTCATTTCATGCTAGGAACATAAACAAACAATTTATATACACACAACATGATTATGTATTGAAATAATCAACATGAACGGGGCTCTGATACCACTGTTGGGTTTCGTAATAACATGCGCAGCGGAATTAAGCATTAAAATTTTTCATAAAACCCAAAGCCCATAGATCCATTCATATGATTAAGTCAAATACAACATAATGAATACTAGAATACTAACCCTTGAAGCCTTTGATTTTGCAACCTTGAATTCGTTGGAGGCTTGAAATTTTGATCACGAACATAAGTTTGAACACGAACTTAAGTTTGAACACGAATTCTTGAAGATGATAAGTTTCACCCTCTAGCGTTATCCACACCACGAACGAATATCAAGAACACTTGATCTTGGTTGCTTGACCAAATTATGAAACACACTTTCACAATTGTATCGACTACATGGAATTATGAATATTCTTGTTTTTCACTTTTTGGGATCTTAGAACAAGAAAATAACCTCTCTTAAACCCTTTGGAGGCACTCACAATTATTTTCTTAATGACTGCTGAAAGGATTCTTAAATAGGTCTTAATCCTTAACCCTTAAGGACTTAGGAAACCGAAATCCCGTCACAAAATTAACCAACAAGATTTCTGGCCCGTCAACACTGGCACGGTCGTGCCCTATAATTGGCACGCATGTGCCAAACGGTTCGAACCTGGAAACCCTTTTCTGGTAATTGGCACAGTCGTGCTTCATAAACTGCACGGTCGTGCGCCTATATTCAGTACGGTCGTGCCATCTGGCGCGCACCCATGATCTCCTCAGCCGATTAATGGCACGGTCGTGCACATTAATCAGCACGGTCGTGCCAGTCCAAAAGGAGTGATTTTTCCCATAATTCCAATTCAGTACTTTGGGATTCGTTCTATTCGTGTGTGACCCTCTAGGATTACACTAAGTTGGCAATGGGTCCAAACATGAACCCATAAGATATGATTAGGTTCTAACAAACCGTCATACCTACCCAAATAGTGTAACTAGATACAAGTTCGCATTCCATTTAGAACATGTCATAATCCCTTTGTCCACGATGTCTTTGAACACAAGTCATAGTCAACAAGTCAACTTGTTTTGTTCAATACTTTTCTCAATCCTGAATATGTTGATAATCCAAATGACATTGATCCAATCAATCCATTTGATTTTGGCCAAACATTTCATCAACATCATTCCTTCGAGGGGCCCAAGCTTGACATCTCTCCGAAGAGGGACAAATCCATTTAGCTTATTATTCTTCCCTACGTAAATCCGATTATGCCAATCATACCCTTTATAGCTACCTGGTTAAAGGTAACGTTTGAATATGTCAAACATAATGTTCATTAAGTGGAAGACTAAAATAACTTCATGTCTAAGGATTCAAATGACATAACTAATATGAGATATATGTACGACATAGACCATGGCATAAATCTCATACAGCGGGTCATGTCCAGTACCTTGTTCCAAACAAGTACCCATAAATCTAACATGATCATCCCATGATCATTTAGCCTTTATACTAGTGCTTAACAAGCTCTAGGGACGGAGATTCTTATAAGCAAACATAAGCATTAATAATAACCTAAATATCTCTTCATTAATATGAATATAATGATAACACATACAACGTTTAACAAACGTGCCTAGGGCACCAACACCAACATGCTGAAGAGCCCTAACTTTTCCAGAGCAGGTATGTTGATATGAATGATTGGTTTATTGGATTGAGAAGCGCTTTTGAAGCCTGATCCCAAGTTAGCAAGGGCATCTGCTTGAGAATTTTCTTCTCTAGGTACCTGTTCTAAGGAAAAGCTTTGGAATTTTCTTGCTAATATTTTCACGATTCCCAGATATGACGTCATCTTGGCATTTTTAGCTGCATAGGAACCATTGAAATGGTTAAACAATAATAATTAATCACAGTATACCTGAATTGCCTTGACATTGAGTTCTAAGGCAACAGTTAATCCTGCGATCAAGGCCTCGTATTCTGCTTCATTGTTGGTGGTTTTAAAATCACAGCTTATGTCCTGGGGTATGATGTCCCCTTGTGGTGACTTTAGGACAATACACATACCTGTTCCTCTCATGTTGGATGCGCCATCTGTAAATAGTGTCCACTTGAGGATGTCATCACCTTGAATCTGTTGAACCTCAAGTTCTACTTCGGGCTGCAAACTTGGACTGAAGTCTGCCACAAAGTCTGCAAGTGCCTGTGATTTTATTGCTGTTCTTGGCTCATATCTGATATCATACGTGCTCAGCTGGACGGACCACTTTTCCATCCTTCCAGACATCTCTATCTTTCTCATAACGTTCTTAATTGGATAATTTGTGCGAATATAGATAACATGAGTCTCAAAATAATGCCTTAATTTAACTGAAGCAGTAATCAAAGCTAAAATTAATTTTTCTAGATGGGAGTACATGGTTTCCGCATCTAAAATATTTTTACTTACATATTATATTGGATGTTGGTTACCATCTTGCTCTCGTACAAGGACTGCACTGACAGCTGCTTCTGAGACGGTCAAATATGCATATAGGGGTTCGCCTTCTTGTGGTCTGGCCAGCAATGGAGATGTTGACAAGTACTGTTTCAATTCCTGAAATGCCTTCTCATGTAGTTCTGTCCACTCGAATATGCTATTCTTCTTCAAGATATTATAGAATGGCTTGCATCTTTCCGAGGATTTTGAAATAAATCTGTTGAGGGCTGCTACCTTTCCTGTCAATCTTTGAACATCTTTAACAGTCCGAGGCGACGTCAGGTTAATGATTGCTCTTATCTGTTCTGGACTTGCTTCTATTCCCCTTTGTGTCACCATATAGCCTAAGAATTTTCTAGACCTCATGCCGAAGTTGCACTTTGTTGGATTCAGCTTCATATTGAATGCATCGAGGATGTCAAATGCTTGAGTAAGATCTCGGACATGGTTTTATGCTTTCCTTGACTTGACTACCATATCATCGATGTAGACCTCCATGGTGTCCCCAATCTGGTCCTTGAACATCATATTGACAAGCTTTTGTACGTTGCACCTGCATTTCTTAGTCTAAATGGCATAGCAATATAACAATATATACATGTGGGAGTAATGAAGGCGGTGTCTTCTTGGTCAGATGGATCCATCTGGATTTGCTGAAATTCTGAAGATGCATCCATGAATATCAAGATCTCGTGTCCTGATGTAGCATCTACTAAGGTGTCAATGTACGGTAGAGGAAAGGGGTCCTTAGGGCATGCTTTGTTTAGGTCCGTGAAGTCGACACAAACTTTCCATTTACCGTTCCGTTTCTCCACCACAACAACGTTAGCCAGCCATTTCAGATATTCTGATTCTCTGATCATTTTTGCTTTCAGCAGCTTGTAAACTTCTTCCTGGATAATCTGTTCCTTTCGTGAGCGAACTTCCTTCTTTTATGTCGCACCGGCTTAAAGGACGGATGATGTTGAGCTTGTGAGTTATGACGTCCTTGCTAATCCCCGTTATGTATTCATGTTTCCAGGCAAAGCTCTTGACCCGTTCCCTTAAAAGACTGATCAATTCTTCTTCAAATTCTGCTGGTACATCTTGGCCATTTAGCACCTTCAAATCTGGATTAGAGGGATCCAAGAGTATTTCTTTTACATCATGTTCCCTAGCTTCCAAGACCTGACGTTCTATTTTCTTTAATCGTTATGCTTGCCGAGTAGATGACGTCGCCTTCATAGATGTCATGTAGAAGTCCTTTGCCGTCTGCTGGTCACTATAAATCTTAACAACTCCCCATGGCATCGGCAACTTCACACACTGATGGTAGGTTGATGGCACTACCTTCATAGAGTGGATCCACGTCCTGCCCAGGATCACATTGTAGCTGGTCGCATAGTCTATCGCACAAAATCTTTCCATGGAGTTGACGCCTTCAACATATACTGGGAGTCTGATTTCTCTTGCTGTATCATTTGTTTCGCCACTTAACCCCACGAGTACTGAAGTGTTCTTGACTACCTCGGTCATTGGAATGTTCATCTCTTTCAAGGCTGCAACGGTAATGAGATTCAGTGAGCTGCCCCTATCTACCAAGATCCTTCTAACTTTGCAATTCGCTATCTGGAGTGCAATGACCAATGCATCATGATATGAATCCAAGACATTGTCCCTGTCGTCTTCTTCGAAGGAGATGACATGTTGGGAAGTGAGCTGGGAAGTTCTGTCTTTTCTTCTGGGTTTTTCATCCTTGGACTCGTGTGCATGACTCTTAGCTGCAGAATAAGAAGTACCCCAAATATCAGAACCACCACTAATACATCAGACTACCTTGGCTACAGGTGGAGGAGAAGGTGATCTCTTGGGAATGCTCTCTTTGTTTTCTGCTTTGTTCTTTCGGTAACTAAGGATTTCCTTGTGATATCCTTTTGATAATAAGTAGCTTAGCTCCTTCCTCAAGGCGATGCAATCCTCCGTAAGATGTCCAAAATCTTCATAGTAAGCACTCCACTTGGATTTGTCCTTCCAAGTAGCTGGTTTGTCATTCTTCCTTGGCCATCTTGCTTTGTCTCCAAGGTTGCTCATTGAGCATAGGATACCTGAAACATCAACAAAAAAATAGTAATCAGTGATTTTGGGATAGTCAGCCTCATCTTGGTTATCATCTTCCATAGAATGAATCTTATTAGAGTCATTTCTATGGTAGGGTCTGGATATGTTGTTCTGCCTCTGGTGACACGTCTCCGTCCTTCTGTCCGTGTTCTCATATGTCGACGCCTTGCCAGAATCATTCGTCTGCTGTGCTTTGTCCTCTTCTAACCGGATGAACCTTGTAGCTCTATTGCGTACATCCTCCATTCTCTTGCATGGATTCATCACCAGATCCTCATAGAAGGGTGAGTCCTTCTTTAAGCCCATTCTGAAAGCTTCCGTTGCTGTTGCCATGTAAAGGTTCAGAATTTCCAGGACTTCTTTGTTGAATCTGTTGACGTAGTCTTTCAATGCTTCGGTTGGTTGTTGAACGATTCGGTAGAGGTCACCGGTCAGCTTCTCGAATTGTCGACTGCAGGAGAATTGGTTATTGAACATGTTGATGAGCTGGGCATATGAACCGATTGATCCTGGTGGTTGACGAATCAACCATTTCAAAGCTGGTCCTACCAAGGTCGACCTGAAGCCTTTGCACAAACAGGCTTCTCTATACTGAAGGGGTATACGAACAATCTCCATCTTATCCTGATAATGGGCGACATGCTCTTCAGGATCTGTGCTTCCATCATAGAACTTTATGGATGGAATGTTGAATCCTATTGGGATGTCGACATATGCAATTGCCGATAGAATCGAGATTGACTATAGCACGTTGGAGAGACCTGCTTGATAGGGGGAGTCACACCAGGTACGTTCATGACCATATCCCTCAATTCCTGAAGTTGACTTGCTATGAAGTTACATGCAAAAGGGTTAGCAGTACGAGCAGTATTATCAAATGCAAAACTAGAATTAATGTTACCGAATGGGTTGACATCTGCTGTAGATGTCACTATGGTACTATTGGTGTATGCTGGCCCTGTAGATGTCCTGAAATGTTATGAGTGAAAGGTGGGACAGAAGTGTTGCCGAGTGGAGAGAACTGAAAGAAGCCAGGATCCGGGGACGACGACATCATCGGAGAAGTCGTCACCAAAGGAAATGACGGGGTTCCACCATCAGCTGTGCTGGCCATCGGGATCCACTCGTTGAATACAGAATGACTGCCCCCAGTGCTGAAGTTAAGAACCCTAGGGCGAATTGGTGATACGAAATCCACCATTTCGCTCAAGGATTTCTGTTCCTTCTGCATATTCACCAGGGTGTCAAATATCAATGAAGTGCTACTCTGCTGCTTGTCCAGCTGACTCCTCATTTGGATTAGAATGCTCTTGAGTTCAGGGTCAGAGGATAGAGCTGATGGTTTCTTGCCAGCTCCGACAGGCGGCGGCGGCAGTAGAGATCCAGAGTGGATGTTTGTCGTCTTGTTGGGACTATTGCCCCCAATCGGTAAGTTCAAGCCAATAGTACGATGGGACCCTTGCTGGTGCCGGAAGTCATGGGTTGAGTAGACATAGTGATTTGAAGGAGATTCAAACAATTAAAAAACCAAAGGCCCCTCGGTGGGCGCCAAATTGTTTTGGTGAAAAAACAATAAGAACTAAATTAAGCAAAAAGTGTTTAGTCTTTGGATTGAAAGGAGGGTGCTATGGAATATAACTGTTGAATGAAGATGATAAATGAAAATGGCACAATGATGTATATGAGGAAAACCATTGAGAAAACGATCTTGCCGGCACAAAACCTCGGGAGGTGTTACTGAGCACCTACCACCCCTAAACGCTTGTATTGAGAGTTCTTGATGTTACAATTGAAGCTATGGCGGAATACAATAGAGAATACGTGAGTTGTGTGTGTTGCTCCGCCTCATAGCTTAGTTTAAATACAAGAATAAGATAAAACAAATCTACCCTAACTAACTAAGCTATAAACTCGGGCTTAATCTCCTTTGTGACCAGTCTTGATTGCCGTTGATAGGAGTCCTCATAAGTCTTGATTTGATCACGTTTTAATACCTGTTATCTGTAAAAAAAAAATATTAATAACATAGTAAATAAACAAATTAATTACTTACAGTGCTATAGTTGTCAGGATGTCGCTATCCTTAAAGATGTCGTCGTGTAAATTTTTACCCATAACAATTAGTATTATATTTAGATGATTTTATGCAAATAATTTTAATTTATGTTGTAAAAAAATTATATAATAATTTTTTTTGCCCCTATTAGCTAGTACATTTTGTGAAACTAATTTTGCCCTCTTTACTTTACGGAAAAAAAAAAATCTGGCTCCGCCACTGTACCCATAGAGCCAATGATACTCTAATGTATAATTTCTCCATTAAGTTACTCCCAACTCTTCTTTTAATCGTTAATTGAAGCTAATTTGCAAATAATAATTACGCAATAATAATTATTATCAATAAATAAAACATATTAATAGTGATAGGTTTCATTAAGAAAATAATTAAATTTACATCACTGACCGAGCCAGCCTCTGTGTAAAGAAGACAATTCCCTCCCCCCTTCTCCTTTTCATAAATGTAACAATTTTATATTAGTAATATAAAAAGAATTTGCTTCATAACTTTAATATTTTTTTCTCCCTTTTGTATTAAGTGAAAATTATATTAGATTACAATTTTACCTCCTTTTAAACTGAATTTAAATATTATAATTTTATATGCAAATTAATTTCGCACCCATTTACGAAAAATCTTTACTCCGTCACTAATTTATGTAGGATATTTGATGAAAATGATCACTAGAAAAGAAAAAATATCTTTTAGAAGATAAAAAGTAGTAGGACAATGTCGAAATTTATTTTAAATTTAAATATATATTTTAGACGGGAAGAAAGAGTAAAAAAACAAACATTCATTAATAAATATAACAAACAGGAGTATAGTAATTGGCGTTTGGTTATGGATGTGACTGGGCAACAACGGTAACCGCATAGTTGACTGGAACAAGAATGAAAGATTTAAAAAAAAAAAAAGTAAAAAAAAAAGTGTGGTGTAATAATAATATTATGGAAAGTTGGTAAGATAAAGCCCACTCTTATAATGTTGATTAAGTACCAAAATTGATTTTCCAATTAGTACAAATTTAAGAACCTAGAGGTGGAGGGTTAAGCATAAAATGTGGGACCTTCTTTCATTGTCCTTTTACTTTAATCAGCAAAAGCAATATGCTTGCCTGTATAATTTAAGAAGGATTTGAAAATGAGGTGGTCTTCCATGAGAATAAGGGGATCCGTCTCATGCATGAGACGGGTCGATCCATGACCCATGGGACATGACCCGCCACGTGGCAGCCTCCCAGAGGTCCAATTTTTTTATTTTTTATTTTTTTGAGTTTTTATATTATTTTTTCAGCTTTTCAGCCGTTCACCAAAAGTAATAGTTACCATAACTTAATGTAATGACTGTATACATATAAAGTAACATTGTTCATAAGTAAACGTAACACCTGTTTTACAAAAACAAAAGCTCGTTTTACCCATTTTTTCAAATGTAATACTAACTATAATTACATGTAACCCAAACAATATCTAAATGTAATTATCATTTATACTGAAATGTAATAATGCTTTTACAAAAATGTAAAATATTGTGTATTTTGATTTAATTTTTTGAAAGAAAGTAACATTTGAAAAGTAACAACTCATATATGAATGTAATTGTTTGTACAAGTAAATGTAACACTTTAATAAAAGAAATTATAATATATTTCTATAGATAATGTAATACTTTTACATGTAACACTAATCAAGTGTTTTTAGCTCTAAAAATGTAAATGGTTGAATTATTACTTTTTCTATACATATGTGTTACAATTATGTATAAACATTATTACATATAAGTAACACGTTCGTTACATTTTAGTTGTAATAAGTATTACTTTTGGCAAACGAAGAAAACATAGAAAAAAAACACTGTTACTTTTCTGTATATATGTATTACTTTTATGTATACAAACTGTTACTTTATATGAATACAGTCATTACGTTAAGTTATAGTAACTATTACTTTTGACAAACCGAAAAAAACCAAAAAAAAAATATAAAAATTTAAAAAAAAGCAAAATAAAAATAAAAATAATTTTTTTGGGCCTATGAGAGGCTGCCACGTGGCAGGGTCGACCCCTGGGTCCTGGAGCCGGTTCAGTGGGTCGGGCGGGTGGGTCAAAAGCCGACCCGTCTCACACGTTCGTTACATTTTAGTTGTAATAAGTATTACTTTTGGCAAACGAAGAAAACATAGAAAAAACACTGTTACTTTTCTGTATATATGTATTACTTTTATGTATACAAACTGTTACTTTATATGAATACAATCATTACATTAAGTTATAGTAACTATTACTTGTGACAAACCGAAAAAAACTAAAAAAAAATATAAAAATTTAGAAAAAAGCATTTTTTTTTTTTTTTTTTTTGGCCTATGAGAGGCTGCCACGTGGCAGGGTCGACCCCTGGGTCCTGGAGCCGGTTCAGTGGGTCGGGCGGGTGGGTCAAAAACCGACCCGTCTCATGAATGAGACAGATCATGCGTGGTGCACGGAAGTCTTTGTCTTTGAAAATATATTAAGGTGTATGCATGCATAAATGCAGCTGTAATGTAATCAAGATTTAATCTAGGTTCCGTTTGTTTCACCGTAAAATGTTTTACGAAAAATGTTTTACATGTTTTCTGGTGTTTGGTAACCAAAAGGGAAAAAAAAATCAATGTAAAATATTTTACGGTCAATGGAAATAAACTAGGTTTTCCATAAAACAACTTACGGATTTCTCCTCCATAAGTCATTTTACGGAAAATGTTAACTCCCTCAATCACATACCCAACTCCCTCATACAACTAGACATGTCCATGCCGGTTAACCGCCGGTTAACCGGTTATAACCGCCGGTTAATTTTACCGGTATTCCCTAACCGTGGAGTAACCTTCTAACCGCCACATCCGGTTACGGTTATCCGGTTAAACGGTTAAACCGGTTAAGCCGGTTTTGCCGGTTAACCCGGTTATGAGACTTTTTCAATATTTATTTTTTTATTTTAAAAGAAACGGTTTTTTTTTTAGGATTTGTTAGAAAAGAAAACTGACTAAAAAATCATTAAGAAAACTAACTAAAAATGAAATAAAAAACACCATTTTTGTTAGAAAACTAACTGAAATCGTTAAAAACTGACTGAAATTGTTAAAAAAACTGACTGTAATTCTTAAAACTAACTCGAAAACGGTAAGAAACTGACGGTTGAACCGGCGGTTAGCTTCCCGGTTATAACCGCCGGTTGACGGTTATCAAAATGGACTAACCTTAACCGAACCTTGAAAATACGGTTGACGGTTGAGACGGTTCACGGTTAACCGGTTAGCCGGGTTTGACGGTTAAAAAATCTCCGGTTAGCGGTTCCGGTTAGATTTTGGACACGTCTACATACAACCCCACCCCACCCTACCCACTCCACCTCCACCTCCACCTCCAACCCCATCCCACCCTCCAACCTTACGTTCCCTCCCCCGATCCACCCCAACCATCCCCCTCGCCCCACCTACCCACATGAAAGGCAAAGGATCAAACCCTTCCAATTGCATTCTTCTTTTAAGCATCACTTTGTTTTTCAAACTTTTATTTGTCATTAAACTGTTTGCCTCTATTATATTAAAGGGCTTTAGCAAAATATATATCACATTTGAATTCTTTTGACCATCACACTTTAACTAACATATAATTTTCATTTATTATTCATTATTTTTTCATCATTTATTATTTAATAAAAAATAAGTTTAAAACATATATGAAATGAATTACTCTTTAAGAATAATTCATAAAATGCTATTTAAAACAATGTCATCATTAAAAGATCAATAATGTAAAATATTAGTTTTTTTTTTTTAATTTTTTTTTTATTAGTTACTAACTTCAAGAAAACTAGTACAATAAGATAAAAAACATGAGTTAAAAATTAGCAGGTGATTAAACAAAACTTATGTTTTAAAAAATGTTCTTCATTTTTGTGTTGTATTTGTGAATTATTAGTTAAAATTTGTAATTTTTTTGGCACCTACTGAATATATAATTCCTGGGTCCGCCACTGCCTCCGGCCCCTTTACCCCACCCCACCACCCACCCACCCACCCAAAAAAAAAAAAACTTTTTTTTTCACTCATATTAAAATTATTTTTGAACACCTCCCCCGCTCCCACTACCCCACCCACCCCCCACCCCCACACCCACCCACCCTCCCCCCCCCCCCCCCAAAAAAAAAAAAAAAAACTTTTTCACTCTTATTAAAATTATCTTTCAACACCGCTTGCCCCCCCGCCCTCTTTTACCCCACCCACCCCACCCCCCTCCCCCACCAAAAAACAATTATTTTTTTCAATCATATTAAAATTATTCTTGAACACCTCACCCGCTCCCCACTACCCCACCCCCACCCCTACCCCCACCCCCCCCCCCCCCCCAAAAAAAAAAAAAAAAAACTTTTTTACTCATATTAAAATTATTTTTGATCACCTCCCCCACCCCCACCCCTACCAACCCCCCCCCCCCCCCACAACCACCCATCCCACCCAAACCCAAAATCCTCACCCACATTCAATTTTTTACTCGTAATAATTATTTTCCTCATATTAAATTATTATTTTTTTCATATGAAAACATTTTCCGGAAAACATTTTCCTTAGATTTACCAAACAACCAAAAACATGTTTATGTCATTTTCCGGAAAACATTTTCATTTTCCGTAAAACATTTTACGGGAAATCATTTTCCGGAAATTGTTTTACGCGAAACAAACGGAACCTAATTTTCTTTATTTTGATATTTATGATTAAAAATTAAATATGTTACATGTACATATGTCAAACTAATTATGACGGTTGATAATAAGATAATGGACCTGATAAATTATGAATCTTCCAAAAGTTCTTGCTGCAATAATTTCTCTTAAAAACAGTTTTAATATCATTCTTTTTTCTGATTTGAGTGTTGACATGTGATGCAGATACCTCTAAGAAGGAATTGAATTAGGCCCGCCAACTAATATATTGCACGGGAATGGGGAAGACTAACAACCTTGTAACTCTCATTTTAATACTATCCTATCCACTGTTTAAGATCAATTTTTTTATGCTCCAAGACGTCCCACAATAAACACAGTCTTATTAGTAAGGTAATTTTAATAAAATTCAATTAATGATTTTAGATTAATTTATTATTTTAAGATTTTTTTTGAAACTTTTATGATTACAACATTAAAAATTGTATTAATAATATTTTCAGTTTTTGTAAGGATAAATAAATTTCAAATAAAATTGATTATCAAAATTCAATCAATGTCATCCAAAAAAAAAAAAAAAAAAAAAAACTTGGGAGTGGCTTTATTGGATAGAGTTAGTACCATTATAATTTGTTACCTTATGTGTTTTAAGTTATTAAATGATTGTAAATTATTAAACGTGACACAACATGTGACACACAAAAACAACACTACTTCCGTCCTAAAATAACTGACATGAATATAGCACTAGCCCGTTCAAAAATAAATATTGAATTTGACTCTTGATCAAGATCAAATTTGACATTAATTTTTGTAAGAGATTATAAAACATTTAATTTCCCATAAAGTCCCAAATAAGTCCACCGGGAAAATATAGATTTATGCCCTTGTACTTAAGTCAAGGATGCAGATATGCCATTATACAAGTTAATTGTCATATTAGCCCTCGTACTTGTAAAAAAGGTGTGGAGATTAGGACTCCGTCATCTTTTCATCCAAAATCTAACGAAATGGCTAGCTGAGCTGCTGAGTTGACTAGGAAAAGTTTCTATATGGAAACAAAATGCCTAAGTGGAATTTGATAAGTATGATAGGCTCAAAACTATGTTGTTTGGCACTTAATAGGGCTAAACTACGTCGTTTTAAAACAAAGAGTACACTTCTTCTTCTTCTTCCTCCCTCCCACAGCCACCCCCCTTTCTTCCTCCACTATCGCCATTCCATCATTGTCTACTACCGTCCTCCACCACCACAACCACCAAACTCACTACCACCAGCACAACCACCACTCAACAATACCACCAAACTGACAATAGAAATTGAACACAATCTCCCGAGAATCAACATGTGATTAAGTAAAATCGAAGCCCTAAATTCCATGACACAACCTAATCAATTTACAGTCAACATCCGATGACTTCCTTAAAGGAATTGAATAAGAGAGCTCAAGCTTGGAGAGTGGTGTCGAAGGACTGTAAGTCAACGTCGACTTGGTAGGCGGCGGCGAAAGAATTAGCTCCTTCACGAATTGCGGGTTTATGTTGAAATTGATGTGGGAAAATGATGTTTCTACACCACCATTTTACAGAAGCCCAACAATTTGATTTGTACCTCATGTGTGTGTGCGTTAGGTTTGATTTTTGTGTGTGAGTTTTCTATGTGTACGTGTTTACGTCTCTCTGTAGGTGGTGTGTGGTATTTTATTTTCTGAAATGGGGAAGTGGTTTATGTATTGATCTTGTTGATGATGGAAGTGTTTAGTTTGATGGTGTTGGTTGGTGGTGGTTTGTGAGGATCGGATTTTATGGTTGAAAAAATGATCTTTCGGCAGGTGTAATGGGGGAGATGAGAGGTAGGTGTAATGAGGGGAGATGAGAGGTGTATTTGAGTTTTCTTTTTAAAATGAGGGTAAATTAGTCAATTTACTGTGAAAATATTTCACATTCTACCCCTTCATTTATGAGTGGTGTTAGTTGTAAATAATTATTTTAATTTTATTCTATTAAGTGTCAAAACGACGTAGTTTAGAGCCCACCATACACAGCAAATTCCACTTGGACACCTAATCAGCCATTCCGTTAGATTTTGGATGGGAAGATGATGGAGTCCTAATATGCACACATTTTTCCTAAGTACGAGGGCTAATATGACAATTAACTTGTATAAGGGCATATCTACATCCTTGACCTAAGTACAGGGGCATATTTCTATATTTTCCCAAGCCCACCCATCTACAACATTAATTTGTGTCCTTAAAGAGTGGCTTATACACCAGTGATAAAGTTAAATTTCATATTCCCTGAGGTATAGTGGAGTATATATTTTCTTCTAGTAGCTTGAAACATTGAGAAAAAAAAAAACATGTGATACCATTTTGATGCTGCCAAAAACGTGTCGGATCAGCCCTTCGTCTAGCGGTTCGGATAAATCCAGCAATGAGAACTTCCTCGTACGGATCTACACACAATAAACAAACGTAAACTACACTGGGGCTTCACTGGCGAAGGCCCTCTAGCGTGAGAATAAGAATTCGGGTTGTGTATGAAATGAAGAGAAATCAATTGACTATAGTTTTGAGCCAAAAGAGTTTATTACCCGTTTCCTGTGTAGAGGACCTGTTTATATAAGCGTGGGTGAATGAGTCCTGACTTGTTAAGTAAGCTAGAATGCCCGTATTGATCTAGGACTCGTATTCCTTGGAGATAGACTCCTGATAAGGATGATGATATCCCAGTTATCTTGTAGAAGAGATATCCTTGTTTAGATAAGGATTCTTAGTGTTAGAGTTGTAATAGAACTTTGTAAGTGTACTCCCTATGATAAAGGAAGGTTTCTGATATAACTCGGCCCGTCATCTAGCCCGGCTCGTTATTGAGGCCGACTAGGGATTAGGCTTCTTGAACTCGACCTCGGCAAGGACTGCCTGCTCGGCCTAATTGATGCCGGCCCTAGCCCCAATCTTTATGGGCTTCTTTATGAATGGGCTTCTCGGTACATGCCTTTAGATGTGTGGGCCCAGGGTGTATGGGTCCCATTTATCCAAGTCGTTTTATGTCGCTCAGTGGCCCCCGAGTTTCTATCTCGGCGTGCCGAGTAGGAACTGAACTGTTCATTGACTGCAGCTTCATTTATTATTGATTTGACAGACTGCCGCCAAATCCTTATTCTTTTAGATTTGCTGACTTCATATTGATTTTTCCAGGTGAAATCATTATTCTTCTTGGAAAGCAAAGCCTCCATTAATCGTACCCTACTCATGAGTGATATAAATACCCCACCCATTCATATTCTGGGGATACATAAAATCCACCCCTTGGTAATTTCCTCTCCAAAATTTGCTTCTCCTTTTTCTCCCAAGATCCTTCAAGAAATCTTCAGATGGCACCAAAAAGAACGTATGACGATGCATTCCCTAAAGAAGTAGATTCAGATGAAGAGAACCAAGTTGGAGATTCAAGTTCATCAAGCAGCAGCGATTCCACGTCTCCTCCGAAGCACCGTTCATCTTTTCCGGTGGAGGAGTCGCCGTCTGACAGCAATGAAGAATTCTCAGAGCCAAACCCAATCTTCAGTGATAATGAGTTTTCCGATGATGGTTATGGCGATGAAGAAGATGATGATAATAAGGATGAGGATGATGATGAAGACGCCAAGGATGCCATTAACGTTGATGACCAAGGATATGAAGGTGATGAAGAACCTGAGGATGGCGATGAAGACCAAGATCAAGATCAAGATTTCTATTAAATCTTTAACTAGTTTGCCTAGTCAGTTTCTTTGTTGATTTTGTACAGGTCACGCCCCCAACCTGTTGTGGGGGTCTTTTGCTTGCATATAATGGGGTTCTAGCTTTTATGCCACTATTGCTTTTGCTCTGTTTCTTCCATAGCTTGCTACCTTCAATTTTGGCTTGTAAGTAAACGAGAAACCTGACTGTCGATCGACCTTGGCATGAGGTTATGTCGGCATGTATTTTAACCGCTTTAACTCGGAATTTACTAACTTTGTCGAGCTGTAGGGTATAGGTCAAATTGTAAACATATTGGCCCATCTCGTGTTGGGTTTCGTAGTAACATGCGCAGCGGAATAAAGCATTTAAAATTTTAATGAAACCCAAAGCCATAGATCCATTCATGTGATTAAGTCAAATACATATAAGACGAATATCAGAAAAACTAACCCTTGATGATTTTGATTTTTTGCTTTTGAACTTGGTGGAGATTTCAAACTTGATCACGTGAGCAAGAACGCGAATCTTGAAGATGATGAGCTTCACCCTCTAGCGGTATCTACACCACGAACGAATATCAAGCAACTTCTTGATCTTGGTTGCTAGACCAAATTGTGAAACACACTTTCACAATTGCAAGAACTATATGGAATTATGAATATTCTTGTTCTTCACTTTTGGGATCTTAGAACAAGAAAATAACCTCTCAAAACCTTATGGAGGCACTTACAATAATATGTCTAATGGCTGTAAAAAGGATCCTTAAATAGGTCCTAATCCTTAACCCTTAAGGAGTTAGGATACCTAAATCCCGTCACCAAATTAGGCAACAAAGAATTCTCGCCGACATGACTGGCACGGTCGTGCCCACAATCTGGCACGGCCGTGCCATCTAGCCCGCGTGAAATTCAGCCGCCCATTTTGGCATGGTCGTGCTTGTTAATCGGCACGGTCGTGCCAAACATGTCGACAGGTCGCCTAGGTTTGAATTTTGGCACGACCGTGCCTCTTAAAGCGCACGACCGTGCCAGAGCCAAAAAACTGATATTTTCCAAAATTCCCATTTAGTCCTTTATGATTCGTTCTATTTGTGTGTGACCCTCTAGGATTACACTAAGTTGGCAATGGGCTCAAACATGAACCCATAAGATATGATTAGGTTCTAGCAAACCGTCATACATATCCAAATAGTGTAACTAGATACAATTTCGCATTCCTTTAGAATATGTCACAATCCCTTTGTCCACGATGTCATTGAACACAAGTCATGGTCAAATGGTCAACTTGCTTTGTTCAATACTTTCTCGATTCCGAATATGTTGATAATTCAAATGCTATTGATCCAATCAATCTATTTGAGTCCGGCCGAACATTTCATCAACATCATTCCTTCGAGGGGCTCAAGCATGACATCTCTCCTTGGAGGGACAAATCCATTTAGCTTATTATTCTTCCCCACGTGAATCCGATTGTGCCAATCATACACTTTATAACTACCGTGTTAAGGTAGCGTTTGAATATGTCAAACACAATGTTCATCAAGTGGAAGACTATAATAACTTTATGTCTAAGGATTCAAATGACATAACTAATATGAGATATATGTACGACATAGACCATGACATAAATCTCATACGGCGGGTCATGTCCAGTATCTTGTTCCAAACAAGTACTCATAAATCTAACATGATCATCCCATTATCATTTAGTCTTTATACTAGTGCTTAACAAGTACTAGGGACGGAGATTATTATCAGTAAACATGAACAACAATAATAATCAAAACATCTCTTTATTGATATGAAATAATTGATAACAATTACAACGTTTATTAAACGTGCCTAGGGCACCACTACCAACAATATTCCACTTGCCCTAGGCCCAATCTCCCATGTATCTAATACCCATGGACCTAACATGACCTTCATGTTTAGCTTGTGGAAGTCCCTTTGTTAGCGGGTCCGCAACATTGTCGTCAGTTGGTACTCTGCATATATTTACGTCACCTCTATTAATGATTTCACAAATCACATGGTAACGCCTAAGTATGTGTTTGGATTTCTAATATGCCCTTGGTTCCCTTGCTTGAGCAATAGCACCATTATTATCGCAATAAAGGTCTATTGGATTAGCAATGCTAGGAACCACTTCAAGTTCAGTTATGAACTTCTTAATCCAAACAGCTTCCTTTGCAGCATCCGATGCAGCAAGATACTCAGCTTCTGTTGTAGAATCAGCGGTTGTACTCTGCTTGGAACTCTTCCAGCTTACAGCTCCACCATTTAACATAAACACAAAACCCGATTGCGATCGACTATCATCTCTGTCAGTTTGGAAGCTTGCATCCGTGTAAGCACTTACAACGAGATCATCTTCCATTCCTCCATAGACCAAAAACGAGTCTTTAGTCCTTCTTAAGTACTTAAGAATCGCTTTTACAGCCACCCAGTGATTTTCACCAGGGTCGGATTGGTATCTGCTTGTCATGCTTAAAGCATAAGATACATCCGGCCTAGTACATATCATGGCATACATGATGGACCCAATTACTGAAGCATATGGAACATCTTTCATTTTCTCACACTCATCATTTGTCTTAGGACATTGAGTCTTGCTTAGAGAAATTCCATGTAACACTGACAAGGTTCCTCTCTTAGAATTTTCCATACGGAATCTTCTAATGACCTTGTCAATGTATGTACTTTGGCTTAAACCAAGTAGCCTTCTTGATCTATCTCTATAGATCTTGATGCCAAGCACATATGCGACTTCACCCATATCTTTCATTGCGAAGCACTTTCCTAACCAAGTCTTTACAGACTGAAGTGTAGGAATGTCGTTTCCAATGAGCAATATGTCATCCACATATAAGATAAGGAATAGCACTATGCTCCCACTAATCTTCTTGTATACACAAGGTTCATCTTCGTTCTTGATGAAACCAAATTCTTTGACCGATTCATCAAAACGGAGATTCCAACTCCTAGAAGCTTGCTTCAATCCATAGATGGATCTCTGCAATTTGCATACCTTAGAATTTTGCTCAAAACCTTCTGGTTGTGTCATATACACATCCTCTTCTAGTTTTCCATTTAGGAAAGCGGTTTTGACATCCATTTACCATATTTCATAGTCATGATATGCGGAAATGGCAAGCAGAATTCTTATAGACTTGATCATTGCTACAGGTGAAAAGGTTTCATCATAGTCAATACCATGAACTTGCCTATAACCTTTTGCTACAAGTCTAGCTTTGTAAGTATGCACCTTTCCATCCATGTCAGTCTTCTTCTTGAAGACCCATTTGCATATTATGGTTTTTACACCTTCGGGCGCATCAATCAAATTCCAAACTTGATTGTCTTGCATGGATTGCAATTCGGATTCCATGGCTCCAAGCCACTTGTCCGAATCAGGAGAAGACATCGCCTCTTGGTAGGTTCTAGGTTCATCATTCTCAATGATTTCCACCTCATTACTATCCGTTACGAGAAATCCATATTTCTCGGGTTCGGATCGTACCCTACTAGATCTGCGAGTTACTTGTGTATCTTGAACAGGTTCCACAACTCCTTGTGGTTCTTGTTCCCGTTCCACTATTGGTTCAATATTATTTTCTGGGTCTCGAATTTCTTCAAGATTTATTTTACTCCCACTGATTTCTTTGGAGAGAAACTGTTCCTCTAGAAAGACACCAGTTCGGGCAACAAACACTTTGTTGTCCTTTCGGTTATAAAAGTAATATCATTTAGTTTCCTTAGGATATCCCACGAAAATACATTTATCAGATTTGTGTGCTAGTTTGTCAGAGATAAGTCTCTTGATATAAACTTCGCAACCCCAAATTCTCATGAAAGACAAACTAGTTTTCTTTCCACTCCACATCTCATATGGAGTCTTTGGAACCGATTTAGTTGGAACTTGATTTAGTGTGAAAGCAGCGGTTTCTAGAGCATAACCCCAAAAGGATATTGGAAGATCAACTTGACTCATCATTGATCGAACCATGTCTAACAAAGTCCAATTCCTCCTCTCAGACACACCATTCCATTGTGGTGTTCCGGGTGGAGTCAATTGTGAAACTATTCCACAATTCTTTAGATGATCATCAAATTCTTGGCTTAAGTATTCTCCACGGTCTGATCGAAGTGCCTTAATACTTTTGCCAAGTTGTTTTTCTAATTCATTTTGAAATATTCTAAATATCTCAAATGCTTCACTCTTATGTTTCATTAGGTAAACATACCCAAATCTACTATAATCATCCGTGAAGGTTATGAAGTATTGAAATCCTCCCCTAGCATTGCTACTTAATGGTCCGCATACATCGGAATGTATCAATCCCAATAAGTCACTTGCCCTTTCACCTAGCTTGGTAAAAGGTGTCTTAGTCATTTTTCCATGAAGACACGACTCACAAGTATCATATGACTCGAGGTCACATGAACCCAAAAGTCCGTCCCCATGGAGTTTTGAGATACGCTTCTCATTAATATGACCAAGACGGCAATGCCACAAATAAGTATGATTTACATCATTAGGTTTAGATTTCTTATTTACATGATAGACATTATTTTCATTCTTGACATCCAAGATATAAAGACCATTAAATGAATTAGCAATACCATAAAGCACATCATTTAAATAAATAGAAAATTTCTTATTCTCAATAAGAAACTTAAAACCTTCATTATCCAAACAAGAAATTGAAATAATATTTCTTCTTAAATCCGGAACATAATAACAATTGTTCAAAACAAGAATTAATCCGGAAGGTAAAGTGACTTCATAAGTCCCTACGGCTAATGCAGCAACTCTTACTCCATTCCCCACGCGTAGATCTACTTCACCTTCTTTAAGCAGTCTCCTATTCTTTAGTCCCTGCACATTTAGACAAATGTGAGAACCACATCCGGTATCCAATACCCAAGAATCAGTGGTAGAAAGGAGAATATCTATCATATAGATACCTGAATTCGACGCAGCCTTGCTGCCCTTCTTCTTCTTTTGCTCTTCCAAGAAAGCCTTACAATTACGTTTCCAATGACCAATTTCTTGACAATGGAAACAGATTGCATCCTTTTGTGAATTGGGTTTTGCCTCAGAAGCCTTGGCAACCTTTGCCTTGCTTATTTTGGGTTTGACAACTTTCTTACCCTTTCCTTTGGCACTAGCCTTCTTCCCATCATGAACCAAGAGCACGGGAGAACCTTTCTCCACAATTTTCATCTCTGCAGTTTTAAGCATCCCATGCAACTCAGAGAGATTCTTATCCATTCCATGCATGTTATAATTCATCACAAACTGATTATAACTTTTAGGCAATGAATTAAGAATGAGATCCGTGGCTAACTCCAATGGGATTGGATAGCCAAGTTTCTCAAGGTGCTCTACATAACCTTTCATTTTAAGAAAGTGAGGACTCACTTGTTGTCCTTCATTCATCTAACAAGTAGTGAATGCAACAATGGTCTTGTACCTCTCTTGCCTAGCTTGCTCTTGAAACATGGTTCTCAACTCCACGCCTATCTCATAGGCTTCCAAATGTTCCAAACTTTGTTGGATTTTTGAGCACATAGCAGCAAGCATGAGACAACTTACATCTCTAGAATCATTACGATGTTTCTTGTAATTGTCTATTTCTGCCCTAGGGGCAGTAGGCGGTGGTTCAGCAGGGAGAGGCCCATCGAGAATGTACAACTTATCTTCTTGCCTAAGAACGATTCTTATGCTACGGATCCAATCCATAAAGTTAGTACCATTCTCTTCGAGCTTATCCTTTTTCAAGGATCGATCGCAACGACATTGATTGAGTGTTATTAGTCATTATCTACAAATATGCAAAATTTCCAAAATTTAATAAGTACCAATTTTCATTAAAGAAATAAACAATGTATTTTTCCAAAAAATACTCCCACTAAATTACATAACCTTCTTATACATCCAATGTATAATACAATTTAAATGGGTTAAGATCCAACTTTAATTTAATTTCAAGTCCGCTAAGGCGGATTACACAAAATCAAATTAATTAGGTAGACAACTCTTGTCAATCATATCTCATATGACTCTTAGTTCCTTTTATGAGATTCTTTAAGAAATCCAATTTCAAAAAGCATGTTAAACGTCATCTTTGCCTAGGCCCAAAACTGTTTTGACGCCCAATTAAGTCTAACCATTTTAAACGCATAGTTAATGTGTCCCGCTAGGGCGTGCCCACATTATCTATCTTGCTCATACATAAATAAATTTAATGCACCTCGCTAGGGCGAATCTACATTAAAATCACTCATGTACTAACAAGTGTTTTAATCATGGCATGGCAATAAAAGACTTAAAACTTTCTTTGAAGGTTTATCACATATATCATATAACACATTTATGAGCACATAATATAAACATGTTACACATCAAGTTTAGCCACTAAATTAATCTCCATTAATTTAAGCATAATATTTATGTGTCATTAGTTTCTCTATAATTATGAGGATGAGACTATTTGAACTTTGGTTATCATCTCCAAATCAAGACAACAAGAAGTGCGGCCGAAACTAAGCCATATCGCATCCACAATTCCGCACTAATTCAAGAAACCAAGAAAGTAGTCCATGTGGCCGAAACTAAGCAATAGATGGTCTCGATGAACGTAGGCCAATTGCATCCACAATTCCACATGGATCTCCAATCTTTGAATCAAGAAATTTGTTTCTTAATTTTAGCAATTATGAACTCTTCATAATTCTAACTTCGTTTTATCTTTGAAACTTTGATTGCGATCAAGTTTGGGAAACACAATCTCGATGAACGTAGATTAGCCATCCAAACCTTGAACCAATCTTAGAATCACAAGACTAAAACAAATAGGAAATTTAAACCCAAGATCCACACCCAAGACCCAAGCCCTACCCCCGCGCCAAACCCTAGGTCCGGCCGGGTCAAGGTATGGGTCCGGTCGGACCCTTCCGAAAATCAAAATTTTAAAGTTCCAAAATTTTTCTCAAAATTGTTTTTCCCGATTCAATAAGGATTTGGTGTTCTTGGTGATCCAATCACCATGTTCAACAAAACCTTGAATAAACAATTTATTCTTGAATCCCTAGAATATCAAAACTTTGATCCAATCAAAAATCGATAATCCAAACAATTTTAAATCCTACATAATTTTTATTGCGATTAAATAGTGCGATTAAAGTTTCTAAAACAATAAACCACATAAAATCATATAATACATAAACATCATGTAATCCAATATTCATATCATGCTAGGCACATAAACAATTTATATACACACAACATGATCTTAGTATTGAAATAATCAACATGAACGGGGCTCTGATACCACTGTTGGGTTTCGTAGTAACATGCGCAGCGGAATAAAGCATTTAAAATTTTAATGAAACCCAAAGCCATAGATCCATTCATGTGATTAAGTCAAATACATATAAGATGAATATCAGAAAAACTAACCCTTGATGATTTTGATTTTTAGCTTTTGAACTTGGTGGAGATTTCAAACTTGATCACGTGAGCAAGAACGCGAATCTTGAAGATGATGAGCTTCACCCTCTAGCGGTATCCACACCACGAACGAATATCAAGCAACTTCTTGATCTTGGTTGCTAGACCAAATTGTGAAACACACTTTCACAATTGCAAGAACTATATGGAATTATGAATATTCTTGTTCTTCACTTTTGGGATCTTAGAACAAGAAAATAACCTCTCAAAACCTTATGGAGGCACTTACAATAATATGTCTAATGGCTGTAAAAAGGATCCTTAAATAGGTCATAATCCTTAACCCTTAAGGAGTTAGGAAACCTAAATCCCGTCACCAAATTAGGCAACAAAGAATTCTGGCCGACATGACTGGCACGGTCGTGCCCACAATCTGGCACGGCCGTGCCATCTAACCCACGTGAAATTCAGCCGCCCATTTTGGCACGGTCGTGCTTGTTAATCGGCACGGTCGTGCCAAACATGTCGACAGGTCGCCTAGGTTTGAATTTTGGCACGACCGTGCCTCTTAAAGCGCACGACCGTTCCAGAGCCAAAAAACTGATATTTTCCAAAATTCCCATTTAGTCCTTTATGATTCGTTCTATTTGTGTGTGACCCTCTAGGATTACACTAAGTTGGCAATGGGCTCAAACATGAACCCATAAGATATGATTAGGTTCTAGCAAACCGTCATACCTATCCAAATAGTATAACTAGATACAATTTCGCATTCCTTTAGAATATGTCACAATCCCTTTGTCCACGATGTCATTGAACACAAGTCATGGTCAAATGGTCAACTTGCTTTGTTCAATACTTTCTCGATTCCGAATATGTTGATAATTCAAATGCTATTGATCCAATCAATCTATTTGAGTCCGGCCGAACATTTCATCAACATCATTCCTTCGAGGGGCCCAAGCATGACATCTCTCCGTGGAGGGACAAATCCATTTAGCTTATTATTCTTCCCCACGTGAATCCGATTGTGCCAATCATACACTTTATAACTACCGTGTTAAGGTAGCATTTGAATATGTCAAACACAATGTTCATCAAGTGGAAGACTATAATAACTTTATGTCTAAGGATTCAAATGACATAACTAATATGAGATATATGTACGACATAGACCATGACATAAATCTCATACGGCGGGTCATGTCCAGTATCTTTTTTCAAACAAGTACCCATAAATCTAACATGATCATCCCATTATCATTTAGCCTTTATACTAGTGCTTAACAAGTACTAGGGACGGAGATTATTATCAGTAAACATGAACAACAATAATAATCAAAACATCTCTTTATTGATATGAAATAATTGATAACAATTACAACGTTTATTAAACGTGCCTAGGGCACCACTACCAACATCTCGGCCTATTGATATCGTCCTCATCTAGTACACGTGTCAACTTGGCATTAATCGGCTATTCAATATTTCGAATGGCGGTTGGGTTACATCGACCGTCTGTCTAATCCCCATTGCTTCAAACGGTGCACGTGTATTAATGATAGGACATTCATCTTTGGAAACATGTCCCATTTAATGCGGGACATGATGAGTTCTTGGGTATACGTGCAGCCCATGGATCGTAGGTTCAAACCGGGTCAAACCCGAACCGTAGCTCCTTGACCCGACCTATATACATGCCAGATAACCCTCGAAACTTCACTTTTTCAAATTTTCACCTAAGAGAACAGTGCATTCGTCGCCGACGAGTCTCCAAGAATATCGATTTCTGTTGCAAGTCTTCCCAATCCGTTCCGATCGTCTTCGTTAGCACAGTCAGCTGAACCTTTTTCTCCGATCACATTTCCGATCAAGGTACTGTTCCGATCCTTTTCCCCTTTCTGCTCTTTCTGCCATTGCTAGGGTTTTGGGATTGTAAAGCTTCAGGATTTTGTCCTTTTGCACTTTGATTCTGAGTGAACTGTAGCTCTAGGATAGCTTTCCTTTTCCTTGTTATGTCTGGTACCCCTAATTTTGATCCAGATGCCATGTACGGGCTTTATGAGCGAAATAACAGGATATACATGAAGTCGGAGGGGATATGGAAAATGTTGTCGCTAATGGCTATTGGTGACCTGTTATTTCTAAATAAAACCCCTAGGGATGACCTTAGGTATCTGTCAGGTTTATTTGCTCCAAGAGATCTTAGTGGTAGTGCGGGTGGCATAGTGCTCCCTAATACCTTTGACACCATTGTTCAACACGTTTTTCTTCACTATGTTAAGGATAAGTCGGCCTTCCGATCTTGTTTTGAGGGTGAAACCTCCTCGGTCCCCTTAGTTGATTCGGGGGGGGGGGGGGATATGGCCTTTTTTTGGCTTCTCGATGGGTCTAACCCCTATGTTTCTTCTACAGCTATGGCCAGGGAGAGTACGTCTGAGCGGATAGTAGACAGATTTGATACGGATGTTTCCCAACTGAGACGAGATCGTCGAGTGGGTCCTAGCTAGGGATGGCAATTTGACCGAATTCGATCCGTACCGAAGGCGATCCGATCCAAAAAAATAGGGTTTGGTTTGCAATTTTTAAAACCCAAGCGGGTTCGGATCGGATTCAGATCATGCTGATGATCCGATCCGAACCCGATCTGATCTGAACCATAATGATCCGATCCGAACCCGATCCGATCCGAATCCTTAATAAATGGTGAATTTTAAATACTTTTAATATTATCTTAAATTTTATTTTTTCTAATTTGTTTTGTAAGTGAGATTTGGATGATTTTAGACTATTTTTTATACAACATTCAACATTGTGCTTAAAAATATATTTTAATTAATTAATTTTGAGCTAAAAAAAATAGACTTTTAATAAGATTCGGGTCGGGTCGGGTCAGTCACGGTTTCTTGAATTTTCGGATCGGATCGGGTTCAGATCAGTATATTTGAGATTCGGATCGGGTTCGGGTCGGCCATGATCCGATCCGAACCCGACCCGTTGCCATCCGTAGTCCTAGCAGAATATGTAGGAACAAAGGAATGTCGGGCCCTGTCATGGATAAACATCCGACGTCTGGTGATGAGATGATTGAGACCCTTTTACTCTCGATATGGAGTGAATCAGGATGAATACTGTCTGCATTATAGTAAGCCTGGTTCGTTAGATACAGAGGAGAAGGTTCAATACTTCTATTATGATCAAGCCTTTGTCCCCTTCTTCTTTAAACAGTTCCAGTTGGGATTGAGACTTCCCCTCGACCCGTTTATTAATGAGTTCTTAGAATCATGGGAGATAGTTCCAGCGCATATCGGTGCGAATGCCGTCAGGTATTTGACAAGCTTCATAGTTTTTTGCCGTTGCCTTAACTTTGAACCTTGTATGTCAGCTTTTGATCACTTCTTCAACGTAAGCTATAATTCCAAATCTCGAACGATTACCATTAAATCAGACCCGTCAAAACCCAAAATAATTTCCCCCATTTAGGGGACGGTTAGCAAAGTGTTAGGCTGGAACAATCATGTCATTAGGGTGGAGTCCTGTTTTGGTTGGGAATTTGCCGTTCCATCCTTTCTGCCAAGTCGACCTGAGGAGGTTCATGCGCCTGAATGGAGTGATCTGTTGATATCTAAGCTTGAGGAGCTCACCTCCCTCGGCACCCTTGATTGGGCCAAATTGGAGAAGGATCCAAGGTATTATGTACAGGCCGGATTGATGGCAGGTCCTATAGACGGCGTTGTCCCTAAGGTAAACGTGGGGAGGGGAAACAGATTTCCTGACTGGATCATTCACCCCAACTTTGTATTTAACCACAAGTGCATAAGGTGCAAGGAGCAGAATGACGTTTGCCTTAGGGCTGCAGACATCGTAGGCTGTAATCCATCTCTCGCCCTTTTTTTTATTTTGTTTGTTGAGTGCTATTCTTGCTTTCGTCTTAATATACTCGTTTCTTGTGCAGTTCTGACCATGGGTGAAATAGAAGAGATCGAGATGGAATTTGTTGACCCCGTCGAGGCGGCCAGACAGAAGAAACAAAGATCCAAGCAATCTGCGCTAGCAAAACGCCATGCCGACATGGAAGATAGGCAAGCTCTGCTCAAGAATAAAGAAGACTCAGCGGTTCCTTTGGCGGATCAAATTGTCGAGGTGGCCTCTGGGGAGAATACGGAGGATGCCGTGCAAGAGACTGAGAAGGCCCTTCTTTCAGATAGTGTAACTCAGAGTCAAGACCAGGGACAAGGTGCCAATGTTGAGATGGAAGTAGATCAAGGTGATGTCCGTCCTCCCCAAAAACGGTCCCGTGTGGAGGCCAGGGAGACTCAAGGCCGCCCTCAGTCAAAGAGGTAAAGTTTGTCAGTTCACGGTTCAGCTCCAGCTTTTGCCTTGCCTGACGACGAGGTCAAGCATTTGATTGATCAGTACAGCAAAGTTCCTATCATGTCGGGGGTGGATGTGTCGGTTCATTCTGGCCCTTCTTTGAAATTGGGCGGCCCCGTGATCAAGCGCGCTATGAATGCCGACACTATAGACAAACTGACAGCCGACATGCCTTCTTCTCTCCAACTTTTGAACCGCAAAGGTCTAATTCTGAGTGAGATAAGGTCTATCTCAATTTCGTCCTGTTGTTAGACTTCGTATTTCAATTACCCATCTCATTTTTCTTTTCAGCTCGCGTCTTTGGCACAATATGACTATGTTATGTTTCGGCAAAACCTTGAGTCGGCCAGAAAAGCTGAGTCAGAAGTAGAGCGGCTCCAAGCCTCCCACGACGAATTGTCTAAGAGAGCTCAGGACGTGGAAAAGTAGAAAGCTGCTGTGGATGCTCTGCACCGTCAAGCAGAGGCACGGATGAAGGAGGCTGACTTGATGGTGAAATCGGCGTAGGACGAGACGTTAAAGCTGAAGGAATCATTGCTGGTCTCAGAAGCCTATGCCGAGAAGGAGAGAAAACGGGCCGAACTAATGGCGACCGAGAAAACTACTGCTGAGGAAATGCTTGCTCTGATGGAGGATAGATATGCTCGGTTGGAGGAGAGCATACCGTCTAAAGAAAATGCGGCTTTTGAGGCGTACAAGAAAGGGCCTCGGTTCAAGACAGACGTGAGTGATCAGGTGGGCACTGTTTATAATGATGCATGGTCAAACCTGACTCAGCTTCTATACATTGACCCTGAAGTTAATGTCCCTTTGGAGAAGTGTGCATGTCTTTTTCAACAGGATGCTTATAGTGTTGAAGCCAGAGCTGCTCATTCATTGATTCCTTTTTCTGAAACCGGCCTTAAAGTGATCCGGGGACTCGATCGTAAGGCTCAGCGACCTGTTTGGGATCCTCATGCCCTAGAACCAGGGAATTTCAAGGAGCTTCTTGAGAAGGCCGGGGAGGAAGCTGACGCCGGTTTGGGATAGGTTGCCATGATATTTTCAAACTTGTTGCCGTCCGCGTTTTGTAAGGCCGGTTTGGCCGTAGACAATTTTTTTTTTTTTGGTTTAAGTATTTGCATGCCTTGGTCCAGTGGTATTTGGGGGGGCATAAACATCTGTTATTTGTAATTTAAGTATTTGTATGCCTTGGCCCAGTATTAACTGGGGGGGGGCGTAAACACTTGTGATTTGTAGGGATTTATCTACCTCGGTTTGAGGCGTCAGTTAACCTTTGTTCTCTCGTTCATTTGTTCATGTTATTTTATCTCGGTTTGAAATGTCTTAACACTGTCTGAAATGATGAGATATGTCAGCCGGTTTAGGCCATGTTTATGTTGGGTTTCGTAGTAACATGCGCAGCGGAATTAAGCATTTAAAATTTAATGAAACCCAAAGCCCATAGATCCATTCATATGATTAAGTCAAATACAACATAATGAATACTAGAATACTAACCCTTGATGCCTTTGATTTTGCAACCTTGAATTCGATGGAGGCTTGAAATCTTGATCACGAACAAAGCAAGAATCACGAACTATGAAGATGATAAGTTTCACCCTCTAGCGGTATCCACACCACGAACGAATATCAAGAACACTTGATCTTGGTTGCTAGACCAAATTATGAAACACGCTTTCACAATTGTAAGAACTATATGGAATTATGAATATTCTTGTTCTTCACTTTTGGGATCTTAGAACAAGAAAATAACCTCTCAAAACCTTATGGAGGCACTCATCATCATGTGCTTAATGACTGCTGAAAGGATCCTTAAATAGGTCCTAATCCTTAACCCTTAAGGACTTAGGAAACCTAAATCCCGTCACAAAATTAAGCTGCAGAGTTTCTGGCCCGACTGCACTGGCACGGTCGTGCCCTTTAAGGCGCACGGTCGTGCCAATAGGTGCGCATGTTGCCACCAGCCGCCCAATATTGGCACGGTCGTGCTTTAAACTAGGCACGGTCGTGCCAGTCACCCCGCAAGACTTTGCCTTTGTTCGATTTATGGCACGGTCGTGCCCTTTAAGGCGCACGGCCGTGCCAGTTCAACTTTTAGGCATTTTTCCATAATTCCAATTCAGTCCTTCATGATTCGTTCTATTCGTGTGTGACCCTCTAGGATTACACTAAGTTGGCAATGAGCCCAAACATGAACCCATAAGATATGATTAGGTTCTAGAAACCGTCATACCTACCCAAATAGTGTAACTAGATACAAGTTCGCATTCCTTTTAGAACATGTCATAATCCCTTTGTCCACGATGTCATTGAACACAAGTCATGGTCAACAAGTCAACTTGTATTGTTCAATACATTTCTCGATCCCGAATATGTTGATAATCCAAATGACATTGATCCAATCAATCCATTTGAGTTTGGCCAAACATTTCACCAACATCATTCCTTCGAGGGGCCCAAGCTTGACATCTCTCCGAAGAGGGACAAATCCATTTGGCTTATTATTCTTCCCTACGTGAATCCAATCATGCCAATCATACCCTTTATAACTACCGTGTTAAGGCAGCGTTTGAATATGTCAAACATAATGTTCATCAAGTGGAAGACTATAATAACTTCATGTCTAAGGATTCAAATGACATAACTAATATGAGATTTATATATGACATCGACCATGACATAAATCTCATACCGCGGGTCATGTCCAGTACCTTGTTCCAAACAAGTACCCATAAATCTAACATGATCATCCCATGATCATTTAGCCTTTATACTAGTGCTTTAAAAAGCTCTAGGGACGGAGATTATTATAAGCAAACACGAGCCATAATAATAATCTTATTATCTCTTTATTATTATGAATAAAATGATAACTTATACAACGTTTAACAAACATGCCTAGGGCACCAACACCAACAATCTCCCACTTGCCCTAGGCCCAATTCCCTAGGTATCCAATACCCATGGACCCAACATGACCATCATGTCTTAGCTTGTGGAAGTCCCATTGTTTAGTGTGTTTGTAACGTTATCATTAGTAGGTACTTTGCATATATGTACGTCTCTCTTATCAACGATTTCTCGAACGATACGAAAACGCCTAAGTATGTGTTTGGATTTAGGATGTGCCCTTGGTTCCTTTGCTTGATCAATAGCACGACTATTATCACTAATAAAGTCTATTGAATTAGCAATGCTAGGAACCATCTTAAGTTCACAATGAACTTCTTAATCCAAACCACTTCCTTTGCAGCATCCAATGCGGCAATATACTTAGATTTAGTATGTAGAATTTAGTGACTCTGCTTGGAACCATTCCAACTTACAGCTTTACTATTATTTATAAAACTCAATTGCGATCTTTTATCATCTTTGTCGGTTTGGAAGCATGCATCCGCGTACCCATATATGACGAGATCATCTTCCATCCCTTCATAGATCAAAACAATTCTTCAGTCCTTCTAAAGTGCTTTAAGAATTGTTTCACAGCCATCCAATGACTCTCACCGGTTATCGGATTAATATCTACTCGTCATGCTCCAAGCATTAGATATATCCGCCTTAGTACTTATCATGGCATCATGGATCCAATTGCCGAAGCAAATGGCATCTCATTCGTTTTTCTTATGCTCATCTTTTGTCTTTAGGACATTGAGTCTTGCTTAGAGAAACTCCATGTAACACTGGCAATGGTCCTCTCTTAGAATTTTCCATGCGGAATCTTCTAATGATTTTGTCAATGTATGTACTTTGGCTTAAACCAATTAGCCTCCTTGATCTATCTCTATAGATCTTAATGCCAAGAACATATGTAGCTTCATCCATATTATTCATTGCGAAACACTTTCTTAACAAAGTCTTTACAGATTAACGTGTAGGAATGTCGTTTCCAATGAGCAATATGTCATCCACATATATTAAATAAGGAATAGCACTATGCTCCCACTAATCTTCTTGTATATACAAGATTCATCTTCGTTCTTGATCAAGCCAAGCTCTATGACTTATCAAAACGGAGATTCCAACTCCCAAAAGCTTGCTTCAATCCATCCAATGAATCTTCGCAACTTTCATACCTTTTAGAATTTTCTTGACTATCAAAACCTTTAAGTTGTATCCAATACATCCTTAAGTGAGTTCCCGTTGAGGAACGCTTGTTTTGACATCATTTTGCCAAATTTCATATTCCAAATATGAACACGTGACTATGAAAATTCTAATAAGTTTATTGCTACCCATGTAAGTTTTTCTCCAAGAAAAGTCATTCATCTCCTTTGGTTTTTACACCTTAGGTTAGAATTATCAAGTTCCAAACTTGATTATTATACATGAATTGCCTTTTAGATTTTATGACTCAAAGCCATTAATCTAAATGTGGAGTTGATATTGCATCTTTGATAGGTGGTAAATACTTCATTCTAAATGAACTTTACCTCAATACTTTCTATTTCGAAATATCCAATATTTCTACTAATAGATTGTATCCTATCATGTATTGCAAGTATTTGTATATCTTGAACAGACTTTTCACGACTCCTTGTGAAAACTTGTTCAACTTCCATCTTAGGTTAAAATATATTTTCTAGGTCTCGAACCATTCGAGATACATTTTACTCCCACTGATTCTTTTAGAGATAAACCTTTTATCTAGAAAAGTATCATCATAAGCAACAAACCATTTGTTTCTCATGAGTAAAATTTTATCCTCAAGTTTCCTTAGGATATCCCATGAAAATATATTTATTAGATTTAAATGTGAGTGTGTCCCAAACAATTCCTTTCCAAAAGCGTCTCACTATCTTAAATCTTTATGAAAGACAAACCGAGTTTTCTTTCACCATTTAACCTCTCTTGATGGAATTCAGATTAGTATAATCATAGCGGTTTTAAATACATAACCCCAAAATAAATAATGGAAGATCACTTTGACTTTGTAATCCAACGAACCGTATCCAATAAGGTTTTTATACTTCCACGCAGACATATCATTTAGAATGATATTCTTAGTGAAGTTAATTTGTGAAACCATTTCACAACTTTAATGATGACTGTCAAATTCTTGGTTTAATTATTCATCATCATGATCCAAACATAATTTTTGAATAGTTTTACCAAGTATAACCAAAATTCTCTTTTAGCATTTCTTCTTAATGCACCATACACATCGAAATGTATTGGGTCAATTAAGACATTATCCTTTTAACCAATCATAGTAAAAGATGTCTTGATCCAAGTAAATAAGATTTGCATAAATCATGTGATTCCAAATCATATGACTTAAAACTCCGTCCCATGGAATTTTAGATATGCATTTCTCATTTATTTGATCAAAACAATAATGCATAAAGAATTTTAATTATTTATGTTATAGTCTTTATTATTTTGTTCTTCAAGATTTAGGATATAAGATTTATTTATATGATAACACAATGAAGTAAATCATAATAAATAAAGCACTTTTCTTATTCCAAATAAGAAATTAATATCCTTCATAATCTTATAGCAAAACAATGTTTTCTACTTCATCAGTAAAGTCACTTTACTAGTGTTCTACGAACAATGTTGCAACCATTGCATCATTACTGTTTGTAGATAAAACTTTACTATAAGTAGTCTTTCATCTTACTAATTATTCTGGTATCCAATACCCAATAATTAAATTTAGAAATAATAATTTATAACATAAATATTCCGAGTGGTAGTCCCACTACCATTCCTTTTATTGATCACCCAAAATTTTTTGACTACAATTCTAAATGGTCAATCCAATTGCCACATTACTAAATTGCATCAATTTAGATTTATTATTATAACCATAATTATTTCATTTAGGTTTGACAACTCTTGTCTTACCTTTTGACTACAATTTTAAATGGTCAATCCAATTGCCATTTTTCCAAATTGCATCAATTATAGTTTTAGGTTTTGACAACCCTTGTCTTACCTTTCTTTTGGCATTTAACCCTTTTCCATTATGAACCATGAGCTCTGGAGAACCATTCTCCAATATCTTCATCTCCGCAGTTTTTCAGCATATCATGCAACTCGGAGAGATTCTTATTCATTCCAAGCATGTTATAGTTCATCACAAAGTGATTATAACTATTGGACAATGAATCAAGAATGAGATCCGTGGCTTGTTCCAATCCAATTGGACAACCAAGTTTCTCAAGATGTTCTACGTAGCCTTTATCTTAAGCATGTGAGGTTCCACTTATTGCCCTTTACTCTTTTTGCAAGAAGTGAATGCAATAATGGTTTTATACCTTTCTTGCCTAGATTGCTTTTTGAAACATGTAACTCAACTCCACGCCTATCTAATAGGCTTCCAAAGTTCCAAACTTTGTTGAAGTTTTGAGAACATAATCGTGAGCTTGAGACAACTCACATTCCTAGAATCATACTCATGATTCTTGTGATTGTCTACTCCGGCATTGGTTCTTTTAGGAATAGGCCTATAAGGAATGTACAACCCATCTTCTTGCCTTAGAACGATTCTTAGGCTCAGGATCCAATCCATGAAGTTTGTACCATTCTTTTGAAGCATATCCTTATCAAGGATTAATCGCAATGATTTTAGTTGTCATCTACAACTTATGCAGAATTTCCAAAATTTTACAAGTACCAATCTCATTAAAGAGATAAATAATGTATTTTCCAAAAATACTCCCACTAAATTATATAACCTTCTTATACATCCAATGTATAATATAATTTAATTGGGTTGAGATCCCGCTTTAATCTGATTTTGAGTACGCTTTGGCGCACCGCTCAAAATTAAATCAATTAGGTAGACAACTCTTGTCAATCATATCTCATATGACTCTCAGATCCTTTCATGAGACTCTTTTAAATTGGGCTAAGATCCAACTTTAATTTAATCTTGAGTCCACGGAGGCGGACCGCTCAAAATCAAATTAATTAGGTAGACAATTTCTTGTCAATCATATCCAATATGATTCTTAGTGACCCAATCTCAAAAGCATGTTTAATCTCATCTTTTGCCTAGGCCCAAAACTGTTTTGACGCCTTATTAAGTCCAACCATTTTAAACGCATAGGAAACTCTTATTCACTCATCTTGCTCATACAAAGATAAAATCAATGCACCTCGCTTTGGCGAGCCCACATGAAAGTACCCGTGTACATACAAGTGTTTTAATCATGGCATGGCAAAAGGACTTAAAACTTTCTTGAAGGTTCATCACCATATAGCATACAACACATTTATGAGCACACAAGATAAACATGTTACGCATCAAGTTTAGCCACTAAATTAATCTCCATTAATTTAAGCATAATATTTATGTGTCATTAGTTTCTCTATTATTATGAGGATGAGATTATTTGAACTTTGGTCATCATCTCCAAATCAAGACAACAAGAAGTGCGGCCGAACTAAGCCATTGGCAACCACAATTCCGCACTAATTCAAGAAACCAAGAAAGTAGTCCATGTGGCCGAAACTAAGCAATAGATGGTCTCGATGAACGTAGGCCAATTGCATTCACAATTCCACTTGGATCTCCAATCATTGAATCAAGAACCTTGTTTCTCAATTTTAGCAATTTTGAACTTTTCATAATTCTAATTTCGTTTTATCTTTGAAACCTTGATTGCGATCAAGTTTGGGAAACACAATCTCGATGAACGTAGATTAGCCATCCAAACCTTGAACTAATCTTAGAATCATAAGACTAAAACAAATAGGAGATTTAAACCCAAGATCCACACCCAAAACCCAAACCCTACCCCCGCGCCAAACCCTAGGTCCGGCCGGGTCAAGGCTTGGGTCCGGTCGGACCCCTTGCGAATAATCCAAATTTTTAAAGTTCCAAAATTTATCTCAAAATTGTTTTTCCCGATTCAATTAGGATTTGGTGTTCTTGGTGATCCAATCACCATGATCATCAAAACCTTGAATAAACGATTTATTCTTGAATCCCTAGAATATCAAAACTTTGATCCAATCAAAATTGATAATCCAAACAATTTTAAATCCACCATAATTTTAATTGCGATTGAACAGTGCGATTAAAGTTTATAAAACAATAAACCACATAAAACGCATAGACCACATAAACATCATAATCCCAATATTCAAATCATGCTAGGCACATAAACTGTAACACCCCAAATTTTCATAACTAATAATTAATAACTTAACTTGATAACTTCCCAAAATCAGAATGCCCAACGGTTACAATTAACCACAATTCAAACATTAACCAACATTCAAACTCTAACGGCTAGTACAGGTCACTAGCTCAAACGATAACTAACAGAAAAATAAAGTCTAAAACTTAACTGTAACAGAAACATAACCACTAACTAACTTTATTAAAAAGGCAACTTCTACGCAGCCGAACCTTGTAAGTCTTGAACTTCTTACTTATAACCTGGAGAGATAAAAATGAAAGGAATGAGCGAACAATGCCCAGCAAGTTCATACGGAATCTCATCGGGTACTAAGAGGAGATAACCGAAAGGAACGATAACAAGAATTCACAACGAAAGGATAACTCAATGATCAAATAACTCTCAGTTTGAAAAAAATTAACTTGATGAAATCAATTCATTTCTTGAAAACACGTGGCTTCAGAGACAGTTTCCAAAACACAACATTTTCACAAAACTTTACTTTTCTTTACTTTACTTCATTTAGGGATTAAGCACGCGCTGTAACCAGGGCTCGGGTTTCTACTGACCGCACCCAAAATCGATATATCATGATAACCTACGTTACTTCATCAAGCAACGCAAAGGGGTCCACATGTTCAACTTAGAACTATGGATAACTGTAAGGGTCCACTTATCCGTTTCGGGATTATGGATAACTGTAGGGGTCCACTTATCCGTTTCGGGATTATGGATAACTGTAATCACTTTACTTATTACAAAACTTCACTTTAAAGAGCTTTTACAAAACAAAGCTTAACTTTACAAACTTTACTTTATCACTTTTTAAAAGATACACATCTCACTTGGACACCAAGGATTACAAAATCAATCATACACATGATACCCCTATTGAACAATAACAATATCAATAGAGTGGATAACAAAAGACGGAACAATTCGCAGAACGGAATAGTTATTAAAAGACTATCTAGCCACACAGATAGTTTACTTTATAAAAACAAGGATTGGGAATCCTAACAAAGGATTAAGAATCAATACACAACTAAGAGCGTAATCCCTTACCTTAGCTTTGCGTTTAACTACCTCGCTTTTACTCCGCTTGGACAATCTACAACATGAAATAGTCTAGCCTTAGACATGAGAAAAATACTATTTTACTTCCGTCCCAATTTACTTCTTTTTACTCGATTAACCCCATGGTTTAGTCATCTATAACCTCTTTCCTAGTTAACCAATAACTTTAAGAATAACTACAACACCCCTAGGGTTTTTATTAGTCAATCCCCAACTCTCAATTTCACTATATACATTACACACACTGATTTCACACTTTCTGCACACACTTACTGAGTACACCTACTGACAGACACACCCACCACTCTGATACACACACACTCGGGTACACCTACCACTCAGATGCACTCACACACACTAAAATCTGATGCACACACCCACAATCTGATACACACCCACACACATACAATCTGATACACCCACCCACACAAAATCAGCACACACGCACACACTCACACAACAGCACACACACACACACACACTTCACACAATAACCATTGCCTTCTTTCTTAGTTCATAGCCCAACCCT
The DNA here is from genome assembly GCA_026119855.1 of Campanula takesimana. Taxonomy (NCBI): domain Eukaryota; kingdom Viridiplantae; phylum Streptophyta; class Magnoliopsida; order Asterales; family Campanulaceae; genus Campanula; species Campanula takesimana. The sequence goes on from JAOWBW010000324.1 coordinate 133,026, forward strand.
AGTTCATCTTTAGGGTTCACTTCTTATTGATTTCTAAAGATTTGTGTTAACAAAGATGGGGAAGAAAAGATTGGGTTCAAGAATACCTTGTGAATGACCCTTCTCTCTCTCTTTTGTTCTTCTTCTTTTCCCTTGGCCGACTCCCTCTCTGCGATCTCTCTCTCTCTGTTGCCGCCCCTTTCCCTATTTCGTTCTCTGTTTGTTTGTTTTTGTTTTTTTTTTTTTTTTCTTTTGCGATAAAGACTGCTAGGGATTTGAGAGAGTATTTAGTTTAAATAGGGTTATTAGTTTCCTATTAAGAAAAGGGTTACATTAACCTATTGGACTTCTATTTACTAAATCCCAACATGAGCCCACTACTTACTCCTAATTTGTGAGTCCAAGATAAAATAAAAGAGTTTTACAATTAATAAATATAATGGCCTAGGGCCGGGTATTACATTCTTACCCCCTTAAAAGAGTTTGGTCCTCCAAACTAAACGTACCTTAAACATCAAACAAAGCGGGATAGATATCACGCATTTCACTTTCGAGCTCTCACATGGCTTCTCACTGCACTTTTACGTACGGAATCACTCGCTTCCGCAATACTTGATCTTTACGGTCTACAATCTTTACGGGCTTTTCATCATAATTCAAGTCTTCACGAAAGTGTAACTGTCTGTACTCGATGACGTGGCTCGGGTCAGCTACATACTTCCTTAACATCGACACGTGAAACACGTTGTGCACACCAGACAGCACAGGAGGTAGAGCCAACTTATAGGCTACCGCTCTTATTCGCTCTAGAATCTCAAACGGTCCCACATATCTCGGACTTAACTTCCCGCGAATCCCAAATCGCATTACTCCTTTTGTCGGTGAGATCTTCAAGAATACGTGATCCCCCACTTGGAACTCCAGATTGCGCCTTCGATTATCCGAATACGATTTCTGTCTACTCTGCGCAGTTAACAACCACTTGCGAATCTGTCGAACTTTATCCGCCGTTACTTGAACAATCTCAGGTCCAGTCAATTTCCTCTTACCTACTTCGTCCCAACACGCATGTGATCTACATTTCCGCCCATACAGAGCTTCATACGGCGCCATTCCAATACTAGAGTGGTAACTGTTGTTGTAGGCAAATTCCACTAGTGGTAGATGATCATCCCACGTTCCTTGCTAATCTAACGACGTTGCTCTCAATAGATCTTCGAGAGTTTGAATCGTCCTTTCTGACTGTCCGTCTGTCTGAGGATGGAACGCTGTACTCATAGTTAATTCCGTCGCCAACGCTTTCTGTAAACATTCGATGTAAATCTCGCATCTCGATCTGACACTATAGAGACCGGTATCCCATGTAACCTCACGATCTCATCCACGTACAATTTAGCTAACTTTTCTAACGAATCAGTCACCTTGATTGCTAGAAAGTGAGCCGATTTAGTGAGCCTATCCACTATAACCCAAATTGCATTATGACCCTTCAATGTCCTAGGATGTCTAATCACCAAATCCATAGTGATGTGCTCCCACTTCCACTCCGGAATAGGTAGCAATTGTAGTAATCCCGCGGTTTCTGGTGTTCACTTTTTCACTTGCTGACATACTAAACACTTGGACACGAATTCTGCTACCTCACTTTTTATATTGTTCCACCAGAATGATTCCTTTAAATCTATGTACATCTTAGTACTCCCAGGATGAATCGAAAACCTTGAAGAGTGAGCTTCCTCAAGAATTTCCCTTTTTATACTTTCATCATTAGGCACCCAAATCCTCGATTGATGCCTCATAATACCGCCATCACTCACACGGAAATCTACCATGTCCTTTTTACTTATAGTCTTGTGGATTACTGCTAATTCCTCATCCACATTCTGAGCTTCCTTGATTCTCACTAACAATGTTGGTTGGACACTCATCTGAGGCAAATAACCTTTAACTCTAACTTCCATTTTCACCATTTCACTATTTCCCAATTTACTTACCCATTTAGAAAACATAGTCGCTAATGTTCCATGGTTCTTCCTGCTTAACGCGTCTGCTACTTTATTGGCCTTTCCTGGATGGTACAGGATTTTGCAATCATAATCCTTAAGTAATTCTATCCATCTTCTCTGCCTCATATTCAACTCCTTCTGAGTGAAAATATACTTAAGACTTTTATGGTCGGTGTAAATTTCACATGGTACCCCATACAAATAGTGTCTCCAAATCTTCAATGCAAACACCACGGCCGCTAGCTCCAAATCGTGGGTAGGATAATTTTTCTCGTGGTTCTTGAGTTGTCTAGACGCATAAGCCACCACTTTGTCATTTTGCATCAACACACAACCCAAACCTTTCAATGAAGCATCACTATAAATCACAAAGCCATCACTGTTTGTCAGTAACGTAAGAACAGGCGCAGACACCAATCACCCTTTCAATTCTTGAAAACTCCACTCACAATCGTCTGACCACACAAATCTTGTCCCTTTTGTGGTTAACTTGGTCAATGGTAGGGATAACTTTGAAAACCCTTCTACGAACCTACGGTAATATCCTGCTAAACCCAAAAAGCTCATTATTTCACTGACAGGAGTTGGTCTCTCCTAATTAACTATAGCCTCAACCTTTGCAGGGTCAATTGCTACCCCATTCTTAGACACCACATGTCCTAAGTACGCTACTTCCTCAAGCCAGAACTCACACTTCTTAAACTTGACATACAACTTTTGTTCCCTCAAAATCTGTAATACTAATTTCAAATGCTCTTCATGCTCCTCTTTTGACTTCGAATACACCAAGATGTCATCGATGAATACTATTACACACTTGTCCAAATATTCTTGAAATACTCTATTCATAAGCTCCATGAACACAGCAGGCGCATTTGTCATCCCAAACGGCATTACTAGGAACTCGTAATGTCCATACCTTGTCCTAAAAGCCGTCTTTGTCACATCATCCTTTTTCACTCTTAATTGATGGTAACCAGAACGCAGATCAATCTTAGATAAATAGCATGCACCTTGGAGTTGGTCAAACAAATCATCGATCCTTGGCAAAGGGTACTTATTCTTAATTGTCACACGGTTTAACTCCCGATAGTCAATGCATAACCTCATCGACTCATCCTTCTTCTTTACAAATAATACCGGCGCACCCCACGGTGATGCACTCGGTCTAATCAGACACTTGTCCAAAAGTTCTTGTAACTGCTCCTTTAACTCTTTAAGTTCCGGCGGAGCCATCCTATATGGTGCTCTCAAAATCGGTGCAGTCTCAGGTGCTAGATCTATCGAAAACTCCACTCGCTCCGATGGTGTTCCCGGTAAGTCCTCAGGGAAAACATCTTTAAAATACCTTACTATGAAAAGAGATTCTATGGTCACTTCTTTCTTACTTGACTCACTAACATACGCTAGAAGGCCCTCACAACCCTTCCTTAACAGTTTACGAGCCTTCATTACAAAAAATCAGATCGGTCCGGACTCTCGGTTTCGATCCTTGAAAATAGGATCTTTCTCCAGAGGGTAATTCGAAGTTTACTTCCTTTTTAAAACAGTCTACTTTGGCATGATATGCAACTAACCAATATCACATCAAATTCTTTGATTTCCAAGCTAATGAGATCAACCTCAAGCTTTTTCCCGTCCACTTTCAAAGGACATTTCCTATATATAGACGTAACAGGGATCGATTCTCTAGTTTGAATATCTATAACTAAAGAATTCTCTAACGCCTCAGGAATTAAATTCATTTTCTTAGCTAAGCAATCATTTGGCACTTCTCATCAGAACTTTGCCCTTTGGCGTCGTTCTTATTACCATCCATTTGGTTTCCATGACCTTTACTCTGGTACTTACTAGCAGTACTGTCCTTTTTACGAACCTCAGTAGCCTTCCGCTTATTGCTATTCCCATCGCGGTTCTAGCTTCCCTTAGATCCAGTCGACTCCTTCTCAGTTGATTTTTTTTTCTCGCTTACTGCAATAACTATCTGCTTCTTACTCCACTATCCTTACCCTATCCAACGCTTGATCATAGGTTGATAGCATTAACGGAGTAATTCTGTATCTGATTCGGTCGTTCAAACCATATTCAAACTTTCGGGCTTTCTGCTCTTCATCATCGAAGATCAATGGGCAAATTCTAACAAATCGGTGAATCTAGCAACATAGTCGTCCACCTTCGTACTTCCTTGAGTTATCATCATAAACTCAGACACTCTGGCGTTTCGAACACTTGCCGGATAATATGATACTATCATTAGTATCATGAATACGAAGCGTTTTCACGCACTCTCATACTATAGATCGTCTCCACAGACTAACATTCAATTTATAGGTCATTCACTAGACCATTGGTCGCTTCAATCAACCGTCACTATCTTCATTAGTCAACTTTACTAGACTTATTGGTCGTTTCATTAGATCGTTACTATCTTCATCGGTCATTTCAATAGACCAATCTTACCTATTCCAGGTTAACTCTCACATTTAACACTATTGCTCATGCCAACACAAGCATTGCTACTATGCTTAATATTTTCACATAAATAGGCCGTCCCCAAAGGACGTAACTTTTACAAACGATCGGTTTACTAAATCTCTGGTCGTTTCAATAGACCAACTCTACTTAGCGAAGACATTTCACTAGACTTTACTTACTATCAGGCCGATTCACTAGACCTACTTTCATTCACACTTGGCCGTTTCAATAATCCATTTACTTTTGCACTTGACCGTTTCAATAGGTCACTTTATTCTTGTTTTGATCATTTCACTAGACCAAAACTAATTTCACTTTGGCCGTTTCAATAAGCCAATTAATACTCATGGTCTTTTCACTTGACCAGTACTTCTTTGTTCTAAATAGCTCACCCGTCATAAACTTAAGAACAAGACAATTAACAAAGCTATTTGCTTAAATGAATCATAACTTTTACTACGAGGATCTTCTTGGAATAAAAGTTAACAAAACGAAATTCTAGTATTTTTCTCTAAACTAGAACTAACTATTAATACTCTAAATAAGAATAAACTCTATGTCCCACTTTTCAATCATGGAACACCTTCCTAGGCTTTCCCCTAGGCCTTCCACTTGGCACCCTTGGAACTCCCTTAGAACCTCTGGGCCTACGAACCGGTACCATTGGTGGTTTATCATCATCAATTTCAATTGGATTGGCTTCGTTGCTTTTAAGGTTGATATCTACTTCCTTAATTTCATTATCAGCTACCAATTATTCCTCATTTGGTATTTCATTACCTATGAGTGTGGTCCGGTTAAGCTCTCTAGCCTTTTCTTCCTTGAGCTCTTTCAGCTCATAATATTACTGATAGGCCTCTTCTCTGACCTCCGGGTAGTACCTCTCATTCTGACTCGTAGTCTCTTTTACTTCTTCTAACTCTTTGCTAACATCTAACCAAGGCTTCCTATCTCGCATACATTTTCCCATGCAAGACTCACCTTGGCCTTTTCAGCTTTTAATTCTCCTTTCAGCTCCAGGATTTTGAGTGCATACCTCTGGATCACTCTTTGCTTAATCGTTCCATACTTCAAGTTCATTTTCGAGTTTCTTCTGAGTCCGTCCATAACTTACAATTTGGACATAACTATTATCAGTACCATATAACCCAAAGGTATATGACCATAACCATTATTTGCATAAGCAACTTAAAGTAATAACATTCTAGTGTAATCCTTCAAGTTTCATTCCCAAAGTGTTCACTTATAATCCTTTATATTCCTCTATATTCCTCGAGGAAATCTTGTCTTAGGTTCTTTCCTAAAATAGTAAGTTTCTACAAAAAGAAAGTTTCCAAACTTAGAAAGTTTCCCAAAATGGAAAGTTTTCCTAAATAGAAGGTTTCCTCCATTAGTGCTTCTCAAAAATACTTTGTTCTTATCAGAGTTCTAAAGCCCAACATCGTTAAGTACTACTTCTCCCAATAGTCTTAACTTCTAAGTCTGAGTCTCCCAAGTAATCTTAAACCGGGGCTCTGATACCAACTGTAACACCCCAAATTTTCATAACTAATAATTAATAACTTAACTTGATAAATTCCCAAAATCAGAATGCCCAACGGTTACAATTAACCACAATTCAAACATTAACCAACATTCAAACTCTAACGGCTAGTACAGGTCACTAGCTCAAACGATAACTAACAGAAAAATAAAGTCTAAAACTTAACTGTAACAGAAACATAACCACTAACTAACTTTATTAAAAAGGCAACTTCTACGCAGCCGAACCTTGTAAGTCTTGAACTTCTTACTTATAACCTGGAGAGATAAAAATGAAAGGAATGAGCGAACAATGCCCAGCAAGTTCATACGGAATCTCATCGGGTACTAAGAGGAGATAACCGAAAGGAACAATAACAAGAATTCACAACGAAAGGATAACTCAATGATCAAATAACTCTCAGTTTGAAAAAAATTAACTTGATGAAATCAATTCATTTCTTGAAAACACGTGGCTTCAGAGACAGTTTCCAAAACATAACATTTTCACAAAACTTTACTTTTCTTTACTTTACTTCATTTAGGGATTAAGCACGCGCTGTACCCAGGGCTCGGGTTTCTACTGACCGCACCCAAAATCGATATATCATGATAACCTACGTTACTTCATCAAGCAACGCAAAGGGGTCCACATGTTCAACTTAGAACTATGGATAACTGTAAGGGTCCACTTATCCGTTTCGGGATTATGGATAACTGTAGGGGTCCACTTATCCGTTTCGGGATTATGGATAACTGTAATCACTTTACTTATTACAAAACTTCACTTTAAAGAGCTTTTACAAAACAAAGCTTAACTTTACAAACTTTACTTTATCACTTTTTAAAAGATACACATCTCACTTGGACACCAAGGATTACAAAATCAATCATACACATGATACCCCTATTGAACAATAACAATATCAATAGAGTGGATAACAAAAGACGGAACAATTCGCAGAACGGAATAGTTATTAAAAGACTATCTAGCCACACAGATAGTTTACTTTATAAAAACAAGGATTGGGAATCCTAACAAAGGATTAAGAATCAATACACAACTAAGAGCGTAATCCCTTACCTTAGCTTTGCGTTTAACTACCTCGCTTTTACTCCGCTTGGACAATCTACAACATGAAATAGTCTAGCCTTAGACATGAGAAAAATACTATTTTACTTCCGTCCCAATTTACTTCTTTTTACTCGATTAACCCCATGGTTTAGTCATCTATAACCTCTTTCCTAGTTAACCAATAACTTTAAGAATAACTACAACACCCCTAGGGTTTTTATTAGTCAATCCCCAACTCTCAATTTCACTATATACATTACACACACTGATTTCACACTTTCTGCACACACTTACTGAGTACACCTACTGACAGACACACCCACCACTCTGATACACACACACTCGGGTACACCTACCACTCAGATGCACTCACACACACTAAAATCTGATGCACACACCCACAATCTGATACACACCCACACACATACAATCTGATACACCCACCCACACAAAATCAGCACACACGCACACACTCACACAACAGCACACACACACACACACACAATTCACACAATAACCATTGCCTTCTTTCTTAGTTCATAGCCCAACCCTAGTTCATCTTTAGGGTTCACTTCTTATTGATTTCTAAAGATTTGTGTTAACAAAGATGGGGAAGAAAAGATTGGGTTCAAGAATACCTTGTGAATGACCCTTCTCTCTCTCTTTTGTTCTTCTTCTTTTCCCTTGGCCGACTCCCTCTCTGCGATCTCTCTCTCTCTGTTGCCGCCCCTTTCCCTATTCCGTTCTCTGTTTGTTTGTTTTTGTTTTTTTTTTTTTTTCTTTTGCGATAAAGACTGCTAGGGATTTGAGAGAGTATTTAGTTTAAATAGGGTTATTAGTTTCCTATTAAGAAAAGGGTTACATTAACCTATTGGACTTCTATTTACTAAATCCCAACATGAGCCCACTACTTACTCCTAATTTGTGAGTCCAAGATAAAATAAAAGAGTTTTACAATTAATAAATATAATGGCCTAGGGCCGGGTATTACATAAACAATTTATATACACACAACATGATTATGTATTGAAATAATCAACATGAACGGGGCTCTGATACCACTGTTGGGTTTCGTAGTAACATGCGCAGCGGAATTAAGCATTTAAAATTTAATGAAACCCAAAGCCCATAGATCCATTCATATGATTAAGTCAAATACAACATAATGAATACTAGAATACTAACCCTTGATGCCTTTGATTTTGCAACCTTGAATTCGATGGAGGCTTGAAATCTTGATCACGAACAAAGCAAGAATCACGAACTATGAAGATGATAAGTTTCACCCTCTAGCGGTATCCACACCACGAACGAATATCAAGAACACTTGATCTTGGTTGCTAGACCAAATTATGAAACACGCTTTCACAATTGTAAGAACTATATGGAATTATGAATATTCTTGTTCTTCACTTTTGGGATCTTAGAACAAGAAAATAACCTCTCAAAACCTTATGGAGGCACTCATCATCATGTGCTTAATGACTGCTGAAAGGATCCTTAAATAGGTCCTAATCCTTAACCCTTAAGGACTTAGGAAACATAAATCCCGTCACAAAATTAAGCTGCAGAGTTTCTGGCCCGACTGCACTGGCACGGTCGTGCCCTTTAAGGCGCACGGTCGTGCCAATAGGTGCGCATGTTGCCACCAGCCGCCCAATATTGGCACGGTCGTGCTTTAAACTAGGCACGGTCGTGCCAGTCACCCCGCAAGACTTTGCCTTTGTTCGATTTATGGCACAGTCGTGCCCTTTAAGGCGCACGGCCGTGCCAGTTCAACTTTTAGGCATTTTTCCATAATTCCAATTCAGTCCTTCATGATTCGTTCTATTCGTGTGTGACCCTCTAGGATTACACTAAGTTGGCAATGAGCCCAAACATGAACCCATAAGATATGATTAGGTTCTAGCAAACCGTCATACCTACCCAAATAGTGTAACTAGATACAAGTTCGCATTCCTTTTAGAACATGTCATAATCCCTTTGTCCACGATGTCATTGAACACAAGTCATGGTCAACAAGTCAACTTGTATTGTTCAATACTTTTCTCGATCCCGAATATGTTGATAATCCAAATGACATTGATCCAATCAATCCATTTGAGTTTGGCCAAACATTTCACCAACATCATTCCTTCGAGGGGCCCAAGCTTGACATCTCTCCGAAGAGGGACAAATCCATTTGGCTTATTATTCTTCCCTACGTGAATCCAATCATGCCAATCATACCCTTTATAACTACCGTGTTAAGGCAGCGTTTGAATATGTCAAACATAATGTTCATCAAGTGGAAGACTATAATAACTTCATGTCTAAGGATTCAAATGACATAACTAATATGAGATTTATATATGACATCGACCATGACATAAATCTCATACCACGGGTCATGTCCAGTACCTTGTTCCAAACAAGTACCCATAAATCTAACATGATCATCCCATGATCATTTAGCCTTTATACTAGTGCTTTAAAAAGCTCTAGGGACGGAGATTATTATAAGCAAACACGAGCCATAATAATAATCTTATTATCTCTTTATTATTATGAATAAAATGATAACTTATACAACGTTTAACAAACGTGCCTAGGGCACCAACACCAACAGTTTATAGGCCGTGGTCGTTCACCGTTATGGGCCGCGACGAGTGTTAGGTGCTCGGTTTTGTTAAATTTGAAAGAACTAGTTGTCATAACTAGGCTCAAACCGTGATGGGAGTCAGATGATGATCTTAACCCGATTTTGAGTGGACTAGTTGTCAGAACTAGGTTCAAGCTGTCAGAAGTCGAGATTTCTCCACTCTCAACTCAGAAAACGACCCTGCACGTTATATATGTCGTGGTCGTGCTAGTTGTCGAAGCTAGGCTTTTAAGGGAAGTCAGGTGTACTATCCCTAGACTCCGAATGGCGGTCTCGGCATTGTCCAGTAAGGCTTAAACCGTTCTTGGTGTATATGTAATGTGAAATCAATGATGTAATAAAATGAAACTTTATTGATGAAATCAAACTATGACTCTTTAAGATATCAGAAGCTAAAAACTAGAGACCAAAAATCTAATCTAGAAAGCAATAAAAGATAGATAAGGTGCCGATGTATTACTAATAGTATTTTCTCAAGTGCTCCGAATTCCATGGGTGTTTCAGCTCTTTTCCTTCCGGAGTTTTGAGCATGTAGGTCCCCTCTCTGATGACGTGAGTGACAATGTAGGGACCTTCCCAATTTGGGGAGAGATTATTCTGTTGAGCCTTCAAGTGTGTCGACTCGATCTTTCTGAGTACCCAGTCACCAACTTCAAAAACTCTCTTCTTTACTTTGCTGTCATGGTAGGCCTTAGTTCTTTTCTTGTAGTTAATCATTCTAAGCTGAGCGGTCAGCCTTTTTGGCTCAACCAGGTCTAAGTCTAACAACCGATTGTATTCATTGACGACCTCGTCGTAATTGGTTACTCTGAAGGTAGGTAAGGCCATCTCGGCTGGCACCATAGCTTCTGATTAATAAGTTAGTGCAAAGGGAGTCTCCCCAGTCGGCCCCCGAGTGGTTGTACGAATTGCCCATAGAGCAAGGAGGAGGTCGTCCAGCCACTTTCCTTGGCTTCCTTCCAGACTTTTGGTTAGGGCTCTTAGTATCAACTTGTTCGCTGCCTCGGCTTGCCCATTACCTTGAGGATGACTGACCGATGACTTTTTTTATTTGACTCCTAGTCTGTTTAACTCCTCAGTAAAGGCGTCAGAGAACTGGAGCCTGTTGTCGGTTACAATAGAGTGCGGAACGCCGAATCGACACCATATGTAGTCATGGATGAAGTTGATGGAGTTCTCTTCTGTAATCTTTGCCAAGGGCTTAGCTTCCACCCACTTGGTGAAATAGTCGACTGCCACAATTACGAACTTGTTGCTTCCTTTGGCCAAGGGAAATGGCCCAATGATATCGACTCCCCACATGTCGAATGGCCATGTCGGTATGACAAGACTTTGCTCCACCGGTGGTACTCTGGGTAGGTACGAGAATCGTTGGCATTTGTCGCACTTTTTTACGTAAGTCTGGGCATCTTCTCTCAGGTTCGGCCAGTAGTAACCGAGTGTGATTACTTTACCAGCAAGAGTTCTGGCCCCCGAGTGTCCGCCACAAACACCTTCATGTACCTCGTCCAGTAATTTATCTGTGTCTTTGGGGGAGTCACATCTTAGGAGGGGCTTGGAGAACGACCTTCGATATAGAATATCGTTCCAGACTATATACCTGGTCGTCTTCTTCTTTATCATCTTGGCCGCCAACTCGTCTTCTGGTAGCTTTCCCTTCTCGATGTAGTCCTTGTAGTCTTCAATCCACGTTCTCTCTTCGTCATCAAGAACTAGGATCTCTAGCCTCTCGTAAGCAGGTTGGTTGTGTTGGAATTATGCTCTAGGCCCTTGAGAAAGGCCTTACGTTACATCATGTTCTCATTTGTTATGGAGATAACAACCTTGGGTTATTATATGTTTTACATGTTTATTATAATAATCCCCATCCCTAGTACTTATGAAGAACTAGTATAAGTTTAATTGATGATCATGTGATGATCATGTGTATATGATACAGATTAAGCTTATGGGTACTTGTTGGTGAACATGTACTGGACATGACCCACCTATGAGATTTATGTCATGGTCAATTGTCATAATTAAATCTCATAATAGTTATATCATTGATATCCTTAGACCTGAGATTATTACAGTCTTCCACATGATGAACATTATGTTTGACGTACTCAAACGTCACCCCTAACCGGGTGGTTATAAAGGCTACGATTGGCATAATCGGATTCATGTAGGGAAAGGTAATAAGTCAAGATGGAATTTGTCCCTCTCTCAAGAGAGATATCCGCTTGGGCCTCTCGTAGAGTGAGATTGATGAAATGTGTGGCCGCGCTCAAATGAATTGATGAGATCAATACCATTTGCTCATTATCAATCTACTTGGATCGAGAAAGCATTGAACAAGATAAGTTGACATGGACCATGACTTATGTTCAATATGATATCGCGTGATAAAAGGATTGTGATATGTTCTATTAAGGATTACGAACTTCTTTAAGTTATATTAATTGGGTAGTCATGATGGCTTGCTAGAGTCCGCTCATGATTTATGAGTTTGACCTTGGTTGGACTCATTGCCAACTTAATATAATCCTATGGGGTCACACACAAAAAAACGAATTGTTTAAAAGGCTAAAAACGGATTTCTGGTGGTGCTCGGCCGAGCACCTCATAGGACTCGGCCGAGCAAAGGGTCATCAGAAGGTCAGTTTTCTGGATCAAAGGTGCTCAGTCGAGCACCTCAAAGGACTCGGCCGAGCAGGCCCTGTTGGGCCAAAAATCTGATTTCGTGTTTTGACGGGTTTTGACCTATTTCTCCTAAAAGGTTTAGGACTAATGAGTTTAAATACCTCTCTCTTAACCCTAATCAGTATGTATTGATATTGTATCATTATTGGTAGCCTCCGTGTGTTTGAGAAACATATTCTTGAGTTTAGATTAAGAATCAAAAGCTCAAGAACACCAATAAATTCATATAGCCTTTGAAGATTAGAAAAGCGTATTTTCTAATGGGTCTAGCAATCCAGATCTAGAATCGTTCTAGATATTCGTTCGCGTGTGGATACACATAGAGGATGCTTCCTTTAGCATCTCAAGTTCGAGTTCCTGTGATCGTGATCCGAAGAACGTGAAGAACAAGGAGATCAAATCTAAAGCTTGAAGACTTGAAGATTTGAAGATCCGAAAATTTTAAAGCATCACCACGCTTAGTATTCTAAATTCATCTCCGTATTAATTTAATCATCTTGATCGGATCTAGGCTTTTGGGTTTTATTCCGCTGCGCATGTTTGCACAAAACCCAACAGTGGTATCAGAGCCCCGTTCATCATGATTATTTTAATAATATCATGTTACTAATATAATTGGATTATATGTGTTGGCATGCTATTTGAATTTAGATTTTTGATGTTTATGTGATTTGGATTTTATGTATGTATATGTGATATATGGAGATCATAAAATCGCACCGTTTAAATACGTTATGTGGGATCTAAGATTGCAATAATAATTTGATTATTATGTTCCTTTTGATCATCAAAAAATTATTGGATTGATTTGTTGATGATCCTTGATTCATGAATAAATTGTTTATTCAAGGCTTTGATGAACATGATGATTTGATCATCATGAACGCCAAACCCTAATTGAATCGGGAAAGCAATTTTAGAATTAAAATTCGAAAATTTTGTTCTGATGCTGGTGTTCGGCCGAGCAGTCTATAAGGCTCGACCGAGCAGAGTCGTCAGAAGGAAAAGTTTCAGAAACACAAAGGTGCTCGGCCGAGTACCTCAAAGGACTCGGCCAAGCAGAAGCATTTTGGACATAATTTGTTTTTCAGATGGCTGGTTTTAGAAACCGTGTTTCCTGAAATTAAATGTATTGTTCGAAATCACTTTGGATTGAACTTGTTTGTCAGATGGCTGGTTTGAGAAACCGTGTTACCTGAAAACAAATCTCAAGGTCAAAGTAATAAATTGGTGAGACAAAATAATTCAGAATCGAGTTACTTTATGTAAGGGATTGTGGATGCCTTTTGGCTTAGTTTCGACCTTACATAGTTGTTTCTTCTAGTTTCTAAATTTGGTACGGGATTGTGGACGCCTTCTGGCTTAATTTCGACCGTACAATCGTGCTCTCAATTATGTGTTAAAGAATTTATCCCCATAAATCAATCACATGAAATCATGGTTTAATTAATGAGATTAATTAAATCATTAACCGATGCTTTACATGTTATGTTCTCATTAACGTGTTGTATGCTATATGAGAAGAACCTTCTTTAAAATTTAAGTTTCGTGCCAACCCATGATTAAAACACTTGGGATTACATGGGTACTTTCATGCGCGCTCTAACCCTCGCGAGGTGCATTGATTTTATTCATGTATGAACAAGATGAGTAAAAGAGTGGTTCCTATGCGTTTAAAGTGGGTTGACTTAATTAGGCTATCAAAAGAGTTTTGGGCCTAAGGCACAGATGAGATTAAAACATGTTTGACATAAGATGTCTAACAATCTCATAAAAGATCTAAGAGTCACATATGATGTGATTGATAAGGAGTTATCTACCTAAATAACTTGGTCTTATGCATCTTGCCCTCGCGGATGTAAGATCAAGTGAAATATGGATCTTAGCCCATTTAAATTATATTATACAATTGTTGTATATGAAGGTTATATAATTTAGTGGGAGTACTTATGAAATACAAAAATCTATCTCTTAAATGATTGGTATGAAATATAGTTGTATATTTATTTGCATATTTGTGTAGAATATTATCTTAAACTTTAATTATGTTTGTTACTGCGATGTGTTCTTCAGAAGAACAAAGTGAAAAGAGAATGAAATAAATTTCTTTGATTGGATCATGAGCTTAAGAATTGTTCTAAAGCAAGAACGAAAATTATACATTCTTAATAATCCTAAGTAACCTAAATTGCAATATTAATTTGATTAATGTGTTCCATGAGGTCATCAAAATTTAATTTGATTAACTTGTTGATGATCTTAGATTCATGAATAAATTGTTTATTCATGGTTTTGGTAATCATGATGATTCAATCACCATGAATACCAAATCCTAATTGAATCATGGAAAGCAATTTTAAGGTAAGTTTGGAAATTTAAAATCTATCGCCTCGATGATAAATATTTTGAGTTGAATTTAATAGTCAGATGGTAGGTTTTAGAAACCGTGTTTTCTGAAATTAAATGTCAATTCAAAATTAATCTGGGATTGAATCCAGTTTCAGATAACTGATTTGCAAAACTAAGTTTCCTGAAAAATGATGTCAATCCAGAATTCAGAAAACTGAAATCAGAATCATGAATCGTTCTTAATTGCTGAAATCAGTTAAATTGATGAGACATGGGATGTGCTCTCAATGTCTGAACTATCATGCGGAAAGATGATGACCTAAGTCAAAAATTCGATTTTTGACTTTATGAATTTCTAAAAAGAAAGGATTAAAAGCTAAAGGTAAGACAAACGTTGTCAAGCCTAAAAGAAATAATTGTGGCTAAAACTATAACTCTGAATAATGCAATTTGGTAATTAGATTGACCATTTAAAATTGCAATCAAAATTCTAGATGATCAAGAAAAGGGAACGGTAGTGAGACTACCACTTGAGATATTTATGCTATAAAATTAATCTTTCTACTTTTAATCATTGGGTATTGGATACCGGATTGGATGCCACATTTGTATAAATGTGCAACAATTAATAAATAGAAAGACTACTTATAAAAGGTAAAGTTAATCCACGAATGGTAATGATGCAAGAGTTACAACATTGTTCGTGGAACACTTATGAAGTGGCTTTGCTCATGACATGGAAAATATTATTTAGTTATAAGATAATGAAGGATATTTATTTCTTATTTGAAATAAGAGAGTGCTTTATTTATTATGATTTACTTTATCGTATTGTTAAATCATATAAATAAATCTAATATCCTAAATCTTGAAGAACAAAATAATGTATAAAATTATAACATAAATTATTAAATTCTTAAGGCATTATTGTTTTAATCAAATAAATGAGAAACGCATATCTAAAATTCCATGGGACGGAGTTTTAAAGTCATATGATTTTGACTCATATGATTTATGCAAATCTTATTTACTTAGATTAAGACATCTTTTACTAGGAGTAGTAAAAGGCTAATATCTTTTAGACCTAATACATGTCAGATGTATATGGTTCATTAAGTAGCAATGTGTCGCGACCCCGAACCCCGCGGGCCCGAGATCGCGAGCTGGACGTCGACTTACTAATCAAAATACCAAAATATCGGAGATAAAAATTTCATTTCGTATCAAAAGATGATAACGCAAGGTTTTGGAAAACAATTTAACAACAACGATTAACTAGTGTAAGCCCCATAAGCTCACACTACAAAATAATAAAATATACAAATCTTAGTAACGTCAAAGTGTGGTACAACTATCCCCAAAAGAGTTACACATTTATATAATGTAAACCCACCAATATACACTTGCCCCAAAAAGCTCAACCCTCGCGACGTCCTGTCTCGTGATCAGCGAGTCTAATCCTTTCCACCTGGGGGGGGGGGGGTTAAGGAAAAACAAAGACAAAGGAAAAAGGGGGTGAGATAAATCTCAATAAGTTACTAATGCAACTACATGACATGCTATGATGCAATAATCAATAATTAATCACATAACACATAGCAATTCTCATATATCAGATAGCAGCGGAAATAAACAATTAACAAAGGATATTAGCCAAGGTTTTCCAACTGAAAGAACCAAATAAAGGTCGCTGCGCAGCTTCAATAATCAGCAAATCATCATCTTCATAATAGCATGAAAGCTGAAGAGAAATCCCCGGTACCGGAACCAATAACAAAGTAACGTGCCACAAGGGGCGGGAGCCATGCCACAAAGTCATGCTCCAAACGTGTAGCTAGAATACTCACAAAAGGAGCTATCTCATCCCATCCAAGGCCAATCTGGATGAGGAAACAAGGACCAATGGGCGATGCTATACTAGACTTGGCTGTGCCATTATAGCATTATCCATTGCCTGACTCGATACAAAAATAACCAGCTGGACTTTCAAATAAAAGCTAAGTAATAAACACTAGCTTAAATAAACAACCACTGATTCCAAAGTAGGGAATCCTTATCAAGAAGTCACCAAGAAAGTGAAATGAACCAACAATACACAATTAAAGTGTTCCAATAATTTCCATAATGGTAACATAATTCCCATATCACATTTGATCACAAAGGATCCAGTTAACTCAAGCTCACAACCAGAACTTTTCACTCATCTCGAAGAGCTCAGGGAGAGCTTTAAAATGATAATTTATACACCTAAAACGGAGTTCGGATGAGAGAGTTATGAACTATCGAAGATTGTCTACGAAAAGGTACAAGAGGTTGGAGCTCAGGACTTGTACAGCGGAGGGGGCGCACGCCCTAGCAGAAAGGGTGCGCACGCCTTAGGTGATCAGAAGGTTCTCTCAAAAAGGCCAAAGGAAGAGAGCGCGCGCTCGCGAGAATGGGGTGCGCACGCCCCTAGTCATCAGAAGGTTTTGAGTTGTTGAAGCAATGAGGGAGCGCACGCCCCCCAGAGAATGGTGCGCGCGCCCACGATCATCAGAAGGTTTGTTTACAAAGGGGAACAAGGGTGCGCACGCCCCCTCCCCAAGGGTGCGCGCGCCCCCTTGCCCGGAGGGACAATTTCCGGCCAAAAATCTGGGTTTCCTCCATTTTCAACCCAAAACTCAAATCTCTGCATTTCAAAGTTTCTAGCAAGTCTAACCATGAGTTCTCACAACTATGAACTGGGAGGGGACCTACACGTCAACATTAGACAACCCCAAACCAAGATTTAACCCAACATCAAATTCTCACAAAAATTATCAAACAAATTGAAATAACTCAAAACCCATCCAAGATTGCAACAAACAACAACAATAACATCATACAACATTGATGAACATTTCTAGCATAAAAATGGGGGAAAAGCAACTTACCCGGATATCTCAAAGGCGACGGATTTCAAATATTCTTAGCTCTACGCGATCCTATCGACGATCTAAACACATTTCATATTATGAGAAATAAGAGATAATGAGAGGAAGGGGATGAAAATGAAGAGAGAAGGAAGAGAGAAAAAAACTTACCTTTTCAAGGAGAGAGAGAGAGATTGAGCTGGGAGAGAAAGATGAGGAGTGAGGGAGAAATGAGGGAGGAGAGGGGAGTAGGGAGGGAGTAGGAGAATTATTTGAACATTTACACTTAGGCCCCTTCCCCTAATACTACTCTTCTTCAAATAAACTCCCCACTAACAAATAAGACTCAACACTTCTACACTAGCACAAATGACCCAAATAAAATGCTAGGCATAAATTATTATAACACATAAAATGCGCACATAAATATTTAAATAAATAATAATTTAAATAAATAAATAAGCAAATAAATAAATAATTATTATTTATTACTAATAAAATAGAGCCTAGTTTTCGGGTCGTGACACAATGCTAAAGGAGGATTTTGGTATTACTTAGCAAAATTATTCAGAAATCCCGATTCGATCGTGATGATGAACAATTGAACCAAGAATTTGACAATCATCTTTAAGGTTGTGAAATTGTTTCACAATGAACTCCACAAAGAACAACATTTTGGAATGATGTGTCTACGTGGAGGTAAAGAACCTTATTGGATATGGTTCATTAGATGATAAAGTCAAATTGATCATCAACTATTTATTTTGGGGTTATAAATTGGAAACCGCTATAATTACACTAATTTGAGTTTCATCAAAATAGGTTCAAGGATACCATATGTGATATGGAAAGAAAGAAAACTTGGTTTGTCTTTCATAAAGATTTAAGTTGGTGAGACTTTTGCGAAAAGACTTGTTTGGAACAAGTTCACACTTAAATCTAATAAATGTATTTTCATGGGATATCCCAAGAAAACTTGAGGATATTATTTTACTTCTAAGAAACAAATTGTGTTGTTGCTTATGACGGTACTTTTCTAGATAAATTGTTTATCTCTAAAAGAATCAGTGGGAGTAAAATATATCTCGAATGGTTCGAGACCTAGAAAAATAACATAGAACCTTAGATGGAAGTTGAACGAATTTCGCAAGGAGTTGTGAAAATTCGTTCAAGTTACACAAGTTACATGCATATATGATAGGATACAATCTATAATGAGAAATATTGGATTTCTTGAAATAGAAAGTATTGAGGTAAAATTCATTGAGAATGATATATTTACCACCTATCAAAATGTAATGTCCGCTCCATTTTAGATTAATGACTTGGAGTCATAAAATCTAAAAGGGCAATCCATGTATATTAATCAAGTTTGGAACTTGATCTTTCTAACCTAAGGTGTAAAAACCAAAGGATGGAATTAAGTTTTCTTGGAGAAAACTAACATGGGTAGCAAAGGAACATACTAATTAAGCAAGATTAAATGTGAAAAGGTTGACTCATATTTCGACTATGATAAAACTTTCTCACTTGAAGTCATGCTTTAAGTTATTAGAATTCTCATTGTCATATCTTCATATTTGGAATATGAAATTTGACAAATGGATATTAAAATAGCGTTTCTTAACGGGAGCCCACTTAAGGATGTATCGGATACAACCTAAATGTTTTGATAGTCTAGAAATTCTAATAAAGTATGTAAGTTGCGGAAATCCATGGGATGGATTGAAGCAAGCTTCTTGGAGTTGAAATAATCATTTTGATGAAATGTTCAAATCGTTTGGAATTCATCAATAATGAGACTTGTGTTTGCTAAGAAATTAGTGGGAGCATAGTCTAATTCCTAGTCTTGTATATGTGTCTAACACATAGTTCATTTGAAAGAGTTTCTTAATGAAGAACTTAAGGAAAAGCCGCTTATATCCTTGGAATTAATATCTATTGATATAAATCTAGGAAGTTGTTTGTTTTGTGTCAAAGTACTTGTAGAGACAAAGTACTGAATTGTTCAGTATGCAAGACTCTTGGAAATAGAACTTGCAAAGTTGTCTAATGATAGTGTTCTTGGCAGGACTTAGTCTTAGTGGAAGACTAATGAGCAAGAATACATGATTATGATTCCATATGCTTCGGCAATTGGATCTATCATGAATGTCATATTATGTACTTAGACGGTATAACTCGTATACTTAGAGTATGATGAGAACATACTAATCATATCCTAGTGAAAGTCACTAGATAATGGTCAAGAATATCCTTATGTACTTGAGAAGAACTAAGGATGTATTCTTGATGTTTGTTGGAATGGGAGATGATCTAGTAAATAGTTACGTAGATGCATGCTTCCACATAAACAAGAGTAATTGAAAATCGCAGTATAAACATATGTTTAAAGTAAGTGCTATTAGTTGGAATAGTTCCAAACAAATACACTATAAATATTCTACAAATAAAATTGAGTATTTGGTTACAAGAGTTGTAACTAAGGGAATTGTTTGAATATAGATGTTATTAGTAAAAACTAGAAATAGTTTCTAGTAATACTAATCATATGGACCTTTGTTGTGAAATAACGGTTATTGCACAAGCTAAGGTGCCAAGGGCTCATCTATGATCCAAACACGCACTCAGACGTTTCCATCTCTACGAGAAATCGTTGACATGTGAGATGTCAAAATATGCAAAATGCCTTATGATGATAACAAGGATAATTATCTTACATGTGCTCACTTGCAAAAATGATGGAGATCATAACTTAGCTCAATGGGTATTGGATACACGTTGATTGGGCCTAGTGCAAGTGGGAGATTGTTGGAATTATGCTCTAGGCCCTTGAGAAAGGCCTTACGTTACATCATGTTCTCATTTGTTATGGAGATAACAACCTTGGGTTATTATATGTTTTACATGTTTATTATAATAATCCCCGTCCCTAGTACTTATGAAGAACTAGTATAAGTTTAATTGATGATCATGTGATGATCATGTGTATATGATACAGATTAAGCTTATGGGTACTTGTTGGTGAACATGTACTGGACATGACCCACCTATGAGATTTATGTCATGGTCAATTGTCATAATTAAATCTCATAATAGTTATATCATTGATATCCTTAGACCTGAGATTATTACAGTCTTCCACATGATGAACATTATGTTTGACGTACTCAAACGTCACCCCTAACCGGGTGGTTATAAAGGCTACGATTGGCATAATCGGATTCATGTAGGGAAAGGTAATAAGTCAAGATGGAATTTGTCCCTCTCTCAAGAGAGATATCCGCTTGGGCCTCTCGTAGAGTGAGATTGATGAAATGCGTGGCCGCGCTCAAATGAATTGATGAGATCAATACCATTTGCTCATTATCAATCTACTTGGATCGAGAAAGCATTGAACAAGATAAGTTGACATGGACCATGACTTATGTTCAATATGATATCGCGTGACAAAAGGATTGTGATATGTTCTATTAAGGATTACGAACTTCTTTAAGTTATATTAATTGGGTAGTCATGATGGCTTGCTAGAGTCCGCTCATGATTTATGAGTTTGACCTTGGTTGGACTCATTGCCAACTTAATATAATCCTATGGGGTCACACACAAAAGAACGAATTGTTTAAAAGGCTAAAAACGGATTTCTGGTGGTGCTCGGCCGAGCACCTCATAGGACTCGGCAGAGCAAAGGGTCATCAGAAGGTCAGTTTTCTGGAGCAAAGGTGCTCGGCCGAGCACCTCAAAGGACTCGGTCGAGCAGGCCCTGTTTGGGCCAAAAATCTGATTTCGTGTTTTGACGGGTTTTGACCTATTTCTCCTAAAAGGTTTAGGACTAATGAGTTTAAATACCTCTCTCTTAACCCTAATCAGTATGTATTGATATTGTATCATTATTGGTAGCCTCCATGTGTTTGAGAAACATATTCTTGAGTTTAGATTAAGAATCAAAAGCTCAAGAACACCAATAAATTCATATAGCCTTTGAAGATTAGAAAAGCGTATTTTCTAATGGGTCTAGCAATCCAGATCTAGAATCGTTCTAGATATTCGTTCGCGTGTGGATACACATAGAGGATGCTTCCTTTAGCATCTCAAGTTCGAGTTCCTGTGATCGTGATCCGAAGAACGCGAAGAACAAGGAGATCAAATCTAAAGCTTGAAGACTTGAAGATTTGAAGATCCAAAAATTTTAAAGCATCACCATGGTTAGTATTCTAAATTCATCTCTGTATTAATTTAATCATCTTGATCGGATCTAGGCTTTTGGGTTTTATTCCGCTACGCATGTTTTCACAAAACTCAACAGGTCGGCATAGATGACTAAGGGATTGGACTCTTCTGATGTGGCCATTTTGGATAACAAGTCGGCCTCTTGGTTGTGCTCTCGTCCTACTTGCCTTATTTCCCAGAACTCAAAATTCTTAGTCAAATTCAGGACGAGATCTCTGTATTTACTCAGCATGTGGTTCTCGGTATTGTATTCCCCTTTCACTTGGTTCACCACGAGTTGGAAATCACTATAGGCCACTAGTTTGTTTGCATCGAAGAACTTTTCCCTTTCTATTCCCAAGATCAAGGCCTCATATTCTGCTTGGTTGTTTGAAGCTGGGAATTTGAATCTGATGAAGTCACGGGCCACATGTTCGCCGCCTGGACTTGTTAAGTATACTCCAGCTCCGCTTCTCTCTCGGGTTGTTGACCCGTCTGTGTATAAAACCCAAAAATCACTTGGAAATTCTTCTAGAGGTTCTCTATCCATGGGGAACTTCCTCTTCCTAGTTGTCGGCGTGTGTTCACTTGAAAACACAGTCTCGATTAGGAAGTCCACTAGAGGCTGCGCCAACAATGTCTTCCTCGGCTTGTAGGTTATGTCGAACTCGGTCAATTCTATGGACCAGTTGAGTAGTCTGCCCGAGCTATCCATCTTGTGAAGAATCTTCCTCAGCGGTGCGTCGGTATAAACCATAATGGGATGAGCGAAGAAGTATGCGCGCAGCTTTCTAGCCGCTATTACCAAGGCGTATGCTATTTTCTCAGCATTAAAGTATTTGCTCTCGGTATCTGACAAGGCTTTGCTTACATAATAGACCGGCTTATGAACCCCATTATCTTCTCGTACCAGTACAGCCGCCACAGCTCTATCTGTTGCTGCAAGGAATACAGAGAGTGTTTCTCCCATAATTAGACTGCTAAGTAGTAGAGGAGTACCCAAGTAGCCTTTCAATTGTTGGAACGATGCCGAGCATTCTGGGGTCCAGGCGAAGTCCTTAATCCCCTTTAAATCTTTAAAGAATGGAAGTGACTTTTCTGCCGACTTGGCGATAAACCTTCCCAGGGGGCTACTCTTCCATTTAGCCTTTGAACTTCCTTCACACATGTCGGCTCTTTCATGTCGACAAGAGCCTGGATCTTCTCCAGATTTGCCTCAATGCCTCTCTGCGTCACCATGAAGCCAAGAAACTTACCTGCCGTGACCCCGAACACACATTTACTAGGATTGAGCTTCATGTCATTGGCCTTTAAGTTTGTTAAGGTCTCGGTCAAATCTGGGACGTGACTTCTTGACTTGGTTTTGATGACCATATCGTCGATATAAGCCTCCATATTCCTGCCGATCTGGGATTTAAACACCTTGTTCACCATCCTCTGGTAAGTCGCCCCAGCATTTTTGAGGCCAAAAGGCATCATCACATAGCAGTAGATACCACCTGCTGCCTGAAAAGCAGTTTTTTTCAATGTCGTCCTCGGCCATCTTGACTTGGTGATAACCAGAATAAGCGTCCAGAAAACTCAAAGTTTGATGTCCGGCAATGGAATCAACCAGTTTGTCGATCATGGGAAGGGGATAGCTATCTTTTGGGCAGGCCTTGTTGAGATCTGTGAAGTCAACACACATCCTCCACTTGCCGTTCTGTTTCTTTACCATGATGACATTCGCTAGCCATTCGGGGTATGTTGCTTCTCGGATGATTCCGGCCTTCAGCAACTTATCTACCCCGACTTCGATTGCTTTTTCTTTATCTGTGGAGAAGGCCCTTTCGTCCCTGTTTGACCGGTTTGAAGAACTTGTCGACCTCCAACTTTTGGAGAGCTATGGCCTCTTTTACCCCAACCATATCTTCTACTCTCCATGCAAATACATCCAAGTTATTCTTGAGCATGTTGATGAACTCCTCTCTTTCTTCTTGGGGGAGTTGTTTCCCAATTCTTATCTTCTGCTCCGGGTATTCGGGGTTGATAATGACCTCATCCAACTGATCAACCGGTTTTAGCTCGGGACTATCTCTGAATTCTGAGGTTTCCATAATGATATGTTTAACTCTCTCCTTGTCTTTACCACCTAGGCTTAAGTTCTCCATATCTAGGAGTCTGTCTATCTCGGCATCCATACGGGTGGGTATCGTGGCCCTCGAGCTTGGGACGAGGGCGAGGGTTGAGTCACTCTGCTCGTCCGAAGCTGTGTTCATGGAAATACAGCCAAATCCATCCAACCAATAGGTTACTCGGTTTCAGTCATGGCATTTTCGTCATCTAGTACGACCCATTCCTCAGGCATGTCTACTGTTATCACGCCGATGTTGGGGGATAATGATGTGACCGTGGTCGACCTCGATATAGTAATGTTCCTTTCTGGAGTGTCAATCTCCATTTTGGTTTTTTCTTTCCTGGATCTCATCACGTGTTCCAAAAAGTGCTTGGGATTGCCGAGGACACAACCGATGCCTTTTGGGGTCGGGAACTTCACCCTTTGGTGAGGGAGGGAAGCAACCATTCCCAATTTTCCTTGACTAGGGGAGCCGAGGATGGCATGGTAATCACTTGCCAAGTCCATAACGATAAACGTGATCGTTGCCGAGGTCTTATAGGGGTACTCACCGACTTCCAGCATTAGGTCCACGGTCCCTTTCGCCTCGGCCTTGTGATTTGTGAACCCTTCAAGTCTTCCTTTGTATGGTGTCAGAATGGTATCTGACAGTTCTATCTCCTTGAAGGTTCTGTAGTAGAGCACATCGTTGGAGGCTCCTGAATCAATTAGGAGCCTTTCTGATTCGCAGTTATCAATCATGCCCGTGATGACCAACGGTTGTTCCCTCATCGCCCTGTTTCCGGCTAGTTCATTCGGTGAGAAACTGATCACTTCCTCCCCTTTATGAATCCATGGGGGATGTGATAGACCTTACTTAGCTCGTAGATCTGTTCTTTTAGCCTTGTGTTTGAAGGGATTTCCTGATGACTCCGATCAATTTTTCCCGTGGTGGTCTATCTTCTCAGTCATCTTCCTTCTCGTCATCCCTTGGGCGCTTGTTATCCTTCCTTGAAATGAATTCATTAAGCTTTCCCTGATCAGCCCATCTTTGCAAATTTTCTTCAGGGCGTAGCAATTATCTGTCTCATGCCCATTATCCCTATGGTAGGCACAATACTTGCTCGTGTCCCTAGGGAATTTTGGGTTGTCTTTGAGGGGTTTTGGATTAGGAAGATTCACCACGTTCATTATCTCGGAGATCGGCTTTGTGAGGGGGGTGAAGACCTCGGTCCCTCTGGTTCTATTCTTTCCTCGACTTCCGGCTCCGCTGGTCCCTTGGGCCAAGTCAGAAGTGGGTGGTTTGCTTTCTCGTCCTCTTTCCTTATCTCGGTCTCCGGACATCCACTTCTTTTTTTCTTCTGTCGTGGCAGTTGCATAAGCCACGTGGTACAACTCAGATTTTGTGAGAGGTTCTCTCACTGACAATTCATGAGTGAGATCATCTGATCTTTGCCCATTAGTAAAGCATGTGATAATCTCACGGTCGGTGAGTCACTCTTTGATCGAGTTAGCCAAGTTTCTGAATCGGTTATAGAAGCTCATAGTTGACTCGTTTTTCCCTTGGACTATGTTGGCTAGATCTGACAACCTTTTCTTCCTCGCCCCTGCGGTAGCGAAATATTCCATGAATCCCATCTTCAATTTTGAGAAAGAATCAATTCTTCCCCTATGTAGGTCCATGAACCACGACCTGGATGCTCCGGTCAACGCACTGGCAAAGGCCTTGCAAAGTACGTCGTCCTGGTTGGACACTAGTGCCATCATAGCCTCAAAGGATTGGAGGTGATCCAAGGCATCTGAGTTGCCTGAGTATTTCTCTAGGTGAGGTAACTTCAATTTGGGAGTAGGTGGAGAATCCTTGATCCATTGTGAAAATGGACGCATTGCATCATAGTCAGTCCTGGGCTTTCTCTGCCCCTGGTTCATTTCTATGTTATCTAGCCTTTCCTGTAAGTCCATTTTAAGCCTTTCGCTTATTCCCGAGCTGCGATGAGAACTCCTAGGTCTCTCTTTTTCTTTATCTCGCCCTCCTCCAGCGACTCAGCTTGTCTCCGGATCAGCTCGAGGTCGTCTCGGTGGAGTACGGCGAGGTGGCGCCTGCCTTGGTGGGGCTTGACGTTGATCTTCCCATCGCCGCCTTTCTCCTAGAAATCTTACATCTGGAGACTCTGCCTCTTCTTCCCTCCTCTGGTTTATCTGATCTCTCAGATCTCTTGCTCCATTATTAACTGGACCGAGTCGGCCTTCTAGTCGACTTGGTTGAGCAGCTCGGTTTCCTGGGGGTACATCACGTGGTTCCTGATGACGTTTGTCTTCAGTATGTTGGTTACCCCTACGATTTCTCCTTTCCCCGTCTCTCAGGGCTCCTCTCATGCCAGAGGGCTGGATGAAGGGTGCCAAGGAGTGGTCAGGGTCAAACTCTAATAGAGCCCTTTGGGCGTCAGCTAGCTGCTGGAGGGTTGAGAGATTTTGTTGTAATAACGCCCTTCGATCAATTGGCGCCGGCCTAGAGGGACCAGCCTCAGTATTCTGAGGGCGCGAAGTCGTTCGCCTGCTTCGTCCATATTGTTGAGTTATCTCAGGTGGAGGCCCTCTGGAGCGTATATGCATTCCGGCTCCTTAAGGCGGAGGCGGGAGTCCTTGATTCAGAACATTGTTATCTGGCTTTCACACAGGAGACCCGGGTTCAATTCCCGGCAATGGAACCAAACTGATGCTGCCAAAAACGTGTCTGATCAGCCCTTCGTCTAGCGGTTCGCACAAAATAAGCAAACGTAAACTACGCCGGGGCTTCACCGGCGAAGGCCCTCCGGCGTGAGAATAAGAATTCGGGTTGTGTATGAAATGAAGAGAAATCAATTGACTATAGTTTTGAGCCAAAAGAGTTCATTACCCGTTTCCTGTGTAGAGGACCTGTTTATATAGGCGTGGGTAAATGAGTCCTGACTTGTCAAGTAAGCCAGAATGCCCGTATTGATCTAGGACTCGTATTCCTTGGAGATAGACTCCTGATAAGGATGATGATATCTCAGTTATCTTGTAGAAGAGATATCATTGTTTAGATAAGGATTCTTAGTGTTAGAGTTGTAATAGAACTTTGTAAGTGTACTCCCTATGATAAAGGGAGGTTTCTGATATAACTCGGCCCGTCATCTAGCCCGGCTCGTTATTGAGGCCGACTAGGGATTAGGCTTCTTGAACTCGGCCTCGGCAAGGACTGCCTGCTCGGCCTAATTGATGCCGGCCATAGCCCCAATCTTTATGGGCTTCTTTGTGAATGGGCTTCTCGGTACAAGCCTTTAGATGTGTGGGCCCAGAGTGTATGGGTCCCATTTATCCAAACGGTTTATGTCGCTCACATTTTTATTTTATTTTTGTTGACCAGATGACAATATTTTTTATGGAAGTGAAAAGTGTGAGTTTGAAGGTGGATAATTTCTCTTAAACAAAAGAGTCAGATTTTTTTATTAAACAGAAAAAATCCTACGGATAGAACGTATTTATCACCTGGAATGCAGTTGATCCATGAAAACAACAACTTACCATTTGAGTCATGAAAATTAATTTCGACTCCCCACAAATGTCACTATCTTGTTCATTAAAAAAAAAGTCGCAATCTTCCACATTCATACTTCTATAGAATAACGATTCACGAGAAGCAAATGAAACATGTTGCCCGTATTTAACAAACATAAAATACTACATTATTTATTATGTTAGTAAATCAGACTCAAAAGGTAGCAAATAATAATGAACGCAAATCAACAAGTAAAAACACAGATTTTACGTGGTTCACCAACAACCTATTGGCTACGTCCACGCGCAAAGGGAAACAAATATTATTATGGCGGAGAAACAATTACAAGAAGATGATCACACTAATCTATGTTTGTTTGAACTTTGATCACAAAGTTCCTAGCTATGCAAAACCCTACATCTAGAATTATTGATCTCTCTCTATGTCTTTGATCACGCAGAGACTACTAATTTACAACTAGTATTTATAGGCTAGAAACCTAAACCAGAAGACATAAGGAGTCTTCAATTAAATCCCAAAATGATTTAATTACTTTCCTTTTTCTTCTCAAATTTGACTTATTCAAAGTCATTCTTATCTAACAATCTCCACCTTGACTTTGAATCTTCCCGAATAATTCAGCTGCACGAGCTACCGACATAGACTCCACCTTGAGCCACATCTCTCGTACCAGAAACAGATTTTTCCACCTTTGCCTCAGTCTGTCTTTCGTCAAAGACACTAAATTTGTCTTCCGGACAACCAGATATTTCGCGTGCCATGTATCTTCAAGACACTCATAATTTTTCTCACCAGACAAACAACTTTGTCCTCTGGACAATCAGATATTCTGTGTGCATGTATCCTACGGACACTCAGACGTGCACCTACGGGCACTCAGAATCGACCCAACGGACGACTAATAGTCATTCAGATGTGGCTCATCTAGTCGACATTGGATATTTCCAACCGTGACAGATAAAACCGGTGTGTGTTGATCTTCTAGCCGTGGCTTGCCCAGTTCACTCCCGCCTAGAGTAAAATGCTGCTCCACCTTCTTGTCAACACCCTCACCCATCTCAGAACCTTGGAGGATATACAAGGAACATTTTATCTCGACCTTTAGAATCACATCTGAACCTTTGTAGACATCCAAAACTCCACCTTCACCTTTGAAACTGAATTCCTTCTCTTCTAACCGACTAAGCGATATCAGATTCTTTGCTACTTGTGGAACATGTCCCACCTTGTTCAATGTGAGAGATTTATCACCCGAATTTCTCACCTTTACGGAGCCCATGCCAACTACCTCGCAGACAGATCCATTAGCCATATGAATATAGCCCCTATCTTTCTACTCATAAGTTGTAAACTACTCCTTGCGCGAACACATGTGATAAGAAGCACCTGAATCTAGCACACATGCAACTTCCTTGCATGCTTCTTCTTCAGTTACTAGGGCATAATCACAATCCTCATCCAGATTATCACTGCTCGCCATCGCTGCAGCCGACTCAGAATTCTTCAGATGTGGAGTCATATGTACAACTCTGAAATCTAATCAGATTATTGCCCCGGGCAATACAGATTTTGTATCTACTTCTAGATCACTAGAATAGACTACACCAGATGTTAGAACTTCAGATTATACCAGATAGCTAAATTTTGATCACAAAACCCTAACTTCAGATCTCCGTCTTCAGATGCAGATACCGGACACTAGAACGTTCCAGATGCGTTCTTGGATCACCAACGAACACCAGATGAACTTCCAGATTCAAATCTACCAGATTTTCTATTGCTAGCACAGATGAGCAATCACTGATTGCTCTCAGATTTATTGATTATCGATCCTCTACAGTGAAGAGTTTCAGAATAACCAAGAAAATCTCAAACTCAAATATGTCATAGGCAACAGAATACAATACCAGATGTGTCCAACCTAGACACCCAGATTTCTGCACGGACCCTGCAAGTGCGCACGTGCGATGCACGAAAACTGCACGTGCACTGCACGCGATCTGCATGTCCATTGCACAATCTTCTACCATAAAATAAATCTGTTCTTCCCGTCAGACTTGTCCATCTTCTGGTCCATCCCGGAATCCATCTCTTTTACTTCAGCAGAATGCCCTGATCTTCCTCAACAAACCAGGCTCTGGTGCCACTTGTTAGTAAATCAGACCCAAGAGATAGCAGATAATAATGAACGCAAATCAACAAGTAAGAACACAGATTTTACGTGGTTCACCAACAACCTATTGGCTACGTCCACGGGCAAAGGGAAACATATATTATTATGGCGGAGAAACAATTAAAAGAAAATGATCACACTAATCTATGTTGGCATGAACTTTGATCTCAAAGTTCCTAGCTATGCAAAACCCTACATCTAGAATTATTGATCTCTCTCTCTCTATTTGTTTGATCACGCAGAGACTACTAATTTACAACTAGTATTTATAGGCTAGAGACCTAAACCAAAAGACAGAAGGAGTCCTTAATTAAATCCCAAAATGATTTAATTACTTTTTTTTTTCTCTCAAATTTGACTTAAGTCATTCTTCTCTAACATACTATTACATTATCATTTTAAAATTTTAAAATATTTTTTTCATTTTTTAAAATATTATTATAAAGAAACTTTGAGCAATAATTTTAAACTGTTTTTATTATCTTAATGAAAAATGAAACTTGTTATTGATACACCATCAACAATACTATCAACAACAAGTTTTAGACTTTCATTATGATATTTAAATCAACTTAAAATTATTGCTCACAATTCTTTCGAATTCGAAGTAATGTAAAAAAAAAATGAGAAGATTATTTGAACCAACGAAGTATTACAAATCCCTTTTTTTGGCTTTGATTCTCAAATAGAAAATACTCCTATTTTTTTCCCGTGGTTTATTGGGGAGAGCCGGAGAGGTTATCAGAGTAGAGCATCATGTGATGTTGTTATGATAAATGTTGGTTGGGTATGATTGAATTTATGAAGCCACCGACAGCTTAGGGTATGTTCGATCCTTCTCATTTAAAATTACAATGTAAAAGTAAAAAATCGTCAATTAAACATTAACCCGGCCCGTCATCTTCACGATTTCAAGGTTGTAAATATCTTCTACTCCCTCCGTCCCAGAGTAAGAGTCCTACCCCTCATTTGCACGCTTATTAATAAATATTAGAAGTGATGTAAATGTTGTGAGTGTAAAAGTAAAGTAGGAGAGAGAATGAGTGGGAGAGAATAGTGAATTGATTGGTGCTGTGAGTATAAAAGTAAAATAGGAGAGAGAATGAGTGAGGTGAATAGTAAAGATTATTTGCCATTTTAGGAATAAGACTCTTACTCTGGGACGTACCAAAATGAAAAGTATGACTCTTACTCTCGGACCGAGGGAGTATCTTTTGATACAAGTTTCCTTTTCTCTCTAACTTTGTAGTACTACTTCGTTTGTTGGTCACTCATATCTGACTGAGAGTAGCTTCAGAATAATATGGGTAAGGATAATGATAAGCATATACTCCTTCCGTCCCTCTTTAATCTACAAAAATTACCCATTTAGTTGTCCCACTTTAACTTACAAAATCCTAAAATGGAAATGTTTTAATACTTTTAAAATTATGGGATCCACTTGTCATACTCATAACAACTATCCATTAACTATTCTTCATCCCACTTTCTCTCTTCCACTCAACCATCTACACTCACAACACATCACATTTTTCACTTTTTTCTTAATTAATGTGCCCAACTCATTTTTTGTAAGTTAAAGAAGGACGGAGGGAACTCCCTCCGTCTCTAGTGTGAACCAAAATGTTAGGCACATAAATTAAAAAAAAAAATAAGAGAGATAAATAATGGAGAAGGTATTTGTGAGTATGAAAAATTAAATAGGAGAGAGAATGATTAGTGTTGTGAGTGTAAAAGTAAAGTAGGAGAGAGAATGAGTAGGAGGAATAATAAAGATTCTTTACTATTTTGGGCAGTTCACACTAACCTGAGGCGGAAAAAAAAAAAAAGACAAAAAAAAAAAAAAAGAGAAAGAAGTTCATGCTAACTAACATAATTTAAAAAAAAAAAAAATGAAAGGGAAGGGAAGGGATGGCACATGCATGTAATAGAATAGATTAGACAGAGTAGCAACAGCAGGGAAAAAGATAATTAGATAGTTATATTATATTCAGTCCATCCCCCCCATTACCCTCCCTCAATCCTCAAATCTTTACTCTTCTCTCCCCCTCCTTATTATAACCACAGCATTACCTGATTCACTTTCAAGAACAGCTACTACTTACCAGTTTGTTAAGAGTCACTTGTAAAAGAAAAGAGATACAATCTGCAGATTTTCCAAATACACCCTCCCTCCGTCCCAAAATGATCTTCTCATTTGCCATTCATTTCTACAACTTAAGCTTAAAAGTGCATAACTAAAACATGGCTAGCGAGACAAGTGTTCATATCCTTGCAAAGTTTGAATAATCACACGCGAAGATCATTCTGGGACGGAGGGGGTATCTCCCACCTACAAGTCACTCAACACACTGGCACTTGCAACCAAATAGGATCTCTCATCCTCATTGGACACAAAAATGTTTACTCTCAAACAAATTAAAAGCTCTAGGTACCAAGTTTCGGACAAGGTCAATGTGATACAAGAATGAAGGAAACATTATGTACATGAATCCCAATCTGCACCAAAAGAGTTTCAAATACTGGTGTGGTGCCCCTACAATTAAACTCATATATCATGAATTTTAATTAACTACAACACAAATGTTTATTCAACACATCATATTGAAACAGGCATTATACAGGCTGCCCACCCCCCGGGAGAACAAGGCATTAAACTGAACAAGCCATGATGGCCTTAAATTACGTCTTAATCTGCAGTCCAGCTCTGCTCAACAATCTCACGCACTTTTCTGTTGTACTCGCGCTTGTTCTCACTAAACATCCGTGCTGCTTCAGAATTAGCTGGGGAGTTTGGGTTTGGATCGCAGAGCAGTGACTGCATTGAAAAGAGAGAGAGAAAATAAACAATAATGTCCAGAATGTCACAGCCTAACTACATGCAATAAACATAAGTGCACCATACCCATGCAAGAATAAAAGATGGTTTAACAAACTATATATGAAATGTGAAATAAACTTCTACATTCTTCAACGGTTCCCTTAGTAATTTGATTCAATACAATATAAAATACTCGAAGAAGAATGTAGCTAAGATCACCATGCCCCGCCTAATGACACGTTTTAGTAGGTGTTCACGGGGTAAGGACAAGTTTAAATAGGAACTAAATAACTAAACAGGTGGAGTGGAATATCAACCATTCTCTAAAATGCTGGAGTCACAAGCAAGGTAGTGTCGAGTAGGAACCGAAATTTAGACAGGTATGATATGAATTACTTAGTCATGAGGCCTAACCACAAACTCCCTCTGTCCTGTAAAGTTAGTCCCACTTTTTTGGTTGTCATCTTGAATCAACTTTAAGCAATAATTTAGGTTAGTCTTAACTGTCGTAATGAAAATCTAAAACTTGTTATCGATATACCATTGTAAATACTATCAATAACAAGTTTAAGATTTTCATTACAATAGATAAAACTTAACCTAAAATATTGCTCAAAGTTGACTCAAGCCAACAACCAAAAAAGTGGGACTAGACTAACTTTCTGCGACGGAGAGAGTATCATCTTTACTTCATACCCCACGCCATGCCACCCCTAGCAGCACAGATTCCCGCAGGCTTATCAGCGAGCAAGTATTCCAGGGGCGGGGGGGGGGGGGGGGGGGGGGGGGGGAACCAAAAATTTAAAATACACCCGGTTGGCATTAATAATACCTAACTACTTATGTTTCTACTTGTTTCTTTTTCATTTTCTTTGTATGACCAACTTTGCAACTCACTCATCCTAAAAGCCTCATCCTGGCAAACAGCCCAGAAAACTGCAGAACAATTCAAGGTGAATTGTTCATAAATCATGACCAAGGTCCAATAAAATTCTCACACTAACACTATTAAAGATAAAATTGCTAAATGGGCAAAACCACTCAATGCACGTTTGACTCCTTTGGTAAATAATATACAAATTATCATATAGCCCACCATTCCACGCAACAAGTCGATTATTCTTTTCTGGATGTTCCATTTTTGAGATTCCACTTATAATATTATAGCCAAAAATATTTATGTTTATTCTCAAAAAATTACATTCATGTTGGAAGGTTTTTTTAGGGGTGGGGAGCATATTACAGGAAAAAAAAAACCACTAACTTTACTGGCGCAAAAATCACACTACAAAGGGCCAAAATGAAATAGTGAAAAAAAATAATACCCATAATGATTCTTGAACCCATGACCACAAGGCTAAGAGTCTTGCACATTACTAACTGAGCTAGACATGCTGCTTGGCTCCGGGGTGCACAATGGAAATATACGTAGTAACGTAAAAATAAAAAGTGCTTTCTATTTTCTATTAAATGTGGGAAAGTATTGGTGCACGTGCACTAACTAGGACCAACGTAGATCTGCCCTTGAACTCTAGTGCTATAAGACCATGTACATTGGTTTCAACTAACTTAACCCATTCAACTACCACTTTAACACTCCACATCATTTTCTCTCTCTTCCACCTAATAATTCAACTACCATTTCACTTTCACACCCTACAATGGTTTGGTTTAATTAAATTCAACTCCCTTCCAACTCATCATCCTATACCCCACCACTTTTATTTTATTTATATTCTTTATTTTTATAATTAGTAAAATAATAATAATAATTATTATCATTTATAATTAAAAAATACTTCACACTTAATTAAATTTTTGTAATTGCAATTAAATATGGGTTGAATTTTTTTAAATAAGGGTTAATGACGGATAATTGAGAAATTTATAATGAGAAAAGAGGGTTTTTTTTTTTTGAGTGTCCAAATCAAATGAAACTTGCATCTATTTATAAAGAATTTTTTTCATGAGTTTTGGCGGTTTTTTTTTTAAAAAAATTTACTATAAAATAATTGAGCTCAAATAATTGGGAAGAGAAATAAATCCGGAAATCTCAAGAACCAATAGTATTTTGACAAGTGTCCCACTAATCCCCTTTCAACCAAGTTGAATTTATTCCCCTTCCCCACTAAACCCATTCAACTAACTTAACCCCTTTTCAACTCCTCTTTCAACTCACCATTGTATATAGTCTAAGATCTCCCGCTATGCATGGGGTCCACGGAAGGGTCGTGCCCACAGTTGTCAAAGGCGACCGCCGCGTCGCCTTTTTGGCGCCTTGGGGGGTCTGTCGCCTTTTTGTAGCCAGGCAGGCGGATGTACGGCTTTCTTCACGAGGCGTTCGCCTTACTCGCCTTTTTGCCATCCGCCTCTCGCCTCTAGCCTTTTTGCATTTTTTTATTTTTTGCTTTTCTTTTCCCCTCTTTTTCAAATTTTCATTTACTTTTGCATGACTTTAGAGCTTGATTTCTTTTCTCGATAATATTTAAGGCTTAAGTTTATTTCACTTGCTTAAACTAGTACTTGTTTTGTTGATTTGAACTTTGTAATTTTAATTCATGCGCCTTTTGTTTAAGAATTCTTACTTTTGAAGTTTGAACTATGTTAGGATACTATTATGTGTGGAATTGTGAGATTTATTTAATGTTTTATTTTTGTTCATAACACGTTTTATGCTTTGTTTATGTGTTCCATGTATATAGATATATATTTTCTATTTTTTTACTAATATTTAGTTCTATTTTCCTCCTTGCTCGCCTTTTTGTTGCCCGTCTCTCGCCTCGCTTTTCACCTTTTCTAAGTACATCTCGCCCGCCTCTCGCCTTTCGCCTTTGACAACTATGGTCGTGCCCAAATGGGCTTATCCTCAAATATATCAACCATCAGATAATACATTTGCATCTCTCGAGTGACTGAGCACTCCACGTCCAGCTTCAGAAACTCACTTTTAACTACTCATTGTAAGTTGAATTTTTTAACCCTTCATATAGTTATTAAAAAAAATGCTTCTTTTCCTTTATGCAACCAGCAAAGGACCCAAAAGAATAGTCTTCATAACAAAGCTACGATACCTGGACTGATGTAAGTATAGCTGCTACATCATAAATAGGACTCCACTGATTTTGCAGGATGTCCAGGCATATGCTTCCATCTGCATAAACTGTTTAACAGCAAAACAAGAACATTAGGAACAAGCATCACAGTCTTAGCTGGAGAGTGGATATTGCCTAGTAAGAAAAAACATAGCCAGGAAATAACCCGGGGAAGAACAGTCCATGTGATTATATATATGAGAGACCAGTGTAAAATACAGAACTAAAATTCCACCAAGGTCAACCCTAAATGCATAGATCTCCCGTATGACATGCAAATGTCCCTTGGCAACAACTCCTCAATAAGCACTGTAACTGCGTGTATGAAAATGTATGTTTCCGCAAATGGTTTGTTCCAGCTCTCTCAGAGCTATACTGTACACAGTCCAAAGAGTGGATTGTTAGGTGTAGCTTCATATAGATGCTACTTTAATACCCTCCCTAAGACAGTAAGCGATTCATTTATTTTCTTTATATCAGTTCCTAATTAAACCTACTTGGAATTGTTCTTTTTAACCACTGCACCGCTGATCAAACTCCCAAAGACAGCACAAGTGCAGAGCATTAGATAAACAATGTGTATAAGGGGAACAGAAGATTCAAGACTGCAAACATAGTCCACTATGTACACAACATGCTTCAAAAATTGTCTAGCATATCCTAGATAGCTGTGACGCAAAAGAATCACTACATTACATCTGATCCTATCTTAATCAAAATAGTGTTACAGTAAGTATGATCATTAGCAACCACAGTGACAAGATTCACATATGAAGTGTGCTTGCACCAAAAACTAGAGGCAAGCAAAGAGAAAGCTGGCACAAATGCTGCATGCTACACATTTATGTAATCCTTCTCTTAGCGTCATTAAACAATGACATACATGTCTACACTACCGTTTTTAGTTCATAATGAACTGCTTTTGCTAGATGGACAGTACTCTGACAACAATGTCGAACACAGGCAATTTTTTGGGTTTTTCCATCAACAAAAAGAAAAACCAAACAAGATATGCAATCTATTATTATATGTCAATACAGTATAATACAAGCAAATTAGGCAAGTCTTTCATGGAAAAGTATATGCAAATTAAGTGTGCAGACCAGATGTAGAGGCCTGGCAACCAGACTACCACCTTAATTGTTTGGTTAAATAGAGACATCCATTTGGCCCTCAATACAGACTCATGCTAGCCTCATTATTCTTTAGTCACTAGCTCTGTGCTTCAAGGGGATAAGGGTCAAAAGCTTGGCAGAGCGAGGTTTCAGTCTGTATTGAGGCCCATTTTTATCCTTAATGGTATCCTAGCTGATACGGGCTACGTGGTCAGGCTCAGGTGGAGATTAACATATTAAAGTTTCTCCAGCATGCCTTTTTCTTAATCAAAGAACCATAAGGGTTAGAACATTATATTCTAAGTTGCTAATATTGGAAACTTACTATTTGGATGGAACATTCTAGAAATGAATCGCACAGTGGGTGGCTTATTAGGATAATCCTCAGAAAACTGAAGTGTCATCTTGAACGTACCTGGAAGGCACCAGCATATATTGCAATGTGAGATGATTTATCATACAAACAAGACAAATAACTTACCAAATAGAAATATCAATCCTAATCATCTAAACATAAGTACTCAATGATGCAATTGTCACTCACCTCCATCCCAAGGAGTATCATCAGGACTGCAATACACACAACGAACCGAGATTAGTAAAGATCATTAATGCTAATCATAAGACATCCATTCACACAAATTTCTTATTAGAAAAAAAATCCTGTGAGTTACCCAAATATCACAGCATTCCAGAGCATAATATTATTGTCATAAGGCGCACCACTGATGCCAGCAGGAGGGTCCTGCTGCAACCTCTTAAAATCCCTCATCAACCTCTTCCTTGCAGGTGTCGACATCCTCGCCGCCTAATCACACCAACAGGAAACAACACAAATCCATTCTCAGTAAAATTAATCCACATATGCAGCTCAATTCAGACAAGCATCATGCCGGTACTTGATTGAAATTCCATTTCCTCAATTATTAAAATCAGCTAATGGTCATGATAAACGATCGAAAGCGAATTAACCTAGATCTACATATCTTTTCCTATAACGGTTGTCCTAATTACGATACTAGGGTTTGTATATGTATAAGAAAACCAATTGGATTTTCAATAAATATGTACTGTAGACAAGTATAAGAAGAGATAGATGGAAATTGCCTGAAAGGGGAGCAGCAAGAATCCGGTGGAGTTGGGGGCAGAAATAAAATTAGATTGGCAGAGACGATGATAATCAAACCTTGGAGGGGGAGTCTGCGAGCGTGGGGGCGGCGAACGAGCTCGCCCTTTGCGCGTTAGAAAACACGGAGAGAGAGAAAGAAGGGGGTTGGAGTGAATTTGCGTCAGATTTAAGCTGGTAGGACATGTGATGTTTATGTATACTCTCCGACTGTCGTGTACAGAATTTTTCAAGGGCTTGTATCCTTTAGCTTAATGCATATCCCATATAAGGAATACACATTTCCACAAACTCATAAAAGCCCCTACACTTTTCTTTGACATTATTCCTCTCGGCATTTTTTTTTTCCCATTCAATCTGAATACTTTTTATTTGCCACTTAATTTTCAGATGTAAAACTATCACTTATTTGCCTCTTAATTGATTCTTTTTCATATATATATATATATATATATATATATATATCTTTCATAAACTCATAATTCCAAAATTACTATACCCAAACACAAGATCAACAACCATTCATTTCATTTCTCGACTTCATTCGATGTCGAAATCCTAGTTTCAGATGTGAATTCAGATGAATAATCAAACAGCTTGAGTAGTTTAGAAATAAGTTTTTAGACGTTACCTCTTATGAATTCATCCAAACTCAAACGTGAAATCAGATTTCAAGACTTAACACTTAAAAAAAAATCAAACGTCACCTTATTATAAACTATAAGAGTAATTTCTTTCACTGAAAAAAAAACAAGAAGCTCTGATATATTATAATATCATAATTGACTCTCATAGTTTATATATATAAAAAAAAACAATTTGATAATTCAATTACAAACTCTTTTTTTTTCCACATTTTTACAAATTTAATAAACTTTAGTATTTTATTAAAATTGACTCTCATAGTTTAACTATCAGACTCATTTTAGTTCTAATAGTTCAATTATAAAATCCATTTCTAAACCAAATATATATATATATATATATATATATATATATTATATATATATATATATATATATACATACATACACACACACTCCATCTGTCACAGTTTAAGGTTCTTACTTTCCTTTTTGGTATGTCTCAGTTTAAGGTTTTTAGTTGCTTTATTCCTTAAATGGCAAACTATGAATAATGTTTTGGACAATTTTGTCCTCATAAAGTTCATATTTTACAAAAAAACCATCACTTACCCATCTACTTTTCACCCACTCGCTTTATGATGAACAATTATATCCTTCACACACTATTATTGTTGACTCAAATTTACCTTGGTTTTTTAATAACCGTGTAAAGTCAAACTAAGAATCTTAAACCGGGACGGAGGGAGTATATTGTAGATACCCCGGGAGAGACCACGGCTTGGCTAGAGCGGTGGAAGGATCCTAGGATGTCTAATTGATTTTATTTTGTAGAGTCGCCACCTATGTTTTTAAAGGAACATAAGAAAAACCTAGAAATAGCCTATTTTTTAATGTTACGAAACCAAAGATTCGGGAAGAGAAGGGTTCGGGGGTTAGGTGACGGAGTGGGAAGTACTTAAACACCCACTTCGCCCGGCTTAAGCCGGTCTTGCTACTTTTGGCGTTCTAATATTTACATGTCCTTCAATTAATTAAATAGAAACGTGCTAACAATTATAATGAAAAGAAAAGGGGAAAAGAATGATTTTATTGATTTAATGCTAAATATTACATGTAATAATTATGCTAGACAATTACATGAAGAGATGAAAAATGGTGAATTAAAATGTAGTTTGGAATGTTGGATGTAACCTTGGCCAAACTTCAATAGTGAAGTGGCTTCTTGGTTGTATCCCTTTTTATGGAGATTGCATACTCACTTAGAAGAGATGAGAAGATGAAGAAAGGAAATAAGACTTAGAATTTAGAAGAAAAGATAAACCTTGTACCTTATGCTTGAATGGAGAAGAACCAAATCTTTGTGTTGACCACTTCTTGAAAATAGACTTTTGGTGTTTTGAAGTATTTTTGTGTTAAGAAATCATCCTCTCTTTCATGATGGACTGAAGAGGTTTATATAGGTGTTGGAGAAGTGTTTGTGGTCACAAAGATGCCATTCCTGGATCAAGTCAAGGCATAATGGTCCTTGGGGTTACAAATCAGAAAAGGAGGGAAATTTGGCAAAATCTGAGATTCTGGAAGCGGAAGCGCGCGCTTCCCACCCCCCCTATGGGAGGAGCACGCCTCCCACAAAGGAGGGCAAAGGCGTGCGCATCCCAGCTTCAGGAAATTCATATTTCAACCCAAAAGTTAACCCCGTTATGCAGTTAAGCCCCAAAACTAACGGAATTAGTCAAAAAAACTTAGCGAACATCACGAAAGTCAACGAAAATAAATGAAACAAAGACTCAAGGTTGACTTTGCCACTTAGTCAAATCCAAGACTAATGGAGTAAGTCAAGAACTTAACGGAAAGTAACAAAAGTTAACGAAAAGTAACAAAACATAACAGAAGAGAGGAAGATAGAGAATGTGTATGCAATCAGGACATGAGAGGTCCAAGGCGGGGTGTCTACAGAGCCCCTCGCGACGTGGATTGCAAAGCAAAACGCGTCGACGAATGTAAAAACACCCGCCGAGGACATCGACAAAGAAAAAAGGAAGAAAAGAAAACAAAGACTCGATAAAATTAGGAATTTGAAATTGCGATAGATAGAGGTGCGCTCCCTGCATGAGCGACTTTTGCTGGAGTGTTGTATGGAGCTCATGGAGCTTTTCTCGATATGGACCGAGTTGTGAGTTGGGGCTCATGGGAGCTTGTCTCGATATGGACCGAGTTGCCGACTTGGAGCTCATGGGAGCTTGTCTCGATATGGACCGAGTTGCCGACTTGGAGCTCATGGGAGCTTGTCTCGATATGGACCGAGTTGCCGACTTGGAGCCGCATCTACTTATGTTGTTGACTTTGTGGGGTGTGGGCACGGTTGACCACTTTCTGGTGGGGATGAAGTGCCTTGAGTAGCGGATGCTATTGACTTCGTGGTGGTACCTGTTATGTGTGTGCTTGACAGTATATGTGTTCTTGCAAGAAGATGCATGAAGTGTGAAATGAAGAGAGAGAAATTGTGCTCGTGGTGTGATGGGATTTTGGAACACCTTGCAATGAGAGAGAAGTAAGAATGTAGAGAGTGATCTTGTGTGCGGTGTGATTTGAGGAAAGCATTGAATGTATTCATACCTTCACTTACCATTGCCGCTTGAGTGGAGATGGATTTCTGATGTCCGCGGAGGATGCTTTGATGGAGAATGTCCATTCTTTGGATGTTGATGAGAGAACGCTCTTGATGATGGGTTGGCGAGATGGTACTCTGGATGATGGGTTAGTCGTGCCAAAGGCTGCCTACGTATCCCTTGAAGGGAATCAGACCAGCGTAGTGTTGGGTTTCGTAGTAACATGCGCAGCGGAATATAGCAATTAAAATTTTAAGAAACCCAAAGCCATAGATCCGTTCATATGATTAAATCAAATACAACAAGATGAATAGAGGAATAACTAACCCTTGATGGCTATGAATTTTTCTCTTTGGTCTTGGTGGAGATCTTGAAGCTTTATCACGAACAAATCACGAACTTTGTAAAGATGATAAAATTCACCCTTCTAGCGGTATCCACACTTCGAACGAATATCAAAGGAACTTCTTCGATCTTGGTTGCTAGACCAATAATTGTAAAACACGCTTTCACAATTTAATAAAGAACTATATGGATTTAATTTGTGAATTATTTGTTCCTCAATCAATGATATCTTAGAACAAAATAATCTCTCTCAAACTCTTTGAGACTCACAAAAAGCACTAGTAAATATGGTCTGGCCGAATTGGGTTTTTATACACAATTAAGACCTATTCCAAATAGGTAACTTGTGCCAAAAAACCTTTCCTAATCAAATTAGGAATTTTCCTGTCGCAAGACCAGGCGCCCGCCCGGTACCACCCGAGCGCCCGCTCATTTGGGCAGAAGGTCAAGGCCTTTTCCGGCTTATTCAGGCGCCCGCCTGGTTCAACCCAAGCGCGCCGCTTGGTTGACCAGGAGGCCCAGAATAATTCCAGAAATTCCTTGAGGTCCTTCGACCCTAAATTCTAATACAGTCCTTTTATTTAAGATTCGTTCTATTGTGTGTGACCCTCTAGGATATACTAAGTTGGCAATGGGCTCAAACATGATCCCATAAGATATGATTAGGTTCTAGCAAACCGTCATACCTACCCAAATAGCATAACTAGATACAAGTTCGCATTCCTTTAGAATATGTCACAATCCCTTTGTCCACAATGTCATTGAACACAAGTCATGGTCAAACAGTCAACTTGTCTTGTTCAATACTTTCTCGATTCCGAATATGTTGATAATTCAAATGCTGTTGATCCAATCAATCCATTTGAGTCCGGCCGAACATTTCATCAACATCATTCCTTCGAGGGGCCCAAGCTTGACATCTCTCCGTGGAGGGACAAATCCATTTAGCTTATTATTCTTCGCAACGGGAATCCGATTATGCCAATCATACCCTTTATAACTACCGTGTTAAGGTAGCGTTTGAATATGTCAAACACAATGTTCATCAAGTGGAAGACTATAATAACTTCATGTCTAAGGATTCAAATGACATAACTAATATGAGATATATGTACGACATAGACCATGACATAAATCTCATACAGCGGGTCATGTCCAGTACCTTGTTCCAAACAAGTACCCATAAATCTAACATGATCATCCCATGATCATTTAGCCTTTATACTAGTACTTAACAAGTACTAGGGACGGGGATTATTATAAGTAAACATGAACAACAATAATAATCAAAACATCTCTTTATTGATATGAAATAAATGATAACAATTACAACGTTTATTAAACGTGCCTAGGGCACCACTACCAACAGTGGACACCTTATAGTGAACATGGCTTGTGTGCCACTATAATTCTTCCACCGCCTGACTCAGAAGCTACAATGGAAAACCTTATAGTGGACTTACCTGTACCACTAAAATTCTTCCATTGGCTGACTCAGAAGCTCCAATGGAAAGCCTTAGAGTGGACTTACCTGTACCACTATAATTCTTCCATTGGCTGACTCAGAAGCTCCAATGGAAAGCCTTATAGTGGACTTACCTGTACCACTATAATTCTTCCATTGGCTGACTCTACAACAAGACCAGCTGGACTTTTCACAAGAAGCACAGTAATGAATACTTGCTAAACAAAACCCGGGGCATTTAGTCCAAGAAGGAACTAAGCTAAATACATCACAAGATGCACACAAAAGATTTCTCATAAAGAGTCCATAACAAGGACATTTAGTCACAACCCAATCTTTTTCATCAACGACATAAAAGTCATACACATTCACGTTTGGATCCTAAACAACCCCAAGAACTACACAAACAATTGTCCTCTTGTACCCAAGTTAAACAAACTATCAAACCTGGAAAACAGGGGGGGTGCGCACGCCCCACCCAATAGGGTGCGCGCGCTTCCTTCCATCAGAAGCCTCACAATTTTTGGTTACTTAAGGGTGCGCGCGCCCCACCCAAAAGGGTGCGCTCGCTTCCCTTAATCAGACACTTTGCCTAGTTGATAACAATGGGGTGCGTGCGCCTCCTTATTTAGGGTGCGCGCGCCCCCTCCCATTTTGGGCCAAATCCCAGATTTCTTCTTTAGTTCATTTTTACTCCCTCCGTCCCAAAAGTATAACACATAAACTATACAACTTTAGTAACTGCCATTATGGTTACAACTTGAGTTTCTAAGCCATTCCACATCCAGCTAAAACCAATTCTATATACTCCCTTTGTCCCAAAATTACAATTATAACAAATATTACCCAAATCACAAAATTAACAAGTAGAAGTATCAAATATAAATATAATTTTTCTAATATACCAATATACTCATTTAGGGATACTTTCATACATTTCCCCGTCCCAAGAATAATAGTATAATTTTATAATATACTTATTTAACATTTAATTCAAGTTAATATTTTACCGTCCCACAAATAGGAGCATACTTTCACAAACATATACTAACATTTTCACAATATAAACATACTTCATATACTCCCTTGCATACAAACCAAGTCACTTACCCAGTATAATTATACTCCCTTTGTCCCAAATAAACAAGTATCACAAATAAATTCATTTCACAATAATTTCACCACATATCACACATATAGCAAATATATGACCATTTTACTATTTAAGGGGAATTAGTAACTTACCTATTTCCGGAAAAAGTATCGCAGAAATATGTT
Organism: Campanula takesimana; assembly: GCA_026119855.1. Classification (NCBI taxonomy): domain Eukaryota; kingdom Viridiplantae; phylum Streptophyta; class Magnoliopsida; order Asterales; family Campanulaceae; genus Campanula; species Campanula takesimana. The sequence continues at coordinate 177,104 of JAOWBW010000324.1, forward strand.
TTGTTCGGGTAGAAATGACCTACTCAACGCCCTGATCATTTTATATAATTAGTTTTTAAAACGGGTAAGTAAATAAAAAGAATTAAATCGAAATGGGTTGAACTTACTTTTTTTTCTTCGCAGAACAGAGAGAGAATTCCTTAGTGTGTGTGTGTATATGTGCGCAGAGAGAGGGAGAGGATAAGAGTGTTTTATAAAAAATCTTTTTAGAATTTTCCACTAAACCCCTCCACTTTCCTTTTGTGCAAATAAGCCCCTGAACATTAAAGTTACACTTTGGACCCTAAAGTTTCAACTAACTCATTTATTCCTTTTAATAAAATTTCTATTAACACTTTAACTACCACATATGCTCAAATAATATATGCAAGTCATAAAAATATTTTCTAACACATCAAATGCACACATAAGTTCAAATTAAAATTCCCAAAAATATAAAATAAATAGGAAAGGGTTTTGGGGTCGTTACAAAACTTGTCTCCTTTAGAAACAGGGGTGTCATGTGGTTTACAGTTTTTCATGCTAAACCTTTGTAATACCTTTTCTATATAGGCCTTTTGTGATAATCCTAAAATACCTCGTGAGCGATCACGGTGAATTTAGATTCCTAAAACAAAAGATGCGTCACCAAGATCTTTCATTTCAAATTTGTTTGAAAGAAATTTCTTAGTTTCTTTAAGAAGGTTTATATCATTACTAGCAAGCAAAATATCATCCACATATAAGACAAAAAAATAAATTTATCCCACTGAACTTATGGTATACACAATCTTCACCAAGATTCGTTTTAAAACCAAATGAAAGAATAACTTGATTAAATTTTAAATACCATTGACGAGAAGCTTGCTTGAGACCATTAATGGATTTCTTAAGTTTACAAACTAATTGATTAGTTTGATCCAAATCAGTCACCATTTCTGGTTTCTTCATATTGTTAGTTTCCTTAATGTCTCCATTGAAAAAAGCTGTCTTTACATCCATTTGATGAAGCTCAAGATCATAATGTGCTACTAGTGCCATAATGATCCTAAAATAGTTTTTAGAAGATACCAGAGAAAATGTTTATTTGTAATCAATGCCTTCTTTTTGAGTAAAACCTTTAGCGGAAAGACGAGCCTTATATCTTTCTACATTACCTTGTGAATCCTTTTTGGTATTAAAGACCGATTTACACCCAATAGGTTTCACATCTTTAGGTAATGGAACAAGATCCCAAACGTTGTTTTCTTCATGGAAGGTGAGTGGCTCATCTCCAACTAAACCTAAGTATCCTTCATTCTCGGCAAGATACGCCTCATAATCATCCGCACTCCTTCTTACTCTATTGGATCTCCTTAAGAGCACCGGTTCTTCCTGATTTTGAGGTTGTTGAATTTCATCCTCATGATCAACATTTTCATGTTGTTCAACATTTATAGGGGAGTCATTATTTTGAATTCTATGTTCCTCTTGAATTTCAGGTATAAAACCTTGTTTTCCAATGGGAACTATGGGAAGAGGTATTGAAATGGATGCCTCTTCTTCTTCAAATTCAAGACTATTCCTAATTTCCCCTCTAAATTCAACATCTTCAAAGTGTTGGTCCCTAAAGGGGCAACAAGGGTGTGAAAATCGCTAGAGGGGGGGGGGGTGAATAGCGTTTTAAAATTCTTTTCAAACCCTTTTGCAATTTAATGGCAGATGCGCACAACTCTTATTTTGGCTAAGTATAGCGCGCGGTAAGAGTGTGAAATGCACAGCGGAAGTTTAAAGCAGCTCTGCGCAGGGTATACTACGCAGAGATAAAAACGCACGCGCTAAGTATGAGGCTAAAGAGTGGCGCAAAATGGGATTCTAAGGCAAATGAGCAATAACAATTACGACATCAAAGAGTGGCAATCTGAAAGATCAAACAAAGCAGTTCATAAAAAGTTAAGCAGGGAATATGCAATAAGTAATGAACATGCTATTTGGAGAGGTTCGATCGATGAAAGATCTGCATCCTCTACCAAGATGGTTAGTCTTGGATTTCTAATGGAGATCTTATTATATGAGAGAGTATTACAAATTACAACATTTGAGCTCAATACAAACTCAAGATCTATTATCTATGAAGAACAAATCCTAGACTAAACCGGTGTATCTCAAGAAGTTAGATCAAAATAATCAAAGCTTCAAGAGGTGTGTGTGTGACAGAAATTCTGGGCTCTATGAATATGAAAGATGAAGAGCACCAAGAATTCTGGTGATATAGGCTTTGTGATATGACCAGGAGTTTTGAAGGTTTGAAGATCTTGAAGGCTGTTCTAAAGAATCTGGAAGAACTAAGCAGCAGTCTTCAGATCTTCATGGTTTTTCAGTGAAGCATGAAACTCGAGCTCTGAAGCGTAGTGGCCAACAAGAGGGGCTTGATCAAAGGTGATGATCAAGGGCCGATGAAAAGGGCTGAATCCGAAGGCGGCTTTGGAAATGAAGATGAGCAGGCTATTTATAGCTGAGAGCTTGAATATAGCCGTTGGAGCTCTGAGCAAGGACAAGGAGCTGGCACAACATGATTGGCGCGCAGCTGTCCTTTATAGCCGTTGGGGCTCTGATCAAAGATGATGACCTGGCACAATATGATTGGTGCGCAGGTGATTTAGAGCCGTTGGAGACTGAGCATGAAGACCAAATTCAAAAGCTTCTTCTAGAAGGTTGACAGCTGTCTTCACTTGAGATATTTCTTTGAAGCATGTCTCCACCAATGATTTTTGCTGAGTGTGCTTATTTTGTCGTTTGTGCACACCTCAGCTTTTTAATAAGCGTGCATCTTCTAAGCGTTTTCCAAACTTTCTAGAATGTGAGATCAGGAGATGAGGAACTTGACCAAGGTCGTGTCCGCGCACAAAAGGCATGCGCATTGCCGGCGCGCATGGATTCAGCGCATGAGCAGCATGCGCACCATGCTTGGTCACAAAAAGATCTCTTTGGAGTTTAGGAAATAAGATCTTAAAAACTGAGCAGGGTCAAGGGCTGCGCAAGATATCTATGCGCAGTAGCGACCTGCGCAGAGAACATCCTGCGCAGTGAAACGAATCCTGTTTAGGAAATCTTCGATCTTTAAAGCTTCAAGTCCTATAATCTAAGCCTATACTATAAAAAGGACTATGCTAAAAAATGAAGTTATAAAACTTCTTACATAGGGTCCTAAAGTCCATAAAAATACTCATAGGTGATGGTATCAATCAATTCTAACAAATGTAAGAGGGTTAAGTGATAAGCATACCCAACAATCTCCCCTAAATGATTGATGCCATTACCTACTATAGCAAAGGCAATTCATTTTACTTGATAATAACATGTCCATAAGAATGAGAAAGGTAAATCATACCTCAAGTCAATGCACACACTAGCCAGTGCTATAGATTTCTAATCTATCCAAAAGATTAAAAACTTACAAGATAGGAAAGATAGAAATGTCATTCAGATCATACAAATAATGTGAGATGAAGTTTTAAGTATGCGTTTAAACTGAATGTTTAAACATCATGCGTAGAAGACATGAACAGTTAAGATTATGCACATGAGTTTAAGTAATAATGCATTCAATGTTCCACAAACGAATGATTTGAATTGAACAAGGTTTTTGTGAAAGCTTTATGATGCATTCTTCTCATTAAAACTTTGAAGGATTGACTGTTACAGATTACAAGTTTTAAAGAGGAAAATCAAAAGAGGTGCGCACAAAAACAGAAGCGCACTAAATACACATAAAAGAAACATACTGCGCAACGAGAATCAAAAAGGTTCCAAAAAAATAACAAAATACTTAGGAAATCTAATCTAAGTTGATCCGTTGCAGGGCTTCGCGCATCTCATTCTGAAGACCGTTGAATTTGTTCATGAGTTCCACCTTTAAATTTTGAAATTTGTCCTGGAACTCCACAGCTTTACCAACATAAGTGTTCATTCCTCTGCGCATATCAACGTTGTCATCCACTAGCTCTCTGAACCTTGCTCTGCTGTCCGTCAGGATGGCAGTTTGCGTAGCTTCTAATCTTGAGTCGGTATGGAGGCGCTGAGTGTTGACGCTTGCTTGAATGTCTAACATTGCGTAGTCCAATTTTTCGTTGAACGCCACGGAAAAATCTGTCATGGACTTAGCAATGCATCGACGCACTTCTTCAATATTATGCGCAGAGCCTCTTTGTTCAATCTTCTCTATCTGAGCCACCATCTGAGCTTGAAGGTCATCAAATCCTCTATGTAACCCATCTGCAAGGGTTTTCTTGAGCTTTTTCAGAATGTCCCTGAGTCCACCATCAAGCGCTCCAGAGGTGCACACATTTTTGAGCTGAGCGTTGACATTTTCAAGCTGAGCGCTGATGGATTTCAGGGAGTCCAGGATAAGATGTTCCAAAGTGATAGGAACTTTTTCTTGCGCAGGCTCAGATGGACTTGCCTTTGCTTTAGCACTCTCCGTGCTTTCCTTTGCCTTTGCTTCTTCTTTGGCAGCTTTCTCCCCCTTAATGGTATCAATCTCCAAACGCTGCATATCAAGACGATATAATAAAGCAGTTTGAGCAGTAAGGAGTTGATTAAGCTGTAGTTGCGTAGCAACTTGATTCGCTTGAACAGAATTCAAGCTCTGCACGATCTGGCGCAGCTCAGCTGAAGAGGTAGGAGTCTCAGGGGCTGAAGATGGAGGTTGAACTGGAGAAGAATCACTGCTGTCGGAGGCTGCGGAACTAGTGCGGCGCTTCTTCAATCCTTTAGCGCTGCTGCGCACCTTCTGCTTGAGACGAGAAGAGATATGTGCGATATCAGCACTGGGGATGGCTTCTTGAGAGGCTTTGTGCATTTGCTCCCCCTCAACAGCATCATCATCTGAATCATCACGGAAAGCAGCCTTGCGCTTCATAGTGGTTGGCTTTGATGGAGCAGGCGCTGGAATGCTGGTAGGATCTGCCTCTTTGATAGAAATCCTTTTGGTGGATTGAACCAAAGGAATATCCTTGAGCTTTTTGCTACTGGGCGGAGCAATGCCCCTCCCCTTGCGATTGTATGCTTCTTCTGCGGTCTCTTGCGCAGCATCCGTTGAAGATCTTCCTGCACTCTTCTTGGATTTGACCACAGGAATTGGGCCTATCCAGGGTTCATTGTTGGGAGCGGCATCAGATAGCCAGATTTCATAGTAATCGGCGTTGCCTATCTCACTGCACAAATTCTGAAGGTGTACTCTGGAATAGTACTTTGCGTCGCAAGACTGCTTCTTGATTGACTTTTCTTCAACATAGGTGGCCAATTCACCATAAGTCAATAGGAGTTTGGTTAGCAGTCTGCAGTGAGTTCGGTACTTGGTCTTCCCTGCGTTCAGCTTCTTCTCATAGCTTGTCATCCCCTTCACAATCTCATTGAATATTATCTGCGGCCAGTCTAGTTGATCTTCGTTGAAGATGGCTGCGCAGTATTCCCACTGCTTTGAGATGAAATGTCCATTATTTCCGTTCTTGCAGTTGAGGGAATCTCCAATTAGGGTGCACAGGTGATACATCACCTCACCAAATTCCTTTCTATTATACATTGGCCACTTCTTGTTAAGAGAAGGGATGCCAATGAGCTTCTGAGCAAGCGCATTTTGATGAGCCTCATCATAGTTGACTGAAGAACTATCAACATTGAAGTTTAGGAGGCTGCGAATGTGATTGGGGTGAACCATTATATCACAGCGCTGAACGGTGGCCATGATCATTTTAGTTGTCTTGCCTTCAAGTTGTGCAGGAACAACTCTTGCTGTCCTGAAGAATTCATCTAACAGAGCAGGCACTATGAAGGATTGTTCAAGAGAGAATAATGGAAGAATGCCGGAGGAGCTGAGAAGATGAAGCAGATGACGGCCAATCACATCTAAAGAGAGATCTGCCTGAATAAGTTCCCAACCCAGAATGAAATAAACGTGTCCCTGCGTAAAACAATAGATAGAATTAGACAACCTATTGCTTATGGAGTTGTGCGCATATGCAAGGAATGCAGATATACCTTGGCACAAGTTCCAAAAAAAAAATTATGCGCAGAAACTAGGAAGAGGGTGCGCATTAAATAAGAATGCATACACAGAGGGATCGTGCGCACAGAAAATAAATACTAGTGAAGTGTGCGCAGAGAAATAGATACGCCTATATGCGCAGAAAGCTATGCGCAGGAAACTGTTCGCAGAGCACAAAGATGGGGGGGTGAAAAATAGACTAAATAAAATAATAAAAAAAAATATTAAGAACATGAAGAACACCCAAAAACACAGAAAAACAAAAGTTGACAAAATTCAACAAAAAGTACATCGAAATGACGGCGTGAACAGGACGAAGTCAACAATGTAAAAAGTATGGTCAACGACATTAAAACAAACCCAGAAATTCAGAAAAACGGTTCGACTGCTAAGGAAGTTACGAAGCACAGAAATTGACGAAAAACATATGTAATGACCATTGATCATGAAATAAACTACATGAAAGAATAGATCAGGCAAATACGAACACAACACAACGATCGATTTCAAAAATGATCAGTAAATAAGGGAGAAATCGAAAAAGGGAGTCTTGAGACTACCAAGAACAACAATGGCGAAAAAAAAGTTATAGTGAAACATACCATGTCTTTGACGGTGGGATGCCTTGATTGTCGTTCTACTTCTTCTTCGTGAGAGTTTCCAGAGTGCGAAGAAAAGTCGGAGATGATGATTTCTGGTTGAGTTTTAGCTTTCTTAGGAGCCATTGAAATGGTTTAGAAAGAAGGAAGGTTGAGGTTGAAGATAACGAATAGGGAATAAGAAATGAGGCTTTAGAGCAGAGGTTAGAAAGAGAGTGAGAAAATTTAGAGGGAAGAGATAAGTAGAGAGAGAAACGGTTTAAGTAGGGAAGGAGAAGTAAGGCGCATGATAGCTACGAAATGTTTGAGAAAATGTGCAGTGGCGCAGGATAGCAATACCACGTGTCACAAAAGGGAACGCGCGTGCGCAGGCCTATGCGCGCGTGTGCGTGAAGTTCTAAGCCGGTCACTGTCAAGTCGACTTCCTCATAAATGGTGAGTCAGTGAAAGGACGGGCGCACGTTAGCAGGGTGACGTGGCCGAATGGGGAATGCGCGTGCGCAGTCTTTGCGCGCGCGTGTGTCAGCGAAAAGAGGCTGACGGCTGTCGCATCACCTTCCTCATTAAATGGTGAGCAGGCATACGAAAGCAGGCGCTGTCACAATCGCAGTTTGCATTAAATGACAAAGGGACATGCGCAAGGGTAAAAAGGTAATTTCCCAAGAAAATTCAAAAAATAAAAGCGCGGGAAAATTTGAATTACACAAGTACCCTTGTGACTCAGCTTTGACTTTTCAGTCAAGGACCTATGTGCAAAATCTAATGAATAGAACACTTACCTGCGATCCACGATGATTTGCGCATGGATAGTTATGCGCAGCGCATTGATAGCGCAGAGATTCTGTAAATCTCAGAACAGTAGTTTCATGCGCAGACAGTTGTTTGCGCAGGAGTTGCATAGGGCGCATGAAACTTAACCTATTTTGCACACTTATCAAACAAATACATTAGTATCAATAAATCATATGGACAGGTTAGCTAAGATTAAGCATACCCATTTCTCCTTTCAAGAGATCACTTGTTAATTCTTGAGGAGATGATATTAGATGTTGATGAGCTTGGTAATAGTGCTTGGCAGGATTGACAAACTACTATGGTGGACATATTATCGCAGAGAGTTGGATAATTCTCTTCATGAATCCCATAGTCCACAGGTTGTTGCTTCATCCATAAGATTTGGCAGCAGCAGCTTTTACCAGCAATATATTCTGCTTCAGTAGTGGAGATGGACACAGCAGCTTGTCTCTTGCTTGACCATGCTAAGTCGACTTCCAAGGAAATGACCAGTTCCACTTGTGCTCTTCCTGTCAATTGTGCACGCTGCGTAGTCCGCATCTGAATAACCTACAAGTTTAAAGTTCGAATCTTTGGTGTACCAAAGTCCAAGGTTAACAGAGCTAAAAATATATCTAATACTTTTTACAGCAGTTATGTGTGCTTCAGAAGAATTAGAGTGATAGTGTGCACATATCCAGTCAACATAATATCTTGGCCATCTAGCAGAAGATAAAGGAGAGTTAATCATACCTAGATATAGTCTGATCAACTTTACCTTTTAAGTCTGTTAAATTTGTTGCTTGTGGCCATTGGAGTGTCGTATGCTTTAGCATTCAAGTCCAAACTTCTTGATTAAGTTCCTAGTGTACTTGACTTGATTTGCAAGGATGCCATCATTCAATTGATTGATTTTAAGCCCGAGGAGGAAAGTGATTTCTCCCATCATGCTCATCTCAAACTTGCTTTTCATTTGCTTTTCAAAGCGCTTACAAAAAGACTCATTAGTAGAACCAAATATAATATCACCGACAAAAATTTGAACAAGTAAAGAATGATCATTATGCTTGGTAATAAAAAGAGTTATATCGATTTTACCGCACTTGAAGCCTTTCTCTAGTAGGAATTTTGATAGCGTATTGTACCATGCTCTTGGAGTTTGCTTAAGACCATACAAAGGTTTCTTGCTTTGATTCTATGATGCTACCATTCTTATCCATCTTGTTTCCGAACACCCATTGAAGCGCTAAATATTGGTTGAGCTTTTCTTGCACTTCTTGCATAGCATCAATTTATCTTAGAATATGGAGCACTCTATCAATCTTCTTTGATCCGACATGAGAGATAAACGAATGCTACACCGCAAAGTTTGATGCTCTCGATGTGCGAATCCCTATATTGATGATAGGAATACGAAGATCAATGGGAATTTCATTTGCTTCAGCATCACGATCATTTAAAGGTGATTTGTTGAAGTGGAGAAACATCATGCGCAGAAGGAGGTGTTTGCGCATCAGGAGTTGCAACTCCAGGCGCAGCATTTATAGTATGCGCATGAGATGGACTGATTCTGAATCTGCTTGATCTATGTCCTGTGCAGGAATAGAATTACTGCGCACCTGTCTACAAGGCTCAGCAGAGTCATCAGAATCATTGGGAGCCAAATGTGGCTCAAGAAGAGAATGCTTATCAAAATGTAGCATGTACAGATACTAAAATGACTAGAGATTTATCTTATTAAGATCATGAAAAGCTTATAGAATGATTGGCATACCCAACGAGAATACCTTCATCTGCTTAGGCGTCGAATTTTACTTCAATAGCGTTTGCAGCCAAAGAACTTGAAGAAAGTAATGTTGGGCGCTTTCTCTCTCTCCATAGATCGTATGGAGTATTGATGTAGGCTTTGTTGATGAGGGATCTATTCCTGAGTAAAACATGCACCGATGACAGGTTTTTCCCAGAAATACATTTAGAAGTACTGCTTCTACTAACATTGTTTTATCCATCCTCAATCAACGAGTGATTCTTTCCACAACGCCATTTTGTTACAGAACTCCAGCAGCAGAGAAATTGTGAAGAATACCATTTGTTGGTTCTTGTTGGTTCTCACAATATTGAGCGACATCGTTGTTCATAAATTCTGTTCCATTGAAGTGTCGAACTCTATTGACGTCTTCTATGTTTGGAGATTTAGAAAGAGAGCAGCCAGGATATCATTAGAGATACCACAGGTTGGTCCAAAGCTTCGCGGTAGTGAGCGGTCCAAACATATGAGGTGAAGCGGATGTAAGCGTTTTGACATCGGAGCAATCTTGCTGGAGGAAAACTGCTCAGGTTGCTTACTAAGCTGGCATGGTGCTTATACCATTGCTAGCTACATTCACTTAAGCTTATTGCTACAAAACAAGGATTAGTAATAGAAATTATAGCGGTAAGATCAAATAGATTAGAAAGTGGTCTTACGAGTCCTTGTGAGCAAAGTTAGTCCAGAAACGCCATTTTTGATGTAACAGCGTTGAAGTGATATGGCATTCCAGAACTTTATTTCATAATTGTGATATGGAGAGCAGGTTGCTTGAGGCTTAATCTTTTATGATTAGTCCAAATCCAATTATGTGCCCTTTGTTGTTGTCACCATACATTACTGAGTGATCTCTTCCTTCGTGCGTACCTTTAAGAGTGTTGACATCTCTAGTAGTGTCTAGAATCCACTGTCGATATGGACGTCGACTCTAAAACCAAAACTATGAAATACCGAAGTTAAAAATTCCATTTGACTCCAAAAGGTGATGATCCAAAGTTTTACAAAATTAAGTTTAATACAACCAATTACAACTATCATAAACTCCCACAAGTTTATGCCCAACAAAATAAAAATATACAATTCTTAAAGACGTCATTGATTGGTACAACTACCCCAAAATGGTTACACATTTACATAATGGAAACCAACCTATATCAACCTTTCCCAAAAGAATGGATCCACACTCGACGTCCTCTTTCTCGTGATCAGCGAGACTAATCCTTAGCACCTGGGGGGGGGTTAAGGAAAAACAAAGATAAAAGAAAAGGGGGTGAGATAAATCTCAATAAGTTACTAATGCAACTACATGACATGCTATGATGCAATAAGCAATAAACAATCATGATTATCACATAGCACATAGCAATCATCATATATCAGATAGCAGCGGAAATAAACACATAACAAAGGATATAGCCAAGGTTTTCCAAACCGGAACATCCAAATAAAGGATCGCTGCGCAGCTTCGATAATCAACAATCATCATCTTCATAATAGCATGAAAGTCGAAGAGAAAACCCCGGTACCGGAACCAATAACCAAAGGAGTGTCACAAGGGACGGGAGACATGCCACAAAGTCATGCTCCAAGAAGCTAAAATGCACACAAAGGAGCTAGCTCTTCTCACATCCAAGGCCAATCTGGAGGAGGGTAATAATGGGGCAAAACAATGGTAAACCTCACAATGGACTTGGCCGTGCCATCATAATGTTTCGCATCGCCCAAACACACACAAAATACCAGCTGGACTTTCACGTAAAGGCTAAGTAATAAAATACTAGCACGATAAACAACAAAGGATTCCAAAGTAGGGAATCATGCCAAGAAGTCACCAAGAAAGTGAAATGAACCAACAATACCCAATAAAGGTGCTTCAAAATCCCAATCAACAATTAATGAATTTCAAACACAAACTTGATCACAAAGGACCCAATTATATCACTAAAGTGTGCTACAATGATTACTAAGGTCAACTAGAAGGACACCCAAGACTTAGACCAAAACGTGTTCTTCACTCACAACTTAACAACCAATGTAAAACCTTCAGAGGTCTGTGCGGCCGCCCAAAAGGGTATGTGCGGTCGCCCAAATAGCTCTCAAACACGACCAAAAGCTTTCAGATAGTTGTGCGGTCGCCCAGGAAATTTTGTGCGGCCGCCCAATGTTCTGAATTTCTGGAAATCGGGAAGAACAACATGGGTTCTTCCATTTTCAAACCCAAAACACATTCAACCAAAATCCAACCTTCCAACTTATATACTAATGTACCAAAACAACTTATAAGTCTAAAAAGACTCAAACAACAACATTTAACACCCAAAATCAAGAATCAAACCCAACATTCAAGATTTCACCATTTTTGATCAAAACCCAAAATAAATTCCCAATAAATGCAAAACCCAACCAAACTTCAAATATAACACATAAAACATCATATAAACATGATATGAACATTTTAGCATCAAAATGGGGGAAAAGTAACTTACTTGCAAATTCTCAAAGTTGATGGATTTCAATTCTTTTTGGCTTCCTACGATCCTATCGACGATCTAAACAATGTTCACGTTTTAAGAAATGAGAGAAGATGAGAGGAAGAAGGAGAAAATTAAGAGAGAAGGAAGATGAAGAAAAACTTACCTCAATAGCTAGAGAGAGAGAGAGAGATGGCTGGAAAGTGAGAAATGGGGGGGGGGTGGAGTGTATGAGGGAGAAGGAGGTGATGGGAAGGAGTAGGGAGGGAGTAGGGGATGATTTAAAAGGTTACACTTAGGCCCCCTCCACAACACTACACAAAATTTCTACACTCCCTACTAACAATTAAGACCCAACAATACTACACTAACCCAAAAGACCAAAACAAAATGCTAGGCATATTTTATTATAACACATAAATTGCACACATAAATATTTAAATAAATAATAATTTAAATAAATAAACAAGCAAATAAATAAATAAATAAATAATTATTTACTACAAATAAAATAGAGCCTAGATTTCGGGTCGTGACATTCACTCCCCCTTAAAGAAAATTCGACCCGAATTTTAATGAGACTTACCTTAAGCAAAAAGCCACGGAAATTTTCTCTCGATCTCATCACGAAGCTCCCACGTCGACTCCTAGATATTATGATTCCTCCAAAGAACTCGAACCAACGCAATACTTTTGCTCCTCAACTCTTGGACTTTGGAATCTAGGATCCGAACCGGTCGTTCCTCATAAGTCATATCGGGCTCAATATCTTCCGGTATCCTCGGTAACACGTGAGAGGGATCATGAACATACTTCCGAAGCATAGAAACGTGGAAAACATTGTGCAACCGGTCCAAAGATGGCGGTAATGCGAGTCGATACGCAAGAAGTCCAACCTTTCCCAAAACCTCAAACGGGCCAATAAACCTCGGAGCCAATTTGCCTTTCTTCCCAAACCTACGAATACCCACCTTCAGAGATACTTTCAAGAATACCAAATCAGCAATCTGAAAACTAAGATCTCGCCTTCGGTTATCTGCGTAGCTCTTATGACGACTCTGGGCTGTCTTCAATCTATCCCGGATAACTTTAACTTTCTCAACCGAATCCCGAAGCAAATCAATACCCAAAACTTTCGCTTCACCAACCTCATCCCAACAAATAGGCGATCTACACTTCCTTCCATACAAGGCCTCAAACGGTGCCATCTCGATACTAGCCTGATAACTGTTATTGTAAGAGAATTCCACTAACGGTAGGTGCGAATCCCAAGAATCGGAAAAGTCTATCGAACACGCTCGCAACATATCCTCCAAAATCTGAATAGTCCTCTCGGATTGACCATCGGTCTGAGTATGAAAAGCCGTACTGAATCGCAAATCTGTACCCAAAGCTTCCTGAAACGCCTTCCAGAATCTAGAAGTAAATCTCGGGTCTCGATCTGACATAATACTAACCGGAACCCCATGCAATCTAACAATCTCATCAATATAAAGGGTCGCAAGCTTCTCCATCGAATATCTGATATCAATAGGCAAGAAATGGGCACTCTTGGTCAATCTATCCACTATTACCCAAACACTGTCATACTTCCTACGGGTACGAGGCAGTCCCGTAACGAAATCCATAGTCACATGCTCCCATTTCCACTCGGGAATCTCTAACGGCTGAAGCAATCCCGCGGGTCTCTGATGTTCGGCTTTGACCTGCTGGCACGTTAAACACCTCGATACATACTCCGCTATTTCCCTTTTCATATTAATCCACCAAAATTGTTGCTTCTAATCCTGATACATCTTCGTACTACCTGGATGAATAGTATACTTCGATTTGTGGCCCTCATCAAGAACTCTCTGTTTAATTCCATCAACATCCGGAACACACAATCTTCCACGGAAAGTCAAAACTCCACTCGAACTCGATGAAAAATCCTCGAAGTTCTTTTCCTTCAATTTACCCATTATCTTCACCAACTCGGGATCTTCTTTCTGAGCCTCTTTTATCCTCTGAATTAGGGTCGGAGACACCCTAATATTCGCAAAAATAGCCCCATGTCTCGATTCACGAGGAGACCAATCTCGAACATCCTCAAGCATTTTCCATTCACGAACCATCATCGAGGCCACATAAAACTTCCTACTAATCGCATCGGCTACCACATTCGCCTTCCCCGGATGATAAGAAATCGTGCAATCATAATCCTTCAATAATTCCATCCATCGACGCTGTCGGTTGTTCAACTCTTTCTGGGAGAAAAGGTACTTCAAACTCTTGTGATCGGTAAAAATCTCAAACTTCGCTCCATAAAGATAGTGCTTCCATTTGTACAACGCAAAGACAATAGCCGCTAACTCCATATCATGAGTCGGGTAATTCTGCTCACTTGGGGTCAACTTCCTCAAAGCATACGCAATTAGTTTCCCATTCTGCATCAACACACAACCCAAACCCTCTTTCGAAGCATCACTGTAAAACACTAGGCCATCGCTCCCATTAGGCAAATTCAAGATCGGTGCGGTAGTCAACCTCTTCTTCAATTCCTCAAAACTCTTGTCACATTTCTCGGTCCACACAAACGGAACATTCTTCCGGGTCAACTGAGTCATCGGAGTAGCAATCCTCGAAAACCCTTCAATAAACCTTCGGTAATAACCGGCTAAACCAAGAAAGCTTCTAATCTCTGTCACTGATTCGGGTCTCTTCCAATCCACTATAGCCTCTATCTTGGAAGGATCTACAGAAATCCCATCTTTCGAAATAACATGACCCAGAAATGACACCTTCTCGAGCCAAAATTCACATTTACTGAACTTCGCAAATAATTTCTCCCTCGCAAGGACGGATAAAACTGTCCTCAAATGCTGCACGTGCTCCTCTCGAGATTTCGAATAAACAAGAATGTCGTCGATGAAGACTACCACGAACGAGTCAAGATAAGGATGGAAAACTCGGTTCATCAAATCCATAAACACGGCCGGCGCGTTAGTCAACCCAAACGGCATAACCAAGAACTCATAATGACCGTAACGAGTGCGAAAAGCAGTCTTCGGAATATCCTCCGATTGAACCTTCAACTGATGGTACCCACTCCTCAAATCAAGTTTAGAGAAAACCACGGACCCTTGAAGCTGATCAAACAAATCATCAATATGGGGTAGGGGGTATTTATTCTTCACCGTAACCTGATTCAACTTCCGGTAATCTATGCACAATCTCAACGAACCATCTTTCTTCGGCACAAACAAAACCGGTGCTCCCCACGGGGAAACACTAGGGCGGATAAACCCTCGATCAAGCAACTCTTGCAACTGAACCTTTAATTCTTTCAATTCTGCGGGAGCTAACCTATAAGGTGCTTTCGAAATCGGAGCCGTACCCGGCAAAAGATCTATACAAAACTCAATCTCACGATCGGGAGGCATATCATACTCGGTAGAGAAAACATCGGGAAATTCCCGAACTACCCGAACACTATCAAAACTAGGGGATTCTTTCCTAGTATCAAGAACACTAGCCAAATACCCCTCACAACCACTATGCAATAATTTTCTCGCTTTCATAAAAGAAATTAAGCGAACCTTTCTACCCAGAGGACTAGCCTCAAACACAAATTTAGGCACATCGGGAATAGAAAAAGTAACAGTTTTCTTACGGCAATCAACAGAAGCATGAAACTTGATCAACCAATCCATACCCAAAATGACATCAAAGTCTTGGATAGGAAGAACTACCAAATCCGCACAAAGGACTCGACCACAAATAACCACGTCACAAGCACGAAAGACTCGATCAGAAATCAAGCATTCTCCTATAGGGGTCGACACCTCTAGCACGTACGGTAAAGACTCGAATGCAACATTTAACATGGAAGCAAATTGCACAGAAATGTATGAATGAGATGATCCTGGATCTACTAACGCTCGTGCGCTCACATTAGACACAGAAACAATACCTCCAATAACGGATGGATCATCGGTAGCTTGTTGTTGATTCATGGCATAAACCTTTCCTTGAACCTTGGGCTTCCCGGTAGCATCCCTTTTCTGACCCTGATTATTACCAACTCCTGACCCGGATGCTTGTACTCTACCTCTCGGGCAATCTTTTACAAAGTGACCCATTTGACCACAATTGGTGCACCTTCCTTTCTTCTTCCAACAACGGTCTTCAGAATGACCTTCCTTTTGACAATACGAACAAAGCCTCCTAATTTGGCTCCCTTGGTTCCCGGAAGTGGTACCCGGGTTCCTTGGGGTCGGTTGCCCTTGGGACTGAGATTGTCCCCCAAAGTTACCTCGGTTATCGGAACGGTGTTGTGGCTTGCCTTGAGTTACTTGCTTACTCGGGTTAGCTACCTCGGTCTTCCTTTTATGCTCCCCGATATCTTGCTCTATCAAATAGGCTCGGTCCACCGCATCTTGGAATGTCACAATCCGTTGAGCAATAAGTTGAGTACGAATGGAGGTCTTCAATCCCCGAATAAACCTCATAGCCTTTTGTTCCTCGGTCCTCACTAAATAGTCGCAATACCGGGCTAATTCTATGAACTTAGCCGAGTATTGTGCTATAGACAACACACCTTGCTCCAAGTTGAGTAGCTCGATCTCCTTTCGGTTTTGATCAACCACCGGAATGAAATGCTCCTTGAATTTGCGCACAAACAACTCCCACGCATACACCGTGTGAGTATCATCCCAAGTAGCTTTAATACCTTTCCACCAATGCTCGGCGGCTCCCACAAGCTTGTAAGCCGTGAACCGGACCTTGTCCTCATCCGAACACCCAAATACATGATAAATCTTCTCCATAGACTCAATCCACAACTCAGCCTTCCTTACATCGGGTTCCCCATTGAATTCAACCGGTTTCAACTTAAAGAATTGCTCCAAGCCATAACGGGGTGGTGCTTGTTCTACCCTCGGACCTTGATCATGTATGGCCTTCATGGCCGCCTCGAACATGCCTTGAAACATAGCACGTGCTTCTTCCCTTGTATCATTCTGATTCTGTGCCCCGCTAGTACCTCCTCTGTTTCTTCTTCCAGACATTGAGAACAATTACCTGCATAAGACATCAACCGTTAATCACTCCGCACACTACTACCCACCTAGGTCACACTAATCCACCTAGACTTATACTTAGAGCCAATGCCATAGCTCTGATACCAACTGTCGCGACCCCGGACCCCGAGGGCCCGAGACCGCGATCTGGACGTCGACTCTAAAACCAAAACTATGAAATACCGAAGTTAAAAATTCCATTTGACACCAAAAGGTGATGATCCAAAGTTTTACAAAATTAAGTTTAATAAAACCAATTACAACTATCATAAACTCCCACAAGTTTATGCCCAACAAAATAAAAATATACAATTCTTAAAGACGTCATTGATTGGTACAACTACCCCAAAATGGTTACACATTTACATAATGGAAACCAACCTATATCAACCTTTCCCAAAAGAACGGATCCACACTCGACGTCCTCTTTCTCGTGATCAGCGAGACTAATCCTTAGCACCTGGGGGGGGGTTAAGGAAAAACAAAGATAAAAGAAAAGGGGGTGAGATAAATCTCAATAAGTTACTAATGCAACTACATGACATGCTATGATGCAATAAGCAATAAACAATCATGATTATCACATAGCACATAGCAATCATCATATATCAGATAGCAGCGGAAATAAACACATAACAAAGGATATAGCCAAGGTTTTCCAAACCGGAACATCCAAATAAAGGATCGCTGCGCAGCTTCGATAATCAACAATCATCATCTTCATAATAGCATGAAAGTCGAAGAGAAAACCCCGGTACCGGAACCAATAACCAAAGGAGTGTCACAAGGGACGGGAGACATGCCACAAAGTCATGCTCCAAGAAGCTAAAATGCACACAAAGGAGCTAGCTCTTCTCACATCCAAGGCCAATCTGGAGGAGGGTAATAATGGGGCAAAACAATGGTAAACCTCACAATGGACTTGGCCGTGCCATCATAATGTTTCGCATCGCCCAAACACACACAAAATACCAGCTGGACTTTCACGTAAAGGCTAAGTAATAAAATACTAGCACGATAAACAACAAAGGATTCCAAAGTAGGGAATCATGCCAAGAAGTCACCAAGAAAGTGAAATGAACCAACAATACCCAATAAAGGTGCTTCAAAATCCCAATCAACAATTAATGAATTTCAAACACAAACTTGATCACAAAGGACCCAATTATATCACTAAAGTGTGCTACAATGATTACTAAGGTCAACTAGAAGGACACCCAAGACTTAGACCAAAACGTGTTCTTCACTCACAACTTAACAACCAATGTAAAACCTTCAGAGGTCTGTGCGGCCGCCCAAAAGGGTATGTGCGGTCGCCCAAATAGCTCTCAAACACGACCAAAAGCTTTCAGATAGTTGTGCGGTCGCCCAGGAAATTTTGTGCGGCCGCCCAATGTTCTGAATTTCTGGAAATCGGGAAGAACAACATGGGTTCTTCCATTTTCAAACCCAAAACACATTCAACCAAAATCCAACCTTCCAACTTATATACTAATGTACCAAAACAACTTATAAGTCTAAAAAGACTCAAACAACAACATTTAACACCCAAAATCAAGAATCAAACCCAACATTCAAGATTTCACCATTTTTGATCAAAACCCAAAATAAATTCCCAATAAATGCAAAACCCAACCAAACTTCAAATATAACACATCAAACATCATATAAACATGATATGAACATTTTAGCATCAAAATGGGGGAAAAGTAACTTACTTGCAAATTCTCAAAGTTGATGGATTTCAATTCTTTTTGGCTTCCTACGATCCTATCGATGATCTAAACAATGTTCACGTTTTAAGAAATGAGAGAAGATGAGAGGAATAAGGAGAAAATTAAGAGAGAAGGAAGATGAAGAAAAACTTACCTCAATAGCTAGAGAGAGAGAGAGAGATGGCTGGAAAGTGAGAAATGGGGGGGGGGGGTGGAGTGTATGAGGGAGAAGGAGGTGAGGGAAGGAGTAGGGAGGGAGTAGGGGATGATTTAAAAGGTTACACTTAGGCCCCCTCCACAACACTACACAAAATTTCTACACTCCCTACTAACAATTAAGACCCAACAATACTACACTAACCCAAAAGACCCAAACAAAATGCTAGGCATATTTTATTATAACACATAAATTGCACACATAAATATTTAAATAAATAATAATTTAAATAAATAAACAAGCAAATAAATAAATAAATAATTATTTACTACTAATAAAATAGAGCCTAGATTTCGGGTCGTGACATTTTCTGCTTGTTGAAACATTAACTTGCGCTCTATAGCAGAGTTATCTTTTAAGATCAGCACACTTTGAGAGATTCCTTGCGCGGCTGCGGAGTTGGTAATGACGCAGGTTCTGTCAGGTTAGCTCTGGCAGATAGGTACTTGACATTCTGTCTGCTTGGTAAAGGTGTCCCATTTCCACTAGAGTGATGGGATCTTTCTTTGATTGTCCTTGGCGCATGCTCAGGTTCCATTTCAGAAACAACTTTTGAATCATTGTCAGCATTTGCCATTAAGCAGAGCAGTCCATTTTCAGAATCAGCATCATTGTCTTCAGTGTCAAGTCTCCGAGTCTTTAGCTCCTTTTCTGCGCAGTTCTCCTCAGCAACCATTCTGCACTGCTTTGATGCTTTGTGCGCAGGGTTGCTTTTCCTTGTACTCGAATTTTGGAGAAGGCATTGAAGCGTAATGTCCTGGCTTTCTGAATTTGATATGAGGTTTGAGCAGGCGCAGGAATATGTGAAAAGTTAGCCATTGCCCTAGATTTGAAGCCATATTGAATCGGCACCCAAGCTGTTAAGCTTGAAAACAGAAACATGTTTTATGAAGGTGTTTGCTCTGATACCACTTGTTGGTCCCTAAAGGGGCAACAAGGGTGTGAAAATCGCTAGAAGGGGGGGTGAATAGCGTTTTAAAATTCTTTTCAAACCCTTTTGCAATTTAATGGCAGATGCGCACAACTCTTATTTTGGCTAAGTATAGCGCGCGGTAAGAGTGTGAAATGCACAGCGGAAATTTAAAGCAGCTCTGCGCAGGGTATACTGCGCAGAGATAAAAACGCACGCGCTAAGTATGAGGCTAAAGAGTGGCGCAAAATGGGATTCTAAGGCAAATGAGCAATAACAATTACGACATCAAATAGTGGCAATCTGAAAGATCTAACAAAGCAGTTCATAAAAAGTTAAGCAGGGAATATGCAATAAGTAATGAAGATGCTATTTGGAGAGGTTCGATCGATGAAAGATCTACATCCTCTACCAAGATGGTTAGTCTTGGATTTCTAATGGAGATCTTATTATATGAGAGAGTATTACAAATTACAACATTTGAGCTCAATACTAACTCAAGATCTATTATCTATGAAGAACAAATCCTAGACTAAACCGGTGTATCTCAAGAAGTTAGATCAAAATAATCAAAGCTTCAAGAGGTGTGTGTGTGACAGAAATTCTGGGCTCTATGAATATGAAAGATGAAGAGCACCAAGAATTCTGGTGATATAGGCTTTGTGATATGAGCAGGAGTTTTGAAGGTTTGAAGATCTTGAAGGCTGTTCTAAAGAATCTGGATGAACTAAGCAGCAGTCTTCAGATCTTCATGGTTTTTCAGTGAAGCATGAAACTCGAGCTCTGAAGCATAGTGGCCAACAAGAGGGGCTTGATCAAAGGTGATGATCAAGGGCCGATGAAAAGGGCTGAATCCGAAGGCCGCTTTGGAAATGAAGATGAGCAGGCTATTTATAGCTGAGAGCTTGAATATAGCCGTTGGAGCTCTGAGCAAGGACAATGAGCTGGCACAACATGATTGGCGCGCAGCTGTCCTTTATAGCCGTTGGGGCTCTGATCAAAGATGATGACCTGGCACAATATGATTGGTGCGCAGGTGATTTAGAGCCGTTGGAGACTGAGCATGAAGACCAAATTCAAAAGCTTCTTCTAGAAGGTTGACAGCTGTCTTCACTTGAGATATTTCTTTGAAGCATGTCTCCACCAATGGTTTTTGCTGAGTGTGCTTATTTTGTCGTTTGTGCACACCTCAGCTTTTTAATAAGCGTGCATCTTCTAAGCGTTTTCCAAACTTTCTAGAATGTGAGATCAGGAGATGAGGAACTTGACCAAGGTTGTGTCCGCGCACAAAAGGCATGCGCATTGCCGGCGCGCATGGATTCAGCGCATGAGCAGCATGCGCACCATGCTTGGTCACAAAAAGATCTCTTTGGAGTTTAGGAAATAAGATCTTAAAAACTGAGCAGGGTCAAGGGCTGCGCAAGATATCTATGCGTAGTGGCGACCTGCGCAGAGAACATCCTGCGCAGTGAAACGAATCCTGCTTAGGAAATCTTCGATCTTTAAAGCTTCAAGTCCTATAATCTAAGCCTATACTATAAAAAGGACTATGCTAAAAAATGAAGTTATAAAACTTCTTACATAGGGTCCTAAAGTCCATAAAAATACTCATAGGTGATGGTATCAATCAATTCTAACAAATGTAGGAGGGTTAAGTGATAAGCATACCCAACACAAAGAACCTAGCATTTCCTGTTTCACAAAAGGTTCTTGTTTTCGGGTTGTAAAATTTATAGCCCCTAGATCTCTCGGCATACCCCATAAAGTAACTACTAGCAGTCTTAGCGTCCAGTTTGCCCTCATTAGGCCTATAAGGCCTAGCTTCTGCTGGACAACCCTATACATGAAGATGATTTAAGGGTTTCTTATTCATCCATAATTCATAAGGGGATTTATTAGTAGCCTTAGAGGGAGCTCTATTGGGAATATAAGTTGCGGTTTTTAATGCATCGCCCCACAATGAGTGTGGTAAAGAAGTACAAGAAATCATACTTCTTACCATATCATTAAGGGTTCTATTACGTCTCCCAGCTATACCATTCATGCTAGGCGTACCCGGCATAGTGTAGTGAGGGACAATCCCACACTCTTCAAGATAGCGAGCAAAAGGACCCAGACGTTGTTTCCCCGAACCGTCATTCCGACTGTAGTATTCACCACCACGATCGGATCTAACGTTCTTAATAGTCTTTCCAAGTTGATTTTCAACTTCAGCTTTAAAAGACTTGAAACGTCCAATGATTGAGACTTTTCATGAAGTAAATAAATGTACCCATAACGAGAGTAGTCGTCTATGAACGTAATAAAATATTGTTGACCATTCCATGAAGGGGTAGTGAATAGCCCACAAATATCCGTATGAATTAGTTCTAAGACGCTTGATGCTCTCGAGGATACTTTTCTTTTAGTGTTTGTAAATTTTCCTTTAAGGTATTCAATGCAAAAGTCTTTTTCCGGAGTATCAAGCTTGTTTAAGATTCCCTCGGGACACAAGCTTATCAATTCTCCTTTTGGAGATATGACCCAAACACCTATGCCATAAGGTATAACAATTTTCACTTGATAACTTTCGCTTTCTACTTTTGGTTTCATTTTTATAGGACTCATTTATTGTTTGAATAGTGTCAAGCAAATAAAGATTATCATTACTTGACAAAGTACTTGTACCAACAACTTTGGAATTAAAATAAAGATCACATTTATTATTACCAAACGAATAAGAATAACCTTCCTTGTCCAATACTGTGATAGATATTAAATTCCGTCTAAATGACGGTGCAATAAATGTATTATTTAATACAAAATAATAGCAGTACTTAACAATAACCTAAAGGTCCATATGCCTATTACTTCAACCGGATTCCCAGCTCCCATATAGATGTATCTCCCATCTTCACTGAGTTTTCGGTAATTCAGGCAACCCTGCATAGACATACTTATGTGAGTTGTTGCACCAGAATCCAACCACCATGTATATGTAGGAATTGAAACAAAATTAGCCTCAGTACAAACAAGACCAAATGACATACCTTTCTTAGCACGCTAAGCATGATACTTAGGGAAGTCGAACTTCATGTGAGTGAGGTCCTTGCAAAAGAAGCATTTCTTAACTTTTTGATCATCAGATGATCCCTTAGGCTTCTTATTACTTGCAACTGCAATTTCCTTCCCTCTTCTCTTTGTCCCATAAGAAGAGGTAGATGCCAAATGAGCACTTTCGATTTTAAATTGCTTTAACATATCTTCCTCTTGTGTCACATGTGAAATTAATTCATTAATATTCCACTTTTCTTTTTGACAATTATAGGTCACCTCAAAGTGACCAAATTGATGAGGAAGAGAGATCAAAACCAAATGCACGAGTAAATCTTCTGATAACTCTAACTTAAGTGCTTTCAGTTTTATCGATAGGTGAAGCATTTCCAAAATATACTCCCTTAAGTTCCCGGTACCCTTATACCTCATGGAAACAAGCGTCCTCAAGGAAGCACTTGTTTCCGGCTTATCGATTTTTGCAAAGCGTTCCTCAAGGGTATCAAGAAATGTTTTAGCATCAACATCCTCGGAGACACTGTTCAAAAAAGTCTCCTGGACAACATTTTTCATGATCATTAGGCTCACGCGGTTGGAGCGTTTCCACTTCTCAGCACTTAAGCGATCTTCTTGAGTGCTTTGATCAGTGAAAGGAATAGGAAACGGTTCCCTTAATGCGAGATCTATGTCCATACAGCCTAAGATCATTGTTATTTGGTTTTTCCAAGTTTTAAAGTTAGTGCCATTAAGCATCGGTACGGTACTCATCGCAGCAGTTATAGATGAAGCATTAAGTAAATCTGTTGGAATTCGGGAACAAAAGTGAATACAAAACATGTATAAGTAACTACATAATGAATAAATGATTAATTATATCAATGAAATCCATCAATAAGGCAATCAACATGACATCAAAACTTATCTTTGGATTGCGAGTTGATTCATAAATGATTGCCTTAAGGTAACCAATAATTTGAACAATGTTTTAATCAAATGCTTAATCTTCCTTTGGGCCGACTTAAGCATCTAACAAAAACAACTTAATGTTCATTTTACTTGTTACCACATGAATGTATAAATTTAGTCAAATAACAAGATCTTCTTTGAAAAATTCATGTTACTCACATATTA
Organism: Campanula takesimana; assembly: GCA_026119855.1. Taxonomy (NCBI): domain Eukaryota; kingdom Viridiplantae; phylum Streptophyta; class Magnoliopsida; order Asterales; family Campanulaceae; genus Campanula; species Campanula takesimana. The sequence goes on from JAOWBW010000324.1 coordinate 200,825, forward strand.
ACTTATACATTCAACACTTTAACAATTTCGGATTTAAATAACGTGAATTACTTTGGCGATAATATTATTTAAAAGATGTATAAAATTGTTTAAGCATATAATTAATCACAACTTTATGGTTTGAAAAATATATGTCTTGCTCAAGAAGGGGTAAACAAAATGTGCAAAACCTTAAAATAAAAGCCTATGAATAGTGCACTGTCAGATTGGAAAAATCCTTAGGGTCTGGCCGGACCAAGCCTAACACCCGGCCGCACCATTTCCTTAGGTCCCACTGGGGAGAGACTGAGACCCGACCGGACTACACTCAGGTCTGACCAAAAAATACAAAACACCCGCCCGGACCAATCCACTAGGTCTGACCGGACCTAACATAGTACCCGGCCAGACCATCCAGTCCCAGGTAGCACCGTTTCAAGCTTGCTTTGCTGAACTTTTCCAAATTTTTGACAAAACAATGAACAACAAGTAGATCCACAAGTCTATACATTATACAATGCATAGCCATGCTATTTAGGGATAATCTTGTTTTTAAAACAACATGATCAAGCAAGTTGATCCACATAGTTTATGCATTACACACAACTATGTTATGAAGGGATAATCTTGCTTGAACCATTGTGTTCATTGAACAAAACTTCAAAACTTTTCATAATTTTAGATGATGAATATCAGCACTCTATCAACGAATTAGAGCCTCTAAACAACATCAAAACTTGATGATTCAACAGAATAAATGAATCAAAATGAAGAAGAAACTCAAACTTAAACCAGAATTTGAGCGGCCTCTGATACCAATTGTTGGAACAATCTATATTCACTAATGCCATAAACTCAATTATGGAATAAGTTAGAGAGGGGAGATGAAGGCGGAAGCGTAATACCTGTTGAATCCATATTGATGTTGCTTTAGGGAGAAAGATGAAGAAGAAGTAGGGAATGAAGATCTTCTAAATGATGAGTGCCTTCTCTCAATACTTCTAGCAATAAATGAAGATTATGTAGGAGAGAATGAATTGTATGTTGTATGTTTCTAGGCTTATGGAAAGGCCTTTATATAGGAAACAAATAGGCACTTCATTTAGGGACTACAACCTTTCACATAAGTGTTTGAAATTACCATTTTGTCCATCATAAATAGGTAAAATTCCACCTCAGGAATTCTACACATAATTTGATTTTCTACACTTTATATTAACATTATAAGTATGATTTCATCTATGGAAATGATGATGACTTGTTATGCAATCCATGTTCTAACATCTCCTCCTCCTTTTGCACTACTATTTGGTTTAAAAAGATAGCAAAATAAACAAAAAGCCGCATCTTTGGATACACTATACTCTAACCAAAGTGGAAATTCCTCAAACCAAGTAGCTACGAACCTTCGAGAGATTCGCCCCCATTTGTGTTTACACAAAATCATGCTCTTTAGGCTGACATGGACCTCTTTGTAAATACTCGCGTCAAACTTGATCCTTCAAATCAGGCTGATAATCTGCAATCTTTTTCCTAAGTCCGGGATCATGAGGAAAATCGCTAAAATTGAATTCTCCACGACTTTGTTTCAATTGTTCACCCTTTGCTACAGGTGGAGACAATTCAAACAAATCTCTTTTGTAATATTTTTCCATATTCTACAAAAAAAAAAAAAAAAAAAAAAAAAAAAACAAACAAACAAACATAGAGTTACAATCAGTAAAGTGAGATTGTTCACAAAAACAAAAGTAATGTTGATTTCAATAATCCAAAGTGATTAAACAATCTGATTGAGTTGTAAAAACCCAAAATTCAAATCAAACAAAAAAAAATCATAACCCTAATTGAGAAATCAACAAAATAGAATAGAGAAATCAACATTTATGAAGTTCTTACCTAAATATTTGAATAGGGAGAATATAGAGAATAGAATTTGCTTGAGAATCTCTAGGTTGAAGAAGCCCTCTGTCACTCCGTCTCCGTGTCTCCGTCGGCGTCGTCTCGCTGCGTGAAGAACGCTGAAGTCGCTCCTTGTTTTTTTTTCTTTTTCGTTCAACTCTGATTCTATTGGTTTAGGTTTGTGTTTATATTCATACAAAACGACGTCGTTTTGCTTTATTTATAATAAAAAACTTAAGGGGAGGGGGGAAATTGCCCCTGCTTGCCCCTACAAACCTCCGCCTCTGTCTATAACAACTAACTTTAACAGCTATTTTTTTAATTTGAAAAAAAAAACAGCAAATTTTTTCTCTCTATATATAGTATGTTTGAGTTAATATCATTCATTTTATCTTAAAACTCTCATTTATTATCACTTGTTACTCATTACAAAAACTCTCATCTTTTTCTTCACCATGGATGAAAATTATTTTGTGAATCTATTGAATTCTCCAAATGCTGACAAGTCATCTAATTCAAAAAATATGAATCCACAATTCTCTCAAATCTACAAAATTCTCAAATTCGATTTGCCCAACCAAATTTTCAATATCCTTTTGCTCCTCAGAATTTCCAGACTCCTCTCAATTTATCAAATTTTCAATTTCCTATGTATCCACAAGTCGGATATTTTAATCCAAACATGGGAACTTCATATATGCCTGGAAATAACAACCCAATCGTTAGCAATGATAATACAGTAACTCCTAGTGAGTTAAGAAGAGCTAGCACTGGTGAGAGTCAAATGCCACCATTCTACCCAAGAAGGATCGGATAATATTGTTCTCGATGAAAGTGAACCAGAGCAAGAAACGAAAGGAAAACATATCAATTGGACAATTGACGAAGATAAGATTCTTGCATCGGCTTGGATCACTACTTTAAATGACAGTGTTGTGGGAAACTCCCAAAAAGATAAGAATTATTGGGAAAAAATAACCAAGTATTACAATGATCATCGCAAAACCCAATCTCAAAGAGACCGTACGAGTGTGAAGTCCCGATGGTACCGGTTTAATCCAATTGTTACTGCATTTAACAACTACTATCTTCAGATTTACAATCAAAGGCATAGCGGGTGGTCGGATGATCAAGTGAAGGATGCTGCACGTGAGCTATTTACTTCACTGCACGTGAGCTATTTACTTCAGTTACAAAGAAAAGTTTCCGGTTTGAGCATGTTTGGAACATTGTCAAAGATGATCCAAAGTGGAATGGTGGAAAAACTACAATCTTCAAATAAAGCAAGGACATCCGAGTCAGGGCTTATACGTCGTCATCTGCTGCAGATGATACGAGTGTCAACATGGATGACACTACAACTCCAGTTCGTCCCATCGGTCAAAAGGCAGAGAAGGCACGAAAAAGAAAGGGAAAAGCGAAAATTACCACTGATGAACAAGAAGAATTCTTAAAAACCAAGTATAGAGAAATTGACGATAGAGATGTGGAAAAATTGGCCAAAATTGATAAACTTACGGCACAATTAGAAGTTGCATGTGAGCAATTGGAGACGCACAGCATCGGTACCAATTACCAAATTCTTTTTAAAGATACGAGTGGCATGACAGAGGAGCAACTAAAATTGCACCAACATATTTGCTCCATCATCAAAGCGAAATATAATTTTCAGTAGGCAATTTATGGATCTTTTAGTTTAGGTGAGCACATTTTTTTAAATAAAAGTTCGTTTGAGTTTATGTATTTTTATTTAAGTATGTTTGAATTTATATATTTGATTGATGTTGTTTTCAACTAATGTAATATTAATAAAATCAATTATTTTATTGAGTAATAATTTACGGTTAATTATCTAAATTAAATCAAATTAAAACTATTGCTTAAAATTCTTTCGTGATAACGCAAAAAAAAATGTGAAAATCATTTTGGGACGGAGAGAGTAGTATAATAGTATTACATGGAATGGAATAATAGGCTGTGCTATATTCTACTCGTGAGTTGATGCTTGACATGCCCATGCTACAGAACATTATGAATTATGTTAGATTGTTACACTAGTATTATGAATTATGTTAGCTAAATAGAGTTCTAATGCTATGAAATTTTGAAGACTTAGCACAATAGCAGCTTTTAGTTTTTTTTTAAAAAAAGATAAAAAAAAATAGCAGCCTTTTTATTGTTTTTGTCTACTTTATCCTATTTATGGCAAGAGATAGTTTTGAAAACTAGCCGTTACAAAACTAGCCGTTGAAAAACTATTTAAAAGAGTGGGAACAATTATATGCTGGTGAAAGTTCTGATAGTCGTAGAAGAAATAGAAGGTACATAAATCGAGATCGTCAAGTTATACATGCAAAACTATACAACGACTATTTTATCGATGAACCACTTTATGGAGAAGAAATGTTTCGACGAAGGTTTCGTATGTGTAAGGATTTATTCCTATGCCATCTCAAATCATTCAGAGTATTTTCAATTAAGGACCGATGCAGCGGGTAAAATAGGGGTTTCTCCATTGCAAAAATGTACTGCGGCTATTCGTCAGTTTGATGAGACTTTACGTGTCCCTGAAAGTGCTGGTATAGAGTGCTTATTCAAATTTTGCATATGTGTGATTGAGGTTTTTGGAACCAATACTTGAGAAAGCCCAATGCTGATGATGTCCAACGCTTACTTGATTTACATACTAAAAAGCACGGCTTTCCTGGTATGTTGGGAGGTATTGATTGTATGCATTGGCAGTGGAAAAATTGTCCGGTTGCGTGGAAAGGCCAATTTACACGAGGTGATCACGGTGTTCCAACAATCATGCTTGAAGCAGTCGCTTCTCAGGACCTATGGATTTGGCATGCATTTTTCGGAGTTGCGGGGTCAAACAACGACATTACTATGCTCAATCAGTCCTCGTTGTTTAATGATGTATTACAAGGAAATTCTCTACCAATTCAATTTACAATTAATGGAACACAATATACTAAAGGGTACTATCTAGCCAATGGAATTTATCCCGAGTGGGCTACACTATTGAATGGATCTTAGATGTAGTTGCGTAGCCAAGATAGGTGTCCCTAAGCGTTGAGTATCATTTTTTTGCACTGATCTGTGAGCATATAGTTTGTTTGTTTTTTCTTCAAAATTTACCCTTTTTTTTAATGTTCAGTGGTAACTTAGGGTTTGCAAAGAAAGATGATACACTGACTTTCAATTGTCAAAGTGCCTCTAAAGCATGTAATACTTTTATAGTTGCTTAAACGCTCTTCTCTGATTTGGTTATTTAGTGTTTTAGGATTGATGTCGCCAGAAATTAAAGTTTTATTTATTTAAATGCCCATCATATCAAGCTTGGCCCGTAAGTATTTCAAAGTTTGATAAGTCAGGCCCGTTAATAAATAACATGGCGAGAAGGCTATACGGCTAGCCCAATATGAGGCCCACTTGAGGTATTCTCCGGCATAGAAAATATAAGCGGCTTGGTAACGGCTTGTATGTCGCACGTATTCAGTATTGTCGCGACCCCGAACCCCGCGGGCCCGATATCGCGAGCTGGACGTCGACTTAAAACCAAAATTGTGAAATACCGAAGTTAAAAATTTCATTTGATACCAAAAGGTGATGATCCAAAGTTTTACAAATCCAAGTTTGATAATAACCAAATACAACTATCATAAACTTCCACAAGTTTATGCCCAACAGAATAAAAATGTACAGTTCTTAATGACATCATTGTTTGGTACAACTATCCCAAAAAGGTTACACATTTATATAATGTAAACAAACCTATAACAACTTTCCACAAAAGAATGTATCCACACTCGACGTCCTCTTTCTCGTGATCAGCGAGACTAATCATTAGCACCTGGGGGGGTTAAGGAAAAACAAAGATAAAAGAAAGGGGGTGAGATAAATCTCAATAAGTTACTAATGCAACTACATGACATGTTATGAAACAATAAGTAATAACAACATCAATATCTCATATAACAAAGCAATTATCAGATCATAAATAGCAGCGGAAATAAACACATAACAAAGGATATTAGCCAAGGTTTCCAAACCGATACATCCAAATAAAGGATCGTTGCGCAGCTTCAATAATCAACAAATCACATCTTCATAATAGCATGAAAGCCGAAGAGAAAACCCCCGGTACCGGAACAATAACCATAAGAGTGTCACAAAGGACAAGAGCCATGTCACAATGTCATGCTCGGTAGCTAGATAGATTCACAAAGGAAGCTAACTTATCTCTTCCAAAGCCAATCTGGAAAAGGGGTATAGTAAGGGCAAACAATGGTCAACATTATAATGGACTTGGCTTTGCCATTATAATCTCTCCCATCGCCCGATGCAACAAATATGCCAGCTGGGCTTCCAAATAAATGCTAAGTAATAATATATTAGCATGAATAAACATCTTACGATTCCAAAGTAGGGAATCATTCCAATTAGTCACCAAGAAGATGAATTAAACAAACGCGCATCATCAAAGTGCTTCACATTCTCAATTAATAATTTAATCAAGTCTCGTACCACCTTTATTCACAAAGGAATCAAATTCAATTAATAAAGTGTTCCACGATGTTAACTTAAGTTAGTTAGAAGAATAAAACCTAAGCTAGATAAGCCCTTAGTACTAAACCAAGCAAAAAGGGAAAAATTCCAAGCAGGCGGGCGGGCGGGCGGGCGCTTATTTCAACAGAAGGTCTGGCCGCTGGAAAAAGGGGGGCGGGCGGGCGCCTGGTCCAACCCGGGCGGGCGGCTGGTCTGGTTCTTGGCCGGGAAAAACAGAGCTGGGTTCACAAATTTCTTACCCATTTCACACAATACTCAAAATCAAACACAACCAACAAGTTTACTAAGGTACCCAAACAACATTTAAGCTTAAGGGAACCTAACTAACACCATTTATCAACCCAAAACCAAGATTGAATCATGACATTCATCAAATCACCATTTTTTACCAAAACTCAAATAAATTCCAAATAAATTCTAAACTCAACCAAACTTCAAATATAACACATCAAGCATTATATAAACATGATATGAACATTTTAGCATAAAAATGGGGGAAAAGCAACTTACTTGGATTTTCTCAAAGTTGACGGATTTCAAATATTTTTGATTCTACGCGATCCTATCGACGATCTAAACAAGTTTTAAGTTTTAAGAAATGAGAAATAACAAGAGGAAGATGGTGGAAATGTAGAGAGAAGTGAAAGAGAAAAACTTACCCTTTTTCTTTTGAAGAGAGAGAGATGAGCTGGGAGAGATGGTGAGGGTGAGGGAGAAGGGGAAGAGTAGGGAGAAGATGAGGAGTAGGGAGGGAGTAGTTAAAATGATTTAAAGAATTTACACTTAGGCCCCCTCCTCTACACTACACACAAATACTTGCACTCCCTACTACAATTAAGACCCAACAATACAACACTAACCCAAATAAAATGCTAGGCATAAATTATTATAACGCATAAAATGCACACATAAATATTTAAATAAATAATAATTTAAATAAATAAATAAGCAAATAAATAAATAATAATTATTTATTACTAATAAAATAGAGCCTAGATTTCGGGTCGTGACATTCACTCCCCCTTAAAGAAAATTCGACCCGAATTTTAACGAGACTTACCCGAATTAAAAAGCCACGGATATCTACGCTCCATTTCCTCTCGAAGCTCCCACGTCGACTCCTCGATATTATGATTCCTCCAAAGAACTCTAACCAACGCAATGCTTTTGTTCCTCAACTCTTGGACTTTGATATCTAAAATCCGAACCGGTCGTTCCTCGTAAGTCATATCGGGCTCAATATCCTCCGGTATCCTCGGTAACACGTGAGATGGATCATGAACATACTTCCGAAGCATAGAAACGTGGAAAACATTATGCAACCGGTCCAAAGATGGCGGTAACGCAAGACGATACGCTAGAAGTCCAACCTTTCCCAAAATCTCAAACGGGCCAATAAACCTCGGAGGCAATTTGCCTTTCTTCCCAAACCTTTGGATACCCACCTTCGGAGACACCTTCAAGAACACAAAATCACCGGTCTGAAAACTAAGATCTCGCCCTCGGTTATCCGCATAGCTCTTATGTCGACTCTGGGCTATTTTCATTCGATCCCGGATAACTCTAACCCTTTCAACTGAATCCTGAAGCAAATCAATACCCACGATATTCGCTTCACCAACCTCATCCAAACAAATAGGCGATCTACATTTTCTTCCATACAAGGCCTCATACGGTGCCATCTCGATACTAGCCTGATAACTGTTGTTTTAAGAGAATTCCACTATCGGTAGGTGCGAATCCCAAGAATCAGAGAAGTCTATCGCACAAGCTCGCAACATATCCTCCAAAATTTGAATGGTCCTCTCGGATTGACCATCGGTCTGAGGGTGAAAAGTTGTGCTGAATCGCAAATCTGTACCCAAAGCTTCCTGAAACGCCTTCCAGAATCTAGAAGTAAATCTCGGGTCTCGATCTGACACAATACTAACCGGAACCCCATGCAATCTAACGATCTCGTCGATGTAAAGGGTCGCAAGCTTCTCCATCAAATATCTGATGTCAATAGGCAAGAAATGGGCACTCTTGGTCAATCTATCCACTATTACCCAAACACTGTCAAACTTCCTACGGGTACGAGGTAGTCCCATAACGAAATCCATAGTCACTTGCTCCCATTTCCACTCGGGAATCTCTAACGGCTGAAGTAGTCCCGCTGGTCTCTGATGCTCGGCTTTGACCTGCTGACAAGTTAGACACTTCGAAACATACTCCGCTATTTCCCTTTTCATATTATTCCACCAAAAATGTTGCTTCAGATTCTGGTACATCTTCGTGCTACCTGGATGAATAGTATATCTCGATTTGTGACCCTCATCTAAAACTTGCCTCTTTATTCCACCCACATCAGGTACGCACAAACGACCACGGAAAGTCAACACCCCATTCGAACTCATAGAAAAATCCTCGAAATTCTTTTCCTTCAATTTACCCATTATCTTCACCAACTCGGGATCTTCTTTCTGAGCTTCCTTTATCCTCTGAATCAGGGTCGGAGATACCCTAATATTCGCAAAAATAGCCCCATGTCTCAATTCACGAGGAGACCAATCTCGAACATCCTCAAGCATTTTCCATTCCCGAACCATCATCGAAGCCACATAAGACTTTCTACTAATCGCATCGGCTACCACATTCGCCTTTCCCGGGTGATAAGAAATCGTACAATCATAATCCTTCAACAATTCCATCCATCGGCGTTGCCTATTATTCAACTCTTTCTGGGAGAAAAGGTATTTCAAACTCTTGTGATCGGTAAAAATTTCAAACTTCGCCCCATAAAGGTAGTGCTTCCATTTGTGCAACGCAAAGACTATCGCCGCCAACTCCATATCATGAGTCGGGTAATTCTGTTCACTAGGGGTCAACTTCCTCGAAGCATAGGCAATCACTTTTCTGTTCTGCATCAAAACACAACCCAAACCCTCTTTCGAAGCATCACTGTAAATCACTAGGCCATCGCTCCCATTAGGCAAAGTCAAGATCGGTGCAGTAGTCAACCTCTTCTTCAATTCCTCGAAACTCTTGTCATATTTCTCGGTCCAGACAAACGGGACATTCTTCCGGGTCAACTGAGTCATCGGAGTAGCGATCCTCGAAAACCCCTCAATAAATCTTCTGTAATACCCGGCTAAACCAAGAAAGCTTCTAATCTCTGTCACTGATTCGGGTCTCTTCCAATCTACTATTGCCTCTATCTTTGAAGGATCCACAGAAATCCCATCTTTCGAAATAACATGACCCAGAAATGACACCTTCTCGAGCCAAAATTCGCATTTACTAAACTTCGCAACCAATTTCTCCCTCGCAAGAACGGATAAAACTGTCCTCAAGTGTTGTTCATGCTCCTCTCGAGATTTCGAATAAACAAGAATGTCGTCGATGAAGACTACCACGAACGAATCAAGATAAGGATGGAAAACCCGGTTCATCAAATCCATAAATACTGCAGGCGCGTTAGTCAACCCAAACGGCATAACCAAGAACTCATAATGACCATAACGAGTGCAAAAGGCAGTCTTCGGAATATCCTCCGATCGAACCTTCAACTGATGGTACCCACTCCTCAAATCAAGTTTAGAGAAAACCACGGACCCTTGAAGCTGATCAAATAAATCGTCAATATGGGGTAGAGGATATTTATTCTTCACCGTAACCTGATTCAACTTTCTGTAATCGATGCACAATCTCAAGGAACCGTCTTTCTTCCGCACAAATAAAACCGGTGCTCCCTACGGGGAAACACTAGGGCGTATAAACCCTCGATCAAGCAACTCTTGCAATTGAACCTTTAATTCCTTCAACTCTGCGGGAGCCAACCTATAAGGTGCTTTCGAAATTGGAGCGGTACCCGGCAAAAGGTCTATACAAAACTCAATCTCACGATCGGGTGGCATATCATACTCGGTAGAGAAAACATCGGGAAATTCCCGAACTAACCGAACACTATCCAAACTAGGGGATTCCTTCCTAGTATCAAGAACACTAGCCAAATACCCCTCACAACCACTATGCAATAATTTTCTCGCTTTCATATAAGAAATTAAGCGAACCTTTCTACTCAGAGGACTAGCCTCAAACACAAATTTAGGCACATCGGGAATAGAAAAAGTAACAGTTTTCTTACGGCAATCAACGGAAGCATGAAACCTGCTCAACCAATCCATACCCAAAATGACATCAAAGTCTTGGATAGGAAGAACTACCAAATCCGCACATAAGACACGATCACATATAACCACATCACAAGCACGAAAGACTCGATTAGAAATCTAGCATTCTCCTATAGGGGTCGACACCTCTAGCACGTACGGTAAAGACTCGAATGCAGCATTTAACATGGAAGCAAATTGCACAGAAATGTATGAATGAGATGATCCTGGATCTACTAACGCTCGTGCGCTCACATTAGACACAGAAACAATACCTCCAATAACCGAAGGATCATCGGTCGCCTGTTGTTGATTCGTGGCATATATCTTTCCCTGAACTTTGGGCTTCCCAGCGGCATCCCTTTTCTGACCCTGATTAGTACCAACCCCTGACCCAGATGGCTGACCTCGGTGCCTCGTGCAATCTCTCGCAAAGTGCCCCATTTCACCACAATTGGTACACTTGCCTTGCTTTTTTTAACACCTATCCTCCGTATGGCCTACCCTCTGACAAAATGTACAAGGCTTCCTATTCTGAATCCCCGGAGTAGTACCCGGATTCCTCGGTGTGGTTTACCCCTTAAACTGAGATGATGCTCCCGGGTTACCTCGGTTGTCAGAACGGTGTTGAGGTTGAGATTTAGCATGGCTTCCCGGTTTACCCGTACCCACAACCTCGGTTTTCCTTTTGTGCTCCCCAATATCTTGCTCTATCAAGTAGGCTCGGTCTACCGCATCTTGGAAGGTCACAATCCGTTGGGCAATAAGTTGAGTACGGATGGAGGTCTTCAATCCCCGAATGAATCTCATAGCTTTTTGTTCCTCGGTTCTCACCAAATAGTCATAATACCGGGCTAATTCTATGAACTTAGCCGAGTACTGGGCTATAGACAACAAACCTTGCTCCAAGTTGAGAAGCTCGATCTCCTTTCGGTTCTGATCCACCACCAGAATGAAATTCTCTTTGAACTTCCGCACAAACAATTCCCACGCATACACCGTGTGAGTATCATCCCAACTAGCTTAAACACCCTTCCACCAATACTCGGTGGCTCCCACAAGTTTGTAAGCCGCGAACCGGACCTTGTCCTCATCCGTGCAACCAAATACCTCATAAATCTTCTCCATCGACTCAATCCACAACTCAGCTTTCCGAACATCGGGTTCCCCATTGAATTCAACCGGTTTAAGTTTGAGAAATTGCTCCAATCCATAGCGGGGTGGTGCTTGTTCTACCCTCGGACCTTGATCATGTATGGCCTTCATGGCCGCCTCGAACATGCCTTGAAACATAGCACGTGCTTCTTCCCTTGTGTCATTCTGATTCTGTGCTCCACTAGAGCCTTCGCCTGCTCTCCTTCTAGCCATTTCAACTATTACCTGCATAAGACATCAACCGTTACTCACTCCGAACACAACTACCCACCTAGGTCATACTAGTCAATCTAGACTTATACTTAGAGCCAAACCATAGCTCTGATACCAACTGTCGCGACCCCGAACCCCGCGGGCCCGAGATCGCGAGCTGGACGTCGACTTAAAACCAAAATTGTGAAAATACCGAAGTTAAAATTTTCATTTGATACCAAAAGGTGATGATCCAAAGTTTTACAAATCCAAGTTTGATAATAACCAAATACAACTATCATAAACTTCCACAAGTTTATGCCCAACAGAATAAAAATGTACAGTTCTTAATGATGTCATTGTTTGGTACAACTATCCCAAAAAGGTTACACATTTATATAATGTAAACCAACCTATAACAACTTTCCCCAAAAGAATGTATCCACACTCGACGTCCTCTTTCTCGTGATCAGCGAGACTAATCCTTAGCACCTGGGGGGGTTAAGGAAAAACAAAGATAAAAGAAAGGGGGTGAGATAAATCTCAATAAGTTGCTAATGCAACTACATGACATGTTATGAAACAATAAGTAATAACAACATTAATATCTCATATAACAAAGCAATTATCAGATCATAAATAGCAGCGGAAATAAACACATAACAAAGGATATTAGCCAAGGTTTCCAAACCGATACATCCAAATAAAGGATCGCTGCGCAGCTTCAATAATCAACAAATCACATCTTCATAATAGCATGAAAGCCGAAGAGAAAACCCCCGGTACCGGAACAATAACCATAAGAGTGTCACAAAGGACAAGAGCCATGTCACAAAGTCATGCTCGGTAGCTAGATAGATTCACAAAGGAAGCTAACTTATCTCTTCCAAGGCCAATCTGGAAAAGGGGTATAGTAAGGGCAAACAATGGTCAACATTATAATGGACTTGGCTTTGCCATTATAATCTCTCCCATCGCCCGATGCAACAAATATGCCAGCTGGGCTTCCAAATAAATGCTAAGTAATAATATCTTAGCATGAATAAACATCTTACGATTCCAAAGTAGGGAATCATTCCAATTAGTCACCAAGAAGATGAATTAAACAAACGCGCATCATCAAAGTGCTTCACATTCTCAATTAATAATTTAATCAAGTCTCGTACCACCTTTATTCACAAAGGAATCAAATTCAATTAATAAAGTGTTCCACGATGTTAACTTAAGTTAGTTAGAAGAATAAAACCTAAGCTAGATAAGCCCTTAGTCCTAAACCAAGCAAAAAGGGAAAAATTCCAAGCAGGCGGGCGGGCGAGCGCGCGCTTATTTCAACAGAAGGTCTGGCCGCTGGAAAAAGGGGGGCGGGCGGGCGCCTGGTCCAACCCGGGCGGGCGCCTGGTCTGGTTCTTGGCCGGGAAAAACAGAGCTGGGTTCAACAATTTCTTACCCATTTCACACAATACTCAAAATCAAACACAACCAACAAGTTTACTAAGGTACCCAAACAACATTTAAGCTTAAGGGAACCTAACTAACACCATTTATCAACCCAAAACCAAGATTGAATCATGACATTCATCAAATCACCATTTTTGACCAAAACTCAAATAAATTCCAAATAAATTCTAAACTCAACCAAACTTCAAATATAACACATCAAGCATTATATAAACATGATATGAACATTTTAGCATAAAAATGGGGGAAAAGCAACTTACTTGGATTTTCTCAAAGTTGACGGATTTCAAATATTTTTTATTCTACGCGATCCTATCGACGATCTAAACAAGTTTCAAGTTTTAAGAAATGAGAAATAACAAGAGGAAGATGATGGAAATGTAGAGAGAAGTGAAAGAGAAAAACTTACCCTTTTTCTTTTGAAGAGAGAGAGATGAGCTGGGAGAGATGGTGAGGGTGAGGGAGAAAGGGAAGAGTAGGGAGAAGATGAGGAGTAGGGAGGGAGTAGTTAAAATGAGTTAAAGAATTTACACTTAGGCCCCCTCCTCTACACTACACACAAATACTTGCACTCCCTACTACAATTAAGACCCAACAATACAACACTAACCCAAATAAAATGCTAGGCATAATTATTATAACGCATAAAATGCACACATAAATATTTAAATAAATAATAATTTAAATAAATAAATAAGCAAATAAATAAATAATAATTATTTATTACTAATAAAATAGAGCCTAGATTTCGGGTCGTGACAAGTATGATATCTTTATTTACGCAAACCCCTAGTGTGGAGGGGTCCCCACAATATCCAATCAATAATAACAGAATGTGTTAGAGATTAATGTCCCTGCATGGGAAAGCGTGAGAACCAATCAGAGAAGGACAGCTGGAAATGTCACGCCCCGGAAATCTCAAAAAATCCATAAATATAAAATTTACATAATTAACATCTCCAAAAATGCAAAATACCAAACCGGGCGCGTGAATTCAACTATGAAACCAATACCATCAAACAACACCTCAACGAGATTATAACTCGGAGACTAGAAACAGACGCGGAAGCAAGAAAACTATTAACAAAAATATCCAAAATACAACCGTATATACAAAACACTGAACGACTACGAACCCACAATAAAATACATAAAGGCTCCAAAGAGCAACTATCCCAAAGGCGATCAACCTGCTCAGAAGGTTTCCGCTACAACGGACCTCACAACGCTACCATTTGCTTTCCTGGGGGGGGGGTTAAGGAAAAACAATTTGAAACAAGAAACGGGGTGAGATAAAATCTCAGTAAGTTACTAAATGCATCTACATGGCATAATATCATGCAAATCAACGATATAACTGAACAAGTAAATCACATAACAACAAATGAGAAAGCTCCCTATCGCCAACTGTCCCATACCAGTTGGAAATAACGACTAACTCATCATGCAGCACATAAGACTGAAATAAACACGTAACAAAGGATACTGAGCCAAGGTTTCACCAAACTGATAGAACAATCGCTGCGCAGCTTCAACCGATCAACCAATCAACAATAGCAGTATAACAACTGAAGAGAACCCCGGTCAGAACCGACCAATCAATCAATCAACCCATCAAGCCATCTTCATAGTAGCATAAAAGCTGAAGAGAATACCCCCGGTACCGGAACAATAACCATAAGAGTGTCACAAAGGACAAGAGCCATGCCACAAAGTCATGCTCGGTAGATAGATACATTCACAAAGGAAGCTAACTTATCTCTTCCAAGGCCAATCTGGAAAAGGGGTATAGTAAGGGCAAACAATGGTCAACATTATAATGGACTTGGCTTTGCCATTATAATCTTTCCCATCGCCCGATGCAACAAATATGCCAGCTGGGCTTCCAAATAAATGCTAAGTAATAAAATACTAGCACGGTAAACAACTAAGGATTCCAAAGTAGGGAACCATACCAAATAATCACCATAAAGATGCAACGGTTACTCATGAAGAGTTTAACCACAACGATAACAAGAGTTTCTCATGAAGATCACCACAACGATAAACGGAATGGCTCATAAGGAGCCCAACAACAATGATCATTAAAACACGATGATTCCAAGATAGTGCATGTACCAAACACATCCTAAATATAATACCCACAAGTTACTCATAAAGAGCACAACCTAAACGGTCGCTCACAAATAGCACAATGACTATTACCAAAATGACCCTAAACATTTACTCATAAAGATATACTAGGAATATTAACTCCCTATAATTACACCTAGAATTCCAAATAGTAATACCGAATAAATACACCTTAAAGCTAGTCAACACCGTAGGTACCCAATCACCAATTCACGTCTTACATCCGTTCATCAACGAACCAATTCTTAACCTCAAACACCCAATAAAATCCTGAAGTGTAAAACTTAGAACTTAACTTAAAAACCTATCCCATATTGTAGTACTCGAAGAGAGCTTCGAAACGATAGTTTACACGCCTAAAACGGAGTTCGGACGAAGAAGTTATGGCCTCCGGAAGATCGACCTAAATTCTGGAAAAAGTGGGCGGGCGCCCAGAATTGAGTGGGAGGTCGCCCGGAACGCTGTTGCCAAGCTAAATGAGGCTGATTTAGTGGGAGGTCGCCCAAAACTAAGTGGGCGGTCGCCCAGACCCCAAAATACACCCGAATTTCACTCCTTTTGTCCTAAATCTTGATATAACAACCCTTATACCTCCCCACCATTGTCGAGCTCGACCCAAACCAATTCTAACTCCATTAAAACCCCATTTAACTCCAAATATATCAAACAACACATCACTCATCACCCCAATCCAACAATCCATCACCTAATCTTCATAAATCACTTCGAGAACAACAATTTCTTCCATGGCTTCCTAAATCAATTCGATTGGAACAATCACGAACACATCATAAGATGCCCAAACATTCCCAACAATACTTGATCAAATTCCATAACACCATTGTTCACAAAGGAACCAAATCTCAAGCACTAAAGTATTCCACGGTATTAACTTAAGTCAACTAGGGTGATACTTCGAGCCTAGATCGGGCTTGAACCATAAAACCATTCGAAAACAAAGGTACTCAGGACAGCTGGTATGGGCGGTCACCCATAGCCAGTCCGGGCGGTCGCCCAAAACCCACACCCAAGCCCAAAACCAACTGACTTCATGGGCGGTCGCCCAACCCAAAAGTGGGCGGTCGCCCACTCACTTTTACTCAAATTCTCCGGATCAACTGATCTCATGGGCGGTCGCCCAAACCACCCATGGGCGGTCGCCCACGCACCCAGGTCGCTGGAAAACGGCAAGAACCAAATGGGTTCTTCCATTTTCTTACCCAAAACCAAATTTCTCACAATCAACACTCCCAACTTGATCCCCAAAGTACCCAAACGACATCTAACTAAAAAGGGGACCTAAATAACACCATTTATCAACCAAAACCAAGATTAAATTCCAACCTTCATAACAATCACCATTTTTAACCAAAAACCCAAATAAATTCCAAATAAATTTCAAACTCAATAAAACATCAAATATAACAACTTAAGCATTATATAAACATGATATGAACATTTTAGCATAAAAATAGGGGAAAAGCAACTTACTTGAATTTTCTCAAAGTTGCCGGAACTCGAATATTTTTAGCCCTCTACGATCCTAACGACGATCTAAACAAGTTTCATTTTATGAGAAATGAGAAACAATGAGAGGAAGATGATAGAAATGAAGAGAGAAGGAGAGAGTTCTTACCTCTTTAACCACAATAATGGAGAGGAGGGAGGTTGAGGGTGTGTGTGCAGGAGGAGAGGAGAGGAGAGTGAGGGGGGTGAGGGAGGGAGTAGGGAGTAAGTAGGATGATTTAGAATATTTACACTTAGGCCCCTTCCCCTACTCAACTAACACATTACTCTTATACTCCCACTAACAACTAAGACCCAACTATTCTACACTAGCACAAACAACAATTTAGATGCTAGGCATAAAATATTATGACACATAAAATGCACACGTAAATTATTAATTAAATAAATAATTTAAATAAATAAATAAGAAATAAATAAATAATTAAATATTTATTACTACGAAAATAGAGGCGGGTTTTCGGGTCGTTACAGGAAATATTCACGAGCGTCACATGGAAAGGTCATGCGCAAGGCACATGATAGGAAAGCATGTGCGGTGCACCTGACGTCAATGCATATAAGGAAACCATCGTTCATTTTGATAGGTATGTTCAAGTACGCACACACAGTACACCTTTCAATTTGGTACTTGGAGATTATTTCGTGAACTGATTCTCACGCCGGAGGGGCTTCTGCCGGATAGCCCCCGGCGCAGTTTACGTTTGTCTCATGTGTGCAGGTCTTAATCAAAGAAAAGGCTAATTTCCTTCAGCTAGACTCAGATCCCGTTGCTATTCGGACTTCTCCATTTTTTCTGGTAGCATCAGTTGGTTCCGTTGCCGGGACTCGATTTCTTTCTTTGATTGACCTTGTCTGGGTTGTTATTTTTGTCGATTTTGTTATTTGCTGTTTCTTTAAAATTCCAGTCTGTCGTTCTGTATTTTGTGCTTTGGGACAACAGCGTTTGTCAATTTCAATTAATTCCTTCATTTTAGAAGAATTATAAGTGCAATATGGTTTAAAACACTCCAGTGAAGAATATGATTGCTGGGTTTTTATCAGGCCAGCCGGCGGGTGTCGGTGGCTCAACTCCAGCTGGAGTTTTGGCAGATCAGCCAACAGAAGCCGCGGCAGGAGATATGAGCCGTGCAAGGGTTGAACGGGAGGTCAGAGAAAGGGTGAAATTGTTGGAAGAAGCTGGAAATGAGGGTGACCGAAGCAACCCATTGATAGTGGAGGACGCGGCGGCTGCAGAAATTGAGCGATTGTAAAATCAAAACAAGTGGTTGTTGCAGTTAATTGCAAACAATAACCGTTTGAAGGAGCTTGGTAATGTTCCAACCCCAGTCCCACAGCGACTAGGGCGAGTAACGGAGAATGTTCATAAGGGAGGGCGCATTGAAGCCGTCCTTGAGGGGCACCGAAACAAAGGAAAGGATAAGGAGCAAGACGGGATCCTAGATCAGGCGGATTGGAGAGGGAAATTTGGAATGATCCCCAAGCGGAAACCTCAGGTTGTTATGGAAAATGGGATTAAGAAAAGGATTTATTACCAGCCAGGAACCGTTGTGGGAGAGTCGTTTTATTATGAATGTGAAGGGGAGGAGGATACCGCCTCAAATCTGGAAGGCGGCAATCGCTTCAAGGGAAGCCGATTAGGCGGGAAGATTTAAGGGCAACCCGAAGAAGCGGAATGGTTGCAAGAGTTCGCAAGGAGATTAGGCAAACTGGAGAAGGGACAGCGCGAGGACGACAGGGATTCGTTTTTGGCTCCTTTTGCAAGGTATATTCAGGAGGCTCACCCTGATCCTGATTTCAGGTTGCCAAATCTGGAAAAATATAACGGTCATACCACGGCTAGAACACATATTGGGGGTTTTGAGGTCACTATGACCATTCTGACAAGAGATGAAGCCATACTCTGCAGAACTTTTGCAAGCACGTTAACAGAGCATGCCTTAGATTGGTTTTTGCTACAGCCTGCGGGATCGGTCTTAGGCTATCAAGATTTCAAGCGAAAGTTTATCAACAAATTTGGGGCCACGGGAGCTCAACCCGCTGTTAAGCAAGAATTGTGCGGAATAAGGCAGAAAGTCGGAGAAGGGATCGCGGGCTACACAGACAGATTCATGAAAATTGCCAATCGCATTTCTGATATAGATGACAGCAATATTATAATGCTATACATGGCAGGAGTAGCGTCAGGACACTTCAAAATGGAATTAGGAATGAGGTTGCCGCAAACCTTAAAAGAACTCTATGAACGGGTCAGAGGTTATTGCGGGGGTGACGATGTTGAAGAAATTCCTACCGCTCCGTTGGCTGCTCCAAAGAAGAGCATGAAAGATAGGATTGAGTATGTTAAGCCGGAAAGGGGTGAACCGGCGGGAAGGGGAGGAAACCAAGCGGGACGAGGCGGAGGACGAAATGGTGGAAGGGGGCCCAGGAAAATAATCAGGTTTGATAAGTTGAATGCTAGACCGAGTGAAATCCTGCGTGCCATGCAACTCCCACCGGCTTTCCCAATGCCGGAGAGAGCAAAGCAAGATCAAAATAGCTTTTGTGAGTATCATCAAGATAGGGGACACATGATGGATGATTGCTATAATTTGAAGAGGGTCATTCAAATGCGGATTGATCAAAGGAAGTTGCGGGAATATGTATTGCCGGCAAACCAAGAGGTCCGACAAGACGGGAGGAATGTGATACCTGTCATTCATCAACCTATAAGTATAGGACAATTAAACCAGCAAATCATGACGCTTTCGCATACTTTTAACATTCCTGCCTATCCTCCATAAGAAGAAAGAGTCATTAGCTTTACCAAGAAAGAGTTGGCCGTGACAGTAACTCATGCAAGCCAACCTTTGGTGATAACGATTTACCCGGGTAACAATATCCTGCATAGAGTGTTAGTGGATTCAGGAGCAAGCCGCAACATCCTGTATTATGACGCTTTCAAAAAGATGAACTACACGGAGGCGAATCTAGTTCCTTACAAAGGGTTCCTAGAGGGATTTACCAATCACACAGTCAAAGTGAAGGGTACCATAGCCTTGGCAGTGGAAATTGGCGAAGGAGAATTGAATAGGACGAGAACTGTGGAGTTTATGGTGATAGATTTGGTGTCCCCCTATAACGCAATCATCGGCATTCCGTTTATGCAAACCTTTGAAATGGTGGTATCCATCCCGCATCAGAGGGTTAAATTTCCAACCCCAAAGGGAATTGGGTGCATAACTAGTAACGTCATGGAAGTTATGAAAAAGCGGTTGGAGATTCAGAAAGGAAAGATGGAAAGCACAAATTCCTTAACCAATGCTTTGGTTATTAAGGATGCCGGGGTTAATATGATAGCTGATGTAGAGGAAAGCATGGATTGGGAGGATACGCCGAGTATGCGGGAAGGAACGGCAATAATTCCCTTATACAAAAGCACTGTTTGTTCTGCGGCAAGATTGGAGAGTACTTATACAGTGGAAGAGGCGGACGATGAGGACGGTCCCATAGACGAGGGGGTAGTCTTATCGGAAAAAAATCAGATGGGTTTGATTCTAGTTCAGGCCGAAATAGATTGGTCCAGGGCAGTGCAATTTGTTCAAGTAGAGGAGCCCACGATAGATGAAGTTATATCAGAAGAAGAATGTGAAGAGATAGATATGGAGACACCAGATGGGTGGCCACTCAACAGGACTGATGACAGAGAAAAAACGTCTGGGTCACGGAAAAGGATTAAGAGGCGGGAAATCGTGGTGTATACGCTGCAGGTGCGAGATGAGCCTGATATCCAGGCCTCAGAAGAATTAGAAGAGGTAGTGATTAATGATGCCTTCCCTGAATAAAAAGTAAAAATTGGGGGACAGCTAAACCCTGCTGAGCGAGAAAGCTTGATAAGCTTTTTACGAGAAAACCTTGACATCTTTGCATGGAAGCCGGAAGATATGAGCGGGGTAGATGAGAATGTGGCAATTCATTGCCTCAACGCTGATCCCAATGTTGAGCCGTTCAAACAAAGGGTAAGATACTTATCAGCGGAAAAAGAGAAAGTCGTAGTAGAAGAGGTAGAGAAATTGTTAAAAGCTGGGATAATTGAGGAGATAGCTTACCCTATTTGGGTGGCATGCCCGGTCATGGTTAAAAAGGCAAACGGAAAGTGGCGAATGTGTATAGACTTTACGGACTTAAACACGGCATGTCCCAAAGATTGTTATCCACTGCCCAGAATTGACAGATTAGTCGATTCTATTGCTGGTCATAAACTTTTGAGCTTCATTGATGCCTATTCTGGGTATCATCAAATCAAAATGGCTAAAGAAGATCGAGCTAAGACCGCTTTCCGCACCCCTATAGGCAACTTTTGCTACATTATGATGCCGTTTGGACTGAAAAACGCTGGTGCCACTTTCCAGCGCATGGTCAACTTGGTCTTCAAATCACAAATCGGGAGGAATGTTGAAGTATACATAGACGACATGGTTATCAAAACCAAGGATGGAGATCACTTGATTGACCTGGAGGAAACTTTTGCCAATCTGAGGGCAAATTCAATGAAGCTGAATCCGGGGAAATGTACGTTCGGGGTCACAGCTGGGAAGTTTTTGGGGTTCTTGGTAAACAGAAGAGGCATCGAGGCGAACCCAGAAAAAATTGAGGCTTTGATGAAAATGTCGCCTCCCAAAACAATTCAAGAAGTTCAGAGACTAAATGGGAGAATCATAGCATTGGGAAGGTTCATTTCCCGCTCCGCCCAGAAATGTCTTCCTTTCTTCAAAACACTAAAAGGGGCTCAAAAGTTTTCATGGGATGAGCAATGCAACAAGGCTTTTCACGACATAAAAGATTACTTAGGGAAGCCGCCTGTTCTTTCCAGCCCTGTAGAAGGAGAAAGATTATATGTCTATCTGGCGGCCAGTGATCTAGCGGTAGCCACAGTATTGGTAAGGGAAGAGAGAGGGGTGTATAAGCCGGTCTACTACGTTTCTAAGGCACTAAGTGATGTTGAGGCGAGATACTTTAATGCCGAGAAGTTGGCATTTGCCCTTGTGATAGCGGCGAGGAAGCTCCGGGTTTATTTCCTTTCGCATCCTATTATTGTGTTTACAAATGAACCGCTGAGGAAAATTTTGCAGCAACCTGATTCTGCAGGAAGGTTACTAAAGTGGTCCATAGAATTGACTGAGTTTGATATAGTATTTGAAAGCCGCAAAGCCATCAAAGCCCAGGCATTAACAGAGTTTATTATGGAAGCATCCTTTGAAAGGTCAGAAGAGGAGGCAGTAGTGGGGGCCCGGAAAAGAAAGGCGACATGTCAAGATCTCGCAAGTGCTGAACCGGCAAAGAGACCGGAGAATTGTTGGACGTTGTTTGTTGACGGCTCATCAGCAAAGGATAAAGGAGGAGCGGGAATCCTATTGATAGCACCCCAAGAGGAATGCAAGTGTGAGAAAGCCACAAGATTCAAATTCGCGGCATCTAATAATCAGGCTGAGTATGAAGCTTTGATTGCAGGACTGGAATTATGCAAGTCCATTGGGGTAAGACATGTGGCAGTTCATTCAGACTCTCAATTAATAGTGAACCAAGTAACGGGACAGTTCGGGGTGGCTCATCCCACATTGAAAAAGTATTGCGAAATGGCAAGGGCTCTGATGAGCGGTTTTGAATTTTGGGAGTTAATCAGGATTGGTAGGCAGGAAAATGATAAGGCAGACATGCTTAGTAAGGTGGCTTGTGAGGCCCTTGAGAGCTTATCAAGGAAAGTGGCAATTGAGTATTTGGAAGAGCCCACAATTACAAAACCTACGGTGATGGAGGTAGAGATCAATGAGGGCAGCTGGGTTAGTGAAATGAGGATGTACTTGGAAAAAGGGGAATTGCCAGCGGATGTAGACAAGGCGAGAATCGTAAAAAGGACCGCACCGAGATACACGGTTCAAGATGGGGTACTTTATAGAAAATCATTTTCTAAACCGCTTCTAAGATGCGTGGAGCCCGGGTTGACAGATCAAGTCTTATTTGAAATTCACGAAGGTGTGTGCGGCGGGCACCCTGGTGCTAGAACTTTGGCAGACAAGATCATCTTTCATGGGTATTATTGGCCACCTTGAAAAAAGATGCAGAAGAGTACGTTAAAAGGTGTGACCAATGTCAGCGGCATGCACATATTCCACAGCAACCCACCACAGAACAGACACCAATTGTAGCAGCGTGGCCATTCGATATGTGGGGAATTGATCTCATCGGCCCCTTTCCAAAGGCAAAAGGAGGATGTCAAATGGTGATAGTGGCCGTGGATTACTTTACAAAGTGGACCAAGGCGAAGGCATTGGCATCGACAAGGGTGGATGATGTGATCAGGTTCGTTACGGAAAATATATGGTGTAGATATGGGTTACCGAGAGCCTTAATCTCAGATAATGGACCTCAATTTGGGAGAAAGTTGACAGAAGAGTGTGCTAGATTGAATGTAAAACATTGGAGTGCGGCGGTTTATAGACCACAGTGCAATGGTCAGGTTGAGGCTACTAATAAGCAAGTTCTGGAGGTTTTATCTAAAAATCTCAAGGAGAGAGGAGGAGCATGGATGGAAGAGTTGCCAAGGGCTCTATGGTATGTGAGGACCACAATTAAAGGCTCAACTGGAGAAACTGCTTTCGCTTTGACATATGGATCAGAGGCCATGGCTCCGGCGGAAATGGCCTTACCGTCATTTAGGGTGGCTTATTATGATGAGGCGAGAAACGGACAGAGGAGATGCAACGAGTTGGACTTGAGCGAAGAAAGGCGGCTTGAAGCCCGGATGAGAATGGTCAACTACAAACAAAGAATGAAGTCACAGCATGACAAGCGGGTTCACAAGAGGGCTTTGTCGGTTGAAGATTGGGTTCTTAGGAGTGTGGAAGCCACTGGGCCGAAGCCAGGATACTAAAAGCTAGACCCCAAATGGGAAGGACCGTTTCAAGTAGACCGGATTGTGCGGGAAGGTACATACCGACTCAAAGAAAAGGACGGCAAAGAGGTCAAAAACGCGTGGAGCATTGATCATTTGAAGCGGTATTATCCATGAACTTGATTGGCCCCTCACTTGGTTCTAATTTGTTTGTTTGTTAAGGAACTTAGTAATTTTATTTGCTTTCCCTAAAATGGCCATGAATTTGTTAAGGCCATAGTGTGATAGTTTATTAATTTATGTCGCCCTAACTTATGTTATGTTCAACGGAATTCTAAAGAGTGCAATGAAGAAAACTTGAATGAGCTTTAACGATAGATGGGTATGAGTTATTCAAAGCCATATGTTCAAATCCAAATTATTCTACAGGGAATTATTATGATCTACGACTTGGTGATATCTCCTCAAAGTTGTCCGCCTTTTAACTATAATTGCATCTTGAAATAGAAGAGGGACAATGGCTTGATAACAAGGGTGATATAATATGAGAAAACTTAGCTTTGAACCGCCTTGTTTCCCGATATGATACGAAAAGCACTTCATTTTTATTCCATTCCCCGGTTTGATAAACCACAGGTCAAGGTTATGCGACATATCGTGAAAGCAAAATATGGGGTCATTGAATCACAAAAATATTGTTATTTTCCTTATGAGACTGCATGTAATATATTTTTTGCTTTCTATAAGATCAGCACGACATGAATTTGAATCTTTTAACTTATTTCTTGTATGTTTGTTTTGTTTGCATAATGGTGTGGGGGCATGTCGTCGCGACAACCCACAAACGTTCCAATAAGTTTGAAGCAGGAAAGAAACAAAGGGGGCTAGAGAATTACGGTTCAGATCAAAACCACTGAATGTCATAACGGAGATAAAGGTTTTGACAGGATAAAAGCAAAAAGGGAGACAATCCCTTACTAGGTTGCAAGTTATATTTACACCAGCGAAAAAGAAGAAAAAGATATAAACTAGATACGAATAGTGATAGTGATAGTGAGGTCTCCGTCATCATCATCGTCATCATCGTCACCAGCTGCATCGGCTTCGCCCATCCCACCACCTCCTCCAATATTTGAACCATCCGAGCTGTCGGGAACATCAACAGGCGCCATTTCTACATCCTCAGCATTGTTATTTGGGCCGTCCGGTTCATCGGAATTATCTTGTTCCTCTTCCTCAGATTCGTCCGGGTGGGAGGATTTGCTCTTGGAGGAGGAATCATCAGAAGTTGGAGAAACAATGGGAGAGGAATGTTCACCATTGCTATCAGTCGGTTCTGGCTTAGGTGGTGTTGGTGGAAGAGGGGGTAAGTAGCGTCGGAATCCCATCCTCCCATGTCGTGGTCCTCGAAATTGGTGGAGCTGGAGGACATGGTTAAGAGAGAGGAGAAGGCAAGGCCTAATGGGTAAATGAAAAAGGAAAGGCAAGGGCTCCCCTTTTTTATAAGCCTGGAAATATGAAGAGTCAAAATGGCAAAGGTCACTATAAATGTGCATAGTTTTCACACAGTTCTTGAGGTAATGATGAGAATGGAAGTTTAAAAATGTCACGTCAAAGATACATATCAGGCCGTGCTAGATTTTGGGGGCTGGAGGCCATTTCGAAATAATGACGTCTGCAATAAGAGGTAAGTGTCACCTCGACGTCAACTAGAATTTAAGTGAACTGAGTATTATACGTCGTACACGTGTACTGAATGACGAGATTGACAAACCTATAATGACGTCAATATTTCTGAAAAGATAAAAAGGTTACTTGTATAAACCTTAGTAAATTGCTACTTGTATAAGCAATTTGCGACATGTGATGAAAAGGTTACTTGTATAAACCTTAGCAAATTGCTACTTGTATAAGCAATTTGCGACATGTGATGAAAAGGTTACTTGTATAAACCTTAGCAAATTGCTACTTGTATAAGCAATTTGGGACATGTGATGAAAAGGTTACTTGTATAAACCTTAGAAAATTGCTACTTGTATAAGCAATTTGCGACATGTGATGAAAATGTTACTTGTATAAACCTTAACAAATTGCTACTTGTATAAACAATTTGCGACATGTGATGAAAAAGATACTCGTATAAACCTTAACAAATCGCTACTTGTACGAGAAATTTGCGATATAAAGACAAAGTAATTAGTCTGAAGCGACAAGCAAAGGATTGTGAAGATCGATCAGACTAGAAAACCAAGGTAGCCTAAAGACAACCTTGCTTCTCAAAGGGGAAGTAAGAATGTAAATATACCGAGTAAATTGCAACATCGTAAGTCAAACAAAATATGGAGAATGTATTTGAACACGGGCACACAAGCCCTAAAATCAGACACGGCATGCAAGCCGGAGAATAAAGCTAAACAAAGTTTGAAAAGAGATGTTCAAGAAAGATCATAAATTAAGGGGCCTTAGCACTCTGATCAGAGGCGGCAAGAGCAGATTTGCGAGCAGCATCAAGAGCAGCATTCTTTTCCTCGCACAAGTCGCCCCATAAAGTGACAGCATTTGGCCTAAGAATGGGAGGAGGAATCCATTTGGGTCGTTTTAATATGAAGTCTTCCCCTTTCAAAATAGAATTTAAGATGAACTGAGTATTATACATCGTACACGTGTACTGAATGACGAGATTGACAAACCTATAATGACGTCAATATTGCTGAAAAGATAAAAAGGTTACTTGTATAAACCTTAGCAAATTGCTACTTGTATAAGCAATTTGCGACATGTGATGAAAAGGTTACTTGTATAAACCTTAGCAAATTGCTACTTGTATAAGCAATTTGCGACATGTGATGAAAAGGTTACTTGTATAAACCTTAGCAAATTTCTACTTGTATAAGCAATTTGCGACATGTGATGAAAAGGTTACTTGTATAAACCTTAGAAAATTGCTACTTGTATAAGCAATTTGCGACATGTGATGAAAAGGTTACTTGTATAAACAATTTGCGACATGTGATGAAAAAGTTACTCGTATAAACCTTAACAAATCGCTACTTGTACGAGAAATTTGCGATATAAAGACAAAGTAATTAGTCTGAAGCGACAAGCAAAGGATTGTGAAGATCGATCAGACTAGAAAAGCAAGGTAGCCTAAAGACAACCTTGCTTCTCAAAGGGGAAGTAAGAATGTAAATATACCGAGTAAATTGCAACATCATAAGTCAAACAAAATATGGAGAATGTATTTGAACACGGGCACACAAGCCCTAAAATCAGACACGGCATGCAAGCCGGAGAATAAAGCTAAACAAAGTTTGAAATGAGATGTTCAAGAAAGATCATAAATTAAGGGGCCTTAGCACTCTGATCAGAGGCGGCAAGAGCAGATTTGCGAGCAGCATCAAGAGCAGCATTCTTTTCCTCGCACAAGTCGCCCCATAAAGTGACAGCATTTGGCCTAAGAATGGGAGGAGGAATCCATTTGGGTCGTTTTAATATGAAGTCTTCCCCTTTCAAAGTATCGAGCTCTTCTTTAGAGTAAGGCACCAGAGAGTGGCCACGGCGAGAATGCGCGCTAAAAATAGTTTCGGAACCCCATTTCGCCAGGCGTTCCATGGTAATAGCGGGAACTTCTTCCCGATCAGCAGCAGCAGCACGCATTACTTGCAGTATAGATTGATCACTTATATCCATAGATTCGGCAAGAGCTCGGGAAGCCTGCTCTTTTAATTTGGCCGAAGTTTCAGCATGAACAGCAAGCTCTGATTTCACTTTTTGATTCTCTTCCAATAAACGCTGATTCTCATCTTTTAAACGTTGGTTCTCCCCAGTTAAAAGACCAACACTGGCCAAATGATCCATTTTTGCGGCATCAAACTCTGCCTTAACCGTATCCAGTTCTCTTTGCAAAGCCTCTTTGGCCTCCAGTTTTTTCTGTAAAGCACCATTAGCATCCTGTAGTTCATTGATCGTGCCATCCCGTCGAGCCACTCTCCGAGTCAAACCTTCATGAGTTTTAGAAGCCTTACGCAACAACGTGTCATGACCCGAAAACTAGGCTCTATTTTATTAGTAATAAATAATTATTATTTATTTATTTGCTTAATTATGTATTTAAATTATTGTTTATTAAAAATAATTTATGTGTTATAATAAATTATGTCTAGCATTTTATTTGGGTTATTTGTGCTATTGTAGTATTATGTGGGCTTAGTGACTAGTAGGGAGTATTAGAGTTGTGTAGTGTAGAGGAAGGGGGGGGGGGCCTAAGTTTAAGTTCTTTTAAATCATTTTAACTACTCCCTCCCTACTCTTCCCCTTCTCCCTCACTCTTCCTCCATTCCCAGCATCTCTCTCTCTCTCTCCTTGGTGGTAAGTTTTTCTCCTCTCCCTTCTCTCTTCACTCTAACCATCTTCCTCTTGTTATTTCTCATTTCTTAAAACATGAAACTTGATTAGATCGTCGTTAGGATCGTAGAGGGCTAAAAATATTTGAGTTCCGGCAACTTTGAGAAAATTCAAGTAAGTTACTTTTCCCCCATTTATGATAAAAATGCTCATCTTTAACTCTATTGATGTTCTTGTTGATATCCATGGCTTCTTGGTTGAGTTTGGAATTTATTTAGAATTTATTTAGAATTTATTTGGTTTTTGGGTAAAAATGGTGAGTATTATGAATGTTGGAATTTAATCTTGGTTTTGGGTTGATAAATGATGTTATTTAGGTCCCCTTTCTAGTCTACAAGTTGTTTTGGTTCATGTTTATGCTTAGTGGAAAGTTGGTTGTGATTGATTTGGAGAAATTGTGAAAATGGTGAGAATTCTGAAAGAACCCAGCTGCTGATCCCGACCAACATCCAGACCGGGCGCCCGCCCGGGGCCTTGCCAGGCGCCCACCCACCTCCCCTTTTTTTGCGGCCAAACCTCCTGGTCATTTAAGCGCCCGCCTGCCCTCTTCCGCGCGCCCGCCCGCCCTGACCTGGGCGCCCGCCCGCCTCTATTTCTTGGCACTTATTCTTTCTTTGTTCTTGGATTAAGTCATAGCTTTAACCCTAGTTTCGGGTATCATCCTCTTAGACTTAATGGCCACTATGGAATACTCTAATGATGAATTTGGTTCCTTTGTGATTAAGTGTGATTTGGGATATGATTAATTATTGTTTGAGAATCTTGGGACACTTTCACAATGAGTGGACGTTTAGGGTCACGTTAGTGATAATCGTCGTGTTATTTGAGAGCGACCGTTTGGGTAGTGCTCTGTACGAGTAACTTGCGTGTATCATTTTAGGATGCGTTGATATGGATCCTTGTTTTAGTATCATCTTGTCTAATGATCAATATTGTTGGACCCCCTTTGAATAATACTGTTATTGTTATTTGAACTCTGTTATGAGAAATTCCTTGCTATCATTGTTGTTAAACTCTTCATGAGTAATCATTGTCTCTTTATGGTGATTGTTTGGATTGGTTTACCTTTTGGTGATTGTTTGGAATGGTTCCCTACTTTGGAATCATAAGTGGTTTATTTAAGCTAGTATTTTATTACTTAGCCTTTACTTGAAAGTCCAGCTGGTATTTGTGGTTGTGTCGGGCGATGGAAAAGATTATAATGGCAACGAGCCAAGTCCATTATAATGTTGACCATTGTTTTGCCCCATTATTTCCCTCCTCCAGATTGGCCTTGGATGTGAGATGTGCTAGCTCTTTTCTTGGGAACAGTCTAGCTATTATAAGGGGTTGCGACTTTGTGTCGTAAACTCAGTTATTGTTTGGTTATTGGTTCCGGTACCGGGTTTTCTCTTCAGCTATTATGCTGCTATCGTTGATTGGTTATCGGCTATTTGATGCTGTTTATGGATGCTGCTCTTCGATGCGGCCCTATCGTCAGTGATCAGATTGTTATATCCTTTATTGGGGAAACCTTGGCTCAATATCCTTTGTTACTTGTTTATTTCCGCTGCTATCTGTTAAATGATAATTGCTATGTGCTATGTGAGATATTATTATTGTTTATTGCATCATAGCATGTCATGTAGTTGCATTAGTAACTTATTGAGATTTATCTCACCACCTTTCTTTTATCTTTGTTTTTCCTTAACCCCCCCAGGAGGAAAGGATTAGGGTTTGCCGATCGAGGAGGACGTCGAGAGGATTGAGATTTTGGGCAGGTTGTTATTGATCGGTTTGCATTATTTAAATGTATAACCTTTTGGGGATAGTTTTACTAACAATGACGTCATTAAGATTTGTAATCTTTTGTATTTTTGGTGTAAGCTTGTGGAGCTTATACTAGTAGCTTGTTGTTGTTGTTAAACTTGGATTTCTAAAACTTTGTTTTAAACCTTTTGGGTATAAAAATGGAATTTTCATCTTCAGTATTTTAGTAATTGTGTGTTAAGTCGACGTCCAGCTCGCGCACTCCGGGCCGCGGGGTCGGGGTCGCGACAGTTGGTATCAGAGCTACGGTTTAGCTCTAAGCCTAAGTCTAGGTGGACTAGAATGACCTAGGAGGGTAGTTGTGTTCGGAGTGAGTAACGGTTGATGTTTTATGCAGGTATTTGTTCTAGATGGCTAGAAGAAGAGCTGGTGAAGGTTCTAGTGGGACTCCGAATCAGAACGATCGACGGGAAGAGAACCGTGCAATGTTTCAGGGGATGTTTGAAGCGGCGATGAAAGCAATTCATGACCACGGGCCGAGAGAGGAACATGTAGCACCTCCACGTTATGGGTTGGAGCAGTTTTGAAGTTAAAGCCGAGTGAGTACGACGGTGAGCCTGACGCTGAGCTATGGATAGAATCAATGGAGAAAATCTACGATGTATTTGGTTGCACTGATGAGGATAGGGTTCGGTTTGTAGCTTATATGTTAGTTGGTGCTGCGGAACATTGGTGGAAAGCACTGAAGGTCAGTTGGGATGCTAATCTTGTCCCTTATGCTTGGGAGTTATTTGTGAGAAAATTAAAGGAACACTTCATCCCTCTAGTGGATCAGAACCGGAAAGAGATCGAGTTCCTCAACTTGGAGCAAGGCGTGTTAACAGTAGCACAGTACTCAGCTAAGTTCACAGAATTAGCCAGGTATTGTGACTACCTCGTGCGGACCGAGGAGCAAAAAGAAATGAGGTTTATCAGGGGTTTAAAGACAGCTATTAGGACACAGTTAATAGCCCAGAGAATTCAACTTTTTCAGGATACGGTGGATCGTGCCCATTTGATAGAACAAGACATCGGGGAACACAAAAGGAAGACTGAGATGGTTAACCCGAGTAAGCAAGGAGGGCAGAGCAAGTCACAACAGCAGCATTCGGGTAACAGAGGTAATTCTGGAATGCAAACTCGATTCGGATAGCAACCTCAGGGACAACCGATAGTGAGAAATCAAGGTACAAATCAGGGGACACGAAATGGGAAAATCTGCAGTTACTGTCAGAGGGAAGGACACTCAGAAGACAAGTGTTGGAAGAAGCAAGGAAAATGTGTGAATTGTGGTCAGTTGGGGCATTTTGTGAGAGATTGTCTTAAGGGCAGATATCAACCATCCGGAAGTGACGCTGGTACTACACAAGGTCAGAAGAGAGATACTTCGGGAAACCCTAAAGGTTCAGGGTAGGGTATTTGTGATCAACCAGCACTCGTCAGGTATTGAGCAATTTCAGGAGGTATTATTTTGTGTCGAGAGAGCGAGCGCGTGCATTTTTAGGATCATTGCATTCACATGTTTATGTGCATTTAGTTGCATTTATTTCTCTTGAGTTTTTGACTTATGTGTTGTCAGTGTCTACTCCTATGGAGGAGTGTAGGATATCTGATGGAGTCTTATGTGCTCATGTTGTGCTTAAAGGTAGATATAACTTACCTGCTAAATTTGTCATATTGCTATTATAGGGTTTGATGTTATTTTGAGAAGGGAAATGTTATGCTTTAGTCAATTGTTGTAGGAGGATTGTTACATTCTCTATTCCTGATTTCCAAACAATCGTTTTGAGACCGTTCCTTTGGGTAGAATTATACTCATCTTTTCTTAGATGGGATTTGAATATATATAACTTAGGTAGGTGTCAATGGGATGTCTGTACTGAATTGTTGGGTGTATGTATCATTTGTAAGATTTCTATTTTCCTCTGAATAGTGCCTAGTGTTTAGAGAGGAACTTGGGTTAAAGTGAGTTGTTTTGGTACAAGGTGGTAGTGCTAATAATTAGATCAATATCCATATTGTATCAGTTGGGTTATAAGAGCTGAGGATTCAATTGAGGATTTCATGATAGGAGATTTTTGTTTACTTTTAGTACATCTACGAGAGTGCATCGAAATTGGTTAGTACGAAAAAATGCATGATTTGCTATGAGTGACTAATATATTGTGGAAGTTATAATCATTAATGGTGGTAAGCGCGTTAAGTTTGAAAGGACTAAGCACATTTTGAGAGGGCAAGAATTTCTCGAATTGTATTAAAGGCATTTTGAGTTTTAGTTAAATGGTTGTTTTATGGTTCTAAATCTTTTCTTGGTGGTATTTCTCATTTTGGATTAAGGGTAGGTAAGGAAAGTTGGGTACAGACACTTGGGCATATTAAGGGATACCATGATGTAGTATTGGGTCAGTTGGACTGTGATTAGCTAATTGGTTTATTATGATGGTAGTACTATTGAGCCTAAGTATCATTAGGTTAATAAATGTGTGCGTGAAAGACTAACTTGGGTTAGCTATAGGGGATTTGAGATTTGTTGATTTCCTTGGGTATATGAGCACAGATTATTAACTAAAAAGGGAGTTAGAGGAAATCCCTTGATATTATGGCGTAGATTTAAGTGAACATTTTGTATTAAAATTTTGGGTTTATATTACACCTCTAGTTTAAGGTGTTACCTAGAGCGAGAGCACTATAATGGGAATCCTTAGAGATATAGCCTTTGGTGAATATTATGGGGATGGAAAATTTCTTTAGCCTTTCATATTTTTAAAAGCTAATTTAGCTCGAGATGGTAATGTTTTGAATTTCTGGGGAATAATACTTAGTATGCGATTTACAAATGGAAGTACCTTTGCGGTGTAGTTAAGGCTATGAATAAGGCGAGCTTGAGATATCTGGAGAATTATGTGTGGAAATAATTTGGATTCGTCGATTTTGAGTACGGATTTTGATTAGTAATGAAGATAATGATCGAATGATTCGGTTCGAGAGGTAGTGTTATCGTAAGCTTTATTTAAGGTTACCATGTAGTGGGTTAGATTGGACAATTGAGGAATTTGAGAAATGGCGGAACTATCGTATCCGTACCTATTTGGTCTTCGGGTAAGTAATTTAAAATTCGGGACGAATTTTCTTTAAGGGGGAGTGAATGTCACGACCCGAAAACTAGGCTCTATTTTATTAGTAATAAATAATTATTATTTATTTATTTGCTTAATTATGTATTTAAATTATTGTTTATTAAAAATAATTTATGTGTTATAATAAATTATGTCTAGCATTTTATTTGGGTTATTTGTGCTATTGTAGTATTATGTGGTCTTAGTGACTAGTAGGGAGTATTAGAATTGTGTAGTGTAGAGGAAGGGGGGGGGGGGGGGGCCTAAGTGTAAGTTCTTTTAAATCATTTTAACTACTCCCTACTCTTCCCCTTCTCCCTCACTCTTCCTCCATTCCCAGCATCTCTCTCTCTCTCTCTCCTTGGTGGTAAGTTTTTCTCCTCTCCCTTCTCTCTTCAATCTAACCATCTTCCTCTTGTTATTTCTCATTTCTTAAAACATGAAACTTGTTTAGATCGTCGTTAGGATCGTAGAGGGCTAAAAATATTCGAGTTCCGGCAACTTTGAGAAAATTCAAGTAAGTTACTTTTCCCCCATTTATGATAAAAATGCTCATCTTTAACTCTATTGATGTTCTTGTTGATATCCATGGCTTCTTGGTTGAGTTTGGAATTTATTTAGAATTTATTTGGTTTTTGGGTAAAAATGGTGAGTATTATGAATGTTGGAATTTAATCTTGGTTTTGGGTTGATAAATGATGTTATTTAGGTCCCCTTTCTAGTCTATAAGTTGTTTTGGTTCATGTTTATGCTTAGTGGAAAGTTGGTTGTGATTGATTTGGAGAAATTGTGAAAATGGTGAGAATTCTGAAAGAACCCAGCTGCTGATCCCGACCAACATCCAGACCGGGCGCCCGCCCGGGGCCTTGCCAGGCGCCCGCCCACCTCCCTTTTTTCTGCGGCCAAACCTCCTGGCCATTTAAGCGCCCGCCTGCCCTCTTCCGCGCGCCCGCCCTGACCTGGGCGCCCGCCCACCTCTATTTCTTGGCACTTATTCTTTCTTTGTTCTTGGATTAAGTCATAGCTTTAACCCTAGTTTCGGGTATCATCCTCTTAGACTTAATGGCCACTATGGAATACTCTAATGATGAATTTGGTTCCTTTGTGATTAAGTGTTATTTGGGATATGATTAATTATTGTTTGAGAATCTTGGGACACTTTCGCAATGAGTGGACGTTT
Source organism: Campanula takesimana (assembly GCA_026119855.1). Classification (NCBI taxonomy): domain Eukaryota; kingdom Viridiplantae; phylum Streptophyta; class Magnoliopsida; order Asterales; family Campanulaceae; genus Campanula; species Campanula takesimana. The sequence goes on from JAOWBW010000324.1 coordinate 235,250, forward strand.
AGGGTCACGTTAGTGATAATCGTCGTGTTATTTGAGAGCGACCGTTTGGGTAGTGCTCTGTACGAGTAACTTACGTGTATCATTTTAGGATGCGTTGATATGGATCCTTGTTTTAGTATCATCTTGTCTTATGATCAATATTGTTGGGCCCCCTTTGAATAATACCGTTATTGTTATTTGAACTCTGTTATGAGAAATTCCTTGCTATCGTTGTTGTTAAACTCTTCATGAGTAATCATTGTCTCTTTATGGTGATTGTTTGGATTGGTTTACCTTTTGGTGATTGTTTGGAATGGTTCCCTACTTTGGAATCATAAGTGGTTTATTTAAGCTAGTATTTTATTACTTAGCCTTTACTTGAAAGTCCAGCTGGTATTTGTGGTTGTGTCGGGCGATGGAAAAGATTATAATGGCAACGAGCCGAGTCCATTATAATGTTGATCATTGTTTTGCCCCATTATTTCCCTCCTCCAGATTGGCCTTGGATGTGAGATGTGCTAGCTCCTTTCTTGGGAACAGTCTAGCTATTATAAGGGGTTGCGACTTTGTGTCGTATACTCAGTTATCGTTTGGTTATTGGTTCCGGTACCGGGTTTTCTCTTCAGCTATTATGCTGCTATCGTTGATTGGTTATCGGCTCTTTGATGCTGTTTATGGATGCTGCTCTTCGATGCGGCCCTATCGTCAGTGATCAGATTGTTATATCCTTTATTGGGGAAACCTTGGCTCAATATCCTTTGTTACTTGTTTATTTCCGCTGCTATCTGTTAAATGATAATTGCTATGTGCTATGTGAGATATTATTATTGTTTATTGCATCATAGCATGTCATGTAGTTGCATTAGTAACTTATTGAGATTTATCTCACCACCTTTCTTTTATCTTTGTTTTTCCTTAACCCCCCCCAGGAGGAAAGGATTAGGGTTTGCCGATCGAGGAGGACGTCGAGAGGATTGAGATTTTGGGCAGGTTGTTATTGATCGGTTTGCATTATTTAAATGTATAACTTTTTGGGGATAGTATTACTAACAATGACGTCATTAAGATTTGTAATCTTTTGTATTTTTGGTGTAAGCTTGTGGAGCTTATACTAGTAGCTTGTTGTTGTTGTTAAACTTGGATTTCTAAAACTTTGTTTTAAACCTTTTGGGTATAAAAATGGAATTTTCATCTTCAGTATTTTAGTAATTGTCTGTTAAGTCGACGTCCAGCTCGCGCACTCCGGGCCGCGGGGTCGGGGTCGCGACACAACGCCTCGTTATCCACTAGCTGAGCGGCGAGTTTTTGAACTTTACAGTGATAAGCCGTCAAAGAGCTGCCTAACTGTTGGGAAATGAAGATTTCAAAGGTGAAAACTAAGTTCAAAGAAGGAAAAAGGAAAAAGAGTCATGTTAAAAAAAAAAAAAAAAAAAAAAAAAAAGATGACATACCAAAGAGAAATTTACACCCGCGGCGCAAAAGAGATCATCATTGCCCTGGTTCACCATATTATCAACTTGTAATGTATCCGCAGTCCGTTTTATAGCTGCACAACCCAGTATGATTTCATTCTCGTCATGAGCTGCAGTAATCAAACCTTTCAAAGGCGCAGCCCTGTTGATGGCTTCCTCATTCAGGTCGCCAAGGCTATCAAGGTCAGAGGGCAGGATAAACCCTTCTTGCAGCCAGCTGGCTTTGCCAACATTTGAGGCGACATTCAGAGAGGGCGATGGCGGAATGGGAGAACCAACATGATCATTGTCCCCAGTTAAGTCTTCAATGATGTCTTCCCCCTTTGAAGCATCATCAGCCATACTTTCACCTTCATGGACAGCCGGAGTATCATCATTGTGGCTTGGACCTTCCTCTTCAATAATCCCTTTTCCCAAATCTTCATGAGAGGGTAGAACAGTGGACGGTTCGTCTCGAGTTGGGATTTGCTCATGTGAGACACTTTCTTCCGTCCTTTCGTTGTCTTCTTCAGCTTCCAATATTCTTCTTCTTCTCTTTGAGGGCCTAGCTACAGCCCTCCTAGCTAAAGCCGTCTCGGCCTTGGCAGCAGCAATGGCGTCGGCATATTTCCCATCGTTTGATAAGGGCAGGTCTAAGTCTGAGTCAAGGCGGCTTAAGTCGCCAGAGCGGGCCTCAGCAAGTCGGCGGCGAAGTGCTTCGGACTCCAAGTTAGCATTATGACGGGATCCTGAACTCATATTCCGAACGTCTGGGAGTTCAAACGCAAAGAACAAGGTTAGCAAATAAAGGTACGACAAGTAAGGAAATGATGAAGTAAAACGAAGGATACTTACTCAAGACGTTTAACATGGCGGGACAATGTTCCCCGGGGGTACCACAGAGGCGACATTCAAATGATAACAAATTTTCAGAATGAACCTCCCACCCAGCATAACAAGCCGGGAAAACCATGGCGACACGAGCCGGTTCAGCAGGGAAATTATCGGAAAGGCCTACTTGGCAAAGCAGTTTACGATCCCGTAAAATCCGTCTCCATGATATTTTGGCATTTGGAGAACCAGGAGTTCGCGAGATAAGATCAAGAACGCGAGTTTCAAACAATTTATCAGCAGAGCTTAATGGTTTTTCTTACCCAAGGATGTTTTCAGAGATTTGAGATAACAGGGATGAGTCCATCTAGTGCGGGAAATAATAAATAAGGGTCCATGTTTCCAATTGTGAACTTTATCAGGGAGAGGTGTGAACATTTTGATACCAGGTCTATATTTTAAAGACAGCCTTATCTCAGATGAACCGTCAGTAAAATCCATTTTATGTTGGTAGCTTAGAAAAAAAATGAATCAAAAGGGGAAGAGAGGATTCCTTACGTAGGGCCCTACAAACCACTATAAAGCAAGTTATTATTCTAATGGCATTAGGGTGAAGCTCAACAACGGCGGCCTGGAGTTCATGAAGGATCAAGCTAATGAAGGGATCAAGGGGAAACCGGAGGCCGGCTTCCAATTGAGATGGGTAAACAATGATGCCGTCCTCACGTCTTCGCACAAGTTCAAGAGAGGTATCACCCTGAAAAGGAGCTATGTGGTAGTTTATATGATCAATCCCGTATTTGGTGTGCCAGGGGGTAATGTGAGGCCGCACTAAAGTTGAGGTTGAGTGAGGGGCTCCGGCAGCATCGGCATGAGAAGGATTAGAGGGACCTGCCCCGTTATCTCGAGATGAAGAGTCGGGAACATTGAAAGAAGAATTGGTTCGGAGGGGATAGGTACCTGTCGGGTCTGAAGAAGGAATGACTGGAGATCGCCGACCCGCCAGATCTGACATCTGACCAGAATCACTAGAAGAAAAAAGAACCTGTTTATATCGACGCCGACGGATTAAATTGGAAGAGGCGAAATTATCTACGTAAGACAAATCGTCTTCTAAAGCAAGTTTATACAAGTTACAAATATGTTGACATAAGTCGCGAGAGTTAAAGAAGGTGGGCGACATGGGGGCTGCCCTATTGAGAACAAGGCGACCCTTGATTTCAATAGTGTTTATAACGGCAAAATCAGCCCCATAAGAGGTCATAAGAGAAGCCAGATTATCACGGGAAATTCTCATCCAAACACCCATATCTTTTCTATAAAACCCACCGGATTTACGACACTGGCCGTATCTAATTTTTCTAACACAAAGTTTAGTTCTTGCCATGGGAGAAATAAATTGGTAAGCGAGTCTTAATTGGTCGGAAAAAATGGCAAGAAAGGGAGAAAGGTTTAGAAAGGTACCTGGAAGGTCGACGAAGAGCAAATGATAAGTGACGAGGTAAACCCTACGGATGAAAAAACACGAACTGTGAAAAAAGTTGGAAGGCGGCCGGCGCAACTGGAAATTAAAGGAGAATCCAAACTTGAAGTAGGGATTTAATGAGAGATTTCAGACCAATTTTGGGTTGAAAAGGAAAAAGCACTTAGAATAGAGAGTTTGGGGATTTTAGGGTTCACACAAAAATGATAGTGAACAGATAAAGAATAAAAGAAGGCAAAGAAGGGGCAATTTTCTGCTCTTAAATCGAAGGGACGGATGTTTAATAGGCGGCGTTTTGATTAGAGGTCAATATTTCGGAAAGCTCTGATTTCCCCCTCTCTTTTTTTTTGAAACAAGTGCCCACAAAAAACAATGGTTCGGAAGAGAAAGACAGCTGTACTCGACAAATATCAAGGACCGTACACGTCGCAACATCAAGATTCACCAAAGGAGGCATGAAACTACGATAAAACATGTGAGGTGACAACCATATAAATTTCTCGCCGTAACCATGAATGGATTCCATCTCGAAATTGGGGGCTTCTGATGTCGCCAGAAATTAAAGTTTTATTTATTTAAATGCCCATCATATCAAGCTTGGCCCGTAAGTAATTCAAAGTTTGATAAGTCAGGCCCGTTAATAAATAACATGGCGAGAAGGCTATACGGCTAGCCCAATATGAGGCCCACTTGAGGTATTCTCCGGCATAGAAAATATAAGCGGCTTGGTAACGGCTTGTATGCCGCACGTATTCAGTATGATATCTTTATTTACGCAAACCCCTAGTGTGGAGGGGTCCCCACAATATCCAATCAATAATAACAGAATGTGTCAGAGATTAACGTCCCTGCATGGGAAAGCGTGAGAACCAATCAGAGAAGGACAGCTGGAGATATTCACGAGCGTCACATGGAAAGGTCATGCGCAAGGCACATGATAGGAAAGCACGTGCGGTGCACCTGACGTCAATGCATATAAGGAAACCATCGTTCATTTTGACAGGTATATTCAAGTACGCACACACATTACACCTTTCAATTTGGTACTTGGAGATTATTTCGTGAACTGATTCTCACACCGGAGGGGCTTCTGCCGGATAGCCCCCGGCGCAGTTTACGTTTGTCTCATGTGTGCAGGTCTTAATCAAAGAAAAGGCTAATTTCCTTCAGCTAGACTCAGATCCCGTTGCTATTTGGACTTCTCCATTTTTTCCGGTAGCATCAAGGATCACAGAAAATGTGATGGGTGGTCATACAAATGGTTGTAATTGATGTCCCTTTGTCCTAAATTGTCTCTTGCGGAACGAGACTGAATGATTCGAAACAATGGCAAATACCTACTGAAGCAAAGTAATGATATGAAATGAAGTCATTTTGGAGGAGCACTGATTAATGGAGCATGAAGATAATGTTCTAATCTTCCTCACTTTTTGACTTGGTGCACATTACGTTTTTTTTTCCATTCTGGGCATTCACCTTTCGTTGATAGGGCTCCCTCTCTCCCCAAGTGATTGTCCGTTTTGACATTGAGACATTTTGAAAATGCTGTCACCTAAGAAAGATTAGTACTCCGTTCCTTCTTGTAAAGCTTTAACATTGCACTTGAGTTTTGAAAAATAAAGTTTCAAAAGGTGATTGTAGTAACTTTATACAAAAATTGACAGCCATTTTAAGACTTGTTTGTTTTGGAAAAATGGAAGTTTAGTACTCCTTTCCTCCTTATAAACCTGTAGGGGGACGGAGACTTGATACTTTAATGTGTGTTTATAGTGTGTGTGTGTTTGTGCATTGACTTTAAGCTCAGCATCACACGAATCTTTGTAAATTTGAATGTCTTATTTGATTTTGTCGGTTTGGTTAGGTCACTTTTTTAAGAAGACGGTTGCTGATTCGATTGCACGAGTTCAGGAGAAGGCTCTTAATGCATTGATTCCCTACTTTGAGAGATGCTGATGCTGGAAGGTACTGGTATATTCACTTTAGGTGCATTATTTGTCTCCTCTCTGAAATTAAGGTAAGGGAATTGCTTAAGGGAATTGCTGGACATATTTAACGCATTTTTGTAACTATTGATTAGCAGCCAAACAATATGATAGACTATATGGTCTCTTACATTGGTCCATTTATCTCATATGCGTGCACCGATGGATGTGATCATACTTGTGCGCATCTGGCAAATTACTTACCCTGAAATAAAATTAACTATTACTTACTATATTAATGAGACTGAAAGGGTGTCAATTTGGCATTTGTTTGCTTTCTGCAATTGTTATATCAATCCTTTTTTTCTTTTTTCTTTTTTTTGCATAAACTATTTATGTATATATGTGGTAATTCCAACAAAAATATGAAACACAAACCATCCGAGACTTTGATGATGTTTCTGAAATGCCATCATAATAATGGAGAATAAATAGTCAATTGCCTATACCTCAGGAGCTGGCGTAGGGGCCTTCAGAAGTGGTTGAAGAGCCTTCATCACAATGCTCATATTTGGCCTAGGATCAACACATTGTTTTACTTTGTCTTCGCTTAGTCTTGGAGTGGCCCAAGTGACAAGACTTTGTTGGCCACATCGCATAGTGTGTATTATAGAAGGCTGTGCCTTCTCGTGCAGGTATAAAAATCGCCTGGCAGCATCAACAGCGATTCTAACCCGCTGCATCCAGTCTTGCACAGGACGTGGCTGTGCTGCTTGCACACCCTTCCTAACGTGCAAAATATCATGCAGAGATCACATAGTAGCGAACTCAAATGCCCAGACCTGTAGATTTCCCTCAACACAGTATCCAAGCAACACAACGAGATTATCATGCTTCAGCGTTGAAACCATGGAACTCTAGATAATTTCCTTGTACAAATAATTTTTTCGAGGAACTCTGTAATTTTATTGCTGAAAAATTAACAATGATACTGCTAACAAGTGGAGTTTTGGACTGTCTATTACTTGCAGCAAGAAAAATGATTTGCTCACTCCATCCCAAAAGTCTAGTGTTTGGCTAAGCACACAAATTGAATAATAGGTTGAAAATCTACTGATTTCCTAAGGTTCCCCTCAAAACATTGGTGGCGAGATTGAATTGAAATTAGAAAACAAATGGTAATGAAGGTTAATATAGACAAATGAAGCTGGCAATTTGCCCGCCCTAACCTAAGGGAAAGGCTTTAGAAAACACTTCTTATTGCTTGATTTTGGAGCTCACTTCTAAGGTTTTTAATTGTTCGCGAGGTGCAATATCAAAAAACGGATATTATGCAAATAAAATGAGATATTAATAATTGACTATATTGATTTAGGTTCTGTTATTTGTCAAATAAAATGAGATAGTAACTATTGACTATACTGATCTAGTTCATGTTATTTGTCAACAAAAATTTGGCCGTGCGTTTAATGCACGGGTGTTAAATTAGTGTTGAACTGATACTAGTATAATTGAACAATTTTGGTTGCTTCAAAAAAAAAAAAAAAAAAAAAACAATTTTGGTAAAATGATATGGTACAATTAATGCACCAATGCTAACACTTGATGGGGGTGATGTGAGGTGTCCTAATTGGTAGAGATATTCTTTTCACACCATATAAAAAAGATAATTGTTTATATTACATATCAAAACGTCACACCTTATCTCGTCTAAAAGTTAACGGTATTCAAAGTGCAAACAATACATTTTATATATTTAAACTCAAAAAATCAGACTAAATCAAAAAAAATAAAAAATTAAGAGACAATCTAGGAGTTAAAAGAAAATGGAAGCAAGGTATATTTTTATTCTAAACAGAGAAGGAGAAGACTCAATGGCTTGTTCACAGAGAAAAGAAGACTTTAGCTCACCCAAAAGACAACCATATTCTTTACTTCAACTTATGATAAACCCATAATCCCAACTATATAAACTTTCAGACCCACGTCTTAATAATTCGGACATCATCTTCATCTCACTATTTACATACTTTTTGCTAACTGAATTTACCAGAAAAAGAAGACAGCTAGAAATTTCAAGTCCAAAAGCATATATCATGGGTGTTCTTGGTGCAATTGCTAGACATCTAGATACAATAGTTGGGTACGTCGTCCGTCCCATCTCCCAGTTCATAGATTTCATTTCTGCTTTCATTTATTTCTTTGATATATATATTACGTCATTCTATCTTATTTGTTTATACATGTTGATTGTACGTAAATTAAACAGGCCAGGAATCATGCTTTTGTTTCCGTTGTATGCATCAATGCGAGCAATTGAGAGCCCTTCAACCCTTGATGACCAACAATGGCTAACATACTGGGTTTTATACTCTTTCATAACTCTCTTTGAGCTCTCTTTCTGGAGAGTCCTCCAATGGTAAATATTCACTACTTTGACCTCTCTTTCTGCATTATTATTGATCAATATTTCAGTTAATTTTTATTTGTCTTGCTGGTTGTGTATGCGTAAATTAATTAATCAGGCTTCCATTTTGGCCATACGTGAAGCTCGTGTTCTGCATGTGGTTAACTCTGCCTATTTTTAACGGGGCTGCTTATATATACGAGAATTTTGTAAGGAAGTATGTTAAAATTGGTAGCTATGTTAGCACTAGCTATCCAGAGGGCCAAAGGAAAGTTCTGCAGATGATGAGCCTTGATGCTAGGAAATCTGTTGAACGTTACATTGACCAATATGGACCTGAAGCTTTTGACCGTGTCGTTAATGCTGTAAGTAGTTCAAGCACATATGTTATACGTATATATATACATGTCAAATTCAACCCGATATATCTTTTCTGCTGATTTTAAATGTATGACTATGCATACTTGTTGCAGGCTGAACGAGAAGCAAAGAAACATTAAGGAAAATTCTCAGTTTCTTCATGGCACGTACTCAAGTTCTGTAAATCATACTCGAATTGAGCATAGAGCACATGTTTTCAGATGAAAAATGGAGGAGGAAAATTTCAATATTATTTGTAAATTTGTGTATTCTTTCAATCATTATTGACATATACTTCAAGAATTGAAAAATGCACGAAAAACTTGAGCTTTCCTTGTAACAAAACGTTCATAAATCTAAAGAGTTCCTTCCTGAGAAGTCGGATTCACCGCGTCTTGCATGAATTGCGTCTTTGGACTAGCCATGAACACCCTAAAAGCCGGCTTTATCTTCTCCATACCCGTGACAATAACCAAAAACAGTAGCCTATATATAACCAACATGCCTAGTAAAATGACCAAGTTAACCCACTTAGAGTAGCCCATTTCCACTTGAAATGTCTCTCTCAAAATATGTTCCCCGTCGATAACTTGTGTCCTTCCACCTTGATCATAACTGAATACTCGGCCTTCAAACTCGTTCTTATACAGTCCTTGGTACGCGTACTTATGAAATGCAATGAAGTATAACGGGTATTTCCAGAACGGGGCGGGCATGTCACTTGGCAATCTGAAAAACCCACCTGCTAAAATCATGAATCCTTGAATTCCAGCACCAAGAATTATGCCCATAAGGTAGTTTGGCACTATACTTGCAATAATCATCATCAGGCTCTCAACCAGCAGCATACAAGCAAACACCACAAAGGTAAAATAAGCAAAGTAATCAAATCCGCTCCTAAGTCCTGTTAGGTAATAAGCTACTGCTCCCGGGCCGAGTGAAATCAAGAACAAGTATGGGATGGAAGAAAGCGTGTTGGCAATAACAAATGCACCAGGGACGTAGTGCCCATTCAATCTTTCCTTTTCAAATACCTGCATAAAATTTCATTTTACATCGTTGAAGCGTTTTTGGCAACGCTTTACAGAGGATTCGGGGGTTGTGCAGTCAGAATGTACAGAAGTCCAACATTTATAGTAAATGATTTACATTTAATAGTAAGATGAGTTACATTTTATTCAGACTTCTGTGCAGTCCGACTGCACTAGCCCCAAACCCCTATGCAGACAAAGTAGAGAATATGATTTTCCTCAAATATATCCTAGTTAATACAAACCTTCATGTCCTCCACAAATGAAGGGAAGCCTCCAATGGCCATGAATGTTAAGAATGAAGCCACAAACATGAGCATTGCTCCCCTAGCCTGAAATGAATCATCATTGAATTGATAATTACTAAAATGAATGTCCGTTTTTTATCTTGATCTGCTAGATCCATCAAAGTGTCTCTCACCTGAATTGAACCGTAACTTGAACCAACATCGTAGAAGATGGTACCGAGACCTAATGATATAGCCATGTAAATAGCTACACGCAACCAGTAGTACCCAAGATCCCTATACATGTTCACTGAAGATCGCCTTGTTAGAACAAGACATTGAGTAGGGAAACTAGCATGGCTTTTCTGCTTCTCCGTTACCCCAACTCCCTATAAAGGAATAGATAAACAGAACCTTTACTTTCAGATTTCTGATCCATACAAGTATTACAACTGAACTAATGGCTGATTCAGATCTTCATGTTTACCTTTTCACTTATCTCTCTTACTTGCCTCAAAACTTCCAGGTGATTGTAAGATGACTTGTATGACTTCAAGAGAATGCTAATCACCTCATCGATAGGCATCTTGTTGGATGAGACTTGTTCAATGTCCTGTAAATTGTTGCTAACTTTTCAGTAGGGGTTAAATCAAGAAATACGAAAAATTTCACAAAAAGCTATCTGTACCTCAACAAAATCCTTGTTAATTGTCCTAATAAAGTGATCAGATGGATTTTGAAAGTTTGGGCAAGGGAAGCCATTCAATGCAAAAAACTGCGTTAACCAGAAACTGAGGTTAAGAGCAAAAATAAAACCCGCAAATTCCATTGCGCAATTCAAGTAGGAGTATTAATCTACTCCCTCTGTCCCTAAATGAATGTCCAAATTTCATTTTAAAGGACATCTGAAAATCTCTATGTTTCATACAATTTATTGGCAAAGATTCATATATAATCATGTAATCCTCTTTCCAAACATTTAGTTTTGCAAATATAACGAGACTAGTGGGAAAAAAATTGGTAAAAAAACAATTAGAAACAAAGTTTTTTCCAAAATAGACATTCATTTTGGGACAAAAATTTCTTAAAAATTGACATTTATTTAAGGACAAATGGAGTATGAGTTTACTTCATTGGCTCTATTAGCAGGACCAAAATAAACTGTTTTTCCAGCAGAGAGAAGGCAAAGGTTATGAAAAAGGCCAAAAACTTCAGTTCCAGGCTGGTGAATGGAGGCTACAATGGTCCTTTCTTCTCGATGGTCAAGGCGAGCGATTCTACTCATAACATAATAAGAAGAAGCACTGTCGAGACCACTTGTTGGTTCATCAAGGAATAAAAGCTTTGGGTGGTTAAGGATCTCGATGCAAATGCTAACCCTCCTCTTTTGGCCACCACTGAGGCCTTTCACCCCCCATCCTCCTATTCTCGTGTTCATTGAATCTTGCAACCCCATCTCTCGTATGGTCTTTTCGGATCTCTCTTTCTTTTCTGATTTCGACATTGAATCGGGTAGTTGGAGTTGAGCAGAATAGTACACTGCTTCTTTAACTGTTAGTGTTGTCATCAATGTGTCATCTTGAGTCACATATGCCTGATTGATTTTGCAGATGCACAAATAACACAATTCCATCAAAAAAACAACATAACCTTAAAATGTTTGAACAGTCAAACGAGACTATGATTTTGGGACGGAGGGGGTATTAGAGTTATTACCAGTTTCTTTGTTCATAAAATTTGTCACATTTGAGATAATCAACATTCAAAAAAAAAAAAAAAAAGTTGCTTGCAGTAGTAGAAAGATTTACTTACAGAGGTTCCATAAGCCAAAACAATCACCACTCTGGGTTGTGTTTGGAATTAATCTTCCGGCCAAAGCATCAAGGAGAGTAGATTTGCCAGAGCCAGAAGGACCCATAATGGCCAATATTTGACCGGGTCGGGCATAGCCAGTGAGACCTTGCAGGATGGGTCTGCTTCCAACTGTGACCCATAGGTCCTCCCATGTCAACAAAACACCATTGTTGGTGCCTTGACAAGCAGCTGGTTGAGGAGGAGTAGTAACTTCATATGAACGAGTTTCCACCTCCATTGTGGGAATGGAACTAGAGGGATTAACAGAACCCATTCTAATTTGTTTGTGATCAATAAGAAAGAGAGTTGTGTGTATGATTGTTGATGTCAAGATATTGGCTAGTTCTACGGTCTATATATATATATGTAAGAGTAAACTGCTTTTCTGCCCCTCGTACTATGGCCCCAACATCAATTTGACACTCGTACTATTGAAACAACAAATGTATGATGCGTACTATAGTTTTATTAGCAAAACTAACCAATTTACTATTCAGTTCTTAAATTTTTTTAACGAACATTATTTTTTTAACGGGCATTAATTTATTTTAACAAAGATTAATAACTTAACGGAATTTTTTTAGGAAAAATTGAAAACTCATCTTAACAAAACTAACTTTTGATATCTCCATCATCTTCCCAAACCCAGATAGACAGACAAACGATGGATGAATAAGGGACTTGCGATTTTTGAGTTTTTTCGCCGGATTTGCGCCGTCGGCCATATCTCCGGCACCGATGATTATTTTGTTGATCCCAACGGTGAATATGAGCGCCTGAATGATGCGAACATACCCCAGAAATTTGACGACGATCCAACGGTTAATGAAGTGGGAATTTGATTTTTAATATAGCGATTTTTTGGAGGTTTTCGCCGCCGGCCATTTCTCCCTCTCCGGCAATTATTTGGAAGATCCCAACGGTCATCATGTGCGCCTAGGGGATGCGACCAAAGCCCAGAAGTTTCACGACGATCCAACGGTTAACGAAGTCGGAATTCGATTTTTACATATGCGAATTTTTGATTTTTATTAGCAAAATTGTTGGTTTTGGGAAGATGATGGAGATAACAAAAGTTAGTTATAAATTAATGCTCGTTAAAAAAATAACGTGTGTTAAAAAAAGTTAACGACTGAATAGTAAATTGGTTAATTTTGCTAATAAAACTATAGTACGCATCATACATTTGTTGTTTCAATAGTACGAGTGTCAAATTGATGTTGGGGCCATAGTACGAGGGGCAGAAAAGTAGTTTACTCATATATGTAACGACCCAAACTTTCCAATAATAATAATTGTTCATAAACTAAGAATCCCAAACGTCAAACATAATTCAATTCCAACGTTCAAATGTAACGACTAGTATAATCTAACCACAATTCAAAATAGTGCGGAAGCGTAACTAACATTTAAATTCTAACGGCTAGTACAACCCACTAGCTCAACATAAAAACATAATAAAGTCCAAAATTCCTTAATAGCCACGAACTGCCGTTCCTTGCAATCCGCTTAAGTCCTTAGTCTTTACCTGGAAAAAGTAATATAAGAAGGGGTGAGCGAACAATGCTCAGTAAGTTCATACGGGATCTCTACGGGTACTAAGGAGAGATGACCGAAAGTACGGAGCCAAACAACAATATTCAATGAAAGGCTAGCATTAATAATCTTAACTGGATGTAACAAACACAGTTATCAAATCAATGAATTATGGTCCTAGTTCAATCCGTCAATTCCAGAGTTTCAAACACCTTTTCAAGGTGTCACAGTTCCAAACACCTTTTCAGGGTGTCACACCTTTTCAGGGTGTTACGAGAATAAGAGACCTTACACCTTTTCAGGGTGTTAAGAGAATAAGAGACCTTACACCTTTTCATGGTGCTCCCTTATTTAGGTATATCATGATAACCAAGCAACTTCCTCATGTAGCAATTTAGAAGTCTAAGTTCTTTTCTATCAAACTAGACTTATTCGTAATTAGTCCTTTTCAATCAGACTAGTCCAACCGCACCTATTTCAATTAGATACAATAGTTCATAGTATTCTAGGTACAAGAATACTTAAGGCAATTTCAATCTGTTTGGATACCCATTGAACAAAATACATCAAGGGTAAGATAATCAAAAGACGTTCAACAACATCAGAGTTCAAATGCTACGGACCATCGGTAGCTACACTTGAAAGAAATAAGGAAGATCCTACATAAAAGGATGAATCATCAAAGTACTTAAGGAACGTAATCCCTTACCTTGGCTTTGCGTTATTCCTCTTTGCAAACCTTGCGCAAGAATCTACAACCAAGCACAAAATACTTCTTAGGACAAGTAATACTATTTTACTCCGTCCCCAAAATACTTTACTTTACTTTCTTAACCTTATGAGTTTATGTTCTTAAACCCCTTATTAAGGTTGATAGTCAATCTAGGGTTTGTTCTACCCATTAATTGCATTCCCAAAATACCCTCTTTGATTTACTAAAATACCCCTAGGGTTTTTAATGTCCCCAATCTCAATTATTATGTTTTAGGATTTCATTAATCACATGAAAACACTATTCCCAGCTTAGTTCACTATTTATAGCGTAAATTACTATTCACCGCAGATTTCTTATTCATCGCAGATACTATTCATCGCAGATACGATTCATCGCAGATACGATTTGTTGGGTATGATTATTATAAAGCACTCCCATTACTTAATTTGATTGATCCCATGACCTAATTTTATCTTTTATGGACTTTAGGATATATTGTAAGATGTTTCATACTTCATTTTAGTTAAGTCCATTTTTAGATAGTCTAGGCTTGTGAAGATTGGCTCCTCAATTTTTGAAGAAATTTATCTAAGGCAACGTACCTCACAAGTGACCACACTTTGAGCAGTCACAAGTGACCACACCTGAATCAGTCACAAGTGACCGCACCAGATTCACTTTCAAGTGATCACATCAGTGTGACTCTCAAGTGACCGCACCAAGCCACTCAAGTTGCCGCACTTGAAGTGACCGCAAGTCACTTTGCTTGCCTTATGAAGACCGAAGACTGAAGACTCAACTCAAGTTTGGTTAAACTTAACCATGGTCACACTAGTGTCCAAAGCATTGGTTAGTTTACAACGTTGCAAAATTCAAAATTCAAATTTTGAATTCAACTGTCATCTAACGTTGTGATGGTACATTTGGACCACCACTACTCTGCAACAAAAGGACAACTCAGACTGAGCTCCAATTAGAATTCAACAGCTCATTGTCCTCCAAACTTGCTCCCCAAGATTTCTAACGGCTACCTCTCATTTCAAGGCTATAAATAGTCCTTGAGTTCTTCATTGAACATTGCTGAGATTCCAGGAGAGAAATTGCTGTTGAAATACTTGGTGATTGAAGATCATATTCAAGATTTCCAGAATCCTTTGAATCATCAAGCATTTACCTTCAAATCTTCAAAGATCTCCAGCAACCTTCAAGCACATCAAATCTCAAGCCCAGCAACACTAAAGATTCATTAGGCTCTCAATCATATAGATTACATAGAGCTCTTGATTCTTACACAGACACACCCCGATTGATCAATCGTATAGATTGCTCTTGATTCTTACCAAGACTGACCATCTTGGTAAAGGACGTAGATCTTTTAACAGATCGAACCTTTCCAAATCCTTGTGTCATTTACTTGCTGCTTTTACATTTCTGCAAATTTACTTTCATCTTATTCTTATTGTTCTTCATTGTTCTTATTAATCTTGTTTGTCGTTTCGTGTTTTTTGATCTTTCAGATATTCAAACTTGTTGTGAATTGTGTTTGTATGTTTGTCCTATTGCCTAAGCTAAATTCTGACTAACTTATCATTTGCCAAAACTTCCAAGACACTATCTTTCAATCTCTCAACCTACCGCACCAAATCATTTTTTACCTACCGCACCCTAAGTTGCCGCACTCTTCCTACCGCGCAACTTAACCTACCGCGCTGTTTCAATCAAAAACAACTCTAACTCATTTGTATCGAAAACTTCCGCTGTGCATATTACTCTTGAACTAGTGGTTTTTAAGTGACTGCAAAATTCATTGAGTAAGCATAAGGTTGAATTTTGAAAAAGGGTTAAAATTTTAAATAGGCTATTCACCCCCCCCCCTCTAGCCTCTTTTCATACCCTTGTTGTGTCTTTGGGACCAACAAGTGGTATCAGAGCTAACACCTTCATAAAACTCTTGTTTTTCAAGCTTAACAGCTTGGGTGCCGATTCAATATGGCAAGTCAGAAAACTATGGCAACGGTTAACTTCACTCACGTTCCAGCATTCGAAGAAGATAACTTTGACGTATGGAAGCACAACATTCTAACTCAGTTCTACTCCATGGACGAGCAACTTGGTGATTGTCTTACCATTGGACCATACTTCCCAATGAAAGCTAATCCGGATCCAGAAACCAATGGTGCAAATCCGACTCTCAAGAAACCAAAAGCTGAATGGACCGATGAAGAAAAGAGATTGGTTGGAATGGATGTGAAAGAAAAAAGCATACTTCTAAGTACCTTGAGTACGTCACAGCGTCGACAGATCATGGAATGTTCTACTGCAAAAGAACTTTGGGATGCAATTGAAGATTACATCGAAGGAGATCAATCTTGCAAGGAAAGCAAAAGATTTGCAATTCAAAGAAGATTCAACAACTTTGCTAAGATCCCCGGTGAATCACTTAGAGCCACTTATGATCGATATTGTGAGATCGTAAGCACTTATACAGCACTTGGAAAGAAGCTTACCAAGAAAGAGATCAATGTAAATTTTCTTGCTGCTCTTGGTTCTCAATATCTTCACAAAGGAAACACTCTTGAAGATACAAAGCTGCTAGATGATATGTCACTCAGAAGCCTCTATTCCAACCTTAAAGTTTTTGATATCAAGCTCCACAACATTGAAGAGATGGAAGGAAAAACAAAGAGCTTGTCGTTGGTCACTAAAAAGGAAGAAATGGTCGAAGAAGAAGATCCAAAAATCTCCACATCTGAGTTACTAGATATGGACGATGATGACTTTGCTATGTTCGTGAAAAGATTTCAAAAGTTTAGAAAATCAGCAAGGCCCGGATCATCAAGCAAGGCTCCAGCAAGGTTTTCAAGGAGCAGCTCAACAAACAAGAAAGAGTACTCCAACTTCTCCAAGAAGAAAGAGGATCTCGTTTGTTTTAATTGCAGGAAACCAGGTCATTTCGCATCAGAATGCCCAATTCCCAAATTCAAGTACATGAAGAAGAAAAGTAACTTCACTCCGAGATATTCAAAGCAAAAGGGAATGATTGCTGAAGAGGACTCTACCACAAAAGAGTTAGCTACCTGGATAGAGTCGGATTCTGATGAAAGCGACGAGGATTCTGAAGAAGGTCACATTTGTTTGGTCGTTCATTCCGATGATGAGGATGATAATGAAAATCGTCGCTCACCAAATACAAAACCTAAACGGATAAGCTATACGGCCGACGAACTTGCTGAAAAGGGATTCCTAACTCCAGTTCAAAAGAATGGTGATCTTCTATTTTCAAGATGTGATGTGAGTGTAGCAAAGAAGGCTCTATCTAATCCCAAAATGAAGGAAGCTCAAGCTACCACACCTCAAGTCATGTTTGACATTTCCCCCGATGAACAAGAAAAGATGTTTATGAAAGCTGAACAGGTAATTAGTAAGTTTACTGGCATGAAGGAAGCTTTAGCACTTTCAACTGAAGAAATTTCCCAGCTTAAGACGGAGAAATCTCTTCTAAAATCTGAACTCACCCTCCTTAAGGAGCAGATCAAGAGTATGACTCCTCTTACTGATCGAAACCGTTTCTTAGAAGAACAAAATGCTATATTTAAAGTTAAAAACGATGAATTGGTTGCTGAGATAAATGATCTCAAAAGGATTACTAATGAGTAGACCAATTCGCATGTCACTATGGAACAAATCTTAGAATCCCAAAAGCTTAGTGGTGATAAGGAAGGCTTGGGATTTCAAACTACTGACAACTTTAAATGTGCATCTTGTTGTGAAAGAGATGAGAAATTTACCTAGCAAACTTTGGAAGGGTCAAAGGCTAAACATCATGTTTCAAAGGGTCAAGGACAAGAACCAAAGAAGAAACTAGAGTTCAACTATGTCTACCCTAAGAAACAAACTGGAAAGGCAAAGTTGAAAGGTATTGCCATGGATGAACCTACCGCATGAGCAAGCTCCAGCAAGGTAGCAGAGTTACACTGCCGTATGCACTTGCCGCGAGGTCAAGTGACCGCACCAAGGAAGCTGGCGACCGCATGGAAGCCAGCGACCGCAAATGGTGGCAAGGCGGCAAAGTTCAAGAGGATGAATTTTGTAAGGGCGACCGCATCCATACCAGTTAATGATGTTGTGCTCAAGACTTCAACTAAGTTTGTTAACCCTCAGTTAGGTGGCTTTCACCATTGTTCTGTGTGTGATGATTATGGTCACAAGGCTGCTGAATGTCTTTTAAGATTCACACCAAATCCCAGAAGGTTTAAACCACCTTCTGTGAGGCAAGTGTGGGTTGTCAAAAGCTGCTAATCTTTAGGACCCAAAATAATAAAGGGGACCTCGATCTTAAATGTTTATTTTATAGGTCCTCTGCTTAATGGCTAGTCACTCCAATGAAACTACAAGTTTATGGTATCTAGACAGTGGATGCTCAAGGCATATGACTGGAGATATCAATCTACTGGAAAGTATCCGTAATGAAAAAGGTCCAGCAGTCACTTTTGGCGATAACAGTAAAGGAAAGACCATTGGATACGGAGTAATCAGAAAAGGAAAAATAACAATCCAAGATGTTTCTCTAGTCACTGATCTGAAACACAATCTTCTCTCAATCTCACAATTTTGCGACAAAGGATTGCAATACCACTTCACCTCAACTCATTGCTTAATCAAGGATGGCAATTCCGGCGTCACTTTGCTAAAAGGGATTTGTAAGAAAAATGTTTACATTGTTGATTTCAATTCTTCTTGTAATTCTTCTAATCTCTGTTTTGTAGCAAAGAATGTTAGCAAAAATAGTTGGCTTTGGCATAAACGACTAAGTCACTTGAACTTCAAGTATCTCTCCAAGATTGGTAGAGAAAATATAGTTCGTGGTCTACCCAAGGTAGCTGATCACCACGATGAAAAGTGCTCAGCTTGTCAACTAGGTGTAGACACCCCGCCTTGGACCTCTCACCCCGATTGCATACATAGTATTTTTATTTTACTTGTTTTTGTTAATTTCTGTTACTTCCGTTAAGTTCCTAACTGATTCCGTTAGTTTTGGACTGAACTGCATAACAGAATTAACTTTCTAGTCCATTCTATCAAAATTACCTTTTCAAAGCCGCGCGCCTCCGCCTTTTGAGGTCAGAAGCGCGCGCCTTCCGATGGTACACCCGGAAGCGCGCGCCTCTGGGGCGTCAGTTACAGATTTTCTCCCAAGAATCCCTCTCTTGCTTATTTTGCATGGATTTCACCCAGGAAATATTTCTTTGTGAGCGCGAATTGGCACCAAAAACATCCCCTTTCAACTATAAAAACCTCTCCAATCCATCATTGGAGGGGACCTCTTTTCCATCTCTTTTGGATCTCTTTTACCTCTCTAGGACCTCATTTTTAGACTTGAATTTTCTCTATACACACACTATACACAATTCTCTACACAAATTCTCCCAACAAGAGTTCTTCGTAAAAAGACTCTACATAAAATTGTTCTACAACAATTTCTCCACAACAAAACACCATTTTTAAGTCCACGTTTGAAGTCCTCTTCTTAAGGTACAACTTCATTTTTCTTCTATTTTCTTCTTCTTAAATGTATGCAATCCCCATCAATGGGACATGACCAAATAATCACTTTACTATATTAAAGTTGGTTAAGGTTATCTCCCTACATTTACACTCTAGTTTAATTTACTCTTCTTCTCTTAATGTAACCTTTGACATTTAATCAATAAAACAATTCTCTTTTAATTCCCCTTTTCTTTACTATATAATTGTTAGCACATTTTAATATCAATAGAAGGACTTTTTAGCATTAGAACACCAAAAGTAGCAAGACCCGCGTAAGCGGGACGGAGTGGGTGTTTAAGTACTTCCCACTCCGTCACCTAACCTCCGAACCCATCTTTTCCCGAATCTCTGGTTTTGTATATAAAATTGGCTCTTTTTAGGTTTTTCTTATGTTCCTCTAAAATATAGGTGGCGACTCTTAAAATCAAGTAGACATCCTAGGTAATTCACGTGCTCTAATTGCTTTTTATTTTCTGTTTCATTTTTATCGGTCACACGGGTGATTCGAAAGTTGTAAATATGTGCTTATTTGTTTTTTCTTTCTTTAAAAAAAAATATTTTGTCACTTGTTAGACCTCACACTACGCGCACAATTCTTATCAACTGCTCACTATCGAGTCGCACAAGTCCAACCCCAAACCCGTCGAGGCCCGTCCTAGGAAGTTTCAAGCTCCACTCGACCTTGACTCTTTCGAAGCGGTCAACCTCAGCCCGTGGCGTAGTTCATGACTACATGCCGGGGGTGACCTTCAAGCCTCTCTTTAGCCGAGCACAAACCACACAATTCTAGTTAGGGTCTAACACTCCGTGACTCAAGTCGGTTTCCATGTGTCGAGATTTCCCTAAACTAATGTCTTCAAATCATACATGCCACTCGTTGTTTTGGACGAAATAAAACTCCGTCCCCAAGTGGATATTATGGACGAAAATAAAAATCCGTCCCCGCATGTATGATTTACTACATTAATTTAGTTTAATCCCGACACATGTAGGATTCACAAGTGTGGTGGAATCCGATGAGTATATGGGACCGCGAGAAGGTCTATATACTAGTGTGACGATTCCACTATTTTTTTAGAAACCCCAAAAAGGACTATGTCCTTCCGACTTTGTAAATAAATAAAAAGTCATTTTTCTTATGTGGTTGAGTCTTTTTCCTTTGTTTGTGGGTTAATTATTTTACTCAAAATATGTTTGTGGGGCCAACCTAAGATCGACCATGTTCTCTCAATAGGTCCAATGGCTTCCAACGGAAACAACAACAAGGGTGAGAACATTTCCGTGTCCAACGAAAGGCTCTTCAACATAATAAGAGCCATTGGGGAACAAATGGATAGACTTTTCGAGGATGCCCGCCGCAAGGATGATTTGTGGCAAGACCGTCTTGATCTCGAGAGGAAAATTCACAAGGAAGAAGTGTCCGAACTTAAGGCCCGTTTACAAGAGTTCACCAACAACAAGGCAAAGGTCAACGATAAGGTATGTTCAAGTGGCTCGCCTCTCAAGAGTCACAAAGGCTCTACCAACGACCATGTCTACACTCCCCTCCAAGGTATGACCGTCACCAAGGCCTATGAAGATCTCAAAGCAAAGGGACAAATTTCTCCTCTCCAAGGGTACAAGCAACCACAACCATTACGTCGCAACCATGCCCACCACAAGTGGTGTGACTATCACCAATACAGCGGTCATCTCACCGAGGATTGCTTCTCCCTCCGCGACATCATCCAAGACATGATTGACAATGGTGAATTTACCGTGGTTGAAGAACAACAGTTAGAGAGTGGCAACATGCAAGAACTCATCAAGGAAGAGGCTCAGATTTGAAATGGGGTTTCAACAAGAGATCATGCTACAAGGCCGACAACAACAATCTCCGTTTCTCTTTCTCTACCTAGAGATAGGATAAAAAAAAAAAGAGAGTCAAAAGTCCTCTAATGTGTGCATTAATGTTTTCTCACGTCCTATGTTCGAGTCCATTGAGTCATCAAATAAAAAGTCGTTCTTGTCCTCATACACTATTCCAAGTTGTTCAATTTAATTCTTGGCAAAATGATGAAAAGATGTCTAAACAAGTTTTAGAACGAAGGCCATCGCTTGAACGCCTAGGGGCTAAACATCGACGACGGCATCAACAACGAAGACATCAACAACGACAAAATCAAGACAAAGAAAGGTGGAGCAACAATCATGAAGCAAAGTTTTCAAAAGGGGATAAAAAAAAAAAGGGCTCGCTAGGTTGAACTCTTCAAATCAATCTAGGCAAAAGTTAGAGCACAAAAAAAAAAAAAAAAAAAAAATCCCCCTCAATCAAAGAAGTAGAACAACAACATCATTCCACCAACGAAGGACGAAGTGACATCAACAATCATCACGACGAAGCAACAACTCCATCACGACGAATGGAGAATCCACAAGAACTACGGTGGCCTGAGCCTCTACACTGGAGGAACGTAGGCAACCTTCGGGTCCGGTCTTATGCAAGAAAGAAGATATGTTTAGCCCTAGCGCGTTATGGTGATCGGCCTTCATCTCGAACTTGTCAAGACATCTTTGTATGATTCATTTGCCAATGAATTAATCACCTCAAGATTGAACAACTTTCCTAGATTTGGAATCACTTTCCGTTCCTTGTCGAGTCTAGGGCTTCTATTCTTTCTGCATACTCCAAGTTTCTTGCAATCAAACTGGGGCTTTCTTTCTCTTCTCTCTTAATGACTTACTTGCCTTCGTGAGTCATTCAAAAAATATACATACATAAAGTCAATACTAGGGACACTTCCCTAGTCGAGTCAATGTCACTCATCTTTAGTGACAAGAGGTCTTCACCGCAAAATCACACGTCTTATCTCCTTAGGCAGAGTCAATGCACACTTCCTCATTAATCGAGTCAAAAAAAAAGAAGGCGCAAAAGAGATGCCCGCTAGATTGAAAACCCGAAAGGGCGGTCTAGGCAAAAAACAGGGTGCGTCATAAAAAAATGAGAGATTGAGAGAGAGAAGGGAAAGAGAAATGGAGATCTCCGGCCTCTAAGGAAGACAACTGCATAAGTTCAACATCAAATCTCCTCAACAAATCAATTCCCCACCGAGTCAACTTTGGGATTGCAAAAGGCTCGACAAGATATGGCACCATCAAAGGTTGTCTTGGGTTATTAGCATCATTCTCCAGCAGTGTGCATTTTTGGGTTCATGAAAAGAAGGCCCGTGGTAACCAAGACCCATCTGAGAACGAGCCCATCATAAAAGGGCACGAGGTTGCACAAATAATCCCTAGCTAGTGAATTGGCTTGGGCAGCAAATAGCAACAACATGAGTCTCAGTTTTAAAAGCTTCTGCAAGTATGTGCTTCTAAAGTACGCCGAAAGGCTCCCGAGAAATGGAGTGGCTCTTGCCATGTCTTCTCATATTTGTTCCCTCGCACGAGGATGAGTCACTCTTGCTTTGCTCATCAAATGGTGACACCCGAGGGGCTATGTGACTCAAGAATAAGGGCTTCTTTTGCTTCATTTGACAATCAATAAGCCCTAGGGGCTATGCTCGAGAAAGATGTGTGAGACTATCCTCAAAGTCTCTCAAAAGGGATGTCAAAAATCCCTCTTGTCATGTGTGCCCGTACTCGTTCCCCCAATCAAGGATGGACCTTTCTCGCAATCAATGATGGCACTCTAGGGGCTACGGTCAAGTCTTAAAGGCTCACTCGGCAAGAAGCAATTCACTTCAATGTCCCCAGCAATATTTGAAGCTCTATACCGAAAGGTCTCAAGTGGCTTCGCAATCTACAATCTTTTGGGACACGGCTTTACAGTAATTCAAGCAAAGGGCAATATTGGGGCTTCACAATTAACAAGCTATTGGGCAGTGGTACCCGAGCAATGCAATTTGGGAGTAGTCTTATGGCTCCATGAAAGTGATCAAACTTTAATGGTCCCTCAACACTTCCAGTCAAAAGGCCTCTTGGTTTTAAATGAAGGCTCCGATGATATGAATGAATTTGATGATTCTTGTTAGAACTCACAGCGAGATTATGAAGGAAGTCTTAGAGAAAAGGAAAAAGATTCAATATGCTAGACTCACCCGGCTGAGTTATAGCGGGCAATGCCAATATGTTAACTCTAGAGACAGAGTTACGGCCAATCCCAATGTTTCTGCAATGCAGCACCCCCTTCTCCAAGATCAAAAGCACAAGCTGCATCCGAAGATCCGCCGTCGGCTCAACTCAAGAAGACTCAATCAAATATACCGTTCGAGACTTTATCACACCAAGACCTTATCATCTGCAACAACATCACCATCTCCCATGAGACGTCTCCCGAAGACCGTACTACATTTTCAACATGGACCTTCCGTCATTTGGGTATCAGCCACAAAAGGGCCATCCATCCCCAAGTAAGAGAAAGAAGGAGATCGCCTTCAAAAGCCCTACCTGATGTGGCATCCGCTCTCAATACAAAGCTAAACCAATTTGAGGCTTCACACCGAAAGATCTCCACATCCCGCCATCTACAAACTTGATAAGCCCATGACATTTGGGGCTTAGAAATCTCTCAAAGCTTGGTATCAATGATCTTCTCTTGGGGCTTGCCCACGTTGACAACAAAAGACAGTTTATTTGAATGGGCTAAGAGTTGATTCATCTTGGGGATTCATAAGCCACTCAAAGTTCAGCATTCGAGGGGCTTTACAATCAGCAACCCTTGGCATCTCGGCATCAATAGTCCCTTTTGAAGCCCCATAACCGACACATATCTTGGGGCTAGACATCAATTTCATTGGACACCACGGAAACGACGACAGAATTCAAAGAGAGGCAATCCGGACTTCGATCGAACATGACTTGATCTTGGGTTGGCTTTACAAACACACACTGGTTAAAATGGTTCACCCGCGAACTAAAAAAAAAAATCTTTTTCTCACGCGTGTGCATATTCTTTTCTTTCTAAAAAAAAAAAGATTTTATTTTCTTTTTTCTTTTTCTTGAGCAAAATTATGTGTTTCCTTTCTTGCTTTGCTCCTAGCATTCTTCCCCATCGTTCTCCATCATCCTTGAACTACGCTGGTCTAATTCCTTTCAAGGGATACGTAGGCAGCCTTTTGGCACGACCAACCCACCATCCAGAATACCATCTCGCCGACACTCCTTCAAAGGCAAGAACAATTCATCACCATCAACATCATCATTCTCCATCCAAAGCATGGACATTCTTCATAAAAAAGCATCAACATCCTTCAGGAATCCATCCCCAATCAAGCGGCAATGGTAAGTGAAGGTATGAACATCATTCATCTCAAGAAAACTCCGCTTTCAAAAATCACTTCACACACAGAATCACTTTACTTCTCTCTGATATAAAACTGCTTTCAAATCACATTGCACTACGAGCACTATTTCTCTCTTCATTTCACACTTCATGCACTTCATGCACAAACACATATACCTGCCAAGAACACACATAGCAGGTACCACCACGAAGTCAACAGCATCTGCTACTCAAAGCACTTCATCCCCAGCAGAAAATGGTCCACAGTCAACCATGCCCGCATCCCCACGATAAAGTCAACAGCAACTGCAGCTCTAGACATCAATTTGGTCCACGGTGATCCCGCAATTAGCAAACGGATCCCACCATTAGAAAACAGATCCCGCATTCAGCAAACGGATCCCACCTCAGTAAACGGATCCCTCTTCAGCAAACAGATCCGCTTCAGCAAACGGATCTCACTTCAGCAAACGGATCCCGCATTCAGCAAACGGATCCCGCAATCAGCAAATGGATCCCGCAATCAGCAAACGGATCCCGCACCAGTAAATGGAACCCGCACCAGCAAACGGATCCCGCCATCAGCAAACGGATCTTGCACCAGCAAACGGATCCCGCCATCAGCAAACGGATCCCGCATTCAGCAAACGGATCCCGCCTCTAGCAAACGGATCCCGCATTCAGCAAACGGATCCCGCCTCTAGCAAACGGGTCCCGCATCAGCAAACGGATCCCACATCAGTAAACGGATCCCGCACCAGCAAACGGATCTCGCACCAGCAAACAGATCCCGCTTCAGCAAACGGATCCCACACCAGCAAACGGATCCCGCACCAGCAAACGGACCCCGCATCAGCAAACGGATCCCGCTTTAGCAAGACGGATACCGCCATATCATTTCTATATCAATAAAGCCGCTCACACAGGGAGCGCACCCCCATCTTTCACAATTTCAAAATTCCCCTCTTTCTTTAAATTGCGGCCGTGGTGGGCCGCCTCAAGCCACCACACCTTTTTAAATCTTTGTGGCCGTGGTAGGCCGCCTTAAGCCACCACACCTTTTTAAATTTTTGTGGCCGTGGTGGGCCGCCTCAAGCCACCACACATTTTTAAAATTTTGTGGCCGTGGTGGGCCCCCTCAAGCCACCACACCTTTTTAAAAATTTGTGGCCGTGGTGGGCCGCCTCAAGCCACCACACCTTTTTAAATTTTTGTGGCCATGTTGGGCCGCCTCAAGCCACCACACCTTTTTTAAATTTTTTGGCCGTGGTGGGCCGCCTCAAGCCACCACACCTTTTTAAAATTTTGTGGCCGTGGTGGGCCGCCTCAAGCCACCACACCTTTTTAAAATTTTGTGGCCGTGGTGGGCCGCCTCAAACCACCACACCTTTTTTAAAAAAATTTGTGGCCGTGGTGGGCCGCCTCAAACCACCACACCTTTTTAAATTTTTGTGGCCGTGGTGGGCCGCCTCAAGCCACCACACCTTTTAAAATTTTGTGGCCGTGGTGGGCCGCCTCAAGCCACCACACCCTTTCCATCCGCGAAAGCCGCTCACACAGGGAGCGCACTCCTATCCTTTGTAATTTCAAATTCCTGCTTTATCGAGTCTTTGTTTTCTCTTGTCGATGTCCTCGGCGGTTGTCTTTATTTCGTCGACGCGTTTTGCTTCGCAATCCACGTCGCCGAGGGGCTCTGTAGACACCCCGCCTTGGACCTCTCACCCCGATTGCATACATAGTATTTTTATTTTACTTGTTTTTGTTAATTTCTGTTACTTCCGTTAAGTTCCTAACTGATTCCGTTAGTTTTGGACTGAACTGCATAACATAATTAACTTTCTAGTCCATTATGTCAAAATTGCCTTTTCAAAGCCGCGCGCCTCCGCCTTTTGAGGTCAGAAATGCGCGCCTTCCGATGGTACACCCGGAAGCGCATGCCTCTGGGGCGTCAGTTAGAGATTTTCACCCAAGAATCCCTCTCTTGCTTATTTTGCATGGATTTCACACGGGAAATATTTCTTTGTGACAGCGAATTTGCACCAAAAACATCCCCTTTCAACTATAAAAACCCCTCCAATCCATCATTGGAGGGGACCTCTTTTCCATCTCTTTTGGATCTCTTTTACCTCTCTAGGATCTCATTTTTAGACTTGAATTTTCTCTATACACACACTATACACAATTCTCTACACAAATTCTCCCAACAAAAGTTCTTCGTAACAAGACTCTACATAAAATTGTTCTACAACAATTTCTCCACAACAAAACACCATTTTCAAGTCCACGTTTGAAGTCCTCTTCTTAAGGTACAACTTCATTTTTCTTCTATTTTCTTCTTCTTAAATGTATGCAATCCCCATCAATGGGACATGACCAAATAATCACTTTACTATATTAAAGTTGGTTAAGGTTATCTCCCTACATTTACACTCTAGTTTAATTTACTCTTCTTCTCTTAATGTAACCTTTGACATTTAATCAATAAAACAATTCTCTTTTAATTCCCCTTTTCTTTACTATATAATTGTTAGCACATTTTAATATCAATAGAAGGACTTTTTAGCATTAGAACACCAAAAGTAGCAAGACCCGCGTAAGCGGGACGGAGTGGGTGTTTAAGTACTTCCCACTCCGTCACCTAACCTCCGAACCCATCTTTTCCCGAATCTCTGGTTTTGTATATAAAATTGGCTCTTTTTAGGTTTTTCTTATGTTCCTCTAAAATATAGATGGCGACTCTTAAAATCAAGTAGACATCCTAGGTAATTCACGCGCCCTAGCCAAGCCGTGGTCCCCGGGGTATCTACACTAGGAAAACAACCAAAAGCGTCTTTGTCCAGCAAGACGACTCCTTCAACTTCAAGATGTTTGCAGCTACTACATATGGATTTATTTGGACCTGTCACTACCACAAGTATTGGAGGAAATAGATATACCTTAGTTGTGGTAGATGATTATTCAAGATATACGTGGGTTGAAATGATGATCTCAAAAGATGATTGTTATGACATTTTGACCGCGCTCTTTAGATAGATCCAAACTCAAAAAGAAGATGACATCGTTAGTGTTTGATCCGACAACGGTACAGAATTCAAGAACAACGGTGTTGCTCAGTACTGTGATGATCATGGTATTGACCACAACTTCTCTGCTGCTGGAGTTCCACAACAAAACGGTGTAGTGGAAAGGAAGAACAGAACGTTGATAGAGGCTGGAAAGACAATGATTGCTGAAGTAAAGCTACCACAATATTTTTGGGCTGAAGCCATCAATACAGCATGCTTTACTCAAAATAGATCCCTCATCAACAAGACCTACAACAAAACTCCTTATGAAATTTAGAGAGGAAGAACCCCCAACATCGCCTACTTCAAGATTTTTGGATGCAAATGCTACATTCTCTACAATGGTAAAGAATATCGAGGTAAATTTGCTCCTAAGGCCGATGAAGGTATATTTGTTGGGTATGCTAAACACTCAAAAGCTTTTAATGTATTTAATAAAACCACTCTTAAGATAGTAGAATCTGTCCATGTTACTTTGATGAACATTCTCTCCTTGAGCCACATTTGGCTCCAAATGTTGCTGATGATTTTGTTGAGCTTAATGAGACAGGTACAAATCAACCATAAAATCAATCAACTCAAGGAAATCCATCTACCTCAACTGCATCTCCATCTACCACACATGAAGCAACAGAAGCTACCACATCTGCTGCTACCTCATATGGAGATGAAGTTGAAACACCCATCAATGTTGAAGAACCAATTCCTCAAATTACTTATGATTGGGATGGCACAAATGATGTACCAATAGAAGATTTTCAACAACCATCAACTCAACCAGACATACCTCAAGGAGTTCGTGAGGTCAGAGATCACCCAATTCCAAATATCATTGGTGACCTACATTCTGTTGTGTAAGCGATTTGAGAAACTCATGAAAAGCAAATTTAAGATGAGCATGATGGGAGAATTGACATTCTTCCTTGGACTTCAAATAAAACAATGTGCTGAAGGCATTTTCCTCAACCAAGCAAAGTACACAAGAGATCTTATCAAGAAATTTGGACTTGAAAATGCAAAGGCATACGACACTTCTATGGCTACTGGTAATAAGCTAGATAAAGACTTGAAAAGTAAGAAGGTTGATCAAACCTTGTACAGAGGTATGATTGGCTCTCTATATACTTAACTGCTAGTAGGCCAAATATCATGTTTAGTGTTTGCGTTTGTGCTCGTTATCAAGCTGATCCTAGAGAAGCACATCTTATTGCTGTAAAACGTATTATTCGATATCTATCTGGGACTACTAACCTTGGACTTTGGTACTCCAAAGATTTGAATTTTGATCTTATAGGTTACTCATATGCAGACTATGCAGCATGTACCATTGACAGGAAAAGCACAAGTGGAACTTGTCATTTCCATGGAAATCGACTAGTTTCATAGGCAAGCAAGAAACAAGCCTCAGTCTCTGTATCTACCACAGAAGCTGAATATATAGCTGCTGGAAGCTGCTGCTACCAAGTGCTGTGGATGAAGTAACAATTGGTTGACTATGGAATCAATGAAGAGAATTGTCTAATCTATTGTGATAACACATCTACCATTGCTGTTTCTAACAACCCTGTCATGCATTCCAAGACTAAACACATCGATATCAAATTCCATTTTCTCAAGGATCATGTGGAAAAAGGTAACATCCATCAAGAGTATGTGAGTACTGACAATCAAATTGCAGATATTCTCACCAAGGCTCTTGATTCCAAGAGATTTAGGTATCTTAGAGGAGAAATGGGTATGCTAGAACTTTAAAACGTTGTCCATATGATTTTTATGTACTAATATTTGTGTTTTCTATAAGTTCAACTCCTAGTATGTATTCAAGCGGTAAATCAACTCACGGTCAACAAAGGTCACGGTCACATTGATCTACAACTGACCGCACCCTATTGACCGCACCTATCCAAGCTACCGAATTATCAAAGTTACCACAATGACAATATATTTCAAGGTTTTGAAGAAACCCATCAAGATGGAAAATGATGATATGTGTTTACTACTTTGAAGAAGTACTCAACCAAGGTATGACCTCAAGCTACCGCACCAGTCGCGGTCGATCATAAGCTACCGCATTCTAAGGACTCCAGGTAAGTCTTTCTAACTTAGAGATATTTAGGATGCTTTGACCAAGTCTACCTCAAGGGTATTTAGGTAATTTCTAATTTTCCCTCGCTTCTCATTTATTTCAAATCATTTGGAAACTATTTTAATTCTGCATTTAATATTATATTCTCCATATCATTGTTCGCCGTCATTGGTCACCTCGATAAGATAAAAGGACTCCTTGCATTTA
Organism: Campanula takesimana; assembly: GCA_026119855.1. Lineage (NCBI taxonomy): Eukaryota > Viridiplantae > Streptophyta > Magnoliopsida > Asterales > Campanulaceae > Campanula > Campanula takesimana. The sequence continues at coordinate 265,211 of JAOWBW010000324.1, forward strand.
ATTCTGAACTGCGCAGAGTTGATGTTCCATCACTCCACTTCCTAACATCAAGCTTTATGCGCCTCCACCACCCTCTCCTCCTTCACTCTGCAACTCCTGCACTCTCTCTTATTTCTCTCTAACTTCTCTCTACTTTCTCTCTCTATAACCTCCGTCTACATCTCTCATTCTCTCCATTTATATGGCTGACCAAATCTCTAAATCATCACAATCTCTTCCTAAGAAGGAACAACTTCCGATTCTCTCAAGAATGGTATGAATCTCTGAACCCTAACTCCTTATTTTCTAGCATTTCGATTCTCTGTTCTGTGTTTTATGGTGGGCTTCAAAACCCTTTCATATTCTCGCTCGATTCACTGGGTTCATGGATATCTGGTTGTTAAAATCTTGAGATTCGTGTTCTTTAATGTTCACATTACTTCTAGTTCGTGATTTCACGCTTTATTCATTTTAATTTTGGATTTCTTTTACCCAAATGGGTTTTTTTTTTTTCGGTTTTATTCATTTCCCCTTTCGATTTCTGGGCTTAATGTTGAAATTCTCTTGGATTTAGTGTGATTTTCGTGCTTAATCGGGTTCCTAGATGCTATATATATGAATTTTACGCGTTTTTATGCATTTTCTGGCAAATCTGGGTTCGTGACCCTTCATGGTGTTCTTCGTGTTCTTGAAGATGTTCTTCATGTTCTTGGCAAAACTACCTTTTCGATCCAAAATTTTTAGACCAATCTTTTGATCCGTTGTTTGTCACTTATTTACGTTTTTAGTGCTAAATGTTTGTCCATTCTCTAATATTTCCTAAGGCAATCGACCGCACTCCTCACTTGCCGTGCCTTCACTTGACCGTGCATCTTACTTGCCGCATCTGTCAAGTGACCGCACTCACAGCTCTCAACTAAACTGTTTACTTGTTTTTCTTTCAGGACTTAAACAACTTTGTTCCTGGGCTAGTTATTAACATGGATTCTCTCAAAGGCGATGCAATTGGCCGCAATCTAATCAACCGCTTTGAGGCGTCCGAAATTCTCTCCCTATTCACCATTGCTCAAGACTATCATGTTCCAGCATTTGTGGACCTGTTCTTCGACTCTGCAAAAGAAAAGTCTGAAATTGTAGATGATGGTTCAACAAATAAGTATCTGAAGGCTAAAGTGAGTAGCAAGATAATGACTATTGACAGGGATGACATTGTCAACATTCTGGAGCTGGAAGTAGAGGAAGGTCAGGCTTACCCCATCAAGCTAAGTTCTAAAGAGTTAAATGCTTTAGCTCGTCGATTGGTAAACACAACCAACATCACCAAGGTCCTCGAAAATAATTTAATGAAGTCATGTATCACATCTGCCACTTAGTTGGCCAGACGATTTGTTGCAAAACTGGCAACAAGGCGAATCTGAATCATTCTCAGTGGGAGATGTCAGCTGCTATTTATCTGGGTAGAAAAATGGATTGGGGTCAGATTATTTACAACTCCATTGTTGAAAATGTCCGTGCGTATCAAGATGCTCGTGATGAAGGAAAGCCAAAGTATAGGACCAACACTAGGTTCATTACTTACCTCATGGCTCATATCAAGGAAATCAGGTCTAAGTACCTGAAAATGAAGGCTAATTTGGTTGTTCCTATCTCCAAGACAAATATTTTCACTCGTGGCAACATGAAAGCCAACTTTAGGAACCGGTTTATAGATGATCTCTACCAGAAGTACAGAAATGCTGATCCTATTGAACCTTACGAGCCACCAAAGTTCACAAAGCAAGCTCTTGCCGCACTTGGAGGAAATCTTGATGACGAAGACAGTGATGATAATGAAGGAACTGAAGATCAAGGAGATTCTGAGAAAACGATGGATGAACCAACTGTGGTTGCCGCACCAGTAAAAGGAAAGGAGAAAGTTACCGCATCTCATTCGACCGTATCTGCACGGTCTAGCAAACCTAACCCCAAGGCTGGTATCAAAATCAGAGAGCCATCTGCCTCTCTTGAGAAATCCACTTCTACTTCACCCAAACCATCAAAAGCTGCCTCACCTTCAATCCCCAAGAAGCCAAGTAAGGTTGTCACAGTCCCTCAAGCATCAAAACCTACCAAGTTCTCTATCCCTCTCAAACCATCCAAAGCTGCCGTACCCACTCTCACCAAATCCAAACCCTCTTCCACGGCAACTTCTGAGGGGGTGTCCCAAAAGAAGAGACCTCACTCTCTTAGCCCTGTCAAGACCAATCTCAAAAAGGCTAAGGTAACAAAGCCTCAAGTCCTTGTTCCTTCCCCCACTTTTTTCCTGCTAGTTCACCTCAAGATGAGGTTGATATTGTTGTTCCTAAGGCTGCCGCAAAGCCAAAATCTAAAACTCCTCCTGCCGCATCAATGACCAAGGACTGACTCTTATGGATGAGAGTAGTTCTGAAGAGCAAGTTAAAAGTAGCTCTGAAGCTACTGAGGAAGTTTTTGCAGAGAAAATTCAAGATACTAATGAGCATGATGATGAAGATATTTCTCCTGATGCATCTGATAAGGATGTTGCTGATAGTCCAACTTTTGAGACCAAGGCTCCTGAAAAGCCTGTTGACATTGATGTTGAGATTCCTGACAAGACTGTTGATGTTGAGATTCTTGAAGGCGACCTTACTGAAGATGCTGGTGATATCACTAAGTCACCTTGCTATACCACTCCTCCACGGTCACCTACTCCTCCTCTCATTGTTTCAGATGCTCCATCTCAGTCGACCACAGATCTGCTTGCTGCAGTGCAGCTGCTGGTCCAACACCAAAAAGAAACCAACTCTTAGGTCTCTCTTCTCACTTCTAACTTGATTGCTCTCCAATATGAGGTCATTGATATCAAAACTACTCAAGCCTCTCTACAACACCAGATTACCTCTTTTCCCTCCCATATGATTGATACCATTAAGGGGGAGAGTGAGTACATTATAAAGGCTATTCGTGACTCTCTCTCTGGTTCTACAAGCTCCAGCTCTGCCGCATTGACAACTACCGCTCCACCTCCTGCCGCACCATCTACCTCACAGAATACCGTCTCCCCTGACTACTTGAAAGAGGCACTGAGAATTCAAACTGATGCCTTAAATAGATGTTTATTGAAGGGATTGGAGGAAGCTAGCAAAGAGCTATCCAAGTCTATAGGTGCTGATAAGCAGGAACTCAAGGATGAGTTAGGCACTGTGCTGGAAACTCTCAAGAAATATTTGAAAGAACATTTATCTATTAACATGAATGCAGGTTTGATAGCTGTTGCTGAAAAGTTTGTGCCCAAGATTCAAGCCATAACTGCCGCGATGCAAGTTCAAACCAACAGGATTTGGATTGCCAACAATCGAATTGAGAGTCAATCTACGAAAATTGATCTCTTATCAAACAGGGTTAACACGACATTGAACCGGCTGAGTCGTGGAAGCACTCAAGGAGGACATGGAAGCTCTCAGGATCAAGGAGAAGAAAATGATGAAGAGGAAGATGGAATCAGTGTTCCAATCATGATTCTTGGTCTACCTGCTCCTGCCTACCTCTCTCCATTCTCCTCAACTCTTTCTGATGTTGATGTCATTCAAGTTGATCACATCTAAACTTACCGTGCGTGAATTGACCGCACTGGATATTTATGTAATAATGGTTGTCTAAAAAACAATGTTTATTTTATGTTTGTCTTTATTTGGGTTTGTAAGTTAAAACAATGCTCCTCTTTTGTTTTGTACTCCTTAAATGCTTGAATGCTTATCTCTTTATGGAGTATGTTATTATTGTCTGTGTTTGATGCATTTCTACCTCACCATGATTATTTCTCTTGAAATTCTTCAAATCATATTTCTATCTTGCTAGGATTAGTAATTTTATTTTCTTTTTAGGATGATAGAAATCTATGACATTGGCTTAATGTGTGCATTGACTTGGGACATGAACTTAATAAAAATTTATTCATTTGAAAACATGTTATAGTAGGTAATGGTCTCAATCAAATAGGGGGAGATTGTTGGGTATGATTATTATAAACCACTCCTATTACTTAATTTGATTGATCCCATGACCTAATTTTATCTTTTATGGACTTTAAGATATATTGTAAGAAGTTTCATACTTCATTTTAGTTAAGTCCATTTTTAGATAGTCTAGGCTTGTGAAGATTGGCTCCTCAATTTTTGAAGAAATTTATCTAAGGCAACCTACCTCACAAGTGACCACACTTTGATCAGTCACAAGTGACCACACCTGAATCAGTCACAAGTGACCGCACCAGATTCACTTTCAAGTGATCACATCAGTGTCACTCTCAAGTGACCGCACCAAGCCACTCAAGTTGCCGCACTTGAAGTGACCGCAGGTCACTTAGCTTGCCTTATGAAGACCGAAGACTGAAGACTCAACTCAAGTTTGGTTAAACTTAACCATGGTCACACTAGTGTCCAAAGCATTGGTTAGTTTACAACGTTGCAAAATTCAAAATTCAAATTTTGAATTCAACTGTCATCTAACGGTGTGATGGTACATTTGGACCACCACTACTCTGCAACAAAAGGACAACTCAGACTGAGCTCCAATTAGAATTCAACAGCTCATTGTCCTCCAAACTTGCTCCCCAAGATTTCTAACGGCTACCTCTCATTTCAAGGCTATAAATAGTCCTTGAGTTCTTCATTGACCATTGCTGAGATTCCAAGAGAGAAATTGCTGTTGAAATACTTGGTGATTGAAGATCATATTCAAGATTTCCAGAATCCTTTGAATCTTCAAGCATTTTCCTTCAAATCTTCAAAGATCTCCAGCAACCTTCAAGCACATCAAATCTCAAGCCCAGCAACACTAAAGATTCATTAGGCTCTCAATCATATAGATTACATAGAGCTCTTGATTCTTACACAGACACACCCCGATTGATCAATCGCATAGATTGCATCATTAGGGATACATTGGTCTAAGTCTAGGATTCGTTCTTCATAGAAAATAGGTGTTGATTCAATACTTCATCTTTGTAATATGTACTCTCGAAGAATCAATATATACCTCCATTCAAAATCCAAGACTGACCATCTTGGTAAAGGACGTAGATCTTTTAACAGATCGAACCTTTCCAAATCCTTGTATAATTTACTTGCTGCTTTTACATTTCTGCAAATTTACTTTCATCTTATTCTTATTGTTCTTCATTGTTCATATTAATCTTGTTTGTCATTTAGTGTTTTTTGATCTTTCAGATATTCAAACTTGTTGTGAATTGTGTTTGTATGTTTGTCCTATTGCCTAAGCTAAATTCTGACTAACATATCATTTGCCAAAACTTCCAAGACACTATCTTTCAATCTCTCAACCTACCGCACCAAATCATTTTTTACCTACCGCACCCTAAGTTGCCGCACTCTTCCTGCCGCGCAACTTAACCTACCACACTGTTTCAATCAAAAACAACTCTAACTCATTTGTATCGAAAACTTCCGCTGTGCATATTACTCTTGAACTAGTGGTTTTTAAGTGACTGCAAAATTCATTGAGTAAGCATAAGGTTGAATTTTGAAAAAGGGTTGAAATTTTAAATAGGCTATTCACCCCCCCCCCCTCTAGCCTCTTTTCATACCCTTGTTGTGTCTTTGGGACCAACACGATTCATCGCAGATTAACACACACACTGTTTACTTTTACACACACACACACTGTTTACTTTTACACACACACACACTGCATACACGAAACACCCACACGCATAGACAAAACACACACTCACAGCATACACGAAACACACACACACAGTACATACATGACCAATGCACACACACACACACTTTCTGAACACACACTTCGCACACACACACACGTATTTACAGACACACACACACGCATATAACACCCACACCAACATCTTCCTTATTCAACCCAAATCCTACAAACCCTAGCTCATCTTTTAGGTTTAGGGTTTCGATCTTACAGTTAATACTAGATATAATTTAAACGGAGGAATTAGGTTTAGGGAATTAGGATTACCTTGGTTCGACTCCCTTCTTCTTCCTCTTTTCTTCTTCTTCCTTTCTTATTCTCCGATCTCTCTCTCTCTCTCTCCTTGCGGCTGTTTCACCGCCGCCCTCTCTCACTCTTTCCGTTCTTTTTTTTTTTTGAAACAATAATAAGTGGAGGGTTCTAGGGATATATATATTGTAGGGTTTTTTCCTAACTCAAAAAGGATACCCTATTTAATTGTATTGGACTTAGTTACTCGGGCCCAAACTTAACCCATCTCACACTCTTAATAAAATTAAAATTAAGCCCAACCTAACAAATAAAGTTTAACCAAAAATAAAATAAATGGCCCAAAGTGGCCGGTTATTACATTCTTTCCTCCTTAAAAAAGTTTGGTCCACCAAACTAAACGTACCTTAATCCAAAAATAACGCAGGGTAAGCCTCTCGCATCTCGCTCTCGAGCTCCCACGTAGCTTCCCTTTCGGTATGATTGCTTCATTGCACTTTCACATAAGGGATCACTCTCTTCCTAAGGATTTGATCCTTCCTATCCACGATCTTTACGGGTTCTTCATCGTAACTCAAATCAGCACGGACTCTTAGTTGTATATACTCGATCACATGACTCGGATCATGAATGTACTTCCTTAACATCGACACATGGAACACATTGTGCACTCCAGCTAGCACAGGCGGTAAACCCAACTTGTAAGCTACCATCCCAACTCATTCCAAAATCTCAAATGGTCCTACGTATCTCGGACTTAACTTCCCTCGAATACCGAACCTCATAACTCCCTTCGTTGGCGATATCTTCAGGAATACATAATCGCCTAGTTAAAATTCCAAATCACGCCTTCGACGGTCGGCATATGACTTTTGTCGACTTTGCGCGGTCAACAACCATTTCCGAATTTGTTGAACCTTATCCGCGGTTACTTGAACAAGTTCCGGTCCAGTTAATTTCCTCTCACCAACTTCATCCCAGCAAGTAGGTGATCTACACTTTCTCCCATATAATGCCTCGTACGGTGCCATCCCGATACTAGCATGATAACTATTGTTATACGTAAATTCTACTAGCATCAGATGTTCATCCCATGTCCCTTGCCAGTCCAACGACGTAGCTCTCAACATATCTTTTAGAGTCTGAATAGTCCTTTCTGACTGCCCATCCGTCTGTGGGTGAAAAGCGGTACTCATTGCTAACTCCGTACCCAATGCTTGTTGTAGACTCTTCCAAAATTTCGACGTAAACCTTGCATCTCGATCAGACAATATCGAAACAAGTATCCCATGCAATCTCACAATTTCGTCAATGTATAATTTGGCCAATTTCTCTAACGAATCATTTACCTTAATTACTAGAAAGTGAGCCGACTTCGTAAGCCTATCCACAATGACACAAATTGCATTATAGCCCTTCAACGTCTTTGGTAATCCTACCACCAAATCCATAGCTATATGTTCCCACTTCTACTCTGGAATAGGTAATGACTGTAGTAATCCTGCCGGTCTTTGATGCTCACTTTTCACTTGTTGACACACCAAACACCTTGATACAAACTCGGCTACATCTCCCTTCATATTGTTCCACCAGAACGACTCTCTTAAGTTCCTATACATCTTCGTACTTCCAGGATGTATGGAAACTCTCGAACAATGAGCCTCCTTTAAGATTTCCCTCTTGATATCTTCATTATCCGGCACACATATTCTAGATTGGTACCTCAAGATTCCGTCTTCTCCCACACGAAAGTCCCTTGCCTTCCCTTTAGCGATACTCTCATACACCTTCATTAATTCTTCATCATTTCCTTGTGCTTCTTTAATCCTATCCATAAGTGTTGGCTGAACGCTCAATTGAGCGAGATAAACCTTAACTTGCACTTCCATACCAGACATCTCTATGTGGTTCCACGCACTTTCCTCCTTAGAAATTAATGTTGCTAGTGTTCCACGATTCTTCCTAATCAGCGCATCCGCCACCTTATTGGCCTTCCCAGGGTGGTACAAAATCGTACAGTCATAATCTTTCAATAACTCCAACCATCTTCTTTGTCTCATATTAAGCTCCTTCTGGGTGAATATATACTTAAGGCTCTTATGATCAGTGTAAATCTAAAACGTCACCCCATACAAGTAGTGTCTCCAAATCTTTAATGCAAATACTACTGCAGCTAATTCTAGATCATGGGTTGGATAATTCTTCTCATGGTTCTTCAACTTCCTAGATGCGTAGGCTATAACCTTATCATTTTGCATCAGCACGCAGCCCAATCCTTTCAATGAAGCATCACTATATATTACGAATCCGTCCGATCCAGATGGTAAGGCAAGGACTGGTGTAGACACCAATCGCCGCTTCAATTCCTCAAAACTCTTTTCGCACTCCTCAGACCAAACAAATTTTGCTCCTTTCTGAGTTAACCTCGTCAATGGTACTGACAACTTCGAGAAGCCTTCTACGAATCTCCTATAGTAGCCAGCTAACCCTAAGAAACTTTTTATCTCACTTGCCGAAGTTGGTCTCTCCCAATCCACAATAACCTCTATCTTTGCTGGATCTACGGCAATCCCATCTTTTGACACTTCATGCCCTAAGAATGCCACCTTCTCCAACCAAAATTCACATTTCTTGAACTTAGCATATAACTTTTGTTCTCTTAAGATATGTAGTACTAGCTTCAAATGTTCTTCATGTTCTTCCTTGGTTTTTGAATACACCAAAATGTCGTCAATGAATACAATTACGCACTTATCTAAGAACTCTTGAAATATTCTATTCATAAGCTCCATAAACGCTGCCGGTGCGATAGTTAACCCAAACGGCATCACTACGAACTCATAATGTTCATACCTTGTTCTAAAGGCCGTCTTAGATATATCTTCCTTCTTTACTATCAATTGATGGTAACCAGACCTCAAGTCTATCTTCGAAAAGTAGCACGCTCCACGAAGCTGATCAAACAAATCATCTATTCTAGGCAACGGGTATTGGTTTCTTACCGTCACACGGTTCAGTTCGTGATAGTCGATACATAACCTCATCGACCCATCCTTCTTTTTCACAAATAATACTGGTGCACCCCATAGTGATACACTCGGCCTAATCAACCCTTTATCCAATAATTCTTGCAATTGCTCCTTCAATTCCGCCGGAGCCATTCTATATGGTGCCTTCGATATTGGTGTAGTCTCTGGTACTAGATCGATAGAAAATTCTACTTCTCTTTCAGGCGATATCCCTGGTAAATCTTCCGGAAATACATCCTTGAAATCCTTAACCACAAAAAGCGATTTGATCGTTATTTCCTTCTGACCCGTAGTACTCACGTACGCCAGAAATCCTTCACACCCTTTTCTCAACAGTTTGCGAGCCTTCATTACCGATATAAGGTTCGATCGGGTCCTAAATTTTGTCCCTCGAAAACAACACTCTTCCCCAGATGACAATCTGAAGTGGACTTCCTTCTTAAAGAAATTTACATGGGCATGGTATGTGGCTAACCAATCCATTCCTAAGATCACATCGAACTCATCAATCTCCAAGCTAATGAGGTCAACTTCAAATTCCTTTTCGTCCAATTCCAAGGGACAATTTTTATATATCGATGTAATAGGGATTGAATCTTTAGTTAAAGTATCTAATGCTAAAGAGCTTTCTAACGCCTCAGGAGTTAATTTCATTTTCTTAGCTAAGCGAGTACTTATTACAGAATGTGTAGGACCAGTATCAATCAATGCACGAACATTACGAGAGTATAATTGGATTGTACCTGCCACGAGGTCATTTGTAGCTCTAGCATCCTTAGCTGTCATGGTGAATATGCGTCCATTTCCTCCGCCTTTTCCCTTGTTGTCATTCTTTGCTCCTTGATCTTTGGCATCCTTCTTGGGCTCTGGACATTTCCAATGTGGATGCCCCACTTTATCGCAGTTGTAACACTTCCTTTCCTTATACCAGCATTCCTCAGTCTTATGTTTCCCATCGCACACTTGGCACTTTTCGTTATAACCTTGTCCTATAGTATCAACTCCCTTGCCATCCCTACGGTTTCCTTGACCTTTATTCTGGTACTTATTTGCAGCATTATTCTTCTCGCGATCATCGGCAGCCTTACGCTTATTTCCCTCATCCCGGTTCCAGTTTCCCTTGGTTGGCTCTTTGTCAGTAGATTTCTTTTTCTCCTCTTTCTTGCTACGGTACCTTTCCGCCTCTGTTTCCACAATTTTGGCCCTATCCAACACTTGGTCATATGTTGGTAGCATCAATAGGGTGATTCTATAGCAGATTCGGTCGCTCAGTCCAAGCTCGGACTTCCGGGCCTTCTGCTCTTCATTGTCAAAAAATGCTGGAGCAAATTGCAATAACTCAGTGAACTTTTCACAATAATCATCCACGGTCATCTTTCCTTGGGTCAGCATCATGAACTCTGCTACTCGAGCATTTCGGACACTCAATGGGTAATACTTCTCGTAAAACACACGTTTGAACCTATCCCACGTGAATTCAGCATCCCCATGTGCGACAACCGCTCTCTTCTCAGCCTCCCACCACTTTAAGGCCTGCCCTTTCAGCATAAAAGTGGCAAACACCACCTTCCTCTCAGTTGTGCATTCCAGGGTCTCAAATATCTTCTCCATGTCTTTTACCCAATACTCGGGCTTCTCCTTATTCGTACCAAAAAATGATTCTGGATTTCTCTTTTGGAATACTTCTAACGGATCTCTCAATGGAACTTGTAGAGCTTGTTGCTGCGGTTGAGCTAAAGTCGCCATAACTTGACCAATCCAAGCCACTGTTTGATTCAAGGTTTGCAGCAAATTCGCCATGTTAGGATCAGCTTGACCATTGTTGTTTCCAGCATTCCTTCTATTACCTCTTCCAGACATCTGGTTAAAATTACACTCTTGTTAGTATCATGGGTGAACGCTATCACTCACGCCACACAAGAATTGCTACTATGCTTAATAATTTTACAAAAAGGCCATCCCCAAAAGACGAAATTTTCTTATAAGATCAATTCACTAGACATCTAGTCATTTCATTAGACAATTTTTCTTAAAAGAGTCATTTCACTAGACTTTTACTTAGTAATCATAGGTCGATTTACTAGACCCACTTTCATTCACATTTGGCCGTCTTACTAAGCCGATTACCTTTATACTTAACCATTTCAATAGGTTATTTTCATTCTGGTTTTGATCATTTCAATAGATTAGGATTAACTTTACATTGCCGTTTCAATAAGACATTTATACTTTTACTCTTGACCATTTCAATAGGTCCCTTGTTTCGATCATTTTACTAGACCAAAACTTATTTCACTTGGCCGTTTCAATAATCCCATTCTACTTATGGTCCTTTCATTTGACCATTACTTCTTTGTTCTATCTAGTTCACATGTCCTGAAATTTAAGAACCACATAATTAACAAAACCATTTGTTAAAATAACTCATAAACTTTATTAAGAGGGTCTTTCTAAAAATAAAAAATCAAAACAAAAGTGTCTAGCATACTTTAAACTAGAACTAACTATCATTACTATGAAAGGAATAAAATAACTCTTTAACTCGATTTCAATCAGGTTGACTTTCCTAGGTCTTCCCCTAGGTCTTCCACTCGGTGCTCTTGGTGCTTTCCTTGAGCCTCTTGGCCTTCCCCTTGGCCTACGAACCGGTACCTCTTCCAGTTCATCTTCATCCTCAATCACGATAGGGGAGGCTTCACTGCCTTCCACTATAATATCTATTTCCACTGGTTCCTCTACAGCTTCTGCTTCAGCCACCAGGTTTTCTTTTATTGGGGCTGCCATGACTGGAGGGTTTCCTTGAATAGGGTTTTCGGCCATTTGTGCCCTTAATTTCTGTAATTCGTAGAAATGTAAGCGTCCTTCATTTGCCACTAATTCAGTATATTCTTCATTAGCAATTAACTTCTCTCGGGTTTCTTCTAGTTCTCTCTTAACTTCCTTAAATGCATTGTTGGCAAACAACAATCTTCCCATGACGTTCTTGGTCCTTGCCCTTTCTTTTTATATCTTCTTTAATAGTCCCTTAGTTCCACGAGTATATCTCTGAATCAACCTCTTCCTCAGGATGCTATGTTTGTCCATCTCCTACAATTAGACCAAAATCATTATTAGTATCACATACTTAAAGTTATGTAACAATTATCTTCAAACATAAGAAGAAATGAAGCTTCAAAAGAAAACCTATCTTGGGTTCTTTCCCAAAATAGTAAGTTTCCTTATTTGGAAATTTCCCAACTTAGAAAGTTTCCTTAAATAACTAGTTTGACTTCAAGCAATCCCTAGTCTTCCCAGAATGCTCAAATCAAACCTATTCAATACCAGAGTTCCTATCCCTTAAGCTCTAATCCCATAGCTCTGATACCAACTGTAACGACCCAAACTTTCCAATAATAATAATTGTTCATAAACTAAGAATCCCAAACGTCAAACATAATTCAATTCCAACATTCAAATGTAACGACTAGTATAATCTAACCACAATTCAAAATAGTGTGGAAGCGTAACTAACATTTAAATTCTAACGGCTAGTATAACCCACTAGCTCAACATAAAAACATAATAAAGTCCAAAATTCCTTAATAGCCACGAACTGCTCTTCCTTGCAACCGCCTAAGTCCTTAGTCTTTACCTGGGAAAAGTAATATAAGAAGGGGTGAGCGAACAATGCTCAGTAAGTTCATACGGGATCTCTTCGGGTACTAAGGAGAGATGACCGAAAGAATGGAGCCAAACAACATTATTCAATGAAAGGCTAGCATTAATAATCTTAACTGCATGCAACAAACACAGTTATCAAATCAATGAATTATGGTCCTAGTTCAATCCATCAATTCCAGAGTTTCAAGCACCTTTTCAGGGTGTCATAGTTCCAAACACCTTTTCAGGGTGTCACACCTTTTCAGGGTGTTACGAGAATAAGAGACCTTACACCTTTTCAGGGTGTTAAGAGAATAAGAGACCTTACACCTTTTCAGGGTGCTCCCTTATTTAGGTATATCATGATAACCAAGCTACTTCCTCATGTAGAAATTTAGAAGTCTAAGTTCTTTTCTATCAAACTAGTCTTATTCGTAATTAGTCCTTTTCAATTAGACTAGTCCAACCGTACCTATTTCAATTAGATACAGTTATAGTTCATAGTATTCTAGGTACAAGAATACTTAAGGCAATTTCAATCTGTTTGGATACCCATTGAACAAAATACATCAAGGGTAAGATAATCAAAAGACGTTCAACAACATCAGAGTTCAAATGCTACGGACCATCGGTAGCTACACTTGAAAGAAATAAGGAAGATCCTACATAGAAGGATGAATCATCAAAGTACTTAAGGAACGTAATCCCTTACCTTGGCTTTGCGTTATTCCTCTTTGCAAACCTTGCGCAAGAATCTACAACCAAGCACAAAATACTTCTTAGGACAAGTAATACTATTTTACTCCGTCCCCAAAATACTTTACTTTACTTTCTTAGCCTTATGAGTTTATGTTCTTAAACCCCTTATTAAGGTTGATAGTCAATCTAGGGTTTGTTCTACCCATTAATTGCATTCCCAAAATACCCTCTTTGATTTACTAAAATACCCCTAGGGTTTTTAATCTCCCCAATCTCAATTATTATGTTTTAGGATTTCATTAATCACATGAAAACTGTCACGACCCGAAAACCCGTCTCTATTTTCTAATAATAAATATTTAATTATTTATTTATTTATTATTTAATTGTTTAAATTATTATTTAATTAATAATTTATGTGTGCATTTTATGTGTTATAATAATTTATGCCTACCATTTTATTTGGGTCATTTGTGCTAGTGTAGTATTATTTGGTCTTAGTTGTTAGTAGGAAGTATTAGAGTTGTATTGGGTAGAGTAGGGGAGGGGCCCTATGTGTAACATTTCAAATTAATCATCTCCCTACTCCCTTTCTTCTCCCTCACCCCTCCCTCACCTCACTCATTTCCCAGCTCTCTCTCTCTTCCATAACAAGAAAAGGTAAGTTTTTCTTCTCTCCCTTCTCTCTTCATTATACCTATCTTCCTCCCATTATTTCTCATTGCTCATTTTATGAAATGTGTTTAGATCGTCGTTAGGATCGTAGGAAGCTAAGAATATTTGAATTCCGTCACCTTTGAGAAATCCGGGTAAGTTTTTTTTCCCCCATTTTTATGCTAAGATGTTCATATCATGTTTATATAATGCTTAAGTTGTTATATTTGATGTTCTATTGAGTTTGGAATTTGTTTGGAATTGATTTGGGTTTTGGTTAAAAATGGTGAATTTGATGAATGTTGGAATTCAATCTTGGTTTTGGTTGATAAATGGTGTTATTTAGGTCCCGTTTAAGTTAGATGTTGTTTGGGTACTTTGGGGATCAAGTTGGGAGTGTTGATTTGTGAATAATTTGGTTTTGGTTCGAAAATGGCGAAACCCAGCTCTGTTTCCCGGCCTGAAGGCAGACCAGGCGCCCGCTCGTGAGGTCCCAAGCGGCCGCCTACATGGCCAGTTTCTTCGACCAACCTTCTGTCTTTAGTGAGCGCCCGCCTGACCCTTCCTGGGCGCCCGCCCGCCCTTGGTTAAGCTCCCGCCTGCCCTTTTCCAGGCGCCCGCCCGCCCCCTGTTCCTGGAATCTGCCTTTCGCTTGTTTAAAACTAAATGGCTTACCTAGTTTAGGTTTTACCCTTCTAATTAACCTAAGTTCATAGCGTGGAACACTTTAATAATTGGAATTGGTTCTTTTGTGAATAAATATGTTATGGAATTTGATTAAGTATCGTTTTGGGAATGTGGGCCATCTTTGATGTGTCGTTTGGATTGGTTTACCTTTATGGTGATTTATTTGGAATGGTTCCCTACTTTGGAATCATTAGTTGGTTATCGTGCTAGTGTTTTATTACTTAGCCTTTCTTAAAAGTCCAGCTGGTTATTTGTGTATCGAGTCAGGCAATGGATAATGCTATAATGGCACAGCCAAGTCCAGTATAGCATCGCCCATTGGTCCTTCTTCCTCATCCAGATTGGCCTTGGATGGGATGAGCTAGCTCCTTTTGTGAGTATTCTAGCTACACGTTTTGGAGCATGACTTTGTGGCATGGCTCCCACCCCTTGTGGCATGTTACTTTGTTATTGGTTCTGGTACCGGAGGTTTTCTCTTCAAGCTTTCATGCTACTATGAAGATGTTGATTGTTGATTGTTGAAGCTGCGCAGTGACCTTTATTTGGTTATATCAGTTGGGAAACCTTGGCTAATATCCTTTGTTAATTATTTATTTCCGCTGCTATCTGTTAATTGATAGATGCTATGTGCTAAGTGATATTTATTATTGTTTATTGCTTATTGCATCATAGCATGTCATGTAGTTGCATTAGTAACTTATTGAGATTTATCTCACCCCCTTTCTTTTATCTTTGTTTTTCCTTAACCCCCCCCTAGGAGGAAAGGATTAGACTCGCTGATCACGAGGAGGACGTCGCGAGGGTTGAGCTTTTGGGGCAAGTTGTTATTGGTGGGTTTACATTACATAAATGTGTAACCTTTTTGGGAATAGTTGTACCAAACTTGACGTCATTAGAATTTGTATATTTTATTATTTTGGGTGTAAGCTTATGGAGCTTACACTAGTTTATATTTCGTTGTTCAAGTTGGATTTCAAAACTTTGTGTTATCATCTTTTGGTATAAAAGGAAATTTTTATCTTCATTCTTTTAGAGTTTATTGTTTAAGTCGACGTCCAGCTCGCGCACTCCGGGCCCGCGGGGTCGGGGTCGCGACAGTTGGTATCAGAGCTATGGTTTAGCTCTAAGTATAAGTCTAGGTGGACTAGTATGACCTAGGAGGGTAGTTGTGTTCGGAGTGAGTAATGGTTGATGTTTTATGCAGGTAATTGTTCACAATGGCTAGAAGAAGAACGGGTGAAGGTTCTAGTGGGGCTCAGAATCAGAATGATCTTCGGGAAGAGAACCGTGCTATGTTCCAAGGCATGTTTGAGGCGGCCATGAAGGCAATTCATGACCAAGGAACGAGAGTAGAGCAAGCACCACCACTTCGATATGGTTTGGAGCAATTCTTGAAACTGAAACCGGCGGAGTTTGACGGTGAGCCCGATGTGAAGAAGGCCGAACTATGGATTGAGTCTATGGAGAAAATTTATGATGTGTTTGGGTGCACGGACGAGGATAGGGTCCGGTTCGCGGCTTATAAGCTTGTGGGTGCCACCGAGCATTGGTGGAAAGGAGTCAAAGCGAGTTGGGATGATACCCATACAGTGTATGCATGGGAGTTGTTTGTGCGGAAGTTCAAAGAGCATTTCATTTCGGTAGTGGACCAGAACCGAAAGGAGATCGAGCTACTCAACTTGGAGCAAGGTTTGTTGTCTATAGCTCAGTATTCGGCTAAGTTCACAGAATTAGCCCGGTATTGTGACTATCTTGTGAGGACCGAAGAACAGAAAACTATGAGATTCATCCGGGGTTTGAAGACTTCTATCCGGACTCAACTTATAGCACAGAGGATTCAAACTTATCAGGATGCGGTGGACCGAGCCTATTTGATTGAGCAAGATATAGGGGAGCATAAGAAGAAGGTCGAGGTTACTAACACTAGCAAGCAAGGAGGACAGAGCAAGCCACAATCCCGTTCAGATAACCGAGGTAATTTTAGGGGACAATCTCAGTCCCGAGGGAAACCGATCCCAAGGAACCCGGGTACTACTGCCGAGAACCAAGGGAACCAAAATAGGAGACTATGTTCATATTGCCAAAGGGGAGGACACTCGGAGGACCAGTGTTGGAAGAAACAAGGGAAATGTATTACCTGTGGGCAGTTGGGGCATTTTGCGAAGGATTGCCCGAGATTCAGAGGTCAACCTACTGGGGTAGGAGCGGGGCTCCACAGGGTCAGAAAAGGGATGCTACGGGAAAGGCCAAGGTCCAAGGAAAAGTGTTTGCAATGAATCAGCATCAGGCAGATGATCCCTCAGTGATTGGAGGTATTGTTTCTATATCTAATGTGAGCGCGCGTACGTTAGTAGATCCAGGATCATCTCATTCTTACATTTCTGTGCAATTTGCTTCTTTACTAAATGCTGCATCTGAGTCTTTGCCCTATGTGTTAGAGGTGTCAACTCCTATGGGAGAGTGTTTGGTGACCGATAGAGTATTTCGTGCTTGTGATGTGCTTATATGTTGTCATGTCTTGTGTGCGGACTTGGTAGTCCTTCCGATTCAAGATTTTGATGTCATTTTGGGTATGGATTGGTTGAGCAAGTTTCATGCTTCTATCGATTGTCGTAGGAAAGTTGTTACTTTTTCTATTCTCAATATGCCTAAATTTGTTTTTGAGGCTATGCCTTTGGGTAGGAATATTCGTATCATTTCTTATGTGAAAGCTAGGAGATTGTTGCATCGTGGTTGTGAGGGGTACTTGGCTAGTGTGCTTGATAATAGGAAAGAATCCCCTAGTTTGGAGAGTGTTCGGGTAGTTAGAGAATTTCCCGATGTTTTCTTTCCTGAATATAATATGCCTCCTGATCGTGAGATAGAGTTTTGTATAGACCTTTTGCCGGGTACAGCTCCGATTTCAAAGGCACTGTATAGGTTGGCTCCCGTAGAGTTGAAGGAACTAAAGGTTCAGTTGCAAGAGTTGCTGGATCGAGGGTTTATCCGCCCTAGTGTTTCCCCGTGGGGAGCACCGGTTTTGTTTGTGCGGAAGAAAGATGGTTCTTTGAGATTGTGTATAGATTACCGAAAGTTGAATCAGGTTACAGTGAAGAACAAGTATCCTCTACCTCACATTGATGATTTATTTGATCAGCTTCAAGGGTCCGTGGTGTTTTCTAAACTTGATTTGAGGAGTGGGTACCATCAGTTGAAGATTCGATCGGAGGATATTCCGAAGACTGCCTTTCTCACTCGGTATGGTCATTACGAGTTCTTGGTTATGCCGTTTGGGTTGACTAACGCGCCTGCCGTATTTATGGATTTAATGAACCGGGTTTTCCATCCTTATCTTGACTCATTTGTGGTGGTCTTCATCGATGACATTCTTGTCTACTCGAAATCCCGAGAGGAGCATGAGCAACACTTGAGGACAATTTTATCCATTCTTGCGAGGGAGCAGTTGTTTGCGAAGTTTAGTAAATGCGAATTTTGGCTCGAGAAGGTTTCATTTCTGGGTCATGTTATTTCTAAAGATGGGATTTTTGTGGATCCTTCAAAGATAGAAGCCATAGTGGATTGGAAGAGACCCGAGATAGTGACCGTGATCAGAAGTTTTCTAGGCTTAGCCGGGTATTATAGAAGGTTTATTGAAGGGTTTTCGAGGATTGCTACTCCGATGACTCAGTTGACCCGGAAAGATGTACCATTTGTGTGGAGTGAAAAATGTCAAAGTAGCTTTGATGAATTAAAGAAGAGATTAACTACGGCTCCTATTCTTGCGTTACCAAATGGAAATGACGATTTAGTAATTTACAGTGATGCTTCGAAAGAGGGTTTGGGTTGTGTTTTGATGTAGAATGGGAAAGTAATTGCTTACGCTTCGAGGAAGTTGACCCCTAGTGAACAGAATTACCCTACTCATGATATGGAGTTGGCTGCGATAGTCTTTGCATTGCAGAAGTGGAAGCATTACCTATATGGGGCGAAGTTTGAGATTTTTACCGATCACAAGAGTTTGAAATACCTCTTCTCTCAAAAGGAATTGAATAACCGTCAGCGTAGGTGGATGGAGCTTTTAAAGGATTATGATTGCACCATTTCGTACCATCCGGGCAAAGCAAATGTGGTAGCAGATGCGATCAGTCGAAAGTCTTATGTGGCATCAATGATGATTCGTGAATGGAAAATGCTTGAGAATGTTCGAGATTGGTGTCCTCGCGAATCGAGATGTGGGGCAATTTTTGCGAATATTAGGGTATCTCCGACCCTAATTCAACAAATAAAGGGTACTCAGAAGGATGACCCAGAGTTGAAGAAGACTATGGATAATGCTCGGGATAGATAGTATGTGGACTTCCAGCTTGACTCCGAGGGAGTGTTGACTTATCATGGCAGATTGTGTGTGCCGAATATCGGTGGGATTAAACAGCGAGTTCTTGATGAGGGTCATAAATCCCGGTACACCATTCATCCCGGGAGTACGAAGATGTATCAGGATTTAAAACAACAATTTTGGTGGATTAACATGAAGAGGGAAATTGCAGATTATGTATCGAAGTGTTTGACCTATCAACAAGTTAAAGCAGAGCATCAGAAACCCGCAGGTCTACTTCAGCCTCTTGAGATACCCGAGTGGAAGTGGGAACACATTACGATGGATTTTGTAACCGGACTACCCAGGACTCGAAGGAGGTTCAATGCAGTTTGGGTGATCGTGGACAGGTTGACTAAATATTCTCATTTCTTGCCCATTGACATTTCCTATTCGATGGAGAAACTTGCGAATTTGTATGTTCATGAGGTTATCAGATTGCATGGTGTTCCAGTTAGTATTGTGTCGGACAGAGATCCCAGGTTTACATCCCGATTTTGGCAAGCGTTACAGAAGGCTTTGGGTACCGATTTGAGGTTTAGAACATCGTTTCATCCTCAGACTGACGGTCAGTCTGAAAGAACTATTCAGATTCTCAAGGATATGTTACGGGCTTGCACAGTTGACTTTCTAGATTCGTGGGATACACATCTACCGCTTGCAGAGTTCGCCTATAATAATAGTTATCAGTCGAGTATTCAGATGGCACCGTATGAGGCTTTGTATGGGAGGAAATGCCAGTCACCTATTTGTTGGGACGAGGTTGGGGAAGCAAAACTTTGGGGTGTTGACATGATTCAGGACTCGGTGGAAAAGGTTAAAATTATCCGGGATCGATTGAAGACAGCTCAGAGTCGACAGAAGAGCTACGCCGATCATCGAAGACGAGATATTAGTTTTCAGACCGGAGACTTCGTGTTCTTGAAGGTATCTCCGAAAGTGGGTATCCGAAGATTCGGGAAGAAGGGTAAATTGGCTTCGAGGTTTGTTGGACCGTTTGAGATTTTGGGGAAAGTGGGACTTCTAGCATATCGGCTTGCGTTACCATCTTCTTTGGACCGGTTACATAATGTTTTTCACGTTTCTATGCTTCGGAAGTATGTTCATGATCCATCTCACGTGTTACCGAGGGTACCGGAGGATATAGAGCCCGACATGACTTACGAGGAACAACCGGTTCGGATTCTAGATACTAAAGTCCAAGAGTTGAGGAATAAAAGCATTCCGTTGGTTAGAGTTCTTTGGAGGAATCACAATGTTGAGGAATCGACTTGGGAGCTTCGTGATGAGATGGAGCGTAAATATCCGTGGCTTTTTAGTTCGGGTAAGTCTCGTTAAAATTCGGGTCGAATTTTCTTTAAGGGGGAGTGAATGTCACGACCCGAAAACCCGTCTCTATTTTCTAATAATAAATATTTACTTATTTATTTATTTCTTATTTAATTGTTTAAATTATTATTTAATTAATAATTTATGTGTGCATTTTATGTGTTATAATAATTTATGCCTAGCATTTTATTTGGGTCATTTGTGCTAGTGTAGTATCATTTGGTCTTAGTTGTTAGTAGAAAGTATTAGAGTTGTATTGGGTAGAGTAGGGGAGGGGCCCTATGTGTAACATTTCAAATTAATCATCTCCCTACTCCCTTTCTTCTCCCTCACCCCTCCCTCACCTCACTCATTTCCCAGCTCTCTCTCTCTTCCATAGCAAGAAAAGGTAAGTTTTTCTTCTCTCCCTTCTCTCTTCATTCTACCTATCTTCCTCCCATTATTTCTCATTGCTCATTTTATGAAATGTGTTTAGATCGTCGTTAGGATCGTAGGAAGCTAAGAATATTTGAATTCCGTCACCTTTGAGAAATCCGGGTAAGTTGCTTTTCCCCCATTTTTATGCTAAGATGTTCATATCATGTTTATATAATGCTTAATTTTTTATATTTGATGTTCTATTGAGTTTGGAATTTGTTTGGAATTGATTTGGGTTTTGGTTAAAAATGGTGATTTTGATGAATGTTGGAATTCAATCTTGGTTTTGGTTGATAAATGGTGTTATTTAGGTCCCCTTTAAGTTAGATGTTGTTTGGGTACTTTGGGGATCAAGTTGGGAATGTTGATTTGTGAATAATTTGGTTTTGGTTCGAAAATGGCGAAACCCAGCTCTGTTTCCCGGCCTGAAGGCAGACCAGGCGCCCGCTCGTGAGGTCCCAAGCGGCCGCCTACATGGCCAGTTTCTTCGACCAACCTTCTGTCTTTAGTGAACGCCCGCCTGACCCTTCCTGGGCGCCCGCCCGCCCTTGGTTAAGCGCCCGCCTGCCCTTTTCCAGGCGCCCGCCCGCCCCCTGTTCCTGGAATCTGCCTTTCGCTTGTTTAAAACTAAATGGCTTACCTAGTTTAGGTTTTACCCTTCTAATTAACCTAAGTTCATAGCATGGAACACTTTAATAATTGGAATTGGTTCTTTTGTGAATAAATATGTTCTGGAATTTGATTGAGTATCGTTTTGGGAATGTGGGCCATCTTTGATGTGTCGTTTGGATTAGTTTACCTTTGTGGTGATTTATTTGGAATGTTTCCCTACTTTGGAACCATTAGTTGGTTATCGTGCTAGTATTTTATTACGTAGCCTTTCTTAAAAGTCCAGCTGGTTATTTGTGTATCGAGTCAGGCAATGGATAATGCTATAATGGCACAGCCAAGTCCAGTATAGCATCGCCCATTAGTCCTTCTTCCTCATCCAGATTGGCCTTGGATGGGATGAGCTAGCTCCTTTTGTGAGTATTCTAGCTACACGTTTTGGAGCATGACTTTGTGGCATGGCTCCCGCCCCTTGTGGCATGTTACTTTGTTATTGGTTCCGGTACCGGAGGTTTTCTCTTCAAGCTTTCATGCTACTATGAAGATGTTGATTGTTGAAGCTGCGCAGCGACCTTTATTTGGTTATATCAGTTGGGAAACCTTGGCTAATATCCTTTGTTAATTGTTTATTTCCGCTGCTATCTGTTAATTGATAGATGCTATGTGCTAAGTGATATTTATTATTGTTTATTGCTTATTGCTTATTGCATCATAGCATGTCATGTAGTTGCATTAGTAACTTATTGAGATTTATCTCACCCCCTTTCTTTTATCTTTGTTTTTCCTTAACCCCCCCCCAGGAGGAAAGGATTAGACTCGCTGATCACGAGGAGGACGTCGCGAGGGTTGAGCTTTTGGGGCAAGTTGTTATTGGTGGGTTTACATTACATAAATGTGTAACCTTTTTGGGAATAGTTGTACCAAACTTGACGTCATTAGAATTTGTATATTTTATTATTTTGGGTGTAAGCTTATGGAGCTTACACTAGTTTATATTTCGTTGTTCAAGTTGGATTTCAAAACTTTGTGTTATCATCTTTTGGTATAAAAGGAAAATTTTATCTTCATTCTTTTAGAGTTTATTGTTTAAGTCGACGTCCAGCTCGCGCACTCCGGGCCCGCGGGGTAGCGGTCGCGACAAAAACACTATTCCCAGCTTAGTTCACTATTCATAGCGTAAATTACTATTCACCTCAGATTTCTTATTCATCGCAGATTACTATTCATCGCAGATACTATTCATCGCAGATTAACACATACACACACTGTTTACTTTTACACACACACACACTGCATACACGAAACACCCACACACAGCATACACGAAACACACACTCACAGCATACACGAAACACACACACACAGTACATACATGACCAATGCACACACACACACACACTTTCTGAACACACACTTCGCACACACACACACGTATTTACAGTACACACACACACACGCATATAACACCCACACCAACATCTTCCTTATTCAACTCAAATCCTACAAACCCTAGTTCATCTTTTAGGTTTAGGGTTTTGATCTTACAGCTAATACTAGATATAATTTAAACGGAGGAATTAGGTTTAGGGAATTAGGATTACCTTGGTTCGATTCCCTTCTTCTTCCTCTTTTCTTCTTCTTCCTTTCTTCTTCTCCGATCTCTCTCTCTCTCCTTGCGGCTGTTTCACCGCCGCCCTCTCTCACTCTTTCCGTTCTTTTTTTTTTTCCGAAACAATAATAAGGAGAGGGTTCTAGGGATATATATATTGTAGGGTTTTTCCTAACTCAAAAAGGATACCCTATTTTAATTGTATTGGACTTAGTTACTCGGGCCCAAACTTAACCCATCTCACACTCTTAATAAAATTAAAATTAAGCCCAACCTAATAAATAAAGTTTAACCAAAAATAAAATAAATGGCCCAAAGTGGCCGGTTATTACAATATACTAACTCCAGCCCAAAAAATTTAGTGTTGGAAATTTGGCTTGAAAAGGGTTAACTTTGAGTGGGTCCGTTGATTTTGACCTTGGTTAATGTTTATACTTGTAGTATGTTATACCATGAACAATATTGGTGTTTTGGTGAAAGCCGAATGATGGATTAAATCCATAGTTCTAAAACTTCAAAGATGAGCTTTTAAGAGACTTTTGCTTTCAATGATGAAATGGGTTTGGTGCCATCCCACATGGGAATGAAAAGGCAAGCCTTCCCTTTGCTTGGAAGTACTAAAGACTTTTAGGTCATCCCACATGGAATTGGAATGGGTAGTTGAAGTGCCATAAATTACTTGGCATTTCATAGTCTCATGTTCAAGTTACATGTGAGGTCGGCTTGAACCTTTCCCCACATGTTCTCTAAAACCTAAACCGACTTAATACTAGTATAAATATACGATTCCTATACCAGTTTATACACACGCAATTAATTGCAATAAAATGTTCTCTCTCTATATTCGTAATCTGAGGTATATAGGGGGCAATGGCCCCCTTTTGTTTTTAAAGAATTTGGGGTATTAGTGCAATATTTTAGACTTTACTCCCCTTTATTTAAAATGCACTAATATTTATTTTTGCCCCCTTAAAATGTGTTATGCAATTTTTGCCCCCTTGCGAAAAAATTCTGGGCCGGAGGAATTTGCCGCAACCCTCAGCCGCACCAGTAGGGGGCAATAGTTTCTCTAAAGAGAGTCTATTACAGGCGACTCGATCTAAACGGATAAGTCTTTCTAACTCTCTTATTGTTTCTGTCTTTCCTGGATCCTGTTTTTGTGGGTACGTTTATGCTTTTGGCTTAATCTGATATTGTTATATGCTTACGTGATTACCCTGATTAATCTGATCGTTGCATATTAAATTCCAACATTTAGTTCTCCTTTGATTTTATTAGGCAACACTATAGCACGTGAACTTTGACCAAGTATTCATATCAATTTAATCATCATAATAGTAACATTCTCATAATTGCTATTGACAAATCATTAAGTGATTTATCGGTAACAAATTTTTGATTCTTTAGAAATTTGAAATTGACATTAATATTTGATCATATATAATTGTATTGATCATCAAAAATCAAATCACATTTTTAAGGACGAAGGAAGTATACAGCGTGCAAGTTCAAGGAAATGAACTTGTGTGTGTTAAATACTCCATTTGTTTGAATATATACAACGAGTTATAATTTTTTTAATAACTAATACTTCGAAGTTTTTTTTTTTTTTTTTTTTTTTGAAAAATAACATTTGCTATTGCCTATAGATTAGTGCTCGTTTGTTAACACTTATTTAGTATAGCTCATGACTTATAGCTTAAAATATGCAGGGTTCGAAATCACGCACTACAATTAGCTAAAGTTTCTTTTTTTCTCCTCATTTCTATTCTTCAAGCTTCAATCCGTTTTTTTCTTTTTCTTATCACTGTTCCTTCTTTTTTTTATTTGACAAATTTTCAAATGCGGCAGGGCAACCTTGGTGCGGCAATGCGACGGGCCGATTATATGCATGTTATATCTTGAGATTTAAAAGTAAAAAAAAAATCGAAAACACCGCTGTGTTCGTCTCGACGAGACGAATCAAACTAGATAGGTCATGATATAGTTTGATTTTTTTTTTTTAAAAAAATACTCCCTCCGTCCCGGAGTAAGAGTCCTACCCCTCATTTGCACGCTTATTAATAAATATTAGAAGTGATGTAAATGTTGTGAGTGTAAAGGTGAAGTAGGAGAGAGAATGAGTGGGAGAGAATAGTGAATTGATTGGTGTTGTGAGTATAAAAGTAAAATAGGAGAGAGAATGAGTTGGGTGAATAGTAAAGATTCTTTGCCATTTTAGGAATAGGACTCTTACTCTGGGACGTACTAAAATGGAAAGTAGGACTCTTACTCTGGGACGGAGGGAGTACTTTTTAACACACAAAAAAATTGAGTTGCTCGTCACCTGAGATGTAACACTCAGTTCTAATAAAAGTAACAGTTTCATCTTCAAAAAGTAACACTTTTTATTGTCAAATGTAACATCAGTTTTGCAAGAAAATTTAAATAATTTTTATAGTTTTTGTGGTTAAAAAAAGTAAATGTTATTTTTTTTTCTTTTAAATGTAACATTAGTTTAGTTTTATCAATGTTATTTTTTTCTTAAAAAAGAGAGTAAAATTCATGTATATAATCGGGTTTGCATCTCAACTGTTATCTATATATAAATAAAGGTTGAAGTGCTTAGAGCACTTTCCCTCCAAAACTTAGGCACATTAGCCCAATTTCAATTGCCAAAAATATCCCTAGCAGCAATAATAGTAACCAAAAATAGTTAATGAGTTCAATAATTGTATTTTAGGAAATTGTGAGCAATAACCAATACTCTTAATACAAAGAAAATGCTTTCTTGACCAAATTATCTTTACACTCAATAATGCATTAGTTTAAATCATTGCCACATTAATTCATTTTCTTATTTCAAAAGAACATCATTAAATTAGCATCCTCCCTTTCATGCTATTTCATCTACTTTCAGCTTTAATAAAATAAAATAAAATAAAATAAAGTAAATATATTTCAATGTGAAGTATCTCAAATCATTTAGTCTCAGTTTGGTTGCAATTTTATTTTAGCAGGGCCGTTCCTAGCTTTTTGTGGGACCTGGGCGATGTCCAATAAAGGGTCTTTTCTCATTTTGAAACAATGAACGACCTTTTATAAATCTTTTTTCCCCTCAAAACTCATGTTTTTTAACTAGCAAAATTACTTTTTTTGTGTGCTAACTTGTACTTTGAGTTTGTATTTAAGTATAAAATAATGTAATATCAAATGATTGAAGTTAACATAATAACAGATAAAATTAAATGTTATAATCAAACTTATAAATTTTTATCATAAAAAAAGTAACAAAATGTATAAAACCCATTAAAATTATAAAAGGAAAAAAATATGTAAAACCAAAAAAAAACAACATGATTTTTTTTACATATAATGTCCCAAAAGTTGCAAAAGAACATATTAAATAAATATATAAAAGAGTCTTTAAAACTCTTGCAAAAGATACGATTAAATTATGTTCACCAAAAATATAATAATATAATAAAAATATGAGGACTAAAAAAATTACTTCAAAAAAGATTATACATATCCATGTCTTACAAAGATGCTTTCATTTCTACTTAAATTTGTCACAAGAAAAAAATAATTTTCTTTGAGTTATTAAAATAAGTGAACCTCCTAAATTAAAGGGTTAATTGCAATTTGGTTCCTAACTTTTCCCAAAATTTACAATGTTGACGCTGTCTTTTCAATTTCTTCAATTGGTATACTCACTTTGTCATTTTGTTGCAATCTGACAACAAAAGTAACTGGGTGTTAGTTTTCTAATAGATTTTATGTCACGTGACTAGCACATGACGTTTTAAGGGATGTTTTAAGATATTTTTGAAGCCACACATATCCGATTGACATGATTCTTTTTTTAAATTGAAACTAATATTTAAATATACAACATATATTTTTTTGACAATTTTTCGGGTGACTGAATTATTTTATATTAAATATTAAAAAGAAACGTGAATTAATAATCTAAATAAGATATTAGCCCCAAATATGTTTCATATGAAGTAAATTCTATATTTGGATTATCAGTTTATAAAAATATTTGATAGGAAAAAAAAAGAAAGGAAGAAGAGGATGAATCGGGGAAGAGTGTGTGGAAGGGGTTGTGCGGGAACGTGGCGGATGGGTGTAGGAAAATAAACGCTAGGAAAGAAGGTATATCATGGTGAAAAGTAGTAATTTTTTTAGATTATTTTTCTCATGTCCTCTATTTTTTAAATATTTTCATTTATTTAAATTAAAAATTAATATAATATAATTAGTTCACCAAAAAAGAATTGCAAAAAAATATATGTTGTAAATTTAAATATTAGCTTCTGTTTTAAAACAGAATCATACCAATCGAATATGTGTAGCTTCACAAACTTCTTAAAACATCATGTGCTAGTCACATGATATAAAATCTGTTAGAAAACTAACACCCATTTATTTTTGTAGTCGGATTGCAACAAAATGACAAAGTGAGTATACCAATTGGCAAAATTGAAAAGACAGCATCAACATTGCGAATTTCGGAAAGGTCAGGAACAAAATTGCAAGTAACCCAAAATTAAACCACAAAATGCTTAAATAGTCATTTGCTACGAATGTTAATCTTACTCCCGTTATGAATAATGACAAAAGGAAAACATATCAACATTTCTTTCAATAGTCAAGTAAGACATTTTATGAGGTCATGGGAGTAAAACAAAAATATTAAAAAGGTGAAGCAACAAAGTATGAGGCCTCAAATATAATATGAATGAGGGAATGTGAAGGCCCTAAAAGTTATATATGTAATTGTCCTTGGTTGCTTTTTTTTTTCTCAAATAAAATAGGCCTCTTTTGCTTAAAAATGAACTAATAAAATGTGTCAATTGATTTTTTTTTCTTTAGAAAAGAATTAGTGATAATTTTGTTTTTATTACTTTTTAAGAAAGATAATATATGTGTGTATAAATCTCTCTGTGTGTGTATATATATATATATAGAGGCTATAAAATTTTTGGGGCCTCTACAGACAAGGGCCCTAGGCGGGCGCCCCACCTGCCCTCCTTGGGCCGGCCCTGTATCTTAGTACTCCCTCCGTTGCAAAATGATCTTCTCATTTTTTTGTCGTTATTACGAATGAACTTTGATCAATTCTATCCATAGCTCGGCCTTCTTCACATCAGGCTCACCGTCGTACTCACTTGGTTTCAACTTCAAGAACTGCTCCAACCCATATCGCGGAGGTGCTACATGTTCCTCTCTCGGCCCTTGGTCATGAATTGCTTTCACGGCCGCTTCAAACCTGCCTTGAAACATTGCACGGTTTTCTTCCCGTAGACCATTAAGATTCTGAGTCCCACTGATGCCTTCACCAGCTCTTCTTCTAGCCATTACAACAAATACCTGCATAAAATACTCATCGTTACTCACTCCGAACCCATTTACCCTCCTAGGTCATTCTAGTCCACCTATACTTATACATAGAGCTAAACCATAGCTCTGATACCAACTGTCGCGACCCCGACCCCTCGGGCCGGGAACTCGCAAGCTGGACGTCGACTTACAACCATAAACTCTAAAATACTTAAGATAAAAATTTCATTTTATACCGAAAAGATTTTAACACAAGGTTTGGAAAATCAACAACATCATAAAACAACTAGTGTAAGCTCCACAAGCTCACACCCAAAAATACAAAATATTACAAATCTTAATGACGTCATTGTTGGTACAACTATCCCCAAAAAGGTTACACATTTATATAATGCAAACCGATCAATAATAACCTGCCCAAATATCTCAAACCTCTCGACGTCCTCCTCGATCCGCAAATCCTAATCCTTTCCTCCTGGGGTGGGTTAAGGAAAACAACATTGAAAGGAAACGGGGTGAGATAAAATCTCAGTAAGTTACTAATGCAACTACATGACATGCTATGATGCAATAAGCAATAAACAATAATAAATATCACTTAGCACATAGCATTTATCAATTAACAGATAGCAGCGGAAATAAACAAGTAACAAAGGATATTAGCCAAGGTTTCCCACTGATAGAACCAAATAAAGGTCGCTGCGCAGCTTCAACGATCAACCCAATCAACATCTTCACAGTCGCATAAAAGCTGAAGAGAAAACCCCCGGTACCGGAACCAATAACAAAGTAACGTGACACAAAGGGCGGGAGCCATGCCACAAAGTCATGCTCCAAAACGTCTAGCTAGAATACTCACAAAAGGAGCTAGCTCATCCCATTCAAGGCCAATCTGGATGGGGAAAGAAGGACCAATGGGCGATGCTATACTGGACTTGGCTTGTGCCATTATAGTATTATCCATTGCCTGACTCGATAGACAACTAACCAGCTGGGCTTTCAAGTAAAGGCTAAGTAATAGAATATTAGCACGATAAACAACTAATGATTCCAAAGTAGGGAACTATTCCAAATAAATCACCAAAACGGTGCATCAATCCAACAATACATCAAAAAGGTGTTCCAACAAACCCAAACCATTTTTTTATCGAATTCCATAACACAATCGATCACAAAGGGATATTTTGCGAACACTAAAGTGTTCCACAACATTAACTTAAGTCAACTAGGGTGATACTTTGAGCCTAGATCGGGCTTGGACCTTAAAACAATTCAAAAATAAAGATACTCAGAACAGCTGGTATGGGCGGTCGCCCATAGCCAGTCCGGGCGGTCGCCCATTACCCAAACCCAAAGCCCAACCCAACTGACTTCATGGGCGGTCGCCCAACCCAAAAGTGGGCGGTCGCCCACTCACTTTTACTCACATTCTCCGGATCAACTGATTCGATACCCACCCATGGGCGATCGCCCACGCCCCTGCTTGCCGGAAAATCGCAAGAACCAACTGGGTTCTTCCATTTTCTTACCCAAATCTTCACCATTGCAAGCCAAACTCAATACTAACACTACCAATATATAAACTAAAGTACCCACACCATTTGGAAGCTAAAAGAACTCCTAGAACATCATCTAGAAAACCTCAATCAAGGATGATTCAAATACCAAATTTTCACAAAAAAATGAACAAAATGTAAATCATTCCCAAATCCACCCAAGATGCAATAAATAGCATTCATCTCATCAAATAAACATGTAGTAGCATTTCTAGCATAAAATGGGGGAAAAGCAACTTACCCGGATTTTCTCAAAGGTGACGGAACTCGAAATTTCTTAGCTTCCTACGATCCTGTCGACGATCTAAACACTTTTCATAAAATGAGCAATGAGAAATAATGGGAGGAAGATAGGTAGAATGAAGAGAGAAGGGAGAGAGAAATTTCTTACCCTCTTCAACCAAGGAGAGTGTCGCGACCCCGGACCCCGCGGGCCCGAGACCGCGATCTGGACGTCGACTTAAACAATATACTCTAAAATACCGAAGTTAAAAATTCCATTTGATACCAAAAGGTGATGATCCAAAGTTTTACAAAACCAAGTTTGATAAAAACCAATTACAACTATCATAAACTTCCACAAGTTTATGCCCAACAAAATACAAATATACAAGTCCTAATGACGTCATTGTTTGGCACAACTATCCCAAAAAGGTTACACATTTACGTAATGTAAACCAACCTATAACAACCTTCCCCAAAAGAATGGATCCACACTCGACGTCCTCTTTCTCGTGATCAGCGAGACTAATCCTTAGCACCTGGGGGGGGTGTTAAGGAAAAACAAAGATAAAAGAAAGGGGGTGAGATAAATCTCAATAAGTTACTAATGCAACTACATGACATGCTATGATGCAATATACAATAAGCAATAATAAATATCACATAGCACATAGCATTTATCACTTAACAGATAGCAGCGGAAATAAACACATAACAAAGGATATAGCCAAGGTTTTCCAAACTGGTACATCCAAATAAAGGATCGCTGCGCAGCTTCAATAATCAACCAATCATCATCTTCATAATAGCATGAAAGCCGAAGAGAAAACCCCCGGTACCGAAACCAATAACCAAATGAAGTGTCACAAGGGACGGGAGACATACCACAAAGTCATGCTCCAAGTAAAGCTAAAATGCACACAAAGGAGCTAGCTCTTCTCACATCCAAGGCCAATCTGGAGGAGGGTAATAATGGGGAAAAACAATGGTCAACATCACAATGGACTTGGCCGTGCCATCATAATGTTTTGCATCGCCCAAACACACACAAAATACCAGCTGGACTTTCAAGTAAAGGCTAAGTAATAAATACTAGCTTAAATAAACAACTTAAGGTTCCAAATTAGGGAACCAATCCAAATAAATCACCACAAAGGTAAACCAATATAAACCGCACAATACCCCTCGATCAAGCAACTCTTGCAACTGAACTTTCAATTCCTTCAACTCTGCGGGAGCTAACCTATAAGGCGCCTTCGAAATTGGAGCCGTACCCGGCAAAAGGTCTATACAAAATTCAATATCACGATCGGGAGGCATATCATACTCGGTAGAGAAAACATCGGGAAATTCCCGAACTACCCGAACACTATCCAAACTAGGGGATTCCTTCCTAGTATCAAGAACACTAGCCAAATACCCCTCACAACCACTATGCAATAATTTTCTCGCTTTCAAATAAGAAATTAAGCGAACCTTTCTACTCAGAGGACAAGCCTCAAACACAAATTTAGGCACATCGGGAATAGAAAAAGTAACAGTTTTCTTACGGCAATCAACGGAAGCATGAAACTTGCTCAACCAATCCATACCCAAAATGACATCAAAGTCTTGGATAGGAAGAACTACCAAATCCGCACAAAGGACTCGACCACAAATAACCAAATCACAAGCACGAAAGACTCGATCAGAAATCAAGAATTCTCCTATAGGGGTCGACACCTCTAGCACGAACGGTAAAGACTCGAATGCAGCATTTAACATGGAAGCAAATTGAACAGAAATGTATGAATGAGATGATCCTGGATCTACTAACGCTCGTGCGCTCACATTAGACACAGAAACAATACCTCCAATAACGGATGGATCATCGGTAGCTTGTTGTTGATTCATGGCATAAACCTTCCCTTGAACTTTGGGCTTCCCAGCGGCATCCCTTTTCTGACTCTGATTAGTACCAACTCCTGACCCGGATGCTTGTACTCTACCTCTTGGGCAATCTTTTACAAAGTGACCCATTTGACCACAATTGGTGCACCTTCCTTGCTTCTTCCAACAACGGTCTTCCGAATGACCTTCCTTTTGACAATACGAACAAAGCCTCCTAATTTGGCTCCCTTGGTTCCCGGAAGTGGTACCCGGGTTCCTTGGGATCGGTTGCCCTCGGAACTGAGATTGTCCCCCCAAAGTTACCTCGGTTATCGGAACGGTGCTGTGGCTTGCTTTGCCCTCCCGGCTTGCTCGGGTTAGCTACCTCGGTCTTCCTTTTATGCTCCCCAATATCTTACTCTATTAAGTAGGCTCGGTCCACCGAATCTTGGAAAGTCACAATCCGTTGAGCAATCAGTTGAGTACGGATGGAGGTCTTCAATCCCCGAATAAATCTCATAGCTTTTTATTCCTCGGTCCTCACCAAATAGTCGCAATTCCGGGCTAATTCTATGAATTTAGCCGAGTATTGTGCTATAGACAACACACCTTGCTCTAGGTTGAGTAGCTCGATCTCCTTTCGGTTTTGATCAACAACCGGAATGAAATGCTCCTTGAATTTGCGCACAAACAACTCCCATGCATACACAGTGTGAGTATCATCCCAAGTAGCTTTAACACCTTTCCACCAATGCTCGGCAGCTCCCACAAGTTTATAAGCCGCAAACCGGACCTTGTCCTCATCCGTACACCCAAATACATCATAAATCTTCTCCATCGACTCAATCCACAATTCAGCTTTCCGAACATCGGGTTCCTCATTGAATTCAACCGGTTTCAGTTTGAGAAATTTCTCCAATCCATAGCGGGGTGGAGCTTGTTATACCCTCGGACCTTGATCATGTATGGCCTTCATGGCCGCCTCAAACATGCCTTGAAACATAGCACGTGCTTCTTCCCTTGTGTCATTCTGATTTGCATTACCGGTACTACCTTCACCACTCCTTCTACGAACCATTGTAACCAAGTACCTGTATAAAACACCAACCGTTAATCACTCCGCACACTACTACCCACCTAGGTCATACTAATCCACCTAGACTTATACTTAGAGCTAATGCCATAGCTCTGATACCAACTGTCGCGACCCCGGACCCCGCGGGCCCGAGACCGCGATCTGGACGTCGACTTAAACAATAAACTCTAAAATACCGAAGTTAAAAATTCCATTTGATACCAAAAGGTGATGATCCAAAGTTTTACAAAACCAAGTTTGATAAAAACCAATTACAACTATCATAAACTTCCACAAGTTTATGCCCAACAAAATACAAATATACAAGTCCTAATGACGTCATTGTTTGGCACAACTATCCCAAAAGGTTACACATTTACGTAATGTAAACCAACCTATAACAACCTTCCCCAAAAGAATGGATCCACACTCGACGTCCTCTTTCTCGTGATCAGCGAGACTAATCCATAGCACCTGGGGGGGGGTTAAGGAAAAACAAAGATAAAAGAAAGGGGGTGAGATAAATCTCAATAAGTTACTAATGCAACTACATGACATGCTATGATGCAATATACAATAAGCAATAATAAATATCACATAGCACATAGCATTTATCATTTAACAGATAGCAGCGGAAATAAACACATAACAAAGGATATAGCCAAGGTTTTCCAAACTGGTACATCCAAATAAAGGATCGCTGCGCAGCTTCAATAATCAACCAATCATCATCTTCATAATAGCATGAAAGACGAAGAGAAAACCCCCGGTACCGGAACCAATAACCAAATGAAGTGTCACAAGGGACGGGAGACATGCCACAAAGTCATGCTCCAAGTAAAGCTAAAATGCACACAAAGGAGCTAGCTCTTCTCACATCCAAGGCCAATCTGGAGGAGGGTAATAATGGGGAAAAACAATGGTCAACATCACAATGGACTTGGCCGTGCCATCATAATGTTTCGCATCGCCCAAACACACACAAAATACCAGCTGGACTTTCAAGTAAAGGCTAAGTAATAAATACTAGCTTAAATAAACAACTTAAGGTTCCAAAGTAGGGAACCAATCCAAATAAATCACCACAAAGGTAAACCAATATAAACCGCACATCAAAGATGAACCACATTCCCAAAATGGTACATAATCAAATTCCATATCATATTTATTCACAAAAGAATCAATTCCAATCAATAAAGTGTTCCACGGTGTTATCTTAAGTTAATTAGAAGAAATAAACCTAAACTAGATAAGCCTTAAGTCTTAAACCAAGCAAAAGGGCAAAATCCTGGAACAAGGGGCGGGCGGGCGCCTGGACTGGGTCGAGCGGGCGCTTGAATCAACAGAAGGTCAGGCGCTAGAAAAAGGGGGGGGGGGGCAGGCGGGCGCCTGGGCAAGGGCAGGCGGGCGCCTGGTCTACGGGCTGGGAAGAATTCCAGCAGCTGGGTTCTCCATTTCAAACCCAAAACAACCCAAACCTCTTACCATACAAAATCAACTAGAATCAAGACTCCCAACAAGCATGCTAAGGTACCCAAACAACATTTAACCAAAAAGGGGACCTTAACAACACCCTTTATCAACCAAAATCAAGACCAAATCCCCACATTCAAGATTTCACCATTTTTGATCAAAACTCAAAATAAATTCCCAATAAATTCCAAACTCAATCAAACTTCAAATATAACACATCAAACATCATATAAACATGATATGAACATTTTAGCATCAAAATGAGGGAAAAGTAACTTACTTGAAAATTCTCAAGGATGACGGAATTCAATTCTTTTTGGTTCTACGCGATCCTATCGACGATCTAAACACATTTCACGTTTTAAGAAATGAGAGATTATGAGAGGAAAAGGAAGTAAATGAAGAGAGAAGGAAGAGAAAGTTTACCTTCACAAAATGGAGAGAGAGAGAGAAGTGTGCTGGGAAGATGATGAGGGAGGTGGAGTGTATGAGGGAGAAGGAGGTGTAGGGAGAGGGTAGGAGTATGATTTAAAAACTTACACAAAGACCCCCACTAACAACTAAGACCCAAATAAAATGCTAAGCATAAATATTATGACACATAAAATGCACACATAATTATTTAAATAAACAATAATTTAAATAAATAAATAAGCAAATAATTAAAAGATAATTACTTATTACTAATAAAATAGAGCCTATATTTCGGGTCGTGACAGAGAGAGAGAAAACTGGGAAATGGTGAGGGAAAACGTGAGAGGGGGAGGGATGAGGTGAGGGAGTTGATGATTATTTTCAAATGTTACACTTAGGGCCCCTCCCCTACTACTTACCATTACAATTAAACTCCCTACTACAATCAAGTCCCAACACTTCTACCCTAGCACAAATAACTCAAATAAAATGCTAGGCATAAATTATTATGAAACATAAAATGTACACATAAATATTTAAATAAATAAATAATTTAAATGAATAAATAAACCATAAATAAATAATTAAATAATTATCACTAAGAAAAATAGAGGCGGGTTTTCGGGTCGTTACATTCAGCCATCAGCCGAACTCCCAAAACAATGGAATGGAAATAGCGTTTTCATATAATATAATACATATTGGTAAATAATTTTTTGCCAAGGTGACACTTTTGGGAAAAAAAAATCAAAACATAATAGAAATTTGAACTTATAATTTTTACAAAATTCCTCATCCACACAAATCATGAAAAGTACCACAGTATTTATTAAAACAAAACAACAAAATTTCCTAAACAATGGAAAAATATTACTCCCTCCATCTCACTATGTTTGGCCACATTTCTATTTTTGTTTGTCTCATTTTGTTTGGCCACTTAAAACACCAATGTAAATTTATACATTATTTTCCTATTCTACCCTTCGTTAAGTTTAACATCTTGCAAGCTAATTAATATTAGTTAGTATAAAACAAGTCAACTATAATGGTCAGCATTGAAGTCTTAACTTGTGGGTATTAATTTACGAGTTAAAAATATCAGAGTCTGTCAGTTAATATCTATTTATTATATAATGGCACAAGAGATTATAGCTCAGCTTTCTTACATAGTTTTCCCGCTCAAGCTACTTTTATTACATGGTAAGTTTAATTCCCTTGAAAATCTGACAATTTTTTTTTTTTTTTATCTTAACTGGCATTTCATTTTTTTATCCCTAAAACTCTTCAAATTTTATCCCAGCCGTTTTGAACCTTTTTTTCTCTCCAATTTTCATTTAACCAATTTTCCTTTAAAATCCCCCCCCCCCCACCCACCCACCCACCCCCAAATGGAAAAAATGAAAAAATAAATTCTTCTTCATCACTTTTACACAATAAAATGGAGTAACCACACCATTTTATGAGCCAATTTTTTGAACTTTTTTTGTGACTTTATATTTACCCTGTAAATTTGCAGTATAGTAAATCAAATATAAAATTTGTATTTTTTGTTTGGTATGCTTATTATTTAACCCTCCTATATATGTTAGAATTGATTGATACCATCACCTAAGTTTATTTTAAGGACTTTAGGACCCTATGTAAGAAGTTTTGTAACTTCAATTTTAGCTAAGTCCTCTTTATAGACTAGGCTAATAGTTTAGGGCTGAAGCTTTGGATTTGAGGTCTTATGAGCATATGTCTAAGTGTGATGCGCATGACCTTCATGCGCAGCACCATCTGTGCATACCTATGCGCATGATTTTCATGCGCAGCGCAGATATACCTTAGTCAAATCTCTTATTTCCTGACCTCACCTTTGTATAGCTTGGAAAGCGTTATGTAAAGCTATGCTTTTTGGTAAGAGTCAAAGTGCTGATGTGGACAATCGACAACGTGCTCACTCAGCATACACGTGGATGGAGAGATGCGCCTCAGTTTGAAAAATCAAATTGAAGACAGCTATCACCCTTCTAGAAGATATCTGAAAGCTGTCAACTTGCTGTCTCCAACGGCTATAAAGGACAACTGCGCGCCAATCACATTGTGACAGCGCATCATCCTTATCCTGCTCCCCAACGGCTAGTTTTTGGAGCTCAGCTATAAATAGCATGCTCATCCTCATTTTCCAAGTTGCTTGTGAACCGCTTGAGTTTTTGCTTCCAAAGAGAAAGTTTGAAGATTTGAAGATTGCTTGCTCATTTCCAGAATTCCCAAGAACAACCTTCATACCTTCATACTCAATCCAAGCCCATATCCTATAAGCCTTTGTATCACCAGAATTTCTTGTGCTCTCCATCTTACAGATTTACAGAGCCCAGAATTCTGACACACACACACCTCTTGAAGTTTCGATCTCATCGATCTTACTTCTAGAGATACACCGGTTATTGTCTAGGATTTGTTCTTTCATAGATTATATATCTTTGAGATAGTTTATTCTAAATCGTTGTAACTTGTAACTCTCTCATATTATAAGATCTTCATTAGAAATCCAAGACTAACCATCTTGGTAGAGGACGTAGATCTTTTCCCGATCGAACCTCTCCAAATAGCTTGTCTATTTATTGTGCTTTGTTTTCTACTCTTAATCTTTACTTATATATTGCTTTGTTTGATCTTTGTAGTTACATTGCGCAGATTGAATTGTGTTTGTATGCTTATTGCCTTAGTTCCATTTTGCACCAATCTTTAAACTAAACTTAGTGCGTGCGTATTTACACTTCTGCGCATACTCCCTGCGCATAAGTGATTGCTTTAAGTTTCCGCTGTGCATTTCACACTCTTGTTGCGTGCTATACTTAGCCAAAATAAGACCTGTGCGCATTAGCCATTGATTTGAAAAAGGGTTTGAAAAGAATTTTAAAACGCTATTCACCCCCCCCCCCCTCTAGCATTTTTCATACCCTTGTTGCCCTTCTGGGACCAACAAGTGGTATCAGAGCAAACACCTTTATAAAACACTTTTGTTTTTCAAGCTTAACAGCTTGGGTGCCGATTCTAAATGGCAAACTCAAAACCTATGGAAACTGTAAACTACACTCACGTTTCGGTCTTTGATGAAGATCATTTTCACGTGTGGAAATTTAGCATATTGACCCATCTCAACTCAATCGACGAAAGGCTCCATGACACCCTAGTTTATGGACCTTACATTCTGGTTAGAGCGAATCCAAATCCATGCACCAACGCTGCTCAACCTACAATTCTTAAACCGAAGGAAGAATGGACTGATGAAGAAACAAGAAGGGTTGCAAATGACGGAAAAGCAAGAAACATTCTCCTAAGCACTCTAAGCACGGCTATGAAACAACAAGTGATGCATTGGGCTACTGCTAATGAGCTATGGGATGCCATTGAAGAGCATATAGAAGGAGATACCGTTTGCAAGGAGAACAAGAGATACGAAGTATAAAAGAGATTCAACAATTTCTCTCAACTCCCCGGAGAAACCTTAAGACAAACTTATGAACGCTTTTGTGAAATTATCAATCTATGTATTTCACTTGGCATGAAGTTTTCAAACAAAGATTTGAATGTCAATTTTCTCCAAGCTTTTGGATCAAGATACCTACATAAATCTAGCGCTCTTGAAGACGCTGGAATTTTGGATGATTGGACTCTAAGGAACCTTTATGCTAATCTTAAAGTTTATGAGCTAAAACTTCAGCGAATTAGTGAAACTGAAGGAAAATCAAAATCTGTTGCAATGGTGGCGCATAGAGAGGAAGCCCAACCTCCTGCGCCTGTGCCTATTCAGAAAGAGAAAAGTTCCGATCCCCAAATTTCTACTTCTGAGCTATTGGACATGGACGATGAAGACTTCGCTTTATTTGTGAAGAGATTCCAGAAGTTCAGAAAATTCACCAAGCCCGGCTCAACTAGCAAATATCAAGGATCTACCAGCAAAGCTCCTACAAAGTTCATAAGGAGCAATGATTCTAAAAGAAAAGAAGACCATGTTTGTTTTAATTGCAGGAAACCTGGACACTTTGCATCGAGCTGCCCAATTCCCAAGTTTGAGTATATACAAAAGAAGAGCAGCCATACTCCTAAATTCACTCCCAAGTTCACTCGTCATAAGGGAATGATTGCTGAAGATGAAGCACCAGCAAATGAGCACAACACGTGGATTGAAACAGACTCCGATGAGAGCCATGAAGACTCCGATGATGGACTCGTTTGTTTTGTTGCAAAAGATGAAGATGATGTTGAAATTAATGACTATGACTCCGATGACTTTTCAAAGGATGTTCCCGATATGAAAAACTTGAACAAACCAATCAAGAAATCTGCTAGTCACACTGTGGTGAAAAAGAAGAAAGGACCAACCATCAGTGAGCTAATTGAACAAGGATGTCTTACTCCGGCTCAAAGCGATGGTGGATTATTGTTTGCCCGATGTGATCTAAGTGCAAGGAATAAGCTAAGAAAGGGAACTTACATCAGACCACAAGTTGAACCAGCTGCACCAATTCCTAAAATCAACGATGATGAAATTGTTGCTGAACAAGAAAAGTTATTCAAAAGGCTGAAAAGGTAATCAGTAGATTTGATAATATGAAGGAAGCTTTAGCACTATCATGTGATGAAATTTCCCAGCTTAAGACCGAGAAAATTGTTCTAAAATCTGAACTCACCCTCCTTAAGGAGCAGATAAAGAGCGTGACTCCTCTTACTGTTAAAAACACTTTTCTAACAGAACAGAACTCACTTCTTAAAGTTCAAAACGATGAATTAGTCGCTCAAATTACTGATCTCAAAAAGATTACAAATGAGTGGTCCAATTCTTGTGTCACTATGGACAATATTTTTGAGTCCCAAAAAGCCAGTAGTGATAAAAGTGGCTTGGGATTCTCATCAACTAGTGACAACTTTAAGTGTGATGTCTGTGCTGAAAGAGATAGTGAATTTACAAAAGAGCACACTTTTGAAATTCCCAAGGAAAAACATTCTAACTCAATGGGAAAAGGACAGGAAAAAGTCAAAAGATAAACATTCCATTATGTCTACCCAACGAAGCAATTTGGGAAAGCTAATGGGAAAGGTATAGCTACAGATGAATCAGCTCCTAGCAAAATCATTCTTGAAACTAAGAGCGCTCCTTCTACTAGTGCGCATTATGCGCCTAGGAGCCATGCGCCTCACCGCCATGCGCATCCTAGCTCTATGTGCACTCCTAGAAAAGGCGCTCCAAAATTTCAAAATAAAGATTTTGTTAAGGCTGGCTCATCTGACCCAAAGAAGAGTGCTATCCCTAAGAAAAGTAAAGAGTTTGTAAAAACTCATGTGATTAGTGGCTTTCAACTTTGTTCCATTTGTGATTGTTTTGAACACAAGGCCGTGGAATGCCTTTTAAGATTCACTCCCAATGCCAAAGGACGTAAAAATCCCAAGGTCAAGCAAGAGTGGGTCGTCAAAAGTTGCTAACTCTAGGACCCAAAAAGGAATAAAGGGGACCTGCTTTAAATGTCTATATTTCAGGTTCTTTGCTTCATGGATGGATCTTCTAAAGCTAGAACGAATGAATGGATTCTTGACAGTGGGTGTTCAAGACACATGACTGGAGATGAATCCTTATTAGAAGATGTCCATGAAGAAAGAGGTCCCTCAGTAACATTTGGTGATAATAACAAAGGTCAAGTTGTGGCATATGGAAAGCTCAAGAAAGACAAAGTGTGCATAGAAAGAGTCTCTCTCGTCGAAGGACTCAAGCATAACTTATTATCCATATCTCAATTTTGTGACAAAGGATTAGAATGCCATTTCACTTCAACGCAATGTCTTATCAAAAATGGCAAAACTGGAGCTATCTTACTCACGGGATATCGTAAGACAAATATTTACATTATTGATTTCTATAGTATGAACTCTAGTACTAATCTTTGTTTTGTAGCAAAAAATGTGAGCGAAAATAGTTGGCTATGGCATAAGCGCATGAGTCACTTGAACTTCAAATGTCTATCAAAACTCAGCAGGGACAATCTTGTCAAAGGACTTCCCAAGGTTGCTGATCATCATGACAACCAATGCGCTGCATGTCAACTTGGCAAACAATCAAAGCAATATTTCTCCCGCAAGACAAATCCCTCAACTTCTAGATGTTTGCAATTGCTGCACAGATCTCTTTGGACCAGTTACCACTGCAAGCATAAGAAGAAACAAGTATACCTTAGTTATGGTGGATGATTTCTCAAGATACACATGGGTGGAGATGATGATTACTAAAGACGAATGTTATGATATTCTCACCTCATTATTTAGACTGCTCCAAACCCAAAAAGAAGATGACATCATTAGTGTTCGATTCGACAATGAACGGTGTTTCTCGATATTGCGACGATCATGGGATAGATAACAACTTCTCAACCGCTGGAGTTCCTCAACAAAATGGAGTTGTGGAAAGAAAGAATAGAACGTTGATAGAAGCAGGGAAGACGATGATAGTAGAAGCTAAATTGCCTAAGTATTTCTGGGAGGAAGCTATCAACACAGTATGCTTTACTCAAAATTGTTCCCTCATCAACAAGCGCCATAACAAGACCCCTTATGAACTCTGGCGTGGTAGAACTTCCAACATTGCTTTCTTCAAGATCTTTGGCTGCAAATGCTATATCCTCTACAATGGAAATGAACATAGAGGTAAATTCGATGCAAAAAGACGACGAAGGTATTTTGTTGGGTATGCTAAACATTCTAAAGCTTTTCGCGTTTTTAATAGATCTACATTAGTGATAGTTGAATCTGTACATGTTACATTTGATGAACATTCTCTCTTTGGATGAGTCTGATGAAGACGTCCATGTAGAAGATGATGCTGCGCCCCCTCCACCTGCGCATAAGTTAACGCGTGCATCTAGTCCTCCTGCACCCCAAGAGGAAGATGAATTTGAAGGTGATTTTAATGACCCACTCATCAGCCCTTCTAAATCCACTGGAACCTCTAGGGCTACACCATCTCAGGGGGAGATTTTCAAGGATACGCACAAGGAAACTTCTAGTAAGGATAATATCCCACTATCTGCAAAGAAGTCTACTCCTAAGCACCGGGTTAAGAAGGTTGCTACCAAGAAACGCGCCTCAAACCGTACTGTGGAAGATTTATCTGATGTTGAATCAGATCCTCCAAGGCATTCTCCTTCGCCCACTGAAAAGACTGCGCGTGAAATTTCAAGGGAAGCAAGGCTAGCTGCAATTGCGCAGAGAAACATTGCGCAGCAAGCCCCACCAGTCTTCATTGATGGTGAAGGCTTTGCTCATGATGCGCCTGATCCTACTGTTTATGAGGATGCGCCTATAGTTAAAGATGGCGAAGACTCAAGCTCAGAAGATTATGAGGTCCATCGTTCTCCTATCCATGCGTATCACTCTCCAGTTCATGCGCAAGAGACTCCTGCTGCTGCTGTCACTCCTGTGCAACCTACTGGAGCTTCACAGACTTCTCCAATTATTCCTGCTGTAACTCCAGCAACTGGTCCCTCAGATCCCTCAAGTTCAACAACTGACATGCGCCAAGTCTTGGCCATTCTTCAGACTATCCAGGCAAATCAATTTGCTGCGCAAACCCAGCATTTCCAGGTGGTCACTGCGCAAGCCATAATTCAAGAACAGTTGGATGCGCAGTCTGCAAGGCTAGATGCGCAAGCCAGTTTACTTCAAGCTATTGATTGTGCCATTAAGTGGGAGAGTTCAACAAAGGCAACTGGTTATACTGCTGCTGATGCTGATGCGCCGGCAACCAGTTCTGGAGCTGCGCATTGCCTCAACTTTATGAAGCGCTCCGCCATGACTTAGAGCATGACTTTGGTATTATTACCACTGTGCTCTCAAAGATTCCCTCTATGCATGGTTTATCTGAAGCTCTGAAAACTTTGGAAAATACTCTCTCAGAGGTATTCCAGATTGAAACAGCCAAAGTTATAAACACTATTGATAACTTAGCGCCCGATGAATCCAGCTCCTCAACCGCCTCTTTTGATGCGCTTAAATCTCATGTCACTCACTGCTTAGTTCAATTCAGTGATACATTCAATGGCGCAATGAACCAAGCTATGCTGGATATGCAAGCAAGCCAAAATATGGTTCAAGTTGAGTTGACCAAAACTCTTACGGATGCGCAGAAGGAGATTCTGGATTCTGTTGCTTCTGCTCAGTAATCTCTGGCTACCCAATTTGGTTCCCTTGAGAATACTTTTAACAGAGTCTCTGAAGACCTTCAGAAAGACAATGATCTGATGCGCTCCGGCATGAAGACATATGTTAATCAAGCTGTGGAATTCAACGCAAAGTTCCAAGCTCTCAAGATTGAGATAATGGACAAGATTACCAGTCTGCAGAACGAGCTTAGAGAAGCAGTTTCTAGGATCAACATAGACTAGAAGTGTAATTCTTTTTGCTGCGCAAATGTAAGTTTTTGATGCGCAATTTTTGTTTGCCTTTGATTTTTCTTCCTTTGTAAAACTTGTACCTGTAACTCTTATCTTTCAAGTTTTAATGAGAAGAATGCATCATT
The DNA here is from genome assembly GCA_026119855.1 of Campanula takesimana. NCBI lineage: Eukaryota > Viridiplantae > Streptophyta > Magnoliopsida > Asterales > Campanulaceae > Campanula > Campanula takesimana. Next base: position 308,695 of record JAOWBW010000324.1, read on the forward strand.
GCGCCTTCACAAAACCCTGTTCAATTCAAGCTTTTCGTTTGTGGAACATTGCATACTTTATAAACTTCATGCGCATATTCATAACTGCTCATATTTCATTGCATGATGTTTAAACATTCAGTTTAAACGCATACTTAAAACTTAAACTCATAACATTTTGTATGCTCTGGATGATATTTCTGTCTTTCCCATATTGTAAGTTATTCGTTTGGATAGACTAGAAATCTATGACATTGGCTAGTGTGTACATTGACTTGAGACATGATTTACCATTTTTCATTTCTATGGACATGTTATTATCAAGTACAATGAATTGCCTTTGTTATAGTAGGTAATGGCATCAATCATTTAGGGGAAGATTGTTGGGTATGCTTATTATTTAACCCTCCTATATATGTTAGAATTGATTGATACCATCACCTAAGTTTATTTTAAGGACTTTAGGACCCTATGTAAGAAGTTTTGTAACTTCAATTTTAGCTAAGTCCTCTTTATAGACTAGGCTAATAGTTTAGGGCTGAAGCTTTGGATTTGAGGTCTCATGAGCATATGTCTAAGTGTGATGTGCATGACCTTCATACGCAGCACCATCTGCGCATACCTATGCGCATGATTTTCATGTGCAGCGCAGATATACCTTAGTCAAATCTCTTATTTCCTGACCTCACCTTTGTATAGCTTAGAAAGCATTATGTAAAGCTATGCTTTTTGGTATGAATCAAAGTGCTGATGTGGACAATCGACAACGTGCTCACTAAGCATACACGTGGATGGAGAGACGCGCCTCAGTTTGAAAAATCAAATTGAAGACAGCTGTCACCCTTCTAGAAGATATCTGAAAGCTGTCAACTTGCTGTCTCCAACGGCTATAAAGGACAACTGCGCGCCAATCACATTGTGACAGCGCATCACCCTTGTCCTGCTCCCCAACGGCTAGTTTTTGGAGCTCAGCTATAAATAGCATGCTCATCCTCATTTTCCAAGTTGCTTGTGAACCGCTTGAGTTTTTGCTTCCAAAGAGAAAGTTTTAAGATTTGAAGATTGCTTGCTCATTTCCAGAATTCCCAAGAACAACCTTCATACCTTCATACTCAATCCAAGCCCATATCCTATAAGCCTTTGTATCACCAGAATTTCTTGTGCTCTCCATCTTACAGATTTATAGAGCCCAGAATTCTGACACACACACACCTCTTGAAGTTTCGATTTCATCGATCTTACTTCTAGAGATACACCGGTTATTGTCTAGGATTTGTTCTTTCATAGATTATATATCTTTGAGATAGTTTATTCTAAATCGTTGTAACTTGTAACTCTCTCATATTATAAGATCTTCATTAGAAATCCAAGACTAACCATCTTGGTAGAGGACGTAGATCTTTTCCCTATCGAACCTCTCCAAATAGCTTGTCTATTTATTATGCTTTGTTTTCTACTCTTAATCTTTACTTATATATTGCTTTGTTTGATCTTTGTAGTTACATTGCGCAGATTGAATTGTGTTTGTATGCTTATTGCCTTAGTTCCATTTTGCGCCAATCTTTAAGCTAAACTTAGTGCGTGCGTATTTACACTTCTGCGCATTTGTGCATTTCACACTCTTGTTGCGTGCTATACTTAGCCAAAATAAGACCTGTGCGCATTAGCCATTGATTTGCAAAAGGGTTTGAAAAGAATTTTTTAAACGCTATTCACCCCCCCCCCCCTCTAGCATTTTTCATACCCTTGTTGGCTTTCTGGGACCAACATTTTTGTTTAATCACAGTATGATTCTTATGCTACCAAGAAATAAGTAAATAAAAAATAAAACTCTAATAGAATTACCTAGAACATATTCTTTTATTTTGTTAGGATAGAGGGATTCCCATAACAGACAGTGTAAATATAAAGTCACAAAAAAATCTCAAGAAAATTTGGCTCACTGTGAGAGCCTGCGCTCAAAGCCAAACACCGAAATGATCGCTCGTGAGGGCGATTCGGGTCCGTTTCGTGCTAATGCGCTTTAGGAAATGCGCTCGATTCTCACACAATGGTTTCCTCTCGATGGAATCAAAATAGTCAAGAGCCGCCACCTCATTTTATTTTAGGAAAAACGAAGATAAAACCTTTTTTAGAGAAAGTGGGTTCGGGGGCTAATTTACGAGAAAGAGAAGGGGTTAGGCACTCTCCTCGCCCTGGATGGTCTCTAGTATGCATGCCACTTAGATTAATTTTATGCCTTTTATATCTTGCTTTAAGCCCTAACCAAAATGGTGATTTATATACATGGGAGTCTTCCTATTCTAGGACTGTTTGCTTTAATTCACAAATGAGAGTCGGCTTGGGTGGACTCTCATTTGGTTTTGAAAATGGTTTAGCGTTCATGTCCAGTAAAGGAAACACATAAAGGGGTGGGGGATTATAATGTACAATGGTGAACAAAAAGGGAAACAAATCCCCTAACAAATAAATATCCAAAAGTCCGTCCCCAAGCATTTTTAGGGACTGCTATCCATATTTCTTTCTTGTACCTGTTCTTAAACTAACTCAATCCAGAAAGTAAAGGTCAATAAAAGTTTCTAACACATCAAGCATAAACCATGAATTTTCCTCTGATTTTAGGGGCATGTTATGGTGTTCAAATAAGGAATGCAAGATCATACTTTTAACAGCCAGATCTGATAGATATTCATACACTCATAAAAGATCCACTTTTTGCATTATGAAAACGGGGGAATCATGGGAAAAACTAAACATGAAAGTTATTCCTAACATATCAAAGTTTAGATATGGAAAGTTTCAAAGCCATCAAGAAAGTTTAAGTCACATAAAACATCTCTGATATTTTCATGTCAGAGATGAACATTCACAGATCTGCAGATCAAGAGTCTAAACAATAAATGGAAATAACAGTCCCAAACCATGGGAAAAATATGTTCTTTACATTCTCATTTTCCTCTGTTTTTCTATAAGAAAATCTCTTTTGTTGTCTCAGACCAAAAACCATGTTTTCTATGCATAAACAAAGCAACAACACAGAAAGGTGCAGATGGACAGTCTGCTGGAAATCTACAAAAGGGGTGAGAACACTCATGAGAACTCACTTAAATGAGATGATATGAACATGAAACTTTGGGTAAAAATATATCTATATGTCAACAACACAAAACCACAGACATTTGAGTATTTAATCATGGTATATCATCATTTTCAAAGAAGAACAACAAGAACATCAACATTGTATCTTTGAACACCAAATGGAGGTCTAGCCTAACAAAGTGGCTAGACCTCTTAACAAGTTACATAATCAACTAAATCTTACATATAAAAGGGTTACAAGATGGAGAGATTACCTAGGTTGTGCTCCATTTGCTTCCAAGGGAAGAACGTTTTGGTGTTTTTCTTAAGGTGTTTGCCTAGTGTTTGATTTTGGTTTGTGTTTAGTGAGTGTGTTGTGGTGGTGCTATGGTGGTGTGGTGGTGGTCTTATGATTGAGATTTGAGGGGGTTTGAGTTGCTAGAGAGAGAAAAAGAGGATGGAGGGCTGAATATGTATGGAGTGTGTATGAAGTGTGTATGAACAATGGATGAGTGGGGTGGTAATATGGAGGAGGGAGGTGGAAAACTTTCATTTAGGCCCTCTAGGGAAGTTTAGGGATCAGTTTAGGGGTCATCTCCCCGCCCTATTGTAGCTGGAACTGTCCAAAATCATGAATTTTGTGGCCAAGTTGCTGAAGAACAAACTGCTGTTCTGAACTACCCAAGGTAGCCGTACGGCTCATACCTCCGTCCCCTTTTCCCTAAGTGCTACTTGTCACGCTTGGATTGGCTCCTTCTTTATTAATTTGGCCAGCCACTTGAGCCACTTGTCTGACTTGGGATGGCTCCCAATAATCCATGCTTGACTTTTTTAGACGTGAATGATCACAATTCTTGCTCCGGTATTGGTTCCGCAACAGTCCAAGTTTTGCCCGTGTGTGCGCACAACGGTGTCCCGGTTGTCCGCGGTCCCAACATGAAAGTTGCTTGAAATAATCTTGTAGTCATGTACGTCTATCTGAAATATGTTAATGAGAAAGGGATGACAATAATATATTTTTAATGCACGGAATGGACGGTAACGAGCAGTTCTAAGGGTACGGGCCCCATTTCGGGTCCCGCAGCTCAAAAATTGAAGTACATGCCTCTTTACTCGTTTTTTCACTCTGATCATGAATTTGAAGTCTGTTAATCCATTTGATGCAACGATAAGGCTCACGGCACTCCCGCATAGCCAAATCGAGGGCTCTAGGTCAATTTTAGGGTTTAGACCAATCAAAAAAGGGTTTGATAAGGGATGCGAGATCGGGGTATCTACAGAGCCCCTCGTCAAATCTCCTTGTAATGTAAAAGGGATTCTATGATTCACTAAGAAACACACGATCTCGTCTAGGGTGTAACGGCTGGGTCCAAAGTAGGACTTCCTACGTATCTCTTTCGAGAATCAAGCCTCCGTAGTTCTAACTCAAACAAACAATCAAACAAGCACAAACAATGGTCGGTCCCGGGTTACCGGTTTACCTACGTATCTCTTTCGAGAATCAGACCAATCGTAGTTCAGGTTTATTGAAATTTAAAATGCAGGGGGATGCATTGAGACGCGTTGTCTCTTTGCTGGGGATGGAAATCATAAATGGAGAACGTACGCCATTTCGCAGTTCGGGATGGAAAACATAAATGGAGAACGTATGACATTACGTAGTTCTGGAGGAGGTAATCTCGACATCGGAGAAGACCACGATCAACAAGACTCAAGGATTGACGCAAGGTGCAATCGGAGCGGAGGGGGGGTACATCTCAGAATCCGAGAGATGACCTAATTCAAAAATACTCAAGGATTGACACAAGGTACAATCGGAGCGGGGGGTACATCTCAGAATCTGGGAGATGACCTAATTCAACAATACTCAAGGATTGACGCAAGGTACAATCGGAGCGGGGGGTTCATCTCAGAATCTGGGAGATGACCTAATTCAACAATACTCAAGGATTGGCGCAAGGTACAATTGGAGCGGGGGGTACATCTCAGAATCTGAGAGATAACCTAATTCAACATCAAGATGAGTCGCATTTATGACTCTGGGGATTGGTATTGACCAACAATTTGTAAAAACGGGCGACTGAGTTCACCGGCATCAATGGTGAACTGCCTACGTATCCCTCCATGGGAATCAAGTCAAGTCGTAGTTCTGGGAGGACCCGACTCAACATCAAGAGAAGGCTTAAGATCAACATTACTCAATGATTGACGCAAGGTACAATCCGAGGGGAGGTACATCTCAAAATCCGGGAGATGACCTAAGTTCAACATCAAGACGAGTCGCATCTGACTCTTCGGGGGAGGACACCTCGAAATCTAGGAGGTGACCTAATTCAACATCAAGACGAGTCGCATCTAACTCTAGGGGAAGGAACAACATAATTTCAATAGTGAGATCTAAATTTTCTCAAGCCGAAATTGATTTTGAGATCTTTAAGAGGCGTCTCGGCCTAGAATGATTTTGATAATGAAAACTTTAAGAGGCATCTCGGCCGAAAATGATTTTGAGAGATTTAAGAGGCGTCTCGGCCTAGATTGATTTTGATAATGAGAACTTTAAGAGGCATCTCGGCCGAAAATGATTTAGAGGGTTTTAAGAGGCGTCTCGGGCTAAAGTGATTTTGAGAGTTTTAAGAGGCGTCTCGGCCTAGAGTGATTTTGAGAGTTTTAAGAGGCGTCTCGGTCGAAAATGATTTTGAGAGCTTTAAGAGGCATCTCAACCTAATACGATTTTGATAATGAGAAATTTAAGACTACAATCATGAAGATGATTTCAAGGATATGCTGTATGCTGAGCTGTGTCCCTGTCCTTCGGCTTTCGATTTGCTGTGTGATGAGATTTTTGTGCTTTGTTAAGCACCGAACCATTGCTTCGCGTGGCCTCTTGGTATTGTATTGAGTGCTGCAACTTCATTTTGGATTCCCGTTCACCTTAAAAGGGTTTTTAATTATTTCACATTCAAGATTCTCCACTTCTAGAGTTGCTGAAACATTACTTTGCGTGGTCCATCGGCACCGTTTTGAGTGCTGCAACCTCATTCTGGATCCCTGTTTACCCTAAAAGAGTTTCTGATTCTTTCACAATCAAGCTACTCTGCTTTTGGAGTTGCTGCGACTCTTGGCAATTGATATCGGGTTGGAATCATTCAATTTTGACTGAAGTCTCACGTATATCAGGAGAAATGACACGATCAACATTGTCGGTTGTGACCTGCAAGTTAGCTCTTTGGTTTTGCCATTGTTGTGGGATTATGATCGCTTGCAATGAGCAACCTCTTTGTGAAACCAAGATGTGATTCGCTGTGTGGTTCCAACTTCATACCTGCATAAGATTTTTTGTAAGTATGTGGTCGTGCCTGAAAATTCAGGCTGCCTACGTATCTCTTTCGAGAATCAGACCAACTTAGTTCGACTTTGGCAACTCGAACTAATTTTCTTCAAAAGATCATTAGGAAATTTCATTCCATACGTAGAAACATGAGCGTCGACTTCGTCGAGGATCCTTCTTATGAGGACCATGATGTGGCAGAATGGATGATGTGTACCTGCAAGAGATTTTCTCAAACAAGCAAAATATACATTGATGTTGATGATGGACCTTCTTGTGAGGACCATGATGTGGCCGAATGGATGATTTGTACCTGCAAGAGATTTTCAAGAGCAAGCAACATATATCTTGATATTTGATGTGCTCGAATGTGTCATTCATGTGCAACAAAAGTTTTAGAACACATACATGGATTGAAATTTTTAAGATCGAGAGATTCAGAGAAAGATTGGGACAAGAATACATTCTCTTTTCATTTGGCAACCATTTTTCTTTTGAAGGGTGAAAGTCAAATTTCTCCTTTTATGCATGATGATTTTTTTTTGCATTTGATTTTTCTTTTATTTGACACATGTGCATTACTCACATCTCAAACTTTTCTTATTATGAATGAATGAGTGAAAGTTTATGAATGAACAGAGGGAGAATCATGAATGAAATGAATTGTGTACTTTATTATGAATTTTGCATTTTTGTGAAAATGAGGAATATGGATATGTATATGGTGAAGCAAATCCGAAAGCCTAGCACGAGCACTCAAAAGGTCAATTCCGAACACCTATTTGATCAAGACTACTCAACGGTATATCTCCGGATGCTATCGTTGGGTCAGCCCCAGTCGTCGGCTGAAGAAACCCCATTTGTTCTTTCTGACATCATTCCCCCAACATTCTTGCTGTGAGGCCCCAGTGTCTTGCAAGGATCAACTTCAGATGTTGGCTACGGAAGCCCCGGTATCTTCCAAGGATCAACCTCAGATGTTGGCTATGGAAGCCCCAGTCAATATAGGACAAGCCTCTGAATTTGGCATATGCAGCTCTTGTTGTACTTGAAGAGTGGATATCATGTTGATCCAAATTGTCATTTCAAGACAACTTCATGCTTTGGCATTTTAACCGTTAGGGGCTCTAACTGTCATTGAGAGTTATTCAAATGTTCGATGTCTTGCTGTTGGAGGCAATTCACAATTTCTGACATGCAATACCCAATCGGTAGGGAGTCAACTATCTTTGAGAGTTGTTCAATCATTCGATGCTTCTATGTCTGAGGCAATTCACAATCCCTGACATGCGGTACCCAAACTGTAGGGAGTCAACTGTCTTTGAGAGTTGTCTTGTCATTCAACGCTTCTCTATCGGAGGCAATTCACAATTTCTGACATGCAATGCCCAATCGGTAGGGAGTCAACTGTCTTTGAGAGTTGTTCAGCGGGACACAATCCTGATGTTGCTGAAGAACGAGCTTTGGGCTTGGTGGCCCATACTGTCAAATTGAGATGGCGCTGTATTCTGATGATCCACACATAAAGGACCGACTGTCTATGAGAGTCATCCCGCATTCGATGCTTTGCTGTTGACCGCTATCCACGGGTTCTGACATTCGATACTCTTTCTTTGAGGAATCAACTGTCATTGAGAGTTGTTCGGCGGGACACAATCCTGATGTTGTTGAAGAAACGAGCTTTGAGCTTTGCGGGCCATACTATCAATCCGAGATGGCATTGTGTTATGATGATCCACACATTAAGGGACCTAAATGTCTATGAGAGTTGTCCCACATTCTTAATGTTCTCGATCTCGAGAGTTACCGAAACTCATGAAGCTTCTCAAAAGTTAACCTCCGCATTTCTTGCGTCCCTATGAAGGATCAACTGTCAATAAGAGTTGTCCTGTACCCTGGCGTTTTGTCATCTGAATTTCTGTGTCACCCGGAGCACACCATTCTCAACAAATCGTATTGTCATGAAGCCAAATCATTGCTCTTGAAACAAAACCCAAAACTCTGACATGCAGCCCCAGTTTGGTGTTCATTAATTCGACATCTCTTGCCGGCATTTGAGATTCTGAGATATAAATAATAGCATTCCTTTGTTTCTTTTGCTGTGACAGCTTGCAGGAGTTGGCAGGGGAAGGCACGAGGCCAGTATTTCGTGAAAGCAAAGGGAAATCCCAGTGGGGTCTCCGACATCGTGTTTTCACAGAAATGAGATGACGGAAGGACGAGAGTAGGGGGAAGCCTTTAGACTCGGGAAAATATGCTCACACATTGAAATCAAAGACTCAAGACTTGAACAAGCGTTAATGGTCAAGTGCCTTAAAATCAAATGGACCCTTCTAAAATTGGATTAGCATTTTAATTCTGATTAAATAAGCTTCACAAAACATTTGAACACAAATTAGACCGTGACAAATTGACATGAGAACATCATTGGGCAAGTGATATGATTCACGCCGCAGGTTGACCTCATTTGGGGAGAGGCCTTCGTCGTTGTTGTCTCCTTTTCTTGATATTGATCGCACCATTGGAGGCTACACGATTTTTTGGTCTATGGGCTCCCTCAGTGTAAGGAGTTGGTAGAGCACGTTGGTCTCCAACAAAAGTCACCAGTTGTCGTCGTCGATGGTACTTTTCCCATAGTTGAAAGATCGAAATCTTCTTTAGTGCAGATTGGCCTCGCATGCGCGGTGCTCCTTGAAATTGATGATGTCACATGAGATTGTCGGACCCTCGGTCCATGTCTTGTCTTTATGCAACACGTGATGAAGTCATCAGAGTGAAATGCCAATTGCCGTCGTTAAAGCTATACACATGAAATTGAAGTATCGCGATATCCTTTCTAAAACAATTGAATTTAACAATAAAGCAAATTGAATATGTACCAAAATAAATGAATAATGCTTCTTTGTTTTATTTTTCTTTTTTTTTGACCTCCCCTTTTTTGCTCGCTTTCGTTTTTTTTTTTTTTTTCACTCAAGAATAAACATCATAGCGCGCGGAATACAACAATTTTTACAAAAACATAAACATACAATATGCGAGAATTTACAATGCATCATACATTAAAGGAAAATCTCCGACACTTGCATCTGTGTGATAGTCTTCATCCTTTGCCATTTGATTGGCCTCTCTGATCATGCCCTTGATTGCACCCTGAAATCTTCGTTCGTCGGGTGACTTTGTCGATTGCCTTGGTGAGCTTCGTTGATTGCCTTCGGCCCTATTTCCCATCTCAATTAATCACAGTCTAGAATTTGTTCAGATTTCATTGATTGCTTTTATTAGGTGAGATTAATTGTTTGAGGGTCCAGATTAAGAAAGCACTTGGTTATAAGGCAAGTTCATTGACTGAAAACATATATTACATGACAAGCAATAAACTAAAAGCACGAAGACAATAACACACTCTAGACTTAGAAGACAAAGAAGATGTGTGAGCACATTACTAAGAAATACGCAAAAAGGGACAGGATTAGGAGTATGGGCGGGGAGCCCAGTCACAAGCAAAAAGAGATCTAGACACTGGAAGCTAGAAATCCCCAACAGTGAACAAAAGTGTTGCAGCTTTGCAAGCTAGCAAACCAAAAGTCTATCCTTTTATTACCTACGCCGTCAGAGTGAAAAGCAGTGGTCTCAGCAGTCAATGAGACCCAAGGAACAAACATTCCCATATCAAAATCAAGTCTGAGGTTTTACAAACCGCCTCGTTATCGATGAGGTTCTGAATTGCATTCTTAAGAGACCAGCACGAATCTGTATCATGTCCCGGATATCGGTGGTATTTGCAGTACTTCAGGAAATCCCAACCTTTAGGCAATGGCTGGGGTGATCAATATTTCTCCATGGGTTTCAAAAGTCCGTGAGCAACCGAAACACGCAAGATTTTAGACATGAGGGCACCGAAGTTATCAAACACCCAAGGAACAAACATTCCCATATCAAAATTGATTTGCTTGAATAGTTTGAAGCATGGCCAAGATTTAGCGCATGCCAGTTGATGAACTGGAAGGATCCGAGGGAGCAGTAACTGGAGGCACTTCATGAATGATTAGAGAAGTACGTGAAGCCCCAGTTGGTTGTATAGGAGTAGCAGCAGTAGGAGTTGTTTGTGCAGGAACTGAAGAGTCATGCACAGGAATTAGAGAATAAGGGACATCATAGTCTTCTGACCTTGAGTCCTCATTAGCATCTTCTACGATTGGCGCATCTTCATAGACAGTAGGATCAGGCGCATCATGAGCAAAGCCTTTACCCTCAATGAAGACTGGTGGGGCTTGCTGCGCAACGTTCCTTTGCACAACTGCAGCAAGTCTTGCTTCCCTTGCTATATCATACGCAGACTTTTCAGTGCGCGGAGGAGAATGCCTTGGAGGATCTGAATCAACATCAGATAAATCTTCCATGGTTCGTTTTGTAGCGCGCTTCTTGGTAGCATCCTTCTTGACCCTGCGCGTTGGAGTGGCCTTCTTTGCAGATAGTGGGATCTCATCCTCACTAGAAGTATCATTGCGCAGTGGATTTGCAGTCTCCTTCTGCTTCTCCCCCCTGAGATTCAGGAAATCCCAACCTTTAGGCAATGGCTGGGGTGATCAATATTTCTCCATGGGTTTCAAAAGTCCGTGAGCAACCGAAACACGCAAGATTTTAGACATGAGGGCACCGAAGTTATCAAACACCCAAGGAACAAACATTCCCATATCAAAATTGATTTGCTTGAATAGTTTGAAGCATGGCCAAGATTTAGCGCATGCCAGTTGATGAACTGGAAGGATCCGAGGGAGCAGTAACTGGAGGTACTTCATGAATGATTGGAGAAGTATGTGAAGCCCCAGTTGGTTGTATAGGAGTAGCAGCAGCAGGAGTGGTTTGTGCAGGAACTGAAGAGTGATGCACAGGAATTAGAGAATGATGGACATCATAGTCTTCTGAGCTTGAGTCCTCATTAGCATCTTCTACAATTGGTGCATCTTCATAGACAGTAGGATCAGGCGCATCATGAGCAAAGCCTTCACCATCAATGAAGACTGGTGGGGCTTGCTGTGCAACGTTCCTTCGCACAACTGCAGCAAGTCTTGCTTCCCTTGCTATATCACACGCAGACTTTTCAGTGCGCGGAGGAGAATGCCTTGGAGGATCTGAATCAACATCAGATAAATCTTCCATGGTTCGTTTTGTAGCGCGCTTCTTGGTAGCAACCTTCTTGACCCTGCGCGTTGGAGTGGCCTTCTTTGCAGATAGTGGGATCTCATCCTCACTAGAAGTATCATTGCGCGGTGGATTTGCAGTCTCCTTCTACTTCTCCCCCTGAGATTCAGCAGCCTTAGAGGTTCCAGTAGATTTGGAAGGGCTAATGAGTGGATCATTTTCAGCACCTTCAAAGCTATCTTCCTCTTGAGGCACAGGAGGAGGAGCAGATGCGCGCTTTGACTTAGGCACAAGATCATATTCTACTTGGATGTCTTCATCAGACTCATCCAATAGAGTTCTTGATTCCTTTGCGTGCTTCTTTTTCTTGTCCTTTTTCTTTTCCTTCTTCTCTACGGGCGCAACAACCTTAGCTTTCTTTTTCTTTTTTGGCGTAGTAGCCTTGGACTTCTTTGTTTTCCTGGGGGACTCAGGGTCAGCTGTAGCCTTGCGCTTCTGGACAGGCGCAGTCGGCTCGTTGATCTTTATACCAGACGCAACGGGTTTAGATGCCTTTGTCTTCTTGCGTTGCACATCAGTAGCAATATCCTTACCTTGTCTTTTGTGCCAACTTTACTCAACTCTGGCTCATAAACTGATTCATCTTATGATTCTGACTCAGATGAGGCATCCTTGAGTTCACTATCCAAATTAGGAGGAGATCTTTGATCATCAGAATGAATGTCCTCAAATACTTCAATGGGATCCGCAGCCCAGTACATGTAGTTGTCAAAGTTGTTGACTTTATGGCGAAAATTTTGAAGAAATACGTGTGAATACGTGCGCGTGGAAGTTATATCAACTTTAAGAGATGGGTTCTCATCCACCAACTTGCGTACTTTGGGAAAGCGCATGAAGATGGCAGTGAGAATTCTGCAGTGCGTCTTGTACTTGGGTGGCCTTTTGGTGTCAGCAACCTTTTTCTTGTAAACTCTCACCCAGCGCACAAGTTCATCATAGATGATTTCTGCCCAACTCAGTTGCTTCTTCTTATAGATAGCAGCGCAGCACATCCACTGCTTGCTGATGAAAGTGGACTTGTTCCCATTTTTGCAGTTGATGGAATCTCCGATGATGGTGTAGAGATGGTACATTAATTCTCCAAACTCCTTCCTATCATGGTTGTTGTATTGTCCAACCAGAGTAGGTATCTTTATTAGTTTTTGCGCAACTTTGTCCTGCGCATCTTGAGATATCTTCTTCTTTGCACAAGCAGGAAGTCCCATCGTTTGTCTGATGTGCGCGTAGTTGATAGTCACAGAAACCCCACATATAGAACTTTTGAGGCAGGGAACGGTGATGTCGTCATACAAGCGATCAACCTCCTCTGCGTTGCTGAAGAACTCGTCGATGTAAGAGGGAAGAATAAAGTCCTGGCCTTTGGTGAAAAGAGGCAGAATGCCAGATTTGTCCATAATTTCAACCATATAGCGTCCTAGCGCATCCTGACGTAGGTCCTCCACATCTAGTTCCCATCCAGTGATAAATTAGTTGAGATTCTGCGCAAAACAAAGGTTAAAAGTTAGGTCTAGACATGCGCATGGAGAGAAGAGCATGCGCATGAGCGATATGCGCAGCGCATGAACTAGACTCCATAAGCAAAACATGAAATATATAAAGGGTAAAAATGTCCAAAAACATAAAATTTAAACTACACGCCTAGAATTGGCGCGAAAAGCAGAAACATAACCAAAAATCATGTTAAGGCACATCATAAGACTATTCACTAGGAACATGAAGAACATGTGTTGAATACACGAAGAACACGAAGAACATAAAAATGTCAAAGTGCTCCAAAATGCATAAAAAGCATATCAAAATGTTCGAAATAAAAAATCACACACAAACAAGTAAGCCACAACAACAATAACAGGAACATACATCCCAGATCTGAGAAAAACTAAGGAGAATTCGAAAAGACCAAAAACTCGAAAATTCAACAGAAATCCAACCAAACGATCATTGATCGTAAAACAAATTACATAAATGAAAAGCTATCAGTAATGCAAACACACAGTGTCAAATAATTTGAAAAACGAGCAATGGATCATAGAGAAATCACAAAGGGGAAAAATAGAACCTTCGAACCTTTAATGGCGGAAAAACTGAAAAGAAGGGTTAGAGATTCTTACCATTTGTGGATCCTCTGGTTTCTTGGAAGATGTAGATGTCTTGGGAGCCATTAGAGAGATATTTGTAGAAGATTATACCCGAAAATGGAGAAGGAAGGTGATGAGTGAAGAGAGAAAAAGAAGTCAGAGAGTAGAGAGAAAAGTGAGGTGGTTGAGTGAAGAATGAAATTTGAAGGAGAGAAGTGAGGAGGAACACGGTGGTTCAAATGGATATAGCTGAAAAGGGCATGGTGACGTCATAGTGCGCTGACACAAGAGTTGGTACGTCAGGCGAGTGAGGCGCACGCGCGAGTGAGGCGCACGCACAGATGACGTGGACCAATGAGGAGCGCGCGTGAAAAGCCCTAGCCGCGCGCGTGTATTAGGCATTAATGGTCAAAACGAATCTTTTCCTATTCCGTCATAAATAGCATACAACGAGCATTAATGGCTCGTCACTCAATGATTTTGCATTAAATGAGGTGGGACATACGCAGAGGGGTAAAATGGTAATTTCCCAAGAAAATTCAAAAGAAATGACGAGGGAAAATACATAATTACGCAAGTACCCTTGCAAATTATGTGCTGACTCAGCAAGTCAAGGACTTAGGTGTAACTATTGAAAAGAAAATTTACCTGAGGTCCACGTGGCATGCGCATGAAGTATATGCGCATCTCTATAATGCATAGAGTTTCTTAGAAAAATTCAGAAACGATTTGCCTTATGCGCAATATCAAGTGCGTATGGAATGCACAGCGCAGGAGGCATCTAACTTAGAAATTTCAAGAAGACTCAAAATCATTAGTGTCACGACCCGAAATATAGGCTCAATTTTATTAGTAATAAATAATTATTATTTATTTATTTGCATGTTTATTTATTTAAGTTATTATTTATTTAAATAATTATGTGTGCATTTTATGTGTTATAATATTTATGCTTAAGCATTTTATTTGGGTTATTTGGGTTAGTGTAGTATTATTGGGTCTTAATTGTTAGTGGGGAGTATTGAGTTGGGTAATTTTAGAGGAGGGGGTCTATGTGTAAGTTTTTTTTTTAAATCATACTCCTACCCTCTCCCTACACCTCCTTCTCCCTCATACACTCCACCCCCATTCTCCTCTCCCAGCCATCTCTCTCCCTCTCTCTCTAGCTTGGGGTAAGTTTTATTCCTTTTTCTTCTCTCTTCATTTACTTCCTCTTCCTCTCATAATCTCTCATTTCTTAAAACGTGAAATGTGTTTAGATCGTCGATAGGATCGCGTAGGATCAAAAATATTTGAAATCCATCAACTTTGAGAAAATCCAAGTAAGTTACTTTTCCCCCATTTTGATGTTAAAATGTTCATATCATGTTCATATAATGCTTTAATTGTTATATTTGAAGTTTGGATGAGGTTGCAATTTATTTGGAATTTATTTGGGAATTATTTGGGTTTTGGGTCAAAAATGGTGATTTATGAATGTTGGGTTTGATTCTTGATTTTGGTTGTTAAATGTTGTTGTATGAGTCTTTTTAGACTTATAAGTTGTTTTGGTACATTAGTATGCTAGTTAGAAGGTTGGATTTTGGTTGAAATGTGTTTTGGGTTTGAAAATGGAAGAACCCAGTTGTTCTTCCCGATTTCCAGCATTCCAGAAGATTGGGCGACCGCCCAAATTTGTCTGGACGACCGCACATCTATCTGAAAGCTTTTGTACTTGTTTTGAGGGCTTTTTGGGCGACCGTACAGTCCATTTGGGCGGCCGCACAGTCCTCTAAAAGTTTACATTTGTTATTTTGTGTGGTTGAAGAATGCGTTTTGATCCAAATCTTGGGTGTCCTTCTAGTTGACCTTAGTGGACATCGTAGTACACTTTAGTGATAGAATTGGGTCCTTTGTGATCAAGGTTGTGTTTGAAATTCATTAATTGTTAATTGTGATTTTGGAGCACCTTTATTGTGTATTGTTGGTTCCTTTCACCTTCTTGGTGATTATTTGGCATGATTTCCTACTTTGGAATCCTTGTTGTTTATCGTGCTAGTATTTCATTACTTAGCCTTTACGTGAAAGTCCAGCTGGTATTTTGTGTGTGTTTGGGCGATGAGAAACATTATGATGGCACGGCCAAGTCCATTGTGATGTTGACCATTGTTTTGCCCCATTATTACCCTCCTCCAGATTGGCCTTGGATGTGAGAAGAGCTAGCTCCTTTGTGTGCATTTTAGCTTCTTGGAGCATGACTTTGTGGCATGTCTCCCGTCCCTTGTGACACTTCTTTTGGTTATTGTTCCGGTACCGGGGGTTTTCTCTTCGGCTTTCATGCTATTATGAAGATGATGATTTGTTGATTGTTGAAGCTGCGCAGCGATCCTTTATTTGGATGTTCCGGTTTGGAAAACCTTGGCTATATCCTTTGTTATGTGTTTATTTCCGCTGCTATATGTTAAATGATAAATGCTATGTGCTATGTGATATTTATTATCGCTTACTGTATATTGCATCATAGCATGTCATGTAGTTGCATTAGTAACTTATTGAGATTTATCTCACCCCCCTTTCTTTTATCTTTGTTTTTCCTTAACCCCCCCCTAGGTGCTAAGGATTAGTCTCGCTGATCACGAGAAAGAGGACGTCGAGTGTGGATACATTCTTTTGGGGAAGGTTGTTATAGGTTGGTTTACATTATGTAAATGTGTAACCTTTTTGGGGTAGTTGTACCAAACAATGACGTCACTAAGAATTGTATATTTGTATTTTGTTGGGCATAAACTTGTGGAAGTTTATGATAGTTGTAATTGATTTTTATCAAACTTGGTTTTGTAAAACTTTAGATCATCACCTTTTGGTGTCAAATGGAATTTTTAACTTCAGTATTTCACAGTTTTGGTTTTAGAGTCGACGTCCAGATCGCGGTCTCGGGCCCGCGGGGTCCGGATTCGCGACAGTTGGTATCAGAGCTATGGCATTAGCTCTAAGTATAAGTCTAGGTGGATTAGTATGACCTAGGTGGGTAGTAGTGTGCGGAGTGATTAACGGTTGATGTTTTATGCAGGTAATGCAAATCAGAATGACACAAGGGAAGAAGCACGTGCTATGTTTCAAGGCATGTTCGAGGCGGCCATGAAGGCCATACATGATCAAGGTCCGAGGGTAGAGCAAGCACCACCCCGTTATGGTTTGGAGCAATTCTTGAAGTTGAAACCGGTTGAATTCAATGGGGAACCCGATTTTCGGAAAGCTGAGTTGTGGATTGAGTCGATGGAGAAGATTTATGAGGTATTTAGGTGCACGGATGAGGACAAGGTCCGGTTCGCAGCTTACAAACTTGTGGGTGCCGCCGAGCATTGGTGGAAGGGTGTTAAAGCTACTTGGGATGATACTCACACGGTGTATGCGTGGGAGTTGTTTGTGCGCAAATTCAAGGAGCATTTCATTCCGGTTGTTGATCAAAACCGAAAGGAGATCGAGCTACTCAACCTAGAGCAAGGTGTGTTGTCTATAGCACAATACTCGGCTAAGTTCATAGAATTAGCCCGGTATTGCGACTATTTGGTGAGGACCGAGGAACAAAAAGCTATGAGATTCATTCGGGGATTGAAGACCTCCATCCGTACTCAAATGATTGCTCAACGGATTGTGACTTTCCAAGATGCGGTGGACCGAGCCTACTTAATAGAGCAAGATATTGGGGAGCATAAAAGGAAGACCGAAGTAGCTAACCCGAGTAAGCAAGGAGCTCAAGGCAAGCCACAACACCGTTCCGATAACCGAGGTAACTTTGGGGGACAATCTCAGTTCCGAGGGCAACCGATCCCAAGGAACCCGGGTACCACTTCCGGGAACCAAGGGAGCCAAATTAGGAGGCTTTGTTCGTATTGTCAAAAGGAAGGTCATTCTGAAGACCGTTGTTGGAAGAAGCAAGGAAGGTGCACCAATTGTGGTCAAATGGGTCACTTTGTAAAAGATTACCCGAGAGGTAGAGTACAAGCATCCGGGTCAGGAGTTGGTAATAATCAAGGTCAGAAAAGGGATGCTAATGGGAAGCCCAAAGTTCAAGGGAAGGTTTATGCCATGAATCAACAACAAGCTACCGATGATCCATCCGTTATTGGAGGTATTGTTTCTGTGTCTAATGTGAGCGCACGAGCGTTAGTAGATCCAGGATCATCTCATTCATACATTTCTGTGCAATTTGCTTCCATGTTAAATGCTGCATTCGAGTCTTTACCGTACATGCTAGAGGTGTCGACCCCTATAGGAGAATGCTTGATTTCCGATCGAGTCTTTCGTGCTTGTGATGTGGTTATTTGTGGTCGAGTCCTTTATGCGGATTTGGTAGTTCTTCCTATCCAAGACTTTGATGTCATTTTGGGTATGGATTGGTTGAGCAAGTTTCATGCTTCCGTTGATTGCCGTAAGAAAACTGTTACTTTTTCTATTCCCGATGTGCCTAAATTTGTGTTTGAGGCTAGTCCTTTGAGTAGAAGGGTTCGCTTAATTTCTTATTTGAAAGCGAGAAAATTATTGCATAGTGGTTGTGAGGGGTATTTGGCTAGTGTTCTTGATACTAGGAAGGAATCCCTTAGTTTTGATAGTGTTCGGGTAGTTCGGGAATTTCCCGATGTTTTCTCTACCGAGTATGATATGCCTCCCGATCGTGAGATTGAGTTTTGTATAGATCTTTTGCCGGGTACGGCTCCGATTTCGAAAGCACCTTATAGGTTAGCTCCCGCAGAGTTGAAGGAGTTAAAGGTTCAGTTGCAAGAGTTGCTTGATCGAGGGTTTATCCGCCCTAGTGTTTCCCCGTGGGGAGCACCGGTTTTATTTGTGCGGAAGAAAGATGGTTCGTTAAGATTGTGTATAGATTACCGGAAGTTGAATCAGGTCACGGTGAAGAACAAGTATCCTCTACCGCACATTGATGATTTATTTGATCAGCTTCAAGGGTCCGTGGTTTTCTCTAAACTTGATTTGAGGAGTGGGTACCATCAGTTGAAAGTTCGATCGGAGGATATTCCGAAGACTGCTTTTCGCACACGGTATGGTCATTATGAGTTCTTGGTTATGCCGTTTGGGTTGACTAACGCGCCTGCAGTGTTTATGGACTTGATGAACCGAGTTTTCCATCCTTATCTTGATTCGTTCGTGGTAGTCTTCATCGACGACATTCTTGTTTATTCAAAATCTCGAGAGGAGCATGAACAACATTTGAGGACAGTTTTATCCGTTCTTGCGAGGGAGAAATTATTTGCGAAGTTCAGTAAATGCGAATTTTGGCTCGAGAAGGTGTCATTTCTGGGTCATGTGATTTCTAAAGATGGGATTTCGGTGGATCCTTCAAAGATTGAAGCCATAGTGGATTGGAAGAGACCCGAATCAGTGACAGAGATTAGAAGCTTTCTGGGTTTAGCCGGTTATTACAGAAGGTTTGTTGAAGGGTTTTGGGGATTGCTACTCTGATGACTCAGTTGACCCGGAAGAATGTTCCGTTTGTGTGGACCGAGAAATGTGACAAGAGTTTCGAGGAATTGAAGAAGAGGTTGACTACCGCACCGATCTTGACTTTGCCTAATGGGAGCGATGGCCTAGTGATTTACAGTGATGCTTCGAAAGAGGGTTTGGGTTGTGTGTTGATGCAGAATGGGAAAGTAATTGCGTATGCTTCGAGGAAGTTGACCCCTAGTGAACAGAATTACCCCACTCATGATATGGAGTTAGCGGCTATTGTCTTTGCGTTGCACAAATGGAAGCACTACCTTTATGGAGCGAAGTTTGAGATTTTTACCGATCACAAGAGTTTGAGGTACCTTTTCTCTCAGAAGGAATTGAACAACCGACAGCGCCGATGGATGGAATTGTTGAAGGATTATGATTGCACGATTTCTTATCACCCGGGAAAGGCGAATGTGGTAGCCGATGCGATTAGTAGAAAATCTTATGTGGCTTCGATGATGGTCCGTGAACGGAAAATGCTTGAGGATGTTCGAGATTGGTCTCCTCGTGAATCGAGACATGGGGCTATTTTTGCGAATATTAGGGTGTTTCCGACCCTAATTCAAAGGATAAAGGAAGCGCAGAAAGAAGATCCCGAGTTGGTGAAGATAATGAGTAAATTGAAGGAAAAGAATTTCGAGGATTTTTCGTTGAGTTCGAGTGGAGTGTTGACTTTCCGTGGTCGTTTGTGTGTTCCGGATGTTGATGGAATTAAACAGAGAGTTCTTGATGAGGGTCACAAATCGAGATATACTATTCATCCAGGTAGTACGAAGATGTATCAGGATTTGAAGCAACAATTTTGGTGGATTAATATGAAAAAGGAAATAGCCGAGTATGTATCGAGGTGTTTAACTTGTCAGCAGGTCAAAGCCGAGCATCAGAGACCCGCGGGACTACTTCAGCCGTTAGATATTCCCGAGTGGAAATGGGAGCATGTGACTATGGATTTCGTTACGGGACTACCTCGTACCCGTAGGAAGTATGACAGTGTTTGGGTAATAGTGGATAGATTGACCAAGAGTGCCCATTTCTTGCCTATGGACATCAGATATTCGATGGAGAAGCTTGCGACCCTTTATATCGATGAGATTGTTAGATTGCATGGGGTTCCGGTTAGTAATGTGTCAGATCGAGACCCGAGGTTTACTTCTAGGTTTTGGAAGGCGTTTCAGGAAGCTTTGGGTACAGATTTGCGATTCAGTACAGCTTTTCATCCCCAGACCGACGGTCAATCCGAGAGGACTATTCAGATTTTGGAGGATATGTTGCGAGCGTGTTCGATAGACTTCTCTGATTCTTGGGATTCGCACCTACCGTTAGTGGAGTTCTCTTACAACAACAGTTATCAGGCTAGTATCGAGATGGCACCGTATGAGGCCTTGTATGGAAGGAAATGTAGATCGCCTATTTGTTGGGATGAGGTTGGTGAAGCGAAGATCGTGGGTATTGATTTGCTTCGGGATTCGGTTGAGAAAGTTAGAGTTATCCGGGATAGATTGAAGACAGCCCAGAGTCGACATAAGAGCTATGCAGACAACCGAAGGCGAGATCTTAGTTTTCAGATTGGTGATTTGGTATTCTTGAAAGTGTCTCCAAAGGTGGGTATTCGTAGATTCGGGAAGAAAGGCAAATTGGCTCCGAGGTTTATAGGTCCGTTTGAGATTTTGGGAAAGGTTGGACTTCTAGCGTATCGTCTTGCGTTACCGTCATCCTTAGACCGATTGCACAACGTGTTCCACGTTTCTATGCTTCGGAAGTATGTTCATGATCCATCTCACGTGTTACCGAGGATACCGGAAGATATTGAGCCCGATATGACTTATGAGGAACGACCGGTCCGGATCCTAGATTCCAAAGTCCAAGAGTTGAGGAGCAAGAGCATCGCGTTGGTTCGAGTTCTTTGGAGGAATCATAACATCGAGGAGTCGACTTGGGAGCTCCGAGATGAGATCGAGAGGAAATTTCCGTGGCTTTTTGTTTAAGGTGAGTCTCGTTAAAATTCGGGTCGAATTTTCTTTAAGGGGGAGTGAATGTCACGACCCGAAATATAGGCTCTATTTTATTAGTAATAAATAATTATTATTTATTTATTTTCTTGTTTATTTATTTAAGTTATTATTTATTTAAATAATTATGTGTGCATTTTATGTGTTATAATATTTATGCTTAAGCATTTTATTTGGGTTATTTGGGTTAGTGTAGTATTATTGGGTCTTAGTTGTTAGTGGGGAGTATTGAGTTGGGTAATTTTAGAGGAGGGGGTCTATGTGTAAGTTTTTTTTTTTAAATCATACTCCTACCCTCTCCCTACACCTCCTTCTCCCTCATACACTCCACCCCGATTCTCCTCTCCCAGCCATCTCTCTCCCTCTCTCTCTAGCTTGGGGTAAGTTTTCTTCCTTTTTCTTCTCTCTTCATTTACTTCCTCTTCCTCTCATAATCTCTCATTTCTTAAAACGTGAAATGTGTTTAGATCGTCGATAGGATCGCGTAGGATCAAAAATATTTGAAATCCATCAACTTTGAGAAAATCCAAGTAAGTTACTTTTCCCCCATTTTGATGTTAAAATGTTCATATCATGTTCATATAATGCTTTAATTGTTATATTTGAAGTTTGGATGAGGTTGCAATTTATTTGGAATTTATTTGGGAATTATTTGGGTTTTGGGTCAAAAATGGTGATTTATGAATGTTGGGTTTGATTCTTGATTTTGGTTGTTAAATGTTGTTGTCTGAGTCTTTTTAGACTTATAAGTTGTTTTGGTACATTAGTATGCTAGTTAGAAGGTTGGATTTTGGTTGAAATGTGTTTTGGGTTTGAAAATGGAAGAACCCAGTTGTTCTTCCCGATTTCCAGCATTCCAGAAGATTGGGCGACCGCCCAAATTTGTCTGGGCGACCGCACATCTATCTGAAAGCTTTTGTTCTTGTTTTGAGGGCTTTTTGGGCGACCGCACAGTCCATTTGGGCGGCCGCACAGTCCTCTGAAAGTTTACATTTGTTATTTTGTGTGGTTGAAGAATGCGTTTTGATCCAAATCTTGGGTGTCCTTCTAGTTGACCTTAGTGGACATCGTAGTACACTTTAGTGATAGAATTGGGTCCTTTGTGATCAAGGTTGTGTTTGAAATTCATTAATTGTTAATTGTGATTTTGGAGCACCTTTATTGTGTATTGTTGGTTCCTTTCACCTTCTTGGTGATTATTTGGCATGATTCCCTACTTTGGAATCCTTGTTGTTTATCGTGCTAGTATTTCATTACTTAGCCTTTACATGAAAGTCCAGCTGGTATTTTGTGTGTGTTTGGGCGATGCGAAACATTATGATGGCACGGCCAACTCCATTGTGATGTTGACCATTGTTTTGCCCCATTATTACCCTCCTCCAGATTGGCCTTGGATGTGAGAAGAGCTAGCTCCTTTGTGTGCATTTTAGCTTCTTGGAGCATGACTTTGTGGCATGTCTCCCGTCCCTTGTGACACTTCTTTTGGTTATTGTTCCGGTACCGGGGGTTTTCTCTTCGGCTTTCATGCTATTATGAAGATGATGATTTGTTGATTGTTGAAGCTGCGCAGCGATCCTTTATTTGGATGTTCCAGTTTGGAAAACCTTGGCTATATCCTTTGTTATGTGTTTATTTCCGCTGCTATCTGTTAAATGATAAATGCTATGTGCTATGTGATATTTATTATCGCTTACTGTATATTGCATCATAGCATGTCATGTAGTTGCATTAGTAACTTATTGAGATTTATCTCACCCCCTTTTCTTTTATCTTTGTTTTTCCTTAACCCCCCCCCTAGGTGCTAAGGATTAGTCTCGCTGATCACGAGAAAGAGGACGTCGAGTGTGGATACATTCTTTTGGGGAAGGTTGTTATAGGTTGGTTTACATTATGTAAATGTGTAACCTTTTTGGGGTAGTTGTACCAAACAATGACGTCACTAAGAATTGTATATTTGTATTTTGTTGGGCATAAACTTGTGGAAGTTTATGATAGTTGTAATTGATTTTTATCAAACTTGGTTTTGTAAAACTTTGGATCATCACCTTTTGGTGTCAAATGGAATTTTTTAACTTCAGTATTTCACAGTTTTGGTTTTAGAGTCGACGTCCAGATCGCGGTCTCGGGCCCGCGGGGTCCGGGGTCGCGACAATTAGTATTGACAAATTTTATGGACAAAATTTAGCTGAGTTCAAGCATACCCATTTCACCTCTCAAAAAGATGAACCTTTTAGCGTCAAGTGCTTTTGTAAGAATATCAGCGATTTGATAGTCGGTTCCCATGTGTTCTAAATGAATATTTCTTTTCTCCACGTGGTCTTTGAGGAAGTGATACTTGATGTCAATGTGCTTGGTCTTGGAGTGCATGACAGGATTTTCAGAAACCGCAATGGTTGAGGTATTGTCGCTAGATGGGACAATTTTCTTCTTTGATGTCATAGTCCACCAATTGCTGCTTCATCCACAGAATCTGACAGCAACAGCTTCCAGCAGCAATATATTCTGCTTCAGTAGTTGAGACAGAAACTGCAGCTTGTTTCTTACTAGCCCATGACACAAGTCGATATCCGAGGAAATGACAAGTGCCGCTTGTGCTTTTTCTGTCAATGGTGCACGCTGCATAATCCGCATCTGAATAACCTATAAGTTTAAAATTCGAATCTTTGGTGTACCAAAGTCCAAGGTTAACAGTACCGGAGAGATATCTTCTAAATACGTTTTACAGCAATTAAGTGCGCTTCTTTAGGGTCAGATTGATAATGTGCACAGACACAAACACTAAACATAATATCTGGCCTACTTGCAGTAAGATAAAGGAGAGAGCCAATCATACCTCGATATAAAGTTTTATCAACATTCTTACCTTTCAAGTCTTTGTCGAGTTTGTTGCCGGTAGCCATCGGAGTATCATATGGTTTTGCATTATCTAGTCTAAATTTCTTGATTAGATCCCTTGTGTACTTTGCTTGGTTGATAATTATGCCTTCATCCATTTGTTTGATTTGAAGCCCGAGGAAGAATGTGAGTTCTCCTATCATGCTCATCTCAAACTTGCTCTTCATTAGTTTCTCAAATCGCTTGCACAACAATTCATTACTAGAACCAAAAATAATATCATCGACAAATTTGAACAAGTAATTTATGATCATTATGTTTGGAAATGAAAAGAGTAGTATCGATTTTACCGCGAGTGAAGCCTTTCTCAATGAGAAACTTGGATAGTGTATCATACCATGCTCTTGGTGCTTGCTTTAGCCCATACAAAGCTTTCTGGAGTTTGTAGACATGATTTGGAAATTGAGAATTTTTAAACCCAGGTGGTTGAGATACATAGACTTGTTCTTGGAGTTCACCATTTAGAAACGCGCTCTTCACATCCATTTGATATAACTTGAAGTTCTTATGAGCAGCGTAAGCTAGGAATATCCTTATAGCTTCAAGTCTTGCAACGGGCGCAAAAATTTCATCGTAGTTGATTCCTTCTTCTTGCCTATAGCCTTGCGCAACCAATCTTGCTTTGTTTCTTGTGATGGTTCCATTCTCATCCATCTTGTTTCTGAGCACCCACTTTGTACCAATCACTCCTTGATCATTTGGTCTTGGAACAAGAGTCCAGACTTTACATCGTTCAAACTGATTGAGTTCATCTTGCATTGCAACAACCCAATTAGGATCTTGGAGCGCTTCATCAGCCTTCTTTGGTTCAATTTGAGAGATAAATGCAGTGTAAGCATCAAAGTTTGTAGCTCTCCTTGTACGAACACTAACATGAAGATCACCAATGACGTTTGTAATTGGGTGATCTCTAACTTCACGAATTTTAGGAGGTAAGTTAGGTTGAGTTATAGAAACTTGAAGGTCTTCAATTGGTACATCTTCACCAGCGTCATTGAAGTTAGGGGGTTGAACTGGTTCAGAATTGAAAGAGTGAGTGACACAATGTGCAGAATTAGGATGATGCGCATTAGTAGAATCTTCAGGCGCATTGTTTGGTGCAACTGAAGCTTCACTTGGTGCGCTATTGATAAAGCTTTGTGCAACTGATGTAGATGGATTTCCTTGTGTTGATAAATTCTGATCTTATGTATGCGCAGTTGAAATGTGCGCACCTGTCTTAATAGACTCAACAGAATCATTAGCAACATTAGGAGCCAAATGTGGCTCAAGGAGAGAATGTTCATCAAAAGTAACATGTACAGATTCAACTATTACTAATGTAGATCTATTGAAAACACGAATATCTTTAGAATGTTTAGCATACCTAACAAAAATACCTTCATCCGCTTTGGCATCGAATTTACCTCTATGTTCATTTCCGTTGTAGAGGATATATCATTTGCAGCCAAAGATCTTGAAGAAAGCGATGTTGGGAGTTCTACCACGCCAAAGTTCATATGGAGTTTTGTTATGGCGCTTGTTGATGAGAGAAAGATTTTGAGTAAAGCATGCTGTGTTGATAGCTTCTTCCCAAAAGTATTTAGGCAATTTAGCTTCTGCTATCATCGACTTCCCTGCTTCTATCAACGTTCTATTTTTCCTTTCCACACCACCATTTTGTTGAGGAACTCCAGCGGTTAAGAAGTTGTGATCTATCCCATGATCATCGCAATATCGAGCAACACCGTTGTTCTTAAATTATGTTCCATTATCGGATCGAACACTAACGATGTCATCTTCTTTTTGGGTTTGGAGCAGTCTGAATAGAGTGGTGAGAATGTCATAACAATCGTCTTTTGAGATCATCATTTCCACTTATGTGTATCTTGAGAAATCATCCACCACCACTAGAGTATACTTGTTCTTTTTAATGCTCGCAGTGGTGACTGGTCCAAATAGATCAATGTGCAGCAGTTGCAAACATCTTGAAGTTGAGGGATTTGTCTTGCTGGAGAAAGACTGCTTTGATTGTTTGCCTAGTTGACAAGCTGCGCATTTGTTGTCATGATGATCAGCAACCTTGGGAAGTCCTTTGACAAGATTATCCCTGCTGAGTTTTGATAGACATTTGAAGTTCAAGTGACTCATGCGCTTGTGCCATAGCCAACTATTTTCGCTCACACTTTTCGCTACAAAACAAAGATTAGCACTAGAGTTCATACTATGGAAATCAATAATATAATTATTTTTCTTACGATATCCAGTGAGTAGTATAGCTCTGGTTTTGCCATTCTTGATAAGACATTGCGTTGAAGTGAAATGGCATTCTAATATTTTGTCACAAAATTGAGATATGGATAATAAGTTGTGCTTGAGTCCTTCGACGAGAGAGACTCTTTCAATGCACACTTTGTCTTTCTTGAGCTTTCCATATGCAACAATTTGACCTTTGTTATTATCACCAAATGTTACTGAGGGACCTCTTTCTTCATGAACATCTTCAAGTAAGGATTTATCTCCAGTCATGTGTCGTGAGCACCCACTGTCGAGAATCCATTCATATGTTATAGCTTTGGAAGATCCAGCCATGAAGTAAAGAACCTGAAATATAGACATTTAAGTAGGTCCCCTTTATTCCTTTTGGGTCCTAGAGTTAGCAACTTTTGACGACCCACTCTTGCTTGACCTTAGGATTTTTAAGTCCTTTGGCATTTGGAGTGAATCTCAAAAGGCATTCCACGGCCTTGTGTCCAAAACAATCACAAATTGAACAATGATGAAAGCCACCAATCACATGAGTTTTTACAGACTCTTTACTTTTCTTTGGGATAGCATTCTTCTTTGGGTCAGATGAGCCAGCCTTAACAAAATCTTCCTTTTGAAATTTTGGAGCGCATTTTTTAGTAGGGCGCATAAGGCTAGGAGGCGCATGGCGATGAGGCGCATAATGCGTACTAGTAGAAGGAGCGCGCTTTGTTTCAAGAATGATTTTGCTAGGAGATGGTTCATCTGTAGCTACTTCCTTCTCCTTAGCTTTCCCAAATTGTTTCGTTGGATAGACATAATGAAATGTTTGTCTCTTGACTTTTTCCTGTCCTTTACCCATTGAAATATAATGTTTTTCCTTGGGAATTTCATGAGTTTGCTGAGGTGTAAATTCACTGTCTCTTTCAGCGCAGACCTCACACTTAAAGTTGTCACTAGTTGATGAGAATCCCAAGTCACTTTTATCACCACAGGCTTTTTGGGACTCAAAGATACTTTCCATAGTGACACGAGAATTGGACCACTCATTTGTAATCTTTTGAAGATCAGTAATTTGAGCAACCAATTCATCGTTTTGAACTTTAAGTAATGAGTTATGTTCCGTTAGAAAAGTGTTTTTAACAGTAAGAGGAGTCATGCTCTTTATCTGGTCCTTAAGGAAGGTGAGTTCAGATTTTAGAAGATATTTCTCAGTCTTAAGCTGGGAAATTTCTTCACATGATAGTGCTAAAGCTTCCTTCATTTTGCCAAATTTACTTATTACCTTTTCAGCTTCTGAGAACAATTTCTCTTGCTTGGAAATATCCTCATCATGAGAGATTACAGAGATTGGTTCAACTTGAGGTCTAATGTAGTTGCCTTTTCTGAGCTTGCTTCGTGCGCTCAGATCACATCTAGCAAATAACAATCCACCATCGCTTTGAGTTGGAGTAATAAATCCTTGTTCAACAAGCTCGCTAATGGTTGGCCCTTTCTTCTTTTTCACTTCTTGAAAACCTGCTGATTTCTTGATAGGTTTATTCACGACATTCATATCAGGAATATCCTTTGAGCAGTCATCATCGGAATCATAAGTATCAACTTCATCATCATTTGCCATCAAGCACACGAGCCCATCATCAGAATCTTCATCGCTCTCTTCAGAGTCTGTTTCGATCCAGGTGTTATGCTCATTTGCTCATGATTCTTCTTCAGCAATCATTCCCTTGTGACGATTTGGTATGGGAGAGAATTTGGGAGTATGGCTGCTCTTCTTCTGCATATATTCAAACTTGGGAACTGGGCAGCTTGAGGCAAAGTGTCCTGGTTTCCTACAATTAAAACTATCAGATCTTCTTTCCTTTTTGAGTCGCTGCTCCTAGTGAACTTTGGAGGATCTCTGCTTGTAGATCCTTGAAATTTGTTGGAGTTGGGATTTGAGAACTTTCTGAACTTTTGAAATTTCTTCACAAATAAAGCGAAGTCTTCGTCATCCATATCCAATAACTCAGAAGTAGAAATTTTAGGATCTGAACTTTTCTCATCATGAACTGGCGCAGGCACAGATGCATGCGCTTCCTCTCTATGCGCCACCATAGCAATGGATTTTGATTTTCCTTCAGTTTCACTTATACGCTGAAGTTTGAGTTCATAAACTTTGAGATTTGCGTAAAGATTTCTAAGTATCCACGCATCCAAAGTTTCAGCGTCTTCAAGAGCGCTAGATTTATGTAGGTATCTCGATCCAAAAGCAGCAAGGAAATTTGTATTTAATTCCTTATTAGAGAATTTCTTTCCAAGTGAAATACAGAGGTTTATGATTTCACAGTAACGTTCATAAGTCTGTCTTAGGGTTTCACCGGGGAGTTGAGAGAAATTATTGAATCTCTTTTGTACTTCGTAACTCTTGTTTTCTTTGCAAACTGTGTCTCCTTCGATATGCTCTTCGATAGCATCCCATAATTCATTTGCAGTAGCACAATGCATGAATTGTTGTTTCATAGCCGTGCTTAATGTACTGAGGAGAATGTTTCTAGCCTTCCCATCTTTTGCAACTCTTCTTGTTTCTTCTTCATTCCATTCTTCCTTTGGTTTCAGAATAGATGGTTGAGCAGCATTGGTGCATGGATTAGGATTCGCCTTCATTGGAATATAAGGTCCATAAACTACGGTGTCATGGAGCCTTTCATCAATTGAGTTGAGATGGGTCAGGATGCTGAACTTCCACACGTCGAAATGATCTTCATCAAAGACTGGAACATGTGTATAGTTAGCAGTTGTCATAGGTTTTGTGTTTGCCATATCGAATCGGCACCCAAGCTGTTAAGCTTGAAAAACAGAAATGTTTTATAAAGGTGTTAGCTCTGATACCACTTGTTGGTCCCAAAGGGGCAACAAGGGTATGAAAAATGCTAGGGGGGGGGGTGAATAGCGTTTTAAAATTATTTTCAAACCCTTTTGCAAAACAATGGCAAATGCGCACGACTCTTAATTTGGCTAGGTATAGCGCGCGGTAAGAGTGAGAAATGCACAGCGGAAATTTAAAGCAAGCACTTATGCGCAGAAGTGTAAATACGCACGCACTAAGATTTGGTTTAAAGAGTGGCGCAAAATGGAACTAAGGCAATAAGAACACAAATACAATTCAATCTGCGCAATATAATCTATAAGGATCAAACAAAGAAATATATCAGAAAAGCTTAAATGTAGAAAGCAAAACAGATTATAGAGACAAGCTATTTAGAGAGGTTCGATCGGGAAAATATCTACGTCCTCTACCAAGATGGTTAGTCTTGGATTTCTAATGGAGATCTTATTATATGAGAGAGTTATAAGTTACAAAGATTTAGAACAAACTAACTCAAAGATCTATAATCTATGAAAGAACAAAATTCTAGACAATAACCGGTGTTTCTCTAGAAGTATGATCGATGAGACCGGAACTTCAAGAGGTGTGTGTGTGAATCAGAAATCTGAGCTACTTGAATCTATAAGATGGAGAGCACAAGATTCTGGTGATACAAAGGCTGTTTAGGATCTGGGCTTGGTAATGTATAAAGGTGAAGGTTGTTCTTGAGAATTCTGGAAATGAGCAAGCAATCTTCAAATCTTCAAACTTTCTCTTTGGAAGTAAAAGCTCAAGCAGCTTGGAAAATGAGGATGAGCATGCTATTTATAGCTGAGCTCCAAGAACTAGTCGTTGGGGAGCAGAGCAAGGACAATGAGCTGTCGCAACGTGATTGGTGCGCAGGCTGTCCTTTATAGCTGTTGGAGACAGAGCAAGTTGACAGACTTCAAATTTCTTCTAGAAGGATGACAGCTGTCTTCAATTTGAATTTCAAATATGAGGCGCGTCTCCATCTACGTGTATGATGAGTGTGCACGTTTTGTCGTTTGTCCACATCAGCACTTTGACTCATTCCAAAAAGCGTAGCTTGTCAAGACGCTTTCCAAGCTAATAAAAGGTGATGTCAGAAACAAGAGAATTGACTAAGGCAGAACTGCATGCGCATGAGAGCCATGCACATTGAGTGCGCAGAAGGTGCGCTGCGCATGGGGGACATGCGCATCCCATTCAGCCAGTTTCTCTTTAGACCTAATAACCAAAGCTTCAGCCCTAAACACTAAGCCTAGTCTATAAAGAGGACTTAGCTAAAAAATGAAGTTATAAAACTTCTTACATAGGCTCCTAAAGTCCTTAAAATAAACTTAGGTGATGGTATCAATCAATTCTAACATAAGTAGGAGTGTTAAGTAATAAGCATACCCAACAAACATTTCAGTTTTGAGATTTTATACATTAAATTGAGACAACTAAAATGTCAATTTTTATAAATTAAAAGAAAACAGAGGAAGTATTTTAAAGCCAACAGACATTTGAAATCGAGCACATCTTGGGGTTGTGGGAGGATTTTCAGGCTAAAAAATTGGGAGCTACTTTTGCATTTCCCTCTATAACGTCCATTTTTTAGTAGAAGTTCCATCTTGAATGTCAAGGTGAAAGATCATCTTGAATTTCAAGGTTAAAGCGAATTTTTTTAATTTCTACTTTGACTAAAAAAAATTAAAAAAAATTAATTATCCAAATAACATTTTTTTATTATTTTAAAAGTTACTATTTATAATACTTTTAATAATAATATTTAATATTTCATTTTGATAATCAAGTTTTCACAAATTTTAGGTCAAAGCGCGATGAAGTTGATAGTTTGACTTTGACTTTGAAGTTTAAGATGAGACGTGTGAGTATTAAAATTTCTCTAACACTATAACCTTCTCTAGAAATAGGCTATTTTTAATAGTGTAATTATATTCGGTGTGTGACATTAGTATTTTTATTTTAATTCTTGAGGAAGGGGGATCAAACTCTTGACTTCCGTATAGAATGCAAGACTTATGCTTTGTGAGATAAAACTCATTAGTAAAATTATGTTAATTACAAATATTTTTTTTTTTTAGTTATATTATTACTCCCTCCGTCCCAAAACACCTTGCACATATTTCCCTTTTGGGTGTCCCATTGGTAAGTCTCACTTTCCCAAAATAGAAAAGATTCTCACTACTTTTCTCTCCTCTCCACTCACAATAATTATCCACTTACTATTCTCTACCCCACTTTCTCTCTCCTTCTCACTCACACCACCCACTTTTCTTACACATTTTATTAATTCTCGTGCATTTCAAAAAGGGTGCAGTTTGTTTTGGGACGGAGGGAGTACAATTTATATGAATAAAACTGTGTCCAACAAAATGCTTGCATATTAATATTAGGCTAATGATATTTGGTTAATTTCACTTATCAAATTCAAAATATAAGTAATACAATAATGAACTGTCATTATATCAATAAAATTTTTATTATTAGATTTTATTAATGCTATTTAATTTCGTTTCTCCTATTTGTTAAGGATTTTTTTGTCGTGTGTTTAACGCACGGGTGTTACTCTAGTTATGTATCAACCAAAACCTTGTATAGATTAACTTTAATATGAAGAGGGCTTTAACTGACAAACTAAAAGCCTAAAATATCTGCTTTTTCCTTTTATTAGTAAAAAATATTTTGTAAAGCTTTCTAAAAAAAATTGGGTTAATTGCAATTTGGTTCCTAACTTTGTTCAAAATTTACAATGTTGATGCTGTCTTTTCAATTTCGCCAATTGGCATACTCACTTTGTCATTTTGTTGCAATCCAATTACAAAAGTAACTAAGTGTTACTTTTCTAACTGATTTTATGTCATGTGACTAGCACATGACGTTTTAAGTGACGTTTTAATATATTTTTGGAGTTACACATATCCGATTGATATGATTCTTTTTTTAAATTGAAACTAAAATTTTGAATTTACAACATATATCTTTTTGGCAATTTTTTGAGTTATTGGATTATTTTATATTAAATCTTCATTTTAACTATTAAAAAAAAAAGAAAACGTGAAATAATAATCTAAAAAAATGTGTTTGCCTCAAATATGTTTCATATGAAGTAAATGTTATATGTAGATTATCAGTTCATAAAAATATTTGATAGAAAAAAAGGGAGAGGTAGAAAATGATTAATCTGGGGTAGAGTGTATGTGGAAGGGGTGATGCGGGAACGTGGCAGAGGAGTAGAGGATACCAAACGTTAGGAAAGAAGTATATCATGGTGGAAGT
The DNA here is from genome assembly GCA_026119855.1 of Campanula takesimana. NCBI lineage: Eukaryota > Viridiplantae > Streptophyta > Magnoliopsida > Asterales > Campanulaceae > Campanula > Campanula takesimana. The sequence goes on from JAOWBW010000324.1 coordinate 341,134, forward strand.
AGTAATTTTTTCAGATTATTTTTCCCATGTCCTCTATTTTTTTAAATATTTTCATTTATTTAAATTACAAATTAATATAATATAATTAGTTTACCAAAAAAAATTGTCAAAAAATATATGTTGTAGATTTAAGGTATTAGCTTCTGTTTAAAAAAAGAATCATACCAATCGGATATGTGTAGCTTCACAAACATCTTAACTCGTCATGTGCTAGTTATATGACATAAAATCTGTTAAAAAAGTAACACCCAGTTACTTTTGTAGTCGGATTGCAACAAAATGACAAAGTGAGTATACCAATTGGCGAAATTGAAAATACAACATCAAAATTGCAAATTTTCGAAAAAAATCAGGAACCAAATGCAATTAACCCAAAAAAATTACACCATAAGTATTAATTTTCTTTTCAAGCTCATGTTGTAATGACTTTTAACGTGGTTTACATGTCGGATACCATGAAAAATGAGCCTATGACATTTATTGGAGTACTATTTTGTAAAAATTGACATCTCTTCCATGGAAAACAGACAATGATGATGATGGACCTGTCTTAATTTAGTTGAAATTTGGGGTCAGGCAAATTGTCCGTTTTTCTCGCAAGTCACCACCAACAACAAAGATATTATTTATGATTTGCAGAATAATAAGAGGTGAATATAAACCTTAGTACAAAGTTAGGTCAAGCACGAGGAAATTCAGACCACATACATAATGAAACCACTTAACCCCACAAAAAACGGAATAATTACCGATATACCCTTCATTACATCAAGTGCAATGTATTTCAAAGTTACCACTTAATGCACTTTCGAATTTGTTTCAAATAATGCAACGTATTAAAAAGTACATTGCATTATTTGAAACGAAAATTACATTATTTGAAACAAATTGGAAAGCACCTTGCATTAAGTAGTACTCCTTCTGCCCCAAAATGAGTGTCTATTTTTAGGAAATTTTTGTCTCAAAATGAGTGTCCATTTGGAATAATTACCAAGTGGTATAACGTACTATACTCTCTATTACACCAAATACAATGTACTTTTTAGTCCAGTTATTACAAATAATGCAACGATGGTACATTCGGTCAAATTTCACTAACGGAAATAATGATGTAGACGATATTTGGAGCAAGAATCAAACCAACTAAGCCTGGCAATTGGGCGGGTTGGGTCGGGACGGGTTGGCGGGTTAAGACGGGTCTACCCGCCACAACCCGTTTAAATTTATGGGTCAAACGGGTCGGGTTGATACGGGGCGGGTAACGGGTCGACCCGTTTATTATTATTATTATTTATTTTATTTTTCTTGCCTTAAGATGTCGACCCAAGCTATTTGTTCTCGCGGGTTGAAACGAGTCGAAACGGGCGGTTTGAGTCGGGTCGACCCGTTAAGCTTCGCGGGTTGAAATGAGTGAACCGCTTTAACCCGCTAACTTAAACGGGTCGGGTTGGCGGTTAACCGGCCACAATTGCCGGGCCTAAAACCAACCCATTGATAAATTAACACCCGTTAAAATTTTAACTAAGTACCCTTTCATCGGCTTACAAGAAAATCACCCCATTACTGTTCATCTTCTTCATCACCCCCAAAATCCACCTATCTCCATCACCTTCCAGCATCCACCACTAATGCTCCCCCTCCCAAAGCCTTGCCGTCACTGCCTCGCTCTCTTTCCCTGCTTCTTTATTTCATCTTTCTTAAGCCCCGATTTCTTTCCTACTAATTTCTCCCGTCTCTCTGTTCTAAAACCCAACCAGCTATGATTGAAAGGGATTGCTCCCAAATCCAATTGAAAATTATCTTTACTTCTCTCTCAAATACACCCAGCATCCACCACTAATGCTCCCCCTCCCAAAGCCTTGCCGTCACTGCCTCGCTCTATTTCCCTGCTTCTTTATTTCATCTTTCTTAAGCCCCGATTTCTTTCCTACTAATTTCTCCCGTCTCTCTGTTCTAAAACCCAACTAGCTATGATTGAAAGGGATTTCTCCCAAATCCAATTGAAGTTTAAGATGAGACGTGTGAGTATTAAAATTTCTCTAACACTATAACCTTCTCTAGAAATAGATTATTTTTAATAGTGTAATTATATTCGGTGTGTGACATTAGTATTTTTATTTTATTTCTTGAGGAATTCTCTCTCTAAAACGAATCCCATCACCTTTCTGAACCGCCATTGGAGCAATTTCATAGTAGCTCAACATCCAGACTGCTGCCTTGTGTTTAGGGACATGTTTTGAGGGGAGAATGAAGGGTAAGAGACCGACTTCGGGAATCTGGGTCTTATCCTCTCTCTCTCAACCGAATTGCTTGTGCATATTATTTTATTCAATTGAAATCTCGAATTTGGGAGTGAAATTGAAGAACTAAAAAGACTTCCTTTTGAAAATGATATTAAAGAAATTTGAGGCAGGCGACTCGAAATGAGTCATGGGTTTAAATGATACTATTGAAAGAATTGATTAGGAGTTTCAAAGTTTGGGTTTTGATTTTGAAATTGAGGGTTTCAGAGTTTGAATGGTGGTGGGAGGTGGGTGGTGACAGTGTTAATGGTGGGTGGTGGAGTGTTAATGGTGGTGGTGGATGAAGGTTCTGCTTGGAGGATGGAGAATAACGTAGAAGTGTGTTTCTGTTTAACGGGGCTAGTGTTCTTTTTAACGGGTGTTGGTGTATTAAACGAATTTTAATTTTCTTCAATCGTTGTGTGCAAATTAGGATGTCACATTGGTATTTCCATTAAGTTTTTAACATCGTTAGTGTATACTGTATTACATTATGGGTTAATTGCAATTTAGACCCTGAAGTATGTTACCACCCTTCCAATCGAGCCATGGATGTCTTTTTTCGCCAGATCAGACCTTGGGGTAATTCATTTTCGCCAGTTAGGGCCTTTTTGACGGAATTCGTTAGAAAAGTCAGTTATGTAGCATGTGCCATGCACGTGACTAACGGAATTGGGTAGTTTGAAGTTGATATTTCATTTAAGGGGCTTAATGAAAATTCCAAACTTAACAGGGCTGAAATCAAAACAATTATCAAAAATTTTATTTGAGCAAAAAACAATTATCAAAATATTAAATAAAACCATACAATATAATTTTATTATCATTACTTTCATCAATTTTTTAAATTTACCAAATTTTAAATTTTTTGTTTTAAAACACTATTTATTGATTTTGTTAAACCAATAAATTTTCTTTTCGTGTATTCACTATTTATATATTTTATCTTATATAAATAATCATTTTCTTTCAAGACAAAATGAAAATTAACTATTTATTTTCCTTTTTATTACTTCTTAATTACTCTCTCCTTCCCAAAATAATTTTTATTTGGCTATTAATTTTTTTTGGCTCGTTTGATTGACCGGTACGTATAAGTAATTGTTGTATTTATCCAAAAAATAAAATAAGAATTGTTGCGTGTTCATATTCTCAATCAATCCAGTGTCTGCAACTTGAAAAGAATAGGTCCCAGTGTGCTGAAAGTTCATGTGAATTTTTAAGAAAGCAACCACCCACCACCGACAATGAACATCGGCCAACACCCCACCACCATTCATTAGCAAAACCACCAGATCTGAGATATCTAACTTGGATCTAAAAAATTATATTCAATATAAATCCCCTACCATCTGGATCTGGGTTAAGATCTATAACATTCTAAACCAAAAATCAAAACAAAAATTCAAATTTCAAAATCCATTATGTTTCCACCCAATTAAGGCTCTGATTCAACTCTTTGTCAACGAAATTCTTACCAGCCAAGACGAGAAATGAAGCGTGACAGAGATGGTGGCGATGGCGATTGAAGTGGTGGCGGCAGTAGGGTGGCGTTGGAACGGGATTAGCATTGGGGTGGAAAATAAATAGAGAGACGGGACAAAATATGAGTATGCGGTTTCTAGGTAGAGGTGATGTAGAGATAAGCGGAGGAGGAAGTGAGTAGGAGGGCGGAATGGGTGGATGTGAAGGTGGGGTCTGAAAGGTCGGCGGTGGGTAAATGAGAAAGGAGCTGGAGAAGAAGAGGGGTTAAACTCATTTTAGAAAAGAAAAAGAGATAAAAGTTACCTTTAAGCCTTTAATAAATTAGATATTATTTTTTGCTCCTTCATATTTTTTTTATTTGACCCATCCCCTCCTTTTAAAAATCTTTCATTTAACCCCTTAATAGCTAATAACAATTACAAACCAATCCAATCCATTAGTCACGTGCTAAGCACATGCTACATAACTGAATTTTCTAACGAATTCCGTCAAAAAGACCCTAACTAACGAAAATGAATTACCCCAAGGTCTGATCTGGCGAAAAAAGACATCCAAGTACGTATCATTAATATGTCACTAGGTAGTACATTACATTAATTGTAGAAAAAGTGAAAGTACATTATACCGATCGGTCGTTTGGCCGTGTCCATTTTGATCATAACTTTGTCCCTAAATGTTTTTTTTTTCGATTTTTTTCACCGGTCTCTTTATACTTGCAAGAACTAAATGTTTGTAAAAAGGATTACAAGATTATATATGGATTTTCCACCAAATTGTACAAATAGTTATGTTCCTTAAAATGAAATTTGGACACTCGTTTAAGGACAAAGGTAGTAACTTTTAAGTACATTGTATTTGGTGTAAAGAAAGTGACAAAAACAAGTACTATCATATTTCATGTTTGGTAGTGGTTATATCTCTCTGTCCAAATTTATTTTGGTACCACAATTTTTTTTTGGGTTAATTGCAATTTAGACCCTGAAGTACCATACCACCCTTTCAAGCGAACCCTGATATGTTTTTTTGTCAAATCAGGTCTTGATGATTTAAAAACTCGCCAAATAAGGCATTTTTTACGGATTTCGTTATAAAATCAGTTAAAAAGCATGTGCCAAGCACGTGACTAACGGAATTGGGTAGTTTAAAGTTGATATTTCTTTAAAGGGGGTCAAATGACATATTTTAAAACTGAGGTGACAGCTAAACGAAAAATCTCAATAAATTATTTTTCAAAAATAATAAATTTTAAAATAAAAATAAGTTCATTATCTTCAAAAATTTAACTTTTTTCTAAATAAAGAAATTCAATAAATATTTTTTTAGTTCACCAATTTTGTGCAACAAGAAAAACTAAAGAAGTTGGATAAATAGTTTTTTTTTTAATTTACGATTTTTCCATTTAATTTAATTTTATTTATACCAATTTTAATGAATGAATTAGTTTATATATTTTTAGTTAACTTGAAAATGATAGTGTATTTAAAGGGTTAAAATAAAATTGCACAATATCTTAATGTTTTTTTAATAAAAAAAGAGATAAAATTATTCTCACCAAATTTCATCTTATGCCCAAAAAAAAAAAAAAAAAAAAAAACAAAACAAAAAAAAAAAAAAACAAAAAAAAAAAAAGAAAAAGAAAAAAGAGAGAGAACCTAAACCCAGTTCATCTTCTTCCTATATGCATCTTCATTATCACCACTACCACTACCAACCTTACCACCACCATTCCAACTCATCTGTCAACAATGGCCAACAATGGCCGCCCTCTCATCCTCTCTCTCCTTCCACCTCCCTCCACCCCTCCACCACCGGCCTAATCCTCACGTCCCCATCTACCCTCAATCTCCGCACAACAATCCCCAAAAAAACTAACCAAACTCTCCTTTTATCTCAAACCCGACAATCACCCCTCCCACAGTCCCACTACACTCACCCATTACCCGTCCGCCACTAACCTCCCCTCATCGCCCCTCCGCCATCAACCACCGCATCCCTTTCACTGGCAACCGCCACTATATAAGTCCGACATAATTCTCCATTAAATTATTACCCATTGCACCATTAAATCACATCCCCATTCTTGAAACCCATTAAGATTCATCAATCAAAAAATTCAATTCTTCGAAATAGAATAGCAAGCAAAATAAAATGCAAATAAATCTAGATTAACTTCTACACAAATCAAAGAAAGTTCAACCAAAGGAAAATCATACAACAAGGAATACTTTTTGGGTGAACTTTCAAAATCAAGCCACTTTCTTCAACATCTGGGTTAATAAAATAATTTAAAATGAAAATCGATTGGCGAATCTGGGCTAATCATGATATTCAATATCTGGGTTAAGCAACATTTGGGTAAATTAACCCAAATCTGGGCTTCGATCATTGTTGCACATTCGAAGTAGACTCAGGGAGATAAACTTAAAGGAACGACTCCATTGGCGATTCTGATTACCGGGGTGTGGTGCATAGTCGCCGGAGAATTGAAGGTGGAGGCGGGGTCGCTGCCGGCTAAATGGTTGATGGAATGGAAAGGCGGAGGTGGGGGAGGGGAAAGGATGGAAGTGGAAGGGATGGAGGGGCAGAGGGCATAAAGGGAAAGTGTGCAAGAGGGTGGGTCGGAGGGAGTAAGGTAGATTAGAGAGCTACTAAATCGGAGAGCTTGTTGAAAGCTGCGACGACGGAGAGAGAGAGAGAGAGGAGAGAGAGAGAGAGAGGGAGAGAGAGAGAGAGGAGAGAGAAAGTGTGTGTGTGTGACGGAGGAGGAAGAAGGTGGGATATAGTTTTTTTTTTTTTTTTTTTCATCCCTTGTTTTGTGAAGATGTCATTTATAACCCCTTCAAACTTAATCGCAATTCAAACTACCCAATTCCATTAGTCACGTGCTTTCCACATGCTTTTTAACTGAGTTTCTAACAAAATCCGTCAAAAAGACCTTATTTGGCGAGTTTTTTAAATCATCAAGACCTGATCTGACAAAAAAAAACCATATCAGGGTTCGCTTGGAAGGGTGGTATGGTACTTTAGGGTCTAACTTGCAATTAACCCTTTTTTCTTTAATTTTTTTTGTATGTGTAATAAACTATGTGCATATAATTTCCAACTCAGATATAGATATAGGGTTGATATTGTTATTCTTTTTAGGGTTAATTACAAATTAGGGCCTAACATCTCGTATCAGGCCCCCAAACGGGGCCTGACTTTTTTTATTTAGCGAATTAAGGCCTGAATTGACATTTTTTGCCCAAGTTAGGGATTTTTGACGATTTCCATCTGAAAAATCCGTTAAGTTAACACGTATGTTGTCTATGACTTTGAGTGAGGAGGTTTTTATCATTTCGCGTTAAGGCTAGTTCTATAACGTCCATTTTTTAGTAGAAGTTCCATCTTGAATCTCAAGGTGGAAGCTCATCTTGAATTTCAAGGTTAATGTAATAACCGGCCCTTTGGCCCAATTATTTTATTTTATTTTGAGGAACTCTTTTATTATTTTCGGGCTTAAATAATTAATGAGTAAGAGTTGGATTTTAATTTAGGCCCAAGTCTTTAAAACCTAGCAAAGGTTAGGAAACCTTTTTATTTTAGGAAATTAAAACCCCTAGACTATATATACTCCCTACAACCCTAATATTAGTATTATTCACAAACAAAAGTTTAGAACGAGAAAGAGGGGAGAGGGAGGCGGCATCTGTGAAACCGCAAGAGGGAGAGGAGAACACGAGAAGAAAGAGAAGAAGAAGAAGAAGAGAAAGGAAGAGGGAAAGCGTTTAAGGTAAAGACACAACCCTCTAATCTTCGACTCTCCGTTTTGTCACTTAGATAAATTCGAATATAGATTTGAAACTCTAAAACCCTAACCCCAAAAGTAATCTAGGGTTATAAGAATAATATTATGAGGGAATATTGGTTAAGGTTTGATAAATACTACTAACGTGCGGAGTGCGTGCAGTGTGTGCGTGCGGTGTGCGTGCAGCGTGCGTGCAGAGTGTGTTTGTGTGTGTCGTGTGTGCAGGAATAAAAATTAGGGTTTTGTGTGTGTTTGTGCATGTGTTGTGTGCGTTTTGAATAATGAAAACAGTGAATAGCAATCTGCGATGAATAGTAACAGTGAATAGTAATTTACGCTGTGAATAGTAATTTACGCAGTGAATAGTAATTTATGCTGTGAATAGTAATTTACGTAGTGAATAGTAATTTACGCTGTGAATAGTAATTTACGCTGTGAATAGTAACCGTGAATAGTAACTGGAATAGTACGGGAATAGTAACTGGAATAGTAACTGTGAATAGTAATTGGGTTGAGATAGTGGAACCCTAAAACATATTAAGGAAGAATAAAAACCATGTAACCCTAAGGGTATTTTAGTAATCCGAAAGGGGTATTTTGGAGAACACCAATAACGGGTAGAACGAACCCTAACGAAGAGTTTAAGATGATGAACTCGTGAAGTTAAGAAAGTAAAATAAAGTATAATGGGGACGGAGAATTAAAGTAATTCATGTTCCTAAGAAAGCCGTGTTTGCGTGTTTGTAGATTGTGCACGTGAAATTGCTAAGTGAAGACCGCAAGGCTAAGGTAAGGGATTACGTTCCTTAAAGTATTTGAATATCATCCTTTTGAAATAGGATCCCTTTAATTCTTTCAAGTGTAGCTACTTATGGCCGTAGCATTTGAAATCTTATGACTTGAACGTCTTTTGAACTATCTTACCCATGATATGTGTTGTTCATAGGGTATCAAAGAAAATTGAATTTACTTTAAGTATTCTTGTACCTAGAATGCTTTGTGGAACATTGCTATATCTAATTGGAACAGGTATAGTTAGCTTAGTCTGATTGAAAAGGGCTTAGCTAGAATTAGTCTGATTGAAAAGGGCTAATTAAGATAGTCTAATTTGAGAGAAAAGAATTAGACGCAAACGCAACTTGATGAAGTGGCTTAATGATCATGATCGAACTTAAGAGGGAGCACCGTGAGAAGGTGTAAGGTCCCTCGACACCCTAAAAAGGTGTAACACCCTGAAAAGGTGATGAATGAAACTATGGAATTGACAGACTTGTATTAGGGCCATAACTTCTTGAACTTAATAACTGTGCTTTCGTATATGTACAGTTAAGATTATCGATTTTAGCCTTTTATTGAAGATATTATTTTAGCTCCGTTCTTTCGGTCATCTCTCCTTAGTACCCGGAGAGATCCCGTATGAACTTACTGAGCATTGTTCGCTCACCCCTTCTCCTATTATTTTTCCCAGGTAAAGATTAAGGACCTAGAAGGATTGCAAGGAAGGGCAGTCGGTGGTCAAACGAAGGGTTTAAGATACTTTTATGTTTTTATGTTGAGCTAGTGGGATGTACTAGCCGTTAGAATTTAAATGTTAGTTACGTTTCCGCACTATTTTGAATTGTGGTTAGATTATACTAGCCATTGCTTTTGAAATTTGGATTTGAATTATGTTTGACGTTTGGGATTTCTTGGTTTATGAATAATTATTATTGTTGGAAAGTTTGGGTCGTTACAGTTGGTATCAGAGCCTGGTTATAGAGCTTAAAGGGAATAGGAACTCTGATATTGAATAGGTTTGATTTTAGCGTTTTAGGAAGACTAAGATTGCTTGAAGTCAAACTAGTTAATTATGGAAACTTACTATTTTAGGAAATGACCTAAGATAAAATTTCCTCAAGGAATGTAGAGGAATATAAAGGATTATAAGTGAACACCTTGGGAGTGAAACTTGAAGGGTTACACTAGAACGTTATTCTTTAAGTTGCTTATGCAAATAATGATTATGGTCGTATACTTTTGAGTTATATGGTACTGATAATAGTTATGTCCAAATTGTAAGTTATGGACGGACTTAGAAGAAACCCGAAGATGAACTTGAAGAATAGAACCATTAAGAAAAGAGTGATCCAAAAGGTATGCACTCAAGATTCAGAAGCTAAATGAAGAATTGAAAGTTCAAAAGGCAAGAGTGAACCTTACACTAGAGAAGTGTATACGAGATAGGAAGGCATTGCTAGACACTCGCAAAGAATTGGAAGAAGTAAAGGAGACCATGAACCAAAATGAGAAGTACTATCATGAAACCATAGAAGAAGCTTACCAATGGCTTACGAATTGAAAGATTTAAAGGAAACTAGAACTAGAGATTCGGAACCGACAACACTCGTAGGCAATGAAGCACCAAATGAAGAAGAATTGGTAGCTAAAGATGAAGTCAAGGAAATAGACATTAACCTTGGGGACAATGAAGCTACCCCGATTATTATTGATGATAATGAACCACCAGTGGTACTGGTTCGTAGGTCCAAAGGTAGACCAAGAGGCCCTAAGAAGACTCCAAAGGTGCCTAAGTGGAAGACCTAGGGGAAGGCCTAGGAAGGTGTTGTTCCATGATTGAAAAGTGGAACGTAAAGTTATTTTATGGAATTGATGATTAGTTCTAGTCTAGAGAGAAACGCTAGAATTTTTGTTTTGCTTAGATTTATTCCAAAAGATTTTTTTTGCAATAAAAGTTTGATTATTTTAAGCAAATGACCTTGTTGACTGTTCATTTTTAAATAATTAAGCATGTGAGCTAATCTAGAACGAGAAAGTATTGGTCAAGTGAAAAGACCATGAGTAAAATTGGCTTATTGAAACGGCCAGGTGAAATTAGTTTTGGTCTAGTGAAATGATCGAAACAAGAATAAAGTGACCTATTGAAATGGTCAAGAGAAAGTATTTGGCTTATTGAAACGGCCAAGTAAAGTTAATTTTGATCCATTGAAGCGATCGAAACAAGAATGAAATAACCTATTGAAACGGTTAAGTATAAGAGTAATTGGCTTAGTGAGACGGCCAAGTGTGAATGAAAATAGGTCTAGTGAATCGACCTGTAATTAATAAGTAAAGTCTAGTGAAACGACTTCCTTAAAAAGAATTGGTCTATTGAAACGACCATAGATCTAGTAAACCGATCTTTTGTAAAAGTTACGTCTTTTGAGGACGGCCTATTTATGAGAAGGTTTTAAGCATAGTACAATGCTTGTGTTGGAATGAGTAATAGTGTTAAATGTGCGAGTTAACCTGGAACAAGTAAGAATGGTCTATTGAAACGACCAATGAAAGTGATTATGGTCTATTGAAGTGACCGATGAAAATAGAAATGGTCTAATGAAGCGACCAATAAATCTAGTAAAGTCGACTAATGAAAATAGTGATGGTCTGTTGAAGCGACCAGTGGTTTAGTGAATGACCTATAAATAGAATGTTAGTCTGTAGAGACGAGCTATAGTATGAGAGAGTGTGAAAAAGTCTCGTATTCATGATAACTGATGATAGTATCATATTATCCGGCAAGTGTTCGAAACGCCAAAGTGGCTGAGTTTATGATACCAACTCAAGGAAGTATAACGGTGAACGACTATGGTGATAGATTCACCGAATTGCTAGAATTTGCCCTAACGCTCTTCGAAGATGAAGTGCAAAAGGCTCGAGAATTTGCCGGTTTTAGCAACCGAATCTGATATAGAATCACTCCATTAATGTTACAAACCCATGATCAAGTGTTGGATAGGACAAGGATAGTGGAGAAAGAATCAGATAGTTATCGCAGTAAGCGAAAAGAGAAGAAGAGTCAACTGAGAAAGCGTCGACTGAATCTAAAGGAAGCTGGAACCGCGTTGGGAACAATATTAAGCGAAAGGCTACTGATGATCGTGAAAAGGAAGGTAGTACAAGTAAGTACAAGAGTAAAGGCTACGGCAATAGAAATGATGATAATAAGAATGACGCCAAAGGGCAATGTTCTGATAAGAAGTGCCAAATGATAGCTTGGCTAAGAATATGAATTTAATTCCTGAGGCGTTAGAGTATTCTTTGGTTATGGATATTCAAACTAGAGAATTGATCCCTATTACGTCTATATCTAGGAAGTGTCCTTTGAAATTGGATGAGAAAGAACTTGAGGTTGATCTCATTAGTTTAGGACATTGAAGAATTTGATGTAATCTTGGGAATGGACTAGTTGCCCGCATGTGGATTGTTTTAAAGAAAGAAGTCCATTTCAGATTACTATCTAGAGAAGAGTGACGTTCTCAAGAAACAAAACCTAGGACCCGATCGAACCGTATACCAGTAATGAAGGCTCGTAAGCTTTTAAAGAAAGGATGTGAAGGATTCTTGGCGTAAATTGGTGATACGCGCAAGAAGGAAGTAACCGTAGAATCACTTTTGTGATTAGATATTTCAAGACGTGTTTCTTGAGGATTTACTGGGAATACCTCCATAAATAGATATAGAATTTTCTATCGATTTGGTACCGGAGACTTCACAAATATCGAAGGCGGCGTATAGAATGGCTCCGTAAGAATTGAAGAATTAAAGGAGCAACTGCAAGAGTTGTTGAATAAGATTTTGATTAGATCGAGAGTATCACCATGGGGTGCACCGGTGTTGTTGTGAAGAAGAAGGATGGGTCGATGAGTTTATGTATCGACTATCGTGAATTGAACCGCGTGACGGTAAGGAATCAATACCCGTTGCCAAGAATAGATGATTTGTTTGATCAACTTCGTGGAGCGTATTATTTCTCGAAGATAGAATTGAGGTCTAGTTATCATCAACTAAGATCGAAGAATAATGGTATAGCTAAGACAACCTTTAGAACAAGGTATGTTTATTATGAGTTTGTAGTGATGCCATTTGGATTGACTAACGCACCGGCAGCATTTATTGAGCTTATGAATAGGATGTTTCAGAAGTTTATGGATAAATGTGTGATAGTGTTCATTGATGATATCTTGGTGTATTCGAGGACCAAGGAAGAACATGAAGAGCACTTGAAGCCAGTGCTGCAGATTTTAAGAGAGCAGAAGTTATATACAAAATTTAAGAAGTGTGAATTTTGGTTGGAGAAGTTGGCATTCTTACGACATATGGTGTCAATGGATGGAATAGCTGTTGATCCAATAAAAATAGAAGCAATTGTGAACTGGGAAAGACCAACTTCGGTAAGCGAGATAAGAAGTTTCTTAGGTTTGGCTGGCTACTATAGGAGATTCGTAGAAGGTTTCTCGAAGTTGCCAGTGCCATTAACAAAGTTAACTCAGAAAGGAGCAAAGTTTGTTTTGTTAGAAGAATGTGAAAAGAGTTTTGAGGAATTGAAGCGAGTCCGTACCAGTCCTTGCTTTACCATCGGGATCAGATGGATTTGTGATATATAGTGATGCTTCACTTAAAGGACTAGGCTGCGTATTGATGCAGAATGATAAGATTATAGTTTATGCATCTAGACAATTGAAGAACCATGAGAAGAATTATCCAACCCATGATCTAGAGTTAGCTGCAGTGGTGTTTGCTTTGAAGATATGGAGGCACTACTTGTATGGGGTGACATGTCAGATTTATACTGATCATAAGAGCCTTAAGTATATATTCACCCAGAAGGAGCTTAATATGAGACAAAGAAGATGGCTGGAGTTATTGAAAGACTATGACTGTACGATTTTGTACCACCCTGGGAAAGCCAATAAGGTGGCGGACGCGCTGAGTAGAAAAAGTCGTGGGATACTAGCGACGTTAATTTCTAAGGAGGAAAGAGTGTGGAACCGCATAGATATTTTTGGCATGGAAGTACAAGTTAAGGGTTATCTGGCTCAAATGAGCGTTCAGCCAATGCTTATGGACAGGATTAAAGAAGCCCAAGGAACTGATGAAGAATTAATGAAGGTGCATGAGAGCATCGCTAAAGGGAAGGCAAAGGACTTTCGCATGGGAGAAGATGGGCTCTTGAGGTACCAATCTAGAATATGTGTGCCGGACGAGGACGACATCAAGAGGGAAATCTTAAAGGAGGCTTATTGTTCGAGACTTTCCATACATCCTGGAAGTACGAAGATGTATCGGAACTTAAGAGAGTCGTTCTGGTGGAACAACATGAAGGGAGACGTAGCCGAGTTTGTATCAAAGTGTTTTGTGTGTCAACAAGTGAAAAGTGAACATCAGAGACCGGCAGGATTGCTACAATAACTACCTATTCCAGAGTGGAAGTGGGAACATATAGCTATGGATTTGGTGGTAGGATTACCAAAGACGTTGAAGGGCTACAATGCAATTTGGGTTATTGTTGATAGGCTTACGAAGTCGGCTCACTTCCAAGCAATTAAGGTAAATGATTCATTGGAGAAATTGGCCAAGCTATACATTGATGAAATTGTGAGGTTGCATGGGATCCCTATTTCGATAGTGTCCGATCGAGATGCAAGGTTTACATCGAAATTCTGGAAGAGTCTACAACAAGCATTGGGTACGGAGTTGGCAATGAGTACCGCTTTTCACCCACAGACGGATGGACAGTCGGAAAGGACTATTCAGACTCTAGAAGATATGCTGAGAGCTATATCGTTGGATTGGCAAGGGACATGGGACGAACATTTGACGCTAGTAGAATTTGCGTATAACAATAGTTATCATGCTAGTATCGGTATGGCTCCGTACGAGGCATTATATGGGAGAATGTGTAGATCACCGACTTGCTGGGTTGAAGTTGGTGAGAGGAAACTGACTGGACCGGAACTTGTTCAAGTAACCGCGGATAAAGTACAACAAATTCGGAAGTGGTTGTTGACCGCGCAAAGTCGACAAAAGTCGTATGCCGATCGTCGAAGATGTGATTTGGAATTTCAACTGGGCGATCATGTGTTCTTGAAGATATCACCGACAAAGGGGGTTATGAGGTTCGGTATTCGAGGGAAGTTAAGCCCGAGATACGTGGGGCCCTTTGAAATTTTGGAACGAGTTGGATTGGTAGCTTACAAGCTAGCTTTACCGCCTGTGCTAGCTGGAGTGTACAATGTATTCCATGTGTCGATGCTAAGGAAGTACATCTCTGATCCGAGTCATGTGATCGAGTATAAACAACTAAGAGTTCGTGCTGATTTGAGTTACGACGAGGAACCCGTAAAGATCGTAGATCGAAAGGATCAAACCTTGAGGAAAAGGGTGACTCCTTATGTGAAGGTGCAGTGGAGCAACCATACTAAAAGAGAAGCTACGTGGGAGATCGAGAGAGAAATGCGAGAGGCATACCCCGCGTTATTTTCTGATTAAGGTACGTTTAGTTTGGTGGACCAAACTCTTTTAAGGAGGAAAGAATGTAATAACCGGCCCTTTGGCCCAATTATTTTATTTTATTTTGAGGAACTCTTTTATTATTTTCGGGCTTAAATAATTAATGAGTAAGAGTTGGATTTTAATTTAGGCCCAAGTCTTTAAAACCTAGCAAAGGTTAGGAAGCCTTTTTATTTTAGGAAATTAAAACCCCTAGACTATATATACTCCCTACAACCCTAATATTAGTATTATTCACAAACAAAAGTTTAGAACGAGAAAGAGGGGAGAGGGAAGCGGCATCTATGAAACCGCAAGAGGGAGAGGAGAACACGAGAAGAAAGAGAAGAAGAAGAAGATAAAGGAAGAGGGAAAGCGTTTAAGGTAAAGACACAACCCTCTAATCTTCGACTCTCCGTTTTGTCACTTAGATAAATTCGAATATAGATTTGAAACTCTAAAACCCTAACCCCAAAAGTGATCTAGGGTTATAAGAATGGTATTATGAGGGAATATTGGTTAAGGTTTGATAAATACTACTAACGTGCGGAGTGCGTGCAGTGTGTGCGTGCGGTGTGCGTGCAGTGTGTGCGTGCGGTGTCTGTAGGGTGTGCGTGCAGCGTGCGTGCAGAGTGTGTTTGTGTGTGTTGTGTGTGCAGGAATAAAAATTAGGGTCTTGTGTGTGTTTGTGCATGTGTTGTGTGCGTTTTGAATAATGAAAACAGTGAATAGTAATCTGCGATGAATAGTAATAGTGAATAGTAATTTACGCTGTGAATAGTAATTTACGCTGTGAATAGTAATTTACGCAGTGAATAGTAACCGTGAATAGTACTAGAATAGTAATGGGAATAGTAACTGGAATAGTAACTGTGAATAGTAATTGGGTTGAGATAGTGGAACCCTAAAACATATTAAGGAAGAATAAAAACCATGTAACCCTAAGGGTATTTTAGTAATCCGAAAGGGGTATTTTGGGGAACACCAATAACGGGTAGAACGAACCCTAACGAAGAGTTTAAGATGATGAACTCGTGAAGTTAAGAAAGTAAAATAAAGTATAATGGGGACGGAGAATTAAAGTAATTCATGTTCCTAAGAAAGCCGTGTTTGCGTGTTTGTAGATTGTGCACGTGAAATTGCTAAGTGAAGACCGCAAGGCTAAGGTAAGGGATTACGTTCCTTAAAGTATTTGAATATCATCCTTTTGAAATAGGATCCCTTTAATTCTTTCAAGTGTAGCTACTTATGGCCGTAGCATTTGAAATCTTACGACTTGAACGTCTTTTGAACTATCTTACCCATGATATGTGTTGTTCATAGGGTATCAAAGAAAATTGAATTTGCTTTAAGTATTCTTGTACCTAGAATGCTTTGTGGAACATTGCTATATCTAATTGGAACAGGTATAGTTAGCTTAGTCTGATTGAAAAGGGCTTAGCTAGAATTAGTCTGATTGAAAAGGGCTAATTAAGATAGTCTAATTTGAGAGAAAAGAATTAGACGCAAACGCTACTTGATGAAGTGGCTTAATGATCATGATCGAACTTAAGAGGGAGCACCGTGAGAAGGTGTAGGGTCCCTCGACACCCTGAAAAGGTGTAACACCCTGAAAAGGTGATGAATGAAACTATGGAATTGACAGACTTGTATTAGGGCCATAACTTCTTGAACTTAATAACTGTGCTTTCGTATATGTACAGTTAAGATTATCGATTTTAGCCTTTCATTGAAGATATTATATTGGCTTCGTTCTTTCGGTCATCTCTCCTTAGTACCCGGAGAGATCCCGTATGAACTTACTGAGCATTGTTCGTTCACCCCTTCTCCTATTATTTTTCCCAGGTAAAGATTAAGGACCTAGAAAGATTGCAAGGAAGGGCAGTCGGTGGTCAAACGAAGGGTTTAAGATACTTTTATGTTTTTATGTTGAACTAGTGGGATGTACTAGCCGTTAGAATTTAAATGTTAGTTACGTTTCCGTACTATTTTGAATTGTGGTTAGATTATACTAGCCGTTGCTTTTGAAATTTGGATTTGAATTATGTTTGACGTTTGGGATTTCTTGGTTTATGAATAATTATTATTGTTGGAAAGTTTGGGTCGTTACAGTTAAAGAGAATGTTTTTAATTTCTACTTTGACTAAAAAAAATCAAAAAATTAATTATCCAAATAACATTTTTTAATTATTTTAGAAGTTACTATTTACAATAATTTTAATAATAATATTTAATCTTTCATTTTGATAATCAAGTTTTCACAAATTTTAGATCAAAGCGCGATGAAGTTGATAGTTTGACTTTGACTTTGAAGTTTAAGATGAGACGTGGGAGTATTAAAATTTTTCTAACACTATAACCTTCTCTAGAAATAGAATATTTTTAATAGTGTAATTATATTCGGTGTGTGACATTAGTATTTTTATTTTATTTCTTGAGGAAGGGGGATCAAACTCTTGACTTCCGTATAGAATGCAAAGACTTATGCTTTGTGAGATGAAACTCATTAGTAAAATTATGTTTATTACAAATAAATATTTTTTAGTTATATTATTACAATTTATTTGAATAAAACTGTGTCCAACGAAATGCTTGCATATTAATATTAGGCTAATGATATTTGGTTAATTTCACTTATCAAGTTCAAAATATAAGTAATACAATAATGAACTGTCATTATATCAATAAAATTATTATTATTAGATTTTGTTAATGCTATTTGATTTCGTTTCTTTTATTTGTTAAGGATTTTTTGTCGTGCGTTTAATGCACGGGTGTTACTCTAGTTATTAGCAAATGTATCAACCAAAACCTGTTTAGATTAACTTTAATATGAAGAGGGCTTTAACTGACAAACTAAAAGGCTAAAATATCTGCTTTTCCTTTTATTAGTAAAAAATATTTTGTAAATTACTAAAAAAAATTACACCATAAGTAATTTTCTTTTCAAGCTCATGTTGTAATGACTTTTAACGTGGTTTGCATGTCGGATACCATGAAAAATGAGCCTATGACATTTATTGGAGTACTATTTTATAAAAATTGACATCTCTTCTATGGAAAACAGACAATGATGGACCTGTTTTAATTTAATTGAAATTTGGGGTCAGGCAAATTGTCCGTTTTTCTCGCAAGTCACGACCAACAACAAAGATATTATTTATGATTTGCAGAACAATAAGAGGTGAATACAAACCTTAGTACAAAGTTAGGTCAAGCACGGGACCCGGAACCGCTCCACCCAAGTTTGCTACTCCCTTCCACCCAATTAGGGATGACCAAAACCGGTTTCGGGCCCGGTTCCGGTTCGGAACCGCCGGTTCCGGTTCGGCATATGGGTAACCCTTAACCGGCCCGCGCTTACCCCGGTTCCGGTTCCGGTTTGGCACAATCCGGTTCCGGTTCGGTACGGTTCCGGTCCTCCCTTTAAAATTATTGAAAAACAAGGGATTTTCGGTCCGGTTCCGGTCCGGTTCGCCATTTATGTGAACCTGAACCGGCCCGGATAACTTACGGTTCCGGTTTACTCCCCGGTTTGCTCCGGTTCCGGGCTTTTTCGATCCGGTTCCGGTCCGGTTTTCCGGTTCCGGTCCGGTCCTTCTGGATTTTTAGATACTTGGCCTCTGCGCAGCTTATACGCTAACTTAAAAGTGTATGAGCTAAAACTTGATCGAATTGATGAAACTGAAGGCAAAGGAAAACTTGTTTCCTATGTTGCGCAAAAGGAACCTGCGCCTGCTCAAACCTCAGACAAAGTCTCTACTTCCTTATTTGAAATGGATGATGATGATTTCGCTATGTTCGTTAAGCGATTCCAAAAATTCAGGAAATTCTCTAAACCTGGATCCTCGAGCAAACCACATGCTAAGTTTTCTCGAGGCAGAGACTCAAAGAAAGATGACTTGGTTTGCTACAACTGTAGAAAGCCTGGTCATTTCGCATCAAAATGCCCTACTCCAAAATTTGAGTACATGAAGAGGAATACTGCGCAGAGATTATCAAAGCAGCGCGGAATGATTGCTGAAGAAGACTGCGCAGAAAAGGAACTGAAGACTTGGATAGAGACTGACACTGAAGACAGTGATGATGATGACTCTGAGGATGGACTGCTCTGCTTGGTGGCCAATGCTGATGCTGATAGCGATTCAGACAATGATCCCGATACGGACACAAAGGCTGCGCCAAGGACAATTCAGAAGAAAGGTCCCACTATCACAGAACTGGTGGAAATGGGACATCTGACTCCAAGCAGACAGAATTGCAAGTACTTATTTTCCAGAGCAGACCTATCAAAGAAATTTGTAGCTGCGCCTCCACGAAAAGAATCTCTTGAAATTCCTGATGAAATTGTAATAGAAAAGGATGACTCTGCTGCTGAGCGTGAGTCTATTTTCAATCAAGCTGAAAAGGTAATCAAGAAATTTAATTCTATGAAAGAAGCAGTGGACTTATCAATTGGAGAAATTTCACAGCTTAAGATGGAGAAAACTCTTTTAAAATCTGAGATCACCCTCCTTAAGGAGCAGATTAAGAGCATGACTCCTCTTACTGAAAAGAACCGTTTTCTTACAGATTAAAATGCGCTATTTAAAGTAAGAAATGAAGAATCGGCTGCTCAAGTAGCTGATCTTACAAAGATCACTAATGAGTGGACCAAATCTCGTGTCACTATGGATCAAATTCTAGAATCCCAAAAAGCCAGTGGATATAAGGAAGGCTTGGGGTTCTCAACTAGTGATAACTTTAAATGCGCAATTTGCTCTGGGACTTTACACCACAGCAAACTATTGAAATTCCTAAAGCAAAGCATTCTGCTTCAATGGGTAAAGGACAGGAGAAAGTCCTGAGACAAAATTTCCATTATGTCTACCCAAAGAACCAAACTGGAAAAGCCAAGGGTAAGGCTAAAGTTGAATCTGCGCTTGACAACGCACCTTTTGATATTTGTTGCGCTCCTCCTTTGAATGTCAAATCTGCGCATAAGGGTCATGCGCATGAAAACCATGCGCCTCAACGCCAGATGCGCATACTTAAGAAAAGCGCACCAAAACTTCAAGAGATGGTGTTTGTCAAAGCAAGTTCATCTGCTCCAGTAAAGAATGCTGCGCCAAAGAAAACTAAAGAGTTTATAAAAACCCAATCTATAAGTGGCTTACATCATTGTGTTATGTGTGATGGTTTAGGTCACAAGGCTGCAGAATGCCTTTTGCGATTTACTCCTAATGCCAAGGGACTTAAAAACCCTAAGGTCAGACAGGAGTGGGTTGTCAAAAGTTTCTAACTCTAGGACCCAAGAATAAAGGGGACCTGCGTTTTTAATGTCTATTTTTTAGGTCTCCTGCTTCACTACACACTCTTCACAAGCTAAAGCGCATATATGGTACCTCGACAGTGGATGATCTAGACACATGACTGGAGAGGTCACCGCTCTTGAAGATGTGCATGAAGGAAGAGGTCCCTCTGTAACTTTTAGAGACAACAACAAAGGGCACATAGTTGGATATGGAAGAATCAAAAAAGATAAAGTGTGCATTGAGAAAGTTGCGCTCATAGAAGGACTCAAGCACAACTTACTCTCCATATCACAATTCTGCGATAAAGGTTTAGAATGCCACTTCACTGCAACGCATTGCTACATCAAAGATGGCATATCCAGACTAACTTTGCTCACAGGAACTCGTAAGACCAATGTTTACATTATTGATCTTACTGCTATAGACTCTATCACTAATCTCTGTTTTGTAGCAAATAATGTAAGTGAAAGCAGCTGGCTATGGCATAAGCGCTTAAGTCATTTGAACTTCAAGTATTTGGCTAAGCTAGGAAGGGAAAAACTTGTCAAAGGACTTCCCAAAGTAGCTGACCATCATGATAGAAAATGCGCAGCATGCCAGCTCGGTAAACAACCTAAGCAGTCTTTCTCCAGCAAGATTGCTTCCTCAACTTCCAAATGTTTATAACTACTTCACATGGACCTGTTTGGACCTGTCACCACCGCAAGCATTGGAGAAAACAAATATACCTTAGTTGTGGTGGATGACTACTCAAGATACACATGGGTCGAAATGATGATATCCAAAGATGACTGCTATGATATCTTGACTGCTCTCTTTCGAAAGCTCTAAACTCAAAAGGAAGACGACATCGTGAGCGTTATATCAGACAATGGAACTAAATTCAAGAATAACGGTGTTGCTCAATACTGCGATGACCATGGAATTGATCACAATTTCTCTGCTACTGGAGTTCCTCAACAAAATGGCATTGTGAAAATAAAAAATCGCACGTTGATTGAGGCTGGAAAGACTATGTTAGCAGAAGCTAAGCTTCCAAAGTATTTTTGGGGAGAAGCTGTAAACACTACTTGCTTTACTCAGAATAGATCCCTCATCAACAAAGCCTATAACAAGACTCCATATGAGCTATGGAGAGGAAGAGCGCCTAACATTGCGTTCTTCAAGATTTTTGGCTGCAAATGCTATATCCTCTACAATGGCAAAGATCATAGAGGTAAATTCGACGCCAAAGCAGATGAAGGTATTTTCGTTGGGTATGCCAAACACTCTAAAGCTTTTCGTGTTTTTAATAGAACTACTCTAGTAATTGTAGAATCTGTACATGTTACTTTTGATGAGCATTCTCTCCTTGAGCCACATTTGGCTCCAAATGATTCTGATGATTCTGCTGAGAATGATGAGACAGGTACGCAGCCTCAAACTGCACCTGCTCAGAATGATAATCAAATTAATCAAAACCAGAATCAAGCAAGTTCATCTCATGCGCATTCTCCAGATGCTGCGCCAGAAGTCACAACTCCTGATGCGCATGTTGGTAGTGGTGCCCTAGGCACGTTTAATAAACGTTGTAATTGTTATCATTTATTTCATATCAATAAAGAGATGTTTTGATTATTATTGTTGTTCATGTTTACTTATAATAATCTCCGTCCCTAGTACTTGTTAAGCACTAGTATAAAGGCTAAATGATCATGGGATGATCATGTTAGATTTATGGGTACTTGTTTGGAACAAGGTACTGGACATGACCCGCTGTATGAGATTTATGTCATGGTCTATGTCGTACATATATCTCATATTAGTTATGTCATTTGAATCCTTAGACATGAAGTTATTATAGTCTTCCACTTGATGAACATTATGTTTGACATATTCAAACGCTACCTTTAACCATGTAGTTATAAAGTATATGATTGGCATAATTGGATTCACGTAGGGAAGAATAATAAGCTAAATGGATTTGTCCCTCTTCGGAGAGATCTCAAGCTTAGGCCTCTCGTAGGAATGATGTTGATGAAAATGTTCGGCCGGACTCAAATGAATTGATTAGATTAATGTCATTTGGATTGTCAACATATTCGGAATCGAGAAAGTATTGAACAAAACAAGTTGACCATTTGACCATGACTTGTGTTCAATGAGATCGTGGACAAAGGGATTGTGACATATTCTAAATGAATGCGAACTTGTATCTAGTTATACTATTTGAGTAGGTATGACGGTTTGCTAGAACCTAATCATATCTTATGGATTCATGTTTGAACCCATTGCCAACTTAGTATAATCCTAGAGGGTCACACACAATAGAACGAATCTTAAAAGGACTATATTGGAAATTAAGGCTCTCTGATCCTGGTGTGCGACCGCACAAACTAGGCTGGGCGGCCGCACACCTGATTTTGGGCGGCCGTACAGTGAGTCGGGACAGATTTCCTGATTTAATTAGGAAAAGGATTTTGGACGGGTTTTGACACAAGTTTCCTATTTGGAATAGGTCTCAAAGAGTTTGAGAGAGTTTTATTTTGTTCTAAGACATCCTAGATTGAAGAACAAAATAATACACAAAATAATATTCCATATAGTTCATATTAATTGTGAAAACGTGTTTCACAATTTTGGTCTAGCAACCAAGATCAAGTGTTCTTGATATTCGTTCAAGGTGTGGATACCGCTAGAGGGTGAAGCTCATCATCTTTAAAGTTCGTGTTCTTACTTGTTTGTGATTAAAGCTTCAATTTCTCCACCAAGATCAAAGACCAAATTCAAAGTCATCAAGGGTTAGTTTTTCTAGTATTCATATTGCAAGTATTTGATTTAATCATCTGAATGGATCTATGGGCTTTGGGTTTCATAAAATTTTAAATGCTATTTTCCGCTGCGCATGTTACTTGGAAACCCAACAGTGGTATCAGAGCCCCGTTCATGTTGATTATTTCAATACCTAGATCATGTTGTGTGTATATAAATTGTTTATGTGCCTAGCATGATATGGATATTGGATTATATGATGTTTATGTGTTATATGATTTTATGTGGTTTATTGTTTTACAACTTTAATCGCACTATTCAATCGCACTAAAAATTATGATGGATTCTGAATTGTTTGATTATAAATTTTGATTGGATCAAAGTTTTGATAATCAGGGAAAAACAATTTTGAGACAAATTTTCGAACTTTAAAAATTCTGTCTGATGCTACTGTGCGACCGCACAGAAAATCTTGGGCGACCGCACAGTTTTTTCTTGGGCAGCCGCACAGTTATCACGATTCTGGTTTTGTTTTTCGGTCAGAGTCAGAATCTGGAATTTTGATGGGGTCCGACCAGACCAGTGACAAGACCAGCCAGACCTGCTGATCTGGAGTGGGTTTTGGGCAGGTGGTTTGGGTGTGGATCTTGGGGTTTGATTTTCCTATTTGTTTTAGTCTTGTGATTCTAAGATTGGTTCAAGGTTTGGATGGCTAATCTTCGTTCATCGAGATTGTGTTTCCCAAACTTGATCGCAATCAAAGTTTCAAAGATAAAACGAAGTTCTTGATTCAAAGATTGGAGATCCATATGGAATTGTGGATGAAATTGGCCTACGTTCATCGAGACCATCTATTGCTTAGTTTCGGCCACATGGACTACTTTCTTGATTTGGAGATAATAACCAGAGTTGAAATAGTCTCATCCTCATAATTATAGAGAAACTAAAGACACATAAATATTATGCTTAAATTAATGGAGATTAATTTAGTGGCTAAACTTGATGCGTAACATGTTTATATTATGTGCTCATAAATGAGTTATATGCTATATGTAATGAACCTTCAAAGAAAGTTTTAAGTCCTTCTGCCATGCCATAATTAAAACACTTGTTTATACATGGGTAATTTTGTGTGGGCTCGCCAAAGAGAGGTGCATTGATTTTATTAATGTATGAGCAAGATGAGTGGATAAGAGTTTCCTATGCGTTTAAAATGGTTGGACTTAATTAAGCGTCAAAACAGTTTTGGGCTTAAGGCAAAGATGATATTTAACATGCTTTTTGAAATTGGATTTCTTAAAGAATCTCATGAAAAGAACTGAGAGTCATATGAGATATGATTGAAAAGAGTTGTCTACCTAATTAATTTGATTTTGAGCGATGCGCCAAAGCGTACTTAAAATTAAATTAAAGCGTGATCTTAACCCATTTAAATTATACTATACATTGGATGTATAAAGAAGGTTGTATAATTTAGTGGGAGTATTTTTTGAAAAATACATTGTTTATTTCTTTAATGAAAATTGGTACTTATTAAATTTTGCATAATTGTAGATAATGACTAACAACACTCAATCAATTTCGTTGCGATCGATCCTTGAGAAGGATAAGCTCCAAGAGAATGGTACGAACTTTATGGATTGGATCCGTAGCCTAAGAATTGTTCTTAGGCAAGAAGATAAGTTGTACATTCTCGATGGGCCTCTTCCTGCTGAACCAGAACCTACTGCCCCTAGGGCAGAAAGAGACAATTACGAGAAACATCGTAATGATTCTAGAGATGTAAGTTGTCTCATGCTTGCTACCATGTGCTCAAAACTCCAACAAAGTTTGGAACATTTGGAAGCTTATGAGATAGGCGTGGAGTCAAGAGCTATGTTTCAAGATCAAGCTAGGCAAGAGAGGTACAAGACCATTGTTGCATTTACTTCTTGCAAAATGAATGAAGGGCAACAAGTGAGTCCTCACATGCTAAAAATGAAAGGTTATGTAGAGCACCTTGAGAAACTTGGCTATCCAATCCCATTGGAGTTAGCCACGGATCTCATTCTTAATTCATTGCCTAAAAGTTATAATCAGTTTGTGATGAATTATAACATGCATGGAATGGATAAGAATCTCTCCGAGTTGCATGGGATGCTTAAAACTGCGGAGATGAAGATTGTGGAGAAAGGTTCTCCTGTGCTCTTAGTTCATGATGGGAAGAAGGCTAGTGCCAAAGAAAAGGGTAAGGCAAAATTTGTCAAACCAAAGATAAGCAAGGCAAAGGTTGCCAAGGCTTCTGAGGCAAAGCCCGATTCACAAAAGGATGCAATCTGTTTCCATTATCAAGAAATTGGTCATTGGAAACGTAATTACAAGGCTTTCTTGGAAGAGCAAAAGAAGAAGAAGGGCAGCAAGGCTGCGTCGACTTCAGGTATCTATATGATAGATATTTTCCTTTCTACCACTGATTCTTGGGTATTGGATACCGGATGTGGTTCTCACATTTGTTTAAATGTGCAGGGACTAAAGAATAGGAGACTACTTAAAGAGGGTGAAGTAGACCTACGCGTGGGGAATGGAGCAAGAGTTGCTGCATTAGCCGTAGGGACTTATGAAATCACTTTACCTTCCTAATTAATTCTTGTTTTGAACAATTGTTATTTTGTTCCGGATTTAAGTAGAAATATTATTTCAATTTCTTGTTTGGATAATGAAGGTTTTGAGTTTCTTATTGAGAATAAGAAATTTTCTATTTATTTAAATGATGTGCTTTATGGTATTGCTAATTCATTTAATGGCCTTTATGTCTTGAATGTCAAGAATGAAAATAATGACAATGTCTATCATATAAATAAGAAATCTAAACCTAATGATGTAAATCATACTTATTTGTGGCATTGCCGTCTTGGTCATATTAATGAGAAGCGTATCTCAAAACTCCATGGGGACGGACTTTTGGGTTCATATGACTTTGAGTCATATGATACTTGTGAGTCGTGTCTTCTTGGAAAAATGACTAAGACACCTTTTACCAAGCTAGGTGAAAGGGCAAGCGACTTATTGGATTGATACATTCCGATGTATGCGGACCATTAAGTAGCAATGCTAGGGGAGGATTTCAATACTTCATAACCTTCACCGATGATTATAGTAGATTTGGGTATGTTTACCTAATGAAACATAAAAGTGAAGCATTTGAGATATTTAGAATATTTCAAAATGATGTAGAAAAACAACTTGGCAAAACTATTAAGGCACTTCGATCAGATCGAGGTGGAGAATACTTGAGTCATGAATTTGATGATCATCTAAAGAATTGTGGAATAGTTTCACAATTGACTCCACCCGGAACACCACAATGGAATTGTGTGTCCGAGAGGAGAAATCGGACTTTGTTAGACATGGTTCGATCAATGATGAGTCAAGTTGATCTTCCAATATCCTTTTGGGGTTACGCTCTAGAAACCGCTGCATTCACACTAAATCGTGTTCCAACTAAATCGATTCAAAAGACTCCATATGAGATGTGGAGCGGAAAGAATACTTGTTTATCTTTCATGAAGATTTGGGGTTGCGAAGCCTTTGTCAAAAGACTTGTCTCTGACAAACTTGCACACAAATCCGACAAATGTATTTTCGTGGGATATCCAAAGGAAACTAGAGGATATTACTTTTACAACCGTGAGGACAACAAAGTTTTTGTTGCCCGAACTGGTGTCTTTCTAGAGAAAGAGTTTCTCTCCAAAGAAATCAGTGCGAGTAAAATAAATCTTGAAGAGATTCGAGACCCAGAAAATGACATTGAATCAATAGTGGAACAAGAACAAGAACCACAAGGAGTTGTGGAACCTGTTCAAAATACACAAGCAACTCGTAGATCTAGTAGGTTACGATCCGAGCCCGATAGATATGGATTTCTCGTAACGGATAGTAATGAGGTGGAAATCATTGACAATGATGAACCGACAACCTACCAAGAGGCGATGTCTTCTCCTGATTCGGACAAGTGGCTTGGAGCCATGGAATCCGAATTGCAATCCATGCAAGACAATCAAGTTTTGAATTTGATTGATGCACCCGAAGGTGTAAAAACCATAGGATGCAAATGGGTCTTCAAGAAGAAGACTGACATGGATGGGAAGGTGCATACTTACAAAGCTAAACTTGTAGCGAAGGGTTATAGGCAAGTTTATGGTATTGACTATGATGAAACCTTTTCACCCGTAGCAATTATCAAGTCTATAAGAATTTCGCTTGCCATTGCCGCATATCATGACTACGAAATATGGCAAATGGACGTCAAAACCGCTTTCCTAAATGGAAAACTACAAGAGGATGTCTATATGACACAACCGGAAGGTTTTGAATAGAATTCTAAGGTATGCAAATTGCAGAGACTATCTATGGATTGAAGCAAGCTTCAAGGAGTTAGAATCTCCGTTTTAATGAATCGGTCAAAGAGTTTGGTTTCATCAAGAACGAAGATGAACCTTGTGTATACAAGAAGATTAGTGGGAGCATAGTGCTATTCTTTATTTTATACGTGGATGACATATTACTCATTGGAAACGATATTCCCACACTTCAGTCCGTGAAGACTTGGTTAGGAAAATGCTTCGCAATGAAAGATATGGGTGAAGCCGCATATATACTTGGCATTATGATCTATAGAGATAGATCAAGGAGGCTACTTGGTTTAAGCCAAAGTACATACATTGAAAAGGTCATTAGAAGATTCCGTATGGAAAATTCTAAAAAAGGAACCTTACCAGTGTTACATGGAGTTTCTCTAAGCAAGACTCAATGTCCTAAGATAAAAGATGAGCGTGAGAAAATGAATGATGTTCCATATGCTTCAGCAATTGGGTCCATCATGTATGCCATGATTTGTACTAGGGCGGATGTATCTTATGCTTTAAGCATGACAAGAAGATACCAATCCGACCCCGGTGAAAATCACTGGATGGCTGTAAAAGCGATTCTTAAGTACTTGAGAAGAACTAAAGATTCGTTTTTGGTCTATGGAGGAATGGAAGATGATCTCGTGGTAAATGCTTACACGGATGCAAGCTTCCAAACCGACAAAAATGATAGTCGATCGCAATCG
The DNA here is from genome assembly GCA_026119855.1 of Campanula takesimana. NCBI lineage: Eukaryota > Viridiplantae > Streptophyta > Magnoliopsida > Asterales > Campanulaceae > Campanula > Campanula takesimana. The sequence goes on from JAOWBW010000324.1 coordinate 369,133, forward strand.
GGTTTTGTGTTTATGTTAAATGGTGGAGCTGTAAGCTGGAAGAGTTCCATGCAAAGTACAACCGCTGATTCTACAACAGAAGCTGAGTATATTGCTGCATCAGATGCTGCAAAGGAAGCTGTTTGGATTAAGAAGTTCATCACTGAACTTGAAGTGGTTCCTAGCATTGCTAATCCAATAAACCTTTATTACGATAATAATGGTGCTATTACTCAAGCAAAGGAACCAAGAGCACATCAGAAATCCAAACACATACTTAGGCGTTTTCATATCATTCGAGAAATCGTTGATAGGGGAGACGTAAATATATGCAGAGTACCTACTGATGACAATGTTGCGGACCCGCTAACAAAGGGACTTCTACAAGCTAAACATGAAGGTCATGTTAGGTCCATGGGTATTAGATACATGGGAGATTGGGCCTAGGGAATGTGGGAGATTGTTGGTAGTGGTGCCCTAGGCACGTTTAATAAACGTTGTAATTGTTATCATTTATTTCATATCAATAAAGATATGTTTTGATTATTATTGTTGTTCATGTTTACTTATAATAATCTCTGTCCCTAGTACTTGTTAAGAACTAGTATAAAGGCTAAATAATCATGAGATGATCATGTTAGATTTATGGGTACTTGTTTGGAACAAGGTACTGGACATGACCCGCTGTATGAGATTTATGTCGTGGTCTATGTCGTACATATATCTCATATTAGTTATATCATACGAATCCTTAGACATGAAGTTATTATAGTCTTCCACTTGATGAACATTATGTTTGACATATTCAAATGCTACCTTTAACCGGGTAGTTATAAAGGGTATAATTGGCATAATCGGATTCACGTAGGGAAGAGTAATAAGCTAAATGGATTTGTCCCTCTTCAGAGAGATGTCAAGCTTAGGCCTCTCGTAGGAATGATGTTGATGAAAATGTTCGGCTGGACTCAAATGAATTGATTAGATCAATGTCATTTGTATTATCAACATATTCGGAATCGAGAAAGTATTGAACAAAACAAGTTGACTTGTTGACCATGACTTGTGTTCAATTACATCGTGGACAAAGGGATTGTGACATGTTCTATAGGAATGCGAACTTGTATCTAGTTATACTATTTGGGTAGGTATGACGGTTTGCTAGAACCTAATCATATCTTATGGTTTCATGTTTGAACCCATTGCCAACTTAGTGTAATCCTAGAGGGTCACACACAATGGAACGAATCTTAAATAAGGACTTTGGAAGAATTTGGAAATTAGAGAAACCTGGGGCAGGTGTGCGACCGCACAAAAGGGTTGGGCGGCCGCACAGCTTGGCTCAAAAAGTACCAGAAACCTTCCAGATAGATGTGCGGCCGCACAGGTGGTTTTGGGCGGCCGCACACCATGTCGGGACTGGTTTCCTAATTTGATTTGGGAAAGAATTTTGGACGGGTTTAGACACAAGTTTCCTATTTGGAATAGGTCTAACTTGTATATAAACAGCAAAATTCGGCCAGAATCAATGCTACTGCTTTTGTGCAAATTCCAAAGAGTTTGAGAGAGTTTTATTTTGTTCTAAGACATCCTAGATTGAAGAATAAAATAATACACAAACTAAAATTCCATATAGTTCATATTAATTGTGAAAACGTGTTTCACAATATTGGTCTAGCAACCAAGATCAAGTGTTCTTGATATTCGTTCAAGGTGTGGATACCGCTTGAGGGTGAAGCTCATCATCTTCAAAGTTCGTTTTCTTACTTGTTCGTGATTAAAGCTTCAATTTCTCTACCAAGATCAAAGACCAAATTCAAAGTCATCAAGGGTTAGTTTTTCTAGTATTCATATTGCAAGTATTTGATTTAATCATATGAATGGATCTATGGGCTTTGGGTTTCATAAAATTTTAAATGCTATTTTCCGCTGCGCATGTTACTACGAAACCCAACACATCTAACCGGCGTTAACAGTAACATAGGCGTCAACCTTGTCCCTCAAGGCCTTCAGAGGGACACCCTTGCCTAGGGTACGCACAGAGAAGCCCAGAAAGCGTATCATATCATCCTTGCGAGGAGAAAAATTGGCATCCACCTCAAGCGGCTCACCGATGATGGCAAGCCCAGTATTGGCATGAAAGTCAGTAGGGGTTATGGTAACCTCCCCCCACCGCATATGCATAGTATGAGTGCTATCCCACCAACGCTCCCAAATAGCCTAGAGCAAGTGAACGTTCCTCCTCTTACCGACTAAGCCGTCAAAGAAGGGTTTCAGCCCGAGATTCTCGATCTCTTCCTTCATGTCGCCATTGAGAGTTTCCCACCTCTCGGCAACCGCTCGCATGCTGCCTCTACAGTTATCAATCACCCTGAATGACTGCAAACAACATAGACAGAAGAGACAAATGTCAAGAAATCAGTAAAACCCTCATTTAAGCATTTTACCCGAAAAAGTCACAGAATTGCCTAGAACGACAGTCAAAATCATGTACTACTATACTACAATGATTTTCAACATCGACAAGGGTGAAGTTCCATCGAAAGATCAGCCATGCATGATAAACCCTAGCAACAATAATTCTAGGCAAAAGTCGATGAAAGTCGAACTGCGAAGGCACCAAATTGAGACATGCAACGACGAAATTGACATGAAAACTTAATCAAAGGAAGAGATCCTTACCCGCCTCGTCCGAACGGCGTGAGAAATATGATCATCGGGAAATGGGCATAACTCATCCGTCGCCCACACTTTGCCTCTCATGTGCCTACCAAAGAGGTGCTCCCTGTGAGAACGATTGGCGCAGGCCATTTAAAAGGATTGGGGATCACCAAAATTTGGTGAAAACAAAGATTTTTTAGTGAAAAAATCTCCTAGGGTTGAGAATTCCCGAAATGAAATAAGAATAGTGATTTGAAAATCACCTTCAGCGCCTCTGATATGCATGAAAACAGAGAAGTCTCGTACAAGATATCTCCAGAAAAATCTCAGAAAACCATTTCTTCTTGTGAAATTCTAGAAAAGCCTTGCTTTTAACAGAAAAGTCAGAAAAAGCCCTGCTTTTGACTGAAAGGTCGAATCTGAACCCGGATCAAGATGGAACATTGAGTCTTCAACAAATGGATATTTTCAGAATTGGAACAAGCAAAGTTGTTTCTCAGTACGAATTTATTCTCACCGCGCATCCAAGATCATGGGTGAGCAACGAAATCTGCATCAGCAAACTTTAAATCCCATAACTGTCATCAAGATGTAGGTTAAGGGCACAAGATTTACAACCGGGTATCCCACAACTGTTATTAAGACGTAAGTTAATAACACAGGATCCCACCATTCAGAGTCCCATAATTGTCATCAAGGTGTAAGCTAATGCCATAGGATTCACATTTTCAATGGAAAGGCAGTCTCGTTGAAAGAGGAAGCAAGGTCCAAGTAATTAGCGTCTCCAAATCTGGGTATCCCACGACTGTTATCAAGACGTAAGTTAATAACACAGGATCCCACCATTTAGAATCCCACAATTGCCATCGAGACATATGTTAATGGCATAGGATTCACTGTTCCGGCGAATAAGGCAACCTCATTGGAAGGAGAAACAAGGATCCAAGAAATTGACGTCTCCAAACCAAGAGACTGATAATTGTTATCAAGACGTATGTTAATAACATAGGATTCACATTTTCCAGCGAATAAGGCAACCTCATTGGAAGGAGAAGCAAGGTCCGGGTAACTGGTGTCTCCAAAATCGAAGGCGGTCCATCATCAACAACAGGGCATGTTTAGAATTGGAGTCAAAGAGATTGATTCCTCAGTATGGATTGCAACTGGAGATGGTTCGTCATCAACAAAAAGGAGTATATTCAGAATTGGGTCAAGGCCATTGATTCCTCAGTATGGGTACTCTCTAAACTCTAAACTTTACTTACCGCAAGTATTGTTTTCAAAAATGATTTTCAAAATACCTTAAACCTCAGTTTTTGCGTGTTTTCAGAGTCGAACTACGTTTGGTCTGATTTCCTTCCAAGGAATACGTAGGCAGCTTTTTAGCACGACCATACCCCTAGTTCAAAATGGCGTATTTTCTATCGACGACGGTACTTCATGCATAAGTATTGTCGCCGAGGGGCTCTGTAGACACCCCATTTTGGACATTTATTTATAATCACACTACTTCTATGTATCGCCTTTGATTTGGGTCAAAACTCGTTAAGTTTCTGATTGACTCTGTTAGTCAGGGGCCAAAATGAACATTAAAACTACTACAGAGGGCAAAAATGTGATTCCAGCACATGGATGTCTCGTACGAGACATTGATGTCTCGTTCAAGACATCCCCCCTTGACAGTGGGGTTTTGGTCAGTTTCCTTGTTGATCTTAACCCCTTTTCTTGGCAAACACTTAAGCAATCCGGGAAAACCTAATGGACAATCCTAGAGTCCAAAAATACCTTTGTGGGAATCAAGTCTTGGATTCCCATCACAACTTACCTTCTTGGCCAAAACCCTAGGTCCAGAACCCCTATAAATATAGAGCTTCTTGAACCAGAAGAAGGCTAGAATCCTCATCCACTCAAAAACCACTCAAAATCTGATAAAAAACGTCCCCATAATCAGCCCTTCTTCGTCACCCACGAAATTCAAGCCTCCACAACACCATTCAAGCCAAATTCATTGGATCATCAAGGCCTTTAGTCAAGGCCATCCATAGGATTCTTGAAGAATGCTTAGGTAAAACTCTTTGTTTTCTACCTTCTCATCTCCTTCTTTGTCTTTGAAGTAGTGTGATTACATTAAAGGATCAGCCTAGAGCCTCTCCAATCCATGGAGATTGTCTCGAAGCACATGATCCGACATCCCAAATAAATAAGCTATTATTTATTTGTTCGCCTTTTTTGTTACATATGTTTTGCATGATTTTGAAACAATGATGATGATTTGTTAGCAAGACCAATCCTAGATTAGGTGAATTGGGTGCTCCTTAACCTTCCCAATTCATAACTTAACCCCTGAATCCAGATATCTCGGTCCGTGTTCCGACAACAACATGGTGGTGACTCTCAAAACAATTAAAAATGGTAAACCGAAGGAACAAAAAAAGCCCCGCACGCAAACAGAGAGATATGGGTTTCTCGTAACGGATAGTAATGAGGTGGAGATCATTGAGAATGATGAACTGACCACCTATCAAGAGGCGATGTCATCTCCTGATTTGGACAAGTGGCTTCGAGCCATGGAATCCGAATTGCAAAACATGCAAGATAATAAGGTTTGGAACCTGATTGATGCGCCCGAAGGTGTAAAAACCATAGGATACAAATGGGTCTTCAAAAATAAGACTGACATGGATAGGAAGGTGCATAATTACAAAGCTAGGCTTGTAGCGAAAGGTTATAGGCAGATTCATGGTATTGACTATGATGAAACCTTTTCACCCGTAGCAATGATCAAGTCTATAAGAATTCTGCTTGCCATTACCGCATATCATGACTATGAAATATGGCAGATGGATGTCAAAACTGCTTTCCTGAATGGAAACCTGCTATAGACACCCCACCTTGGACCGCTCACCCCGATTGCACATTTTATTTTGTTGTTTCTCCCTATTTTAAGTGTTTCTCGTTAGTTTCTATTACTTCTGCTAAGTTCCTGACTGACTTCGTTAAGTCCAGGGACCAAACTGAATAACAGTGCTGACTTTCTAGTCCATTCTGTCGTTTTTTCCATCTCCAAGGCGCGCACTTTCACCTTTTGGGTCCAGAGGCGCGCGCATCCCGCCACCAAGGCAGGAGGCGCGCGCACCTGGGTGTCAGTTACAGATTTCTGTCCAAGAATCCCTCCCTTTCTCCTTTTAACAGGATTTGCTCGGGAAACTGATGTTTGTGACTTGGTTTTGGCACCAAAAACACACCTTCTTTACCTATAAAAACCCCTCTAATTCACTATTGAAGAGGAGGAAGATTGGAATCATTAACAAAACTATACACAAATACTTACAAGGCATTTTCCTAAGAACCTTTTGAAGCAGTCCTTGAAGCTCTTGAAAGTATAGGTAAAAGACTACTCTTTTCCCTCCTTTTCTACTTCATCTTTTCTCTCTTTCTTTTGCTTCAAATCAAAAGTGCAATCACCCAAACATTTTTGGGACATGACATCAAAGACTACTTCACTTCATTAAAGCTAGTCACGAAGTCATCTCCCTACATTGCAAACACCCTTTTTTTACCCCCCTTTATCATCAAGAATAAGAAGAACATTTATTCATTTATGTAGATTTTGATCAATAAAGACCAACTTTAGTTAGGCGAGATGGGTGTTTAAGTACTTCCCATCTCGTAACCTAACCCCCGAACCTCATAACAAAGAATCTCTGTTTTCATAATCAAACTTAGGCTATAAACATTAGGTTTTTCTTATGTTCCTCTAAAACATAGGTGGCGACTCTAAAACAAAAATAGACATCCTAGGGTAACTCACGTGCTCTAGCCAAGCCGTGGCCCTCCGGGGTATCTACAGTGGCGACTCCGCTGGGGAGATTTGAGGGTTAAACATGCGTTTCTGATCAAAATCTACATCTTTTCTGGGCATTCTGGTTCCTGATGGGGGAAGCGTGCGCCTCAGGCCTTCTTGGCCTAAGGCGCGCGCGCGGCCCACATCAAGGACCAAAGTCGCCCGCTTCCTGATGTTCTTCATGTTCTTCTTCTTTTTTCTACACTAATCATTTCTGCAGGGGTTACAATATACATTCAGGACCAGGGCAATCCCCTGAGTCCAAAGTCTGACAATCTGACAGGTTTGCCCAGAAGCGGGCGCCTCCCATAGACTCTGCGCCAGGCGCGCGCATCCCACAACACAGGCCAGAGGCACGCGCTTCTGGGTGCTTTTCCAGAATAGGGACAGTTTCAGAATAGAGCAGAACTATTGGGGTGTGGGCACCGTTTCCTGCATCATGGACTGATTTGGACCTCTTAACTGTTTCATTTTGTGTTTTGTTTTATCGGTCACACGGGTGATTCGAGAGTTGTAATTATGTGCTTATTTGCTTTTCTTTCATAAAAAAAGTAAAAAATGTTTTGTCACATGTTGGACCTTACACTACGTGCACAATCTCCTATAAATTGCTCACTATCGAGTCGCACAAGTTTATAACCACAAACCCGTCGAGGCCCGTCCTAGAGAGTTTCATGCTCCACCCAACCTTGACTCTTTCGAAGCGGTAAACCTCAACCCATGGCATAGTTCATGACTACATGACGGGGGTGACCTTAAGCCTCTCATTAGCCGAGCACAAGCCAACACAATTCTAGTTAGGGTCTAACACTCCGTGACTGAAGTCGGTTTTCATGTGTCGAGATTTACGTAAACTATGTCTTCAAAACATACATGCCAAGTGGTTATCATGGACGAAATAAAACTCCATCCCCAAGTGGTTATTATGGACGGAATTAAAAATCCGTCCCAGCATGTATGCTTTACTACAGTAGTTTAGTTTAATCCCGACATGTGTAGGATTCACAAGCGTGATGGAATCCGATGAGTATATGGGACCGCGAGATGGTCTATATACTAGTGTGACGATTCCATTATTTTCTTAGAACAATGAGGTTTTGAGTCGTGTGCCCAATGTCTACTCTAAGCCTCTTCATGGACCGAAAGTGTTACTCAAGACTGACAAGGGTCTCTTCTGCAATATAGGTTCAATTGATACTTACAGAGTCTACCGGGATTCAGCGAATCGGTTAGTTCGTGAAGTGATTACTCTAACAGCTCCAACAACAACCATGACCGGCAGCAACAACACCATGTCTCTCGAGCCGCTTTCAGCTATGGTCCAAGTGCTCCAAGATCAAGTCTTCACTCTTAAAGGAGGCCCAGAATAAGGATGATCTTTGGAAATCCCACCTCAACAATTAAAGGGAGGCCCACGAGGCCGAGATGGATCAAATGAAAGAGAAGCTCACCAAGCTTTCGAGTGGTAAAGACAAAGAGAACAATGAAGAGTCCAAGTGGACTAAGGGTTTGTTTCAAAGCCCTTATGTTAGTGACTGTACCAAGAAAGTGGGGGAACCGAGCACCGAGAACAATGAGCACAAGATGGTTGATTCAATTATGGCTTACATAGATCAACGCTTCAACCGCCTCAACGTGGGGAAAAGTCCCGACACGAGCCTTTATCAGTCCTCCATTCTCATGAGCACAATGGCCGCTCTCCCCGACAAGTTCAAGATTCCCGACATCAGCAAGTTCAAGGGCAACTCTTGTCCCATGGCACACATCAAGACTTACATTTGGGCTATGGTACCGAAGAAGGTCTCTCCTAAAGTTATGGCACAATGCTTCCCTCTTATTCTCGAGGGGGCGGCAAAGGATTGGTATGCAACTCTCCCGCTCACACTCCATCTTGATTGGGACGCCGCCATACTTGCCTTCAAAAGTCAATACCAAGGCAACACCATCCACCGGCCAACCAACAAAGAGCTCGAGAACACTACTCAAAGGGACAATGAGTCCTTCATTGACTTCACGAGAAGGTGGAATGACAAGCTTGCTGAGATTGTCGAGAGGCCTAACACCAAGGAGCAAATGGACATCTTTCTTTAGTGTCTAAAGATTGATCTCCGCACCCACCTAAGTAGGGCTTGCTATGCCGATTTCTCACAAATGTATGAGGCGGGAATCCGAATGGATGAGTTGCTCAAGGAAATCAAGAAAAGTGCTCCTAGCTTCCGTTAGAAGGCCGCCTCTAACTCCGCAAAAGAGGCTTTAGTTAATGCCGTCACTACCGACAATGGGAATTACAAAAAGGTTCCTCCTCCATAAGGCAAGAATTTTCAAGATAATCGTGTCTACACTCCTCTCCATGACTTGACTATCACCGAGGCCTTCGAAACTCTCAAGGCCAAAGGACAAGTTACTCCTCTCCAAGTGTACAAACCCAAGACAATGCGTCCCAACCATGCCTACCACAAGCATTGTGACTACCACCAACATAGTGGCCATACCACCGAGGTGCTTTGTCCTCCGCAATGTCATCCAAGATATCATAGATAAAAAAGAGTTCATAGTGCCTAATGGCGAGGATGTCAATGTAATAGAGGTAGGAGAATTTGAGGACACCACTCATTCAATCCCAATTGTGAATGAGGGATCCAATATGATGAATAAATTTGATAATTCTTGTTATGTTGTGACTTACGATGAGGTAATGAGGGAAGTACTAGAGAATAGGAAAAAGAAGCAAGAGGGGAATGTCATCATGCTAACTCGATCCGGACGAGTCATAGCAAGCAACCCGCTACTTCTGCACTAAGCACCTCTTCTCAAAGACCGCAAGCTCGTGACACTCCCGAAGACCCTTTATTGGTTCAACTCAAGAAAACTCAAGCCAACATCTCCATTTGGGACCTCATTGCATCCTCAAAGAAGCACCGAGATCTTGTCATCAGTAATCTCGACGACACATCGATCTCTCCCGATACAATTTCCGAAGACCTTACGGCAATGATAGGTCATATTCATTTTGGCAATGTCATCACCTTTGCCGACATGGACCTTCCACCATTTGGTTCCGACCACAATGAGGCCACTTATCTCAAGGTGAGAACAAGGGGGAGACCTATTTCAAGAGTCTTGGTTGACGGTGGTTCCGCACTCAATTTGATGCCCGGCCGAATCATGGGCATACTGGGGCTTAAGAATTCAGACTTAAAGCCTTCTACTCAAGTTATCTGAGGTTATGATAGCACTACCTGCACAGTTATGGGTATGATGGAAATAGACATTGAATTTAGGAGCATGGTCATATCCGTCCCGTTTCAAGTGCTCAATGTGCCTTCTTCATTTAACTTACTCTTAGGCCGCCCATGGATACACAGTTCTAATACCGTCCCTTCGACCCTCCATCAGTGTGTGAAGTTCAGAAATGGGGATGAATTAGTGACCGTTATGGCAGAAAACGTTACTATCCACAGATAGGGGGAACCAATTCACCAAATTCAGCATTGTTTAGCAGACTCTACGCTCTCCAGCATCTCAATCAACGCTATTGAGAAAGAAGGGGGAAACAAATCTTGGACCCTTGGCAATCGCAAAATCCTCCGCATGATGAGGAATATGAATTACTTCCCTGGTTTAGGCCTAGGGAAATACCAACAGGGTAGGATGCAACCCGTGGAGGTCCCATTCGTCAAGAACAAATTCGGTTTGGGATACGAACCTTCCAGATATGACTTGAAACACGAACAAGCCATCAAGAATGAAAAGGCCCGAGCCAGAAGGGAAGGCCGTCACTATGAGATTCCAAATTTGAGGCCTTACCGCAAGACACTAAATGGCTACTTTGTTCGTCAAGGGGAAGAGGTTCCGTACGTAATCTTTCCCGAGCTATGGGTTAACAGCAAGGGCATCAGAAATCCTGGTCTTGAAATCTTTGCCGACTGCGAGATTCAGAAATCCGAAAGGGAACCAACTCCCATGTCTCCCTGAGAATGGTGGGGGAAGAAAGTGACCATAGAGTCCGAAACAAAGATTACCGTGGGGGAGGAATCGACGGATCTAGCCTCCATGTTCGAAGAATTGACCATCATGGACGAGTGCCAAGTAAATGCCATCTACGACACCGACACGAGAAAGGAGACTATCAGTGAGATCCAGCCAAGCGCCGAGCCAATCAACAACTGGTATTCTACAAAGGGACCCATGGTATCCGAAGACTTCTTAGTTAAGAAGATGGGTTGCATTCCAAGCAAGGTCACAAAGGAAGACTTGTTCACATTCACTTTCAAGTCCGAGTGTGCTTCCGATACCCTCACCCAAAAGGATATGGTGGCCATAGCCGAGCGTGTGTTCCCTTTCTTTGTTAATGAAAAATTTGATCTTTCTGAGTACCCCGAGATTGCAAACATCATGAATGATGAATTAACTAAAAATGAATTTAATGAACTAGTTAATATCGATTCAAATAATGATGAAATAGACCACGAAAACACAACATACTTAAATGAACTTGCTCAACAGGTCCGTAGTCGTGGAGAAAATGGTCCAGGGACTGACGAAGAATTTTATGTTGTTAATCTGGGTACCGACGAAGAGCCGAAAGAAACCAAGATTGGAAGCTTCTTTAAGGGGGAAGAGAAAGACAGATTGACTGCACTGCTCAGAGAGTTCGTGTATGTATTTGCATGGTCATACAAAGACACGCCAGGTTTAGATAGAAAGGTCACGGAGCACAAAATTCCTATCAGAGATGATGCTAAGCCGACAAAGCAGAAACTCAGAAAGAACAAGCCAGAATGGTCTCTAAAAGTCAAAGAAGAGATAGAGAAGCTTCTTAGTGTAGGCTTCATCAAAGTTATTGAGTATCCAACATGGCTAGCCAATGTGGTCACATTCCGAAAGGCTAATAGCAAGGTTCGTGTTTGTGTGGACTTCCGGGATTTGAACAAAGCTTTTCCAAAGGATGACTTTCCACTACCCAACATCGACATGCTAGTCGACTCCACTGCTTCCTACGAGGTCCGCTGGTTTGTGGATAGTTTTACTGGGTACAATCAGATTCTCATGGCCGAGGAGGATCAACACAAGACTGCTTTCACAGCACCGTGGGGCACCTTTTGCTACATAGTTATGCCGTTTGGGTTAAGGAATGCTGGGGCTACTTACCAAAGGGACGTGACAGACTTGTTCCATGACATGATTCACAAAGAGATTGAGGTCTACGTAGACGACATGATCATCCACTCGAAGGGGACCGACGGTCAACATTTGATCGATCTCCACAAGTTCTTTGAAAGGCTTCGTCAATACAAGATGAGGCTCAATCCCGCAAAGTGCACGTTCGGGGTCATCCGAGGCAAAGTTCTTGGATACATGGTCATAGAAAGGGGTATTGAAGCAGATGTCTGAAAAATCAAGGCAATCATTGACATGCCTCCTCCCAAGACACAGAAAGAAATCAAAGGTTTCATGGGTAGACTTCAGTACATCAGTCAGTTTGTACACCAGCTTACTTCCATCTGCGAGCCCATCTTCAAGCTACTCAAAAAGAATGTGGCTCTAGAATGGACCGAAGCTTGCCAAGAAGCCTTCGACCAAGTGAAGAATTACTTGACATGCCCTCCAGTCTTGGTTCCACCTCACAAGGAAAAGCCTCTCTTTCTTTACCTCACGGTGAATGATGAAGCCCTAGGGGCTATGCTAGCACAAGAGCAACGAGAATCCACAAAGGAGAATGCCATTTATTTTGTCAGTCGCCGATTTTAAGGAGGCGAAAAGAACTACTCCATCTTAGAAAAGTCGTGTGCAGCATTGGTTTGGGTCACTCAAAAGCTCAAACATTACATGGAAGCCTTTCCGATCAAGCTAGTAGCAAAAGTGGACCCACTCTGCTACATCTTCGAGAAGCCTTTCATGTCGACAAGGATAGCCAAATGGTACTTCATGCTCGCCGGCTATGACATCACTTACGTCACACTCAAATCCATCAGGGGGAAAGTGTTCAGTGATCAGCTTGCTGAATTTCCGTGTGACGAAGTGAAGGGGGATGACTTACAGTTTCCCGATGAGCACTTGGTTTGCACTACAACCAAGGAAAATAAGTGGCAACTCTTTTTCGATGGCGCCGCCAATAAACATGGTTATGGGATAGGAATGTTGCTTGTCGATCCAAAGGACATCTACACTCCAATTGCCATCCGTCTTGAATTTGAAGCTACCAACAACATTGCCGAATATGAGGCATGCATAGCGGGGCTAGAAGCAGCCCTAGAAAGAAATGTCACAGAGCTAGAAGTATTCGGTGACTCCCTGCTCCTTATCAATCAAACATCGGGTAAATGGCGAATCCAAGACCCGACACTCCAACAGTATGGTCAACACCTCGAAGAATTGGTTGAACAGTTCCAAGACATCACGTTCAATTATTTGCCAAGAGGCAAGAACCGCTTTGCCGATGCTTTGGCTACTATAGCCTCACTGGTTGAGATGCCCAAAGGAAAAATGGTGAAACCCTTCAAAATTTCAAGAAGGACCAGTCCGGCATACTACTTGAGTATTGAGATCAATGAAGTCCAAGATAACCCGCCGTGGTACACAGATATCATGAACTTTCTCAACAATGGAACTTTTCCCGAGAACAGCAATAGGAAAACCCGAATAGCACTACAAAAGCTAGCCGCTAGATATGTGTTGATTGGAAACCAAGTCTACAAGAGACATCATCAAGGGATCAATCTTTTATGTGCAAACGAATCCGAAGCTCAAGAAATCACGCATGAAGTCCATGAAGGCGAGTGTGGACCCCACATGAATGGGATTATGTTAGCCAAGAAGATACTCCGTACTTGTTACTATTGGACTACAATGGAATGAGACTGCCTAGAAAAAGTCATGAAATGCGCCAAGTGCCAGTTCCATGCTAATCTACAACATGCTCCACCTTCACAACTGTACAACATGACCACACCTTGGCCATTCTCTTGTTGGGGCATAGATATCATCGGCAAAGTCCATCCGAAGGGGAGCAACGGACAGTCATTCATCCTTGTCGCCGTGGACTATTTCACAAAATCGGTCGAGGCACAAGCTTACCGAGTTCTCAACGCCAAGAAAGTGGTTGAATTCGTGAAGAACAACATCATATGCCGATATGGTATTCCTCATGAGATCATCTCCGACAATGGTTCTCACTTTAAGAAAGAAATGGATGCACTTTTGGTTAACTACAAAATTACCAAACATAAGTCATCCCCGTACCGTCCCCAAGCCAATGGAGCGGTCGAAGTAGCAAATAAGACAATCAAAGTCATCATACGAAAAATGGCTTCAACAGGAAGGGATTGGTCCGAGAAATTACCACTAGCATTCTGGGGCTACCGCACATCAATACGGTCAGCAACAGGAGAAACCCCATACTCATTAGTTTATGGCTCTGAAGCCGTACTCCCGGTCGAACTCAAGGTTCCTTCTCTACGGGTCTTGCTCAAGAACCAAGTCAACGAGGTTGACTGGATGCAAAGTCGATATGAGAAACTAGCCCTACTCGACGAAAAGAGGTTAAGAGCGTGTGAACGCATAAGGGCTTATCAATAAAGAATGGCAAGGGCTTTCAACAAGAAAGTGAAGCCTCGAAATATCAAAGTGGGAGATCTAGTCCTAAGACAACATCCTCCCAATGCCATGAATCCCCTTGGGAAGTGGGGGCCTCGATAGATCGGTCCTTATGTGGTCAAGAAGATATTAAGCGGCGTTGCAGTCCGACTCGTAGACTTGGATAGCGATCAATTGCCAAAGGAGGTCAACCTCGACAAGCTCAAGAAGTTCTACGCTTAACAAATAAAGACCGTAAAAAAATATTAAAAAAAAAAAACTCGCTAGGTTGAAAACCCGCAAGAGCGGCCTAGGCAAAAATTAGAGCAAGTGCAAAAAAACCCCGCTAGATTGAAAACCCAAAAGGGCGGTCTAGGCAAAAATCAGGGTGCACACAAAAAAAAAAATGGTCTTCATTTGTTTGAACTACGGAGACCTGAGCCTCTCTACGAGAGAAACGTAGGCAACCTTCGGGTGCGGTCTAAAACAACAATTTTTACCCAATCATATCATCACAAAATGCAATTTTTATTCATCTCTCAAATCATTCTTGCCATTACAACCCGCTCTCAATCTTGGGTACTAGGAAAAATCTAATTTTCTCTTAGCCTTTGAAGGGCCTCCCGAACGGCTCTCAATCCTATTCTTCTTGGGAGGCCTAGGAACACTGAGGCGGACCAAAACCTTCTGAGCAGCAACACGCCTCTAAGCATAAAAGTCATCCAAATGACTACCGAAAGGGTCAGCTAGGATGTTGCAGGAATCAGCAACAGCCTCCCTATATCTCAAAGCACTGCTGGGCTCAAAGTTCTTTCCTAGCAACTCAGCACGAAGAACGTCTACCCAAGTGATACCACGGTAAAGAGTACCAAACAGATAGTCCAAATAACTCCCGGGAAGAAAGATACTACCCTGATGGATGGGGGCGGAAGCCCACCGATGACGGTCATCTCCCCAAGCCAATTGGAGCTCCTTTGAAAAGTCCAGACCCATATACGAAATCGGGCGAGACACCCCGCTCCTGGGAAAGGAATGATCTGTTGGTGACCAAACTGCCTCAAAACCCCCTCCGGCTGGTAAAATGAAGAATCTCTCAGGCCGGGAAGGACCCCATGTTCAAAACCCGGAATCCATTCCACAAAAGGATGAAGACCCCAAAAGGAAGGACACCACTCAATGTCAACAGACAGTCGAGATGCAAAGAACTTCTTCCAACCATCTTCAATCAAATCCCGGATCAACAGTTTTCTCCTGTGAACAGCAAAAGGAGACAGATCACCCTCCAGAGAATAAATCTTGAATTGTTCCCGGAGCCATATGGTTAGAAGCAAAGGGCTTCCCAGACACATCTCGCCGGTTCGATGCAACTCATCAAGGCCATGCAGGGTCTCCCCTACTATAAGAGGGATTATACTGAATTGTTTCTCCTTGGCCTGCAAGATAATCTCAGCCAACTGCGCGTCCGCTGTCCCGAAGGGCGTAACGAAAAGAACTTCACTAAAAAGGCAAGCAACCATGGCACTCCTCTTGAAAGACTGAACCGCCGGGTCCTCCGAATGCAAACTAAAGAACATTGGCAACTCGGTTATATCTACCACAGTACCATGCAACATCTTTCTCACCTCTCCACCAGGAAGGTTCAATAAGTTGGACCAAGAATCGATCACTCCACGATGATATTTGGGGACGGCAATTTGACCCACCAGCAGCATGCCAAGAATGGCACCAAAGTCATCAACGGTCGGAACCATTTCATTTGCCGAAAAATTAAAGGAGTGACTGTCACAATCCTAAAAAGCTGCAGCGGCTTTCAAAAAATCCCAGTCCGGCTTCAATGTCCGTAACGTGAAGAGAATACGGAATCCAAAGTCTTTGACAAAAGCCTTCTTGGGGTGGGTCTTGAAAGAGTACACAAAAGTCGACAAATCCTTCTCATATTCACCAATAACCTTGGTATCAAGGGTGAAAGAATTGGAGGCCATGGCAAAAGTGGATTACAAGCTAAATTGAGCAAAGAAAGGATGTTCAAGAATGGCAGAAAAGAGCTGTTGGAAGAATGTGTTCGAACAGAGGCTGATATTATAGCTGTTGGGGACCTTTTGGCCAGCAAATGTCAAGCCCCAAAACTCGCTTCCCAGAAGCGCACGCCTCCCAACACCCACTTGGGAGCGCGCGCCTCCCACATCCACCATCTAAGGCGCTCGCCTCCCACTTCAGAAGTGCCTTAGCCGGCCCTTGTTAGTAGAAGAAATCATGGAGGAACAGAGTCCAGACGCTCCCAAAATTAGCAGGATCTACATTCTTCATCAAAGTCACGACAACTCCACCCTTGGAGACACATTTGGGCATACATTAAGTTGGTTCACCCCTAATGCATGTCTAAATCAAAGTAAGATAGAAACTCCTACTAAAAGCAGGTTGTGTCTCTCTCCCTCTCTTACAAAAGTCAAGGTCAATCTCGATAACCTCATCTTTTTGGTCCGCGGTCAACTGTGCCCGCACCCCGTAAAAGTCAACCGCAAAAGCTACTCCAGACAGCATACGTCAAAAATACAGCTTCAAAATAGAAAATTTGGTCCGCGGTGAACCATCGAAATCACCTCATCAGCAAAATCTACTCAACAAAGTCACATTCATCAGCAGGCAGACTTTCGAGTCCCTCTACATCAGCAGACAGACTCTCGAGTCTCTCTACATCGGCAGGTAGATTCATCAGTCCCTCTAATTCAGCAGGCAGACTTTTGAGTCCCTCTACATCGGCAGGCAGACTCTCCAGTCCCTCCAAATCGGCAGGCAGACTCTCTAGTCCCTCCACATCAGCAAGTAGACTCTCGAGTCCCTCTACATCGGCAGGCAGACTCTCCAGTCCCTCCACATCAGCAGACAGACTTTCGAGTCCCTCTACATCGGTAGGCAGACTCTCTAGTCCCTCTAAATTGGCAGGCAGACTCTCCAGTCCCTCCACATCAGCAGGCAGACTTTTGAGTCTCTCAGCAGGCAGACTCTCCAGTCCCTCCAAATCAGCAGGCAGACTTTCGAGCCCCTCTACATCGACAGGAAGACTCTCAATTCCCTCCAAGTCCTCTATACGGACTCTAAATTTCGGCCACGATGGGTCGATTTCTATCACCGCACCCCTACTATCAGCAAAAGCCGCTTACATAGGGAGTGCACTCCTATCTATTGTAATTTCAAGATTCTTGTTCTCATCGAGTCTTTGGTTTTTTCCTGGGGATGTCCTCGGCGGATGTTTTGTTCTTTCGTTGACATGTTTTGCTTTGCAATCCACGTCGCCGAGGGGCTCTGTAGTCACCCCTCCTTGGACCGCTCACCCCTATTGCACATTTGATTTTGTGTTTCTCCCTATTTTAAGTGTTTCTCGTTAGTTTCTGTTACTTCCGTTAAGTTCATGACTGACTTTGTTAAGTCTAGGGACCAAACTGAATAACAGTGCTGACTTTCTAGTCCATTCTGTCGTTTTTGCCATCTCCAACGCGCGCGCTTTCACCTTTTGGGGCCATAGGCGCGCGCATCCTGCCAACAAGGCAGGAGGCGCGTGCACCTGGGCGTCAGTTACAGATTTCTGTCCAAGAATCCCTCCCTTGCTCCTTTTAACAGGGTTTTCCCAGGAAACTGATGTTTGTGACTTGGTTTTGGCACCAAAAACACACCTTCTTTACCTATAAAAACCCCTCTAATTCACCATTGAAGAGGAGGAAGATTGGAATCATTAATAAAACTATACACAAATACTTACAAGGCATTTTCCTAAGAACGTTTTGCTTTAAATCAAAAGTGCAATCACCCAAACATTTTTGGGACAAAACATCAAAGACTACTTCACTTAATTGAAGCTAGTCATGAAGTCATCTCCCTACATTCCAAACACCCTTTTTTTACCCCCCTTTATCATCAAGAATAAGAAGAACATTTCATCATTTATGTAGATTTTGATCAAGCAAGACCAACTTTAGTTGGGCGAGATGGATGTTTAAGTACTTCCCATCTCGTAACCTAACCCATGAACCTCATAACAAAGAATCTCTGTTTTCGTAATCAAACTTAGGCTATAAACATTAGGTTTTTCTTATGTTCCACTAAAACATAGGTGGCGACTCTAAAACACAAATAGACATCCTAGGGTAACTCACGTGCTCTAGCCAAGCCGTGGCCCCCCGGGGTATCTACACCTGCAAGAGCATGTGTATATGACACAACTAGAGGGTTTTCAACATAATTCTAAGGTATCCAAATTGCAGAAATCCATCTATAGATTGAAGCAAGCTTCTGGGAGTTGGAATCTCCGTTTTGATGAATCGGTCAAAGAGTTTGGCTTCATCAAGAACAAAGATGAACCTTTTTTACACAAGAAGATTAGTGGGAGAATAGTACTATTCCTTATTTTATATATGGATGACATATTGCTCATTGGAAACGACATTCCCACACTTCAGTCTGTAAAGACTTGGTTGGGAAAGTGTTTCGCAATGAAAGATATGGGTGAAGCCGCATATATCCTTGGCATTAAGATCTACAGAGATAGATCAAGGAAGCTAATATGTTTAGGCCAAAGTACATGTATTGACAAGGTCTTTAGAAGATTCTGAATGGAAAACTCTAAGAGAGGACAGTTGCCAGTGTTACATGGAGTTTCTCTAAGCAAGACTCAATGTCCTAAGACAAAAGATGAGCGTGAGAAAATGAGTGAGATTTCATATGCTTCGGCAATTGGATCCATCATGTATGCCATGATATGTACTAGGCCGGATGTATCTTATGCTTTGAGCATGACGAGTAGATATCAATCCAACCCCAGTGAAAATCATTGGATGGATGTCAAAGCAATTCTTAAGTACATAAGAAGTACTAAAGATTCGTTTTTGATCTATGGAGGAATGGAAGATGATCTCGTTATAAATGGTTACACGGATGCAAGCTTCCAAACCGACAGAGATGATAGTCGATCGCAATTGGGTTTTGTATTTATGTTAAATGGTGGAGCTGTAAGCTGGAAGAGTTCCAAGCAGAGTACATTTGCTAATTCTACAACTAAAGCTGAGTATATTGTTGCATCGGATGCAAAGGAAGCTGTTTGGATTAAGAAGTTCATTGGTGAACTTGAAGTGGTTCCTAGTATTGCTAATCTAATAGACCTTTATTGTGATAATAATGGTGCTATTTGTCAAGCAAAGGAACCAAGGGCACATCAGAAATCCAAACACATACTTAGGCGTTTCCATATCATTAGAGAAATTGTAGATAGAGGAGGCGTAAATATATGTAGAGTACTAACTGATGATAACGTTGCAGACTCGCTAACAAAGGGACTTCCACAAGCTAAACATGATGGTTAGACCGTCTTGATCTCGAGAGGAAAATTCACGAAAGGCTCTTCAACATAATAAGAGCCATGGGGGAACAAATGGATAGAATTGTCAAGGATGCCCGCCGCAAGGATGATTTGAGGCAAGACCGTCTTGAACTCGAGAGGAAAATTCTCGAGGAAGAAGTTTCCGGACTTAAGGCTCATTTGCAAGAGCTCACCGACAACAAGGCAAAGGTCCACGGTAAAGCATTCTCAAGTGGATCATCCCTCAAAAGTCACAAAGGTTCCACCAACGACCGTGTCTATACCCCTCTCAATGGAATGACTGTCACCAAGGCCTATATAGATCTCAACGCAAAGGGACAAATTTCTCCTCTCCAAGGGTACAAGCAACCACAACCATTGCATCGCAACCATGGAGCGGTCACCTCACCGAGGATTCCTTCTCCATCCGCAACATCATCCAAGACTTGATTGGCAATGGTGAGTTTACCGTGGTTGAAGAACAACAGTTAGAGAGTGAGAACATGCAAGAACTCATCAAGGAAGGGGCTCAGATTTGAAATTGTTGGTAGTGGTGCCCTAGGCACGTTTAATAAACGTTGTAATTGTTATCATTTATTTCATATCAATAAAGAGATGTTTTGATTATTATTGTTGTTCATGTTTACTTATAATAATCTCCGTCCCTAGTACTTGTTAAGCACTAGTATAAAGGCTAAATGATCATGAGATGATCATGTTAGATTTATGGGTACTTGTTTGGAACAAGGTACTGGACATGACCCGTTGTATGAGATTTATGTCATGGTCTATGTCGTACATATATCTCATATTAGTTATGTCATTCGAATCCTTAGACATGAAGTTATTATAGTCTTCTACTTGATGAACATTATGTTTGACATATTCAAACGCTACCTTTAACCTGGTAGTTATAAAGGGTATGATTGGCATAATCGGATTCACGTAGGGAAGAGTAATAAGCTAAATGGATTTGTCCCTCTTCGGAGAGATGTCAAGCTTAGGCCTCTCGTAGGAATGATGTTGATGAAAATGTTCGGCCGGACTCATATGAATTGATTAGATCAATGTCATTTGTATTATCAACATATTCGGAATCGAGAAAGTATTGAACAAAATAAGTTGACTTGTTGACCATGACTTGTGTTCAATGACATCGTGGACAAAGGGATTGTGACATGTTCTAAAGGAATGCGAACTTGTATCTAGTTATACTATTTGGGTAGGTACGACGGTTTTCTAGAACCTAATCATATCTTATGGTTTCATGTTTGAACCCATTGCCAACTTAGTGTAATCCTAGAGGGTCACACACAATAGAACGAATCTGAAATAAGGACTATATTGGAAATTAGGGAAAATTGGGGCAGGTGTGCGACCGCACAAAGGGGTTTGGGCGGCTGCACAACTTGGCTCAAAAAGTACCAGAACCTTCCAGATAGATGTGCGGCCGCACAGGTTGTTTTGGGCGGTCGCACACTATGTCGGGACTGGTTTCCTAATTTGATTTGGAAAAGAATTTTGGACGGGTTTAGACACAAGTTTCCTATTTGGAATTAGTCTAACTTGTATATAAACAGCAAGATTTTGCCAGAATTATAGCTAATGCTTTTGTGCAAATCACAAAAAGTTTGAGAGAGGTTTTATTTTGTTCTAAGACATCCTAGATTGAAAACAAAATAATACACAAATAAAATTCCATATAGTTCATATTGATTGTGAAAACATGTTTCACAATTTTGGTCTAGCAACCAAGATCAAGTGTTCTTGATATTCGTTCAAGGTGTGGATACCGCTAGAGGGTGAAGCTCATCATCTTCAAAGTTCGTGTTCTTACTTGTTCGTGATCAAAGCTTCAATTTCTCCACCAAGATCAAAGACCAAATTCAAAGTCATCAAGGGTTAGTTTTATAGTATTCATATTGCAAGTATTTGATTCAATCATATGAATAGATCTATGGGCTTTAGGTTTCATAAAATTTTAAATGCTATTTTCCGCTGGGCATGTTACTACGAAACCCAACAGTGGTATCAGAGCCCCGTTCATGTTGATTATTTCAATACTTAGATCATGTTGTGTGTATATAAATTGTTTATGTGCCTAACATGATATGAATATTGGATATATGATGTTTATGTGTTATATGATTTTATGTGGTTTATTGTTTTACAACTTTAATCGCACTATTGAATCGCACTAAAAATTATGTTGGATTCTGAATTGTTTGATTATTAATTTTTGATTGGATCAAAGTTTTAATAATCGGGTAAAACAATTTTGAGACAGATTTTCGAACTTTAAAAATTCATTCTGATGCTACTGTGCGGCCGCAAAGAAAACCTTGGGCGGCCGCACAAGTTTGGGCGACCGCACAGTCTTTTCTTGGGCGGCCGCATAGTTGTCAGGATTCTGGTTTGATTTTCGGTCAGAGTCAGAATCTGGAAGTTTGATGGGGTCCGACCAGACCAGTGACAAGACCGACCAGACCTGCTGATCTGGAGTGGGTTTTGGGCAGTTGGTTTGGGTGTGGATCCTGGGGTTTGATTTTCCTATTTGTTTTAGTCTTGTGATTCTAAGATTGGTTCAAGGTTTGGATGGCTAATCTACGTTCATCGAGATTGTGTTTCCCAAACTTGATCGCAATCAAAGTTTCAAAGATAAAACGAAGTTAGAATTATGAAGAGTTCATAATTGCTAAAATTGAGAAACAAAGTTCTTGATTCAAAGATTGGAGATCCATGTGGAATTGTGGATGCAATTGGCCTATGTTTATCGAGACCATCTATTTCTTAGTTTCGGCCACATGGACTACTTTCTTGGTTTCTTGAATTAGTGCGGAATTGTGGATGCCTTATGGCTTAGTTTCGGCCGCATTTCTTGTTGTCTTGATTTAGAGATAATAACCAAAGTTGAAATAGTCTCATCCTCATAATTATAGAGAAACTAATGAGACATAAATATTATGATTAAATTAATGGATATTAATTTAGTGGCTATACTTGATGCGTAACATGTTTATATTATGTGCTCATAAATATGTTGTATGCTATATGTGATGAACCTTCAAAGAAAGTTTTAAGTCCTTTATTGCCATGCCATGATTAAAACACTTGTTAATACATGGGTGAATTTAATGTAGACTCGCCCTAGCGAGATGCATTGACTTTATTTATGTATGAGCAAGATAGATAATGTGGGCACACCCTAGCGAGGGACATTAACTATACGTTTAAAATGGTTGGACTTAATTGGGCGTCAAAACAGTTTTGAGCCTAGGCAAAGATGAGATTTAACATGCTTTTTGAAATAGGATTTCTTAAAGAATCTCATAAAAGTAACTAAGAGTCATATGAGATATGATTGACAAGAGTTGTCTACCTAATTAATTTGATTTTGTGTAATCCGCCTTAGGGGACTTAAAATTAAATTAAAGCGGGATCTTAACCCATTTAAATTATATTATACATTGGATGTATAAGAAGGTTATATAATTTAATGGGAGTATTTTTTTTTGAAAAAAAAATACATTGTTTAATTCTTTAATGAAAGATGGTACTTATTAAATTTCGGAAATTTTGGATAATTGTAGATAATGACTAACAACACTCAATCAGTTTCGTTGCGATCAATCCTTGAGAAGGATAAGCTCCAAGGGAATGGTACTAACTTTATGGATTGGATCCGTAGCCTAAGAATTTTTCTAAGGCAAGAAGATAAGTTGTACATTCTCGATGGGCCACTTCCTGCTGAACCAGAACCTACTGCCCCTAGGGCAGAAAGAGACAATTACAAGAAACATCGTAATGATTCTAGAGATGTAAGTTGTCTCATGCTTGCTACTATGTGCTCAAAACTCCAACAAATTTTGGAACATTTGAAAGCCTATGAGATAGGCGTGGAGTTAAGAGCCATGTTTCAAGAGCAAGCTAGGCAAGAGAGGTACAAGACCATTGTTGCATTCACTTCTTGCAAAATGAGTGAAGGGCAACAAGTGAGTCCTCACATGCTTAAAATGAAAGGTTATGTGGAGCATCTTGAGAAACTTGGCTATCCAATCCCATTGGAGCTAGCCACAGATCTCATCCTTAACTCATTGCCTAAAAGTTATTATCAGTTTGTGATGAATTATAACATGCATGGAATGGATAAGAATCTCTCTGAGTTGCATGGGATGCTTAAAACTGCGGAGATAAAGATTGTGGAGAAAGGTTCTCCTGTGCTCTTGGTTCATGACGGGAAGAAGGCTGGTGCCAAAGGAAAGGGTAAGGCAAAAGTTGTCAAACCCAAGATAGGCAAGGCAAAGGTTGCCAAGGCTTCTGAGGCAAAAACCCGATTCACAAAAGGATGCAATCTGTTTCCATTGTCAAGAAATTGGTCATTGGAAACGTAATTGCAAGGCTTTCTTGGAAGAGCAAAAGAAGAAGAAGGGCAGTAAGGCTGCGTCGACTTCAGGTATCTATATGATAGATATTCTCCTTTCTACCACTGATTCTTGGGTATTAGATCCCAGATGTGTTTCTCACATTTGTTTAAATATGCAGGGACTAAAGAATAGGAGACTGCTTAAAGAGGGTGAAGTAGACCTACGCGTGGGGAATGGAGCAAGAGTTGCTGCATTAGCCGTAGGGACTTATGAAGTCACTTTACCTTCCGGTTTAATACTTGTTTTGAACAATTGCTATTATGTACCGGATTTAAGTAGAAATATTATTTCAATTTATTGTTTGGATAATGAAGGTTTTAAGTTTCTTATTGATAATAAGAAATTTTCTATTTATTTAAATGATGTGCTTTATGGTATTGCTAATTCATTTAATGGTCTTTATGTCTTGGATGTCAAGAATGAAAATAATGAAAATGTCTATCATATAAATAAGAAATCTAAACCTAATGATGTAAATCATTCTTATTTTTGGCATTAACGTCTTGGTCATATTAATGAGAAGCGTATCTCAAAACTCCATGGGGACGGTCTCTTTGGCTCATGTGACCTGGGTCATATGATGACACGTCCCAAGTCTTGGGGATCCCCTAATAGAACCTCGAACCTGGTGCGCGTAACTAACAGGGAACAAGAAACTAACGGGAAACAGGAACAATACCTGTTAGAAACAAACTGACATACTATATATACTCAAGAGTAAGGAGCTAAGATAGCTCACAACGAGTTCTAGACCAAGAAAATTAAAACCAAACATGGTTACATATAGCGGAAGACATGCCTAGCACATAATCTGGCATCAAGGGATGTCTAGAGACAACAAGTACTACACAAGTCTACCCCAAACAAGCCCTGAGTTTAACAACTCATCCAACATCGTCCTTACCAAAGTATAAAAGGACACTAGTCTCAAACAAGAACATCCTGCGGAGTACGTTCCCAGCTATGTCGAGCCTCACTGCGTACTATCCCCTGCTTTCCTGGGGGGTGAACAAATAAAGGGTGAGATAAATCTCAGTAAGCTATTAACATGCAACTACATGACATGTTATCACGCAATTCCAGTAGATACTCAAGTAATCATATATCAAGTATCATCAAGTAACAAGTATAGGAGAGGCTAAGCCAACTCAACAAGTAATCAAGCTCAAGATATGATCAGGTAACAAGTAGTCAAGTAGTGTGAGAGGCTAGACCAACTCACCAAGATGTACATAGGCCTATCATGTATCATTACCTGAATCCTTCCTTATTCCTCCCAAGAATACCATTGTTGTCGATGCTTGTATAGCTGAGGACAACCACGATCAAGATCAAGAGACTGCTATGGAGTATATAAGAAGACCCGGTAACCAGTGTCATTCACAAGAACAAGATTCACGAGGTGTTCATGAGATTAGCATTCAACTTATATCAGGCGTATTGCTCCAATATAGGATGTTAAGCCCTTATTATGGCCAGTAGTAAGGGAAAAACAGACCGAATGCATAGACCCACGATTATCACTTATGCCCCAGCCCTCGCGATAAGCATGAACCTATACACCCCTCTGAACCAAATAAGCCAGCTGGACTCACACGAGAATGCACAAGTAGATGTTTACTTGAACTACGAGAATAGAACTAAGTCCCATATTAGTGAACCAGTCTTTATGCACCATGTAATCATGTATCATGTGCTCACGAGAATATGCACCATGTAATCATGTATCATGTGCTCATGAGAATATGCACCATGTAATCATGTATCATGTGCTCACGAGAATACAAGTACACATACGCAATCATTGCGAAGATAAATCAATCTAACAATGGCACGTAGAGTGTCCATATAACACGGTCAATCCAAGTTAGAGTCTATTAATAACAGACCTCAAACAAGTAGTAGGGTATATCATTCTATATCACTTTGTCACATGCCAAGTTTGCACGTACATATTCATATCACGTTTAACACATTAAAGTGTCTATCACGATACCCTTACTATCAAATAGAGCCCAATACCTTAGACTCTAAATACGTACAATAGGTCACATCATACCTAGTCACAGTCATATCTCACGTATATGTATTGCTAGTAATCGAATACATTTTCCAACACATATTGTGTTCTGTAGTTATTCTTATTAACTTAAATCATAGTATTCACGATTATATGAATTATCTTCATATTACACTAGTCCCTATTTTCTTTAGGAACCCCTTTCACGACAAGATATCTTCTTTATTCTTTATATACTTCATTGAGTATATACACGATTAAAACCAATCACTAGCACTTTAGTTCTTATTCATAGCACTTCCATTATACACGTATCAAATTCAAATGTGTAGTAGAGTTAATCATTCTCTATCTAGTTCCATATCCCAACTCTTTTGGTTATTCATACCATGTATCAAGTAATCAAGAAGCCACATTCTATCAAGTAACTATATGCAAGATTTGCATATACACATCAAGGATCTTTCCAGTTTATTACCATACACATATATTGGTGTCAAGGCACGTACAAGATTTTATAATCTTATATTCAAGTCTTAATCCAATTATTTGGATGTTCAAGTCATGTACAAGAGTTTATTATCTTATACTTCAAGTTACTGTTTCAACTTAAGACATTCAAGACATTAAAGACATTCAAGACATTCAGGACATTCAGGACATTCAAGACATTCAGGACATTCAAGACATTCAGGACATTCAATACATATACAAGATTTTATCATCTTATATCCAAGTTCTCAATCCATTTCTTTGGATGGTTAAACATGTACAAGAGTTAAACATCTTATACTTCGAGTTCAAGCTAGGAAGATGAATTATACATCTTTCACGTATTAATTTCCAATCCTTTTCTTAGGACATTCAAGCTCAAGACATTAGTTGGTGCCCCTAAGGTGCACAAACATTAACTTCAAGACACATAAAAGAGTTACTACTCTTATACTCAAGTTATCATTTAATTATGATTCACGTCCACATTTCATTTGTTCACAAAGGGACTATTTTTCAGTACTAGAGTGTTCTACAACACTCATCTAGGCTATCTAGGGTAGTACCCTAAACCTAGACCAAGAATACTTCGAGTTCCAATTAAATAAATGAGCTATACAACTCATACTTACAAGTTCTTAATCCCCTACATAGGATATTCGAGCTCAAGACACTAATTTGGTGCCCTCTAGGTGCACAAGCATAGGTTCCAAGACAAGCATAACACATAAGTGCTTGTTTATAGCACTTTCAAGACATAAAGAAGAGTTCTTCCTTTTATACTCAAGTTCTCATTTTAATTTAATGAGTAATCATGTTCAAGACTCACTTCTGATACCCCTAAGGTGTCACAACACTTGCTAGGACATCTTATCTTAAGGCTATATGCCTTAGGAGGGATAAGCTTTCAATTTAATTTAGATTTAAAACACTTTGGTTGGAACAGGGGACCGGGCGGGCGCCTAAGGTAGACCGGGCGGGCGCTCATTGAAACACTTTTGAAACCCAATATTTCTGGCCAAATGGGCGGGCGCTTGGTGCCTAAGTGGGCGGGCGCCTAGTCCAATTTATCAGCAAACTCAGTTTCTTTCCCAGGCTTAGAATTCTCCGTCCCAAGCGTATGAGTAACTTTTTACTAACATATTAACATTGCTAGGAGTATACAAACATTTTCTTAACACCTATTTCAAGCTCAATTCATTTCTTTTACCGTCCCATAAAAAATAGGACAATTTCCTTTTATTCCAATTAAATATTTCACCGACCCAAAAGTATAAGTATCATTTTATAATATACTAATATACCCATTTAGGGATACTTCCATTCATTTCCCCGTACCACAAATAATGATACAATTTTTCTAATAATATTTTAATCAAGTTACTATTTTACCGTCTCACGAATAGGAGTATAAATTCCTAACATTTAACAAATCCAAAAGTGCATAACATGCACAAACTATTCTTTTCAAGTTCTTTTTATCATTTTACACAGAGGGTTATTACTCCCTTTGTCCCAAATTTACAAGTATCACAAAATCACCCCAAACACAAAATTGACAAGCACAAGTATCAAAAATAACATATATGAATGTTATTACAAGCAAGGGGGAGCTAATAACTTACTTAGTCCGAAATCAAGTTGACCCAAATAAATTTCTGATCGGTCTGGAACGCTCTATTCAACGCCACGAATATTTATCCGGGACCGGAATCACGAACAGAGGGATAATTAATCACGAGGAGTTGAGAATAGGGTAAAACTGAACTCCCTTCTATGAAACAGAGAGAAAGAACGAGAAGAAAGATTTTTTGAGAATCTTTCTCTGCAAACACAACAAGATATACTTAAGATTTTCCAAGAATTGCAACTAGGCCTCTCAAGTTCTAACTTTGACAAAAAGGCCCCTAAACTTTCAACTTTGACATTTAACCACCTTAATTTCCTAAAGTAGTTAAATAATTAACTCAAATAAAATAGCATATAAATAGGCTAGTCAAGAATTTAACAAGCAAGTCAAGAATTTAACAAATAAGTCAAATATTTAACGAGATTAAGGATGGGCGTTACATCCTCCCCACCTCAAAGAAAATTCATCCTCGAATTTTACTGATCAATATTATAACATATATAATCAACAAATAGAACTCAAGAGCATCAAGACTATACACATATACTCACAAATAAATATTACACGTATGTTCACAAATATTCTATGCAATCCAGATGTATCAATTATAACATCGAAACACATAAAGTCAAGCAGACTCGATTAGTCAATCCACTATATAGGTGAAACTTGACATATCCACTAAAAATAATAGAACTGGTCATATCCTCCAGATCACTGTAATACTAGTCAAATCCACTAGGCAATCTCAAATACTGAAGTCGTGGTCATCCATCATTTCAATATTTAAAAATTGACTTCACGTTTATCAATCCATCGAAAAGGTATAGCTCTCGGTGTCAAATAATTAACAATAGAGCTGCCTTCGAAATTCATTAATAAATCTCTAACAAGATCAAGAATATCTCAAGCACGCGTACCTTGGTTATTTCCACTTATAGGTCAACAAAGATGGTTACTTCAGGCATCCATTTCAAAATAGATATATCCTCTATCAAGAAATTTCTCAAGTTGAATCTTCAACTCTTTTAACTCAATCGAGGTCAAGAACATTAATCCAGATGTCAGCACTGTATTCGCACTGTAACAACTCAAGATAATCCAAGTTTCTCATCAAGTAACATGTACTACTCAGTAGGAATTCCACTGTCAATCACATAGGTTAAATACCCAGTATAATCTCGACACCCCTTTTTGGACTTTCAATGCAGAACATGAATAAAAAATATAATTATATCATGCTCATAAAAATAGTCAAGCATACTAGCATAGAACTATTCACCATCTATTGTGGCAAACAAGAATGGCATAACATATAGAAAGCCAAATCATAACACGTAAGAGCCAAGCCATAACACGTATCACATCAATGTTGTCACGAGCCGAAATCTAGGCTCTATTTTATTAATAATAAATAATTATTATTTAATTATTTGCTTGTTTATTTATTTAAATTATTATTTATTTAAATAATTATGTGTGCATTTTATGTGTTATAATATTTATGCCTAGCATTTTAATTGAGTCATTTGAGTTAGTGTAGTATTGTTGGGTCTTATTTGTCAGTAGGGAGTGTAGTAATTGTGTGTAGTGTAGTGGAGGGGGCCTAAGTGTAAATCTTTTAAATCATTCCCTACTCCCTCCCTACTCCTTCCCTCACCTCCCCCCATCCTCACACTCCACCTCCATCCCTCTCTCCCAGCTCAAATTCTCTCTCTCTCCATTGTGGGTAAGTTTTCTCTTCTCTATCTTCTCTCTTCATTTTCTTCCTCTTCCTCTCATAATCTCTCATTTCTTAAAATGTGAAATGTGTTTAGATCGTCGATAGGATCGCGTAGAACCAAAAAGAATTGAATTCCGTCATCTTTGAGAATTTGCAAGTAAGTTGCTTTTCCCCTATTTTTATGCTAAAATGTTCATATCATGCTTATATAATGCTTGGGTTGTTATATTTGAAGTTTGGATGAGGTTGCAATTTATTTGGAATTTATTTGGGGTTTTGGTTAAAAATGGAGATTTTATGAATGTTGGGATTTGATCTTGTTATTGGTTGTTAAATGTTGTTATATGAGTCTTTTCAGACTTATAAGTTATTTTGGTACATTAATAAACTAGTTGGAAGGTTGGATTTTTGGTTGAAATGTGTTTTGGTATGAAAATGGAAGAACCCAGTTTGTTCTTCCCGAATTCCGGCAGTCCAGAAGGTTGGGCGACCGCCCAAAAATGTCTGGGCAACCGCACATCTATCTGAAAGCTTTTGTTCTTGTTTGAGGGTCTTTTTGGGCGACCGCACAGTCCCTGGTGGGCGGCCGCACAGACCTCTGAAAGTTTACATTTGTTAATTTGTGTGATTGAAGAATGCGTTTTGGTCTAAGTCTTGGGTGTCCTTCTAGTTGACCTTAGTGATCATTGTAGTACACTCTAGTGATAGAATTGGGTCCTTTGTGGTCAAGTTTGTGTTTGAAATTAATTAAGTGTTAATTGAGATTATTGGAACACTTTAATTGTGCGTTGTGGTACATTTCACTTTCTTGGTGACTTCTTGGTATGATTCCCTACTTTGGAATCCTTTGTTGTTTATCGTGCTAAATTATTATTACTTAGCATTTAATTGGAAGCCCAGCTGGCATATTGTTGCATCGGGCGATGGGAAAGATTATAATGGCAAATCCAAGTCCATTATAATGTTGACCATTGTTTTGCCCCCTCTATACCCCTTTTCCAGATTGGCCTTGGAAAAGATAAGTTAGCTTCCTTTGTGAATGTATCTAGCTACCCGGGCATGACTTTTTGTCATGGCTCTTGTCCCTTGTGACACTTTATGGTTATTGGTTCCGGTACCGGGGGTTTCTCTTCAGCTTTCATGGCTATTATGAGATGATGATTTGTTTATTATTGAAGCTGCGCAGCGATCCTTTATTTGGATGTACCCGGTTTGGAAAACCTTGGCTATATCCTTGTTGTGATGTGTTATTTCCGCTGCTATCTGTTATGTGATAACTGCTACGTGCTATTTATGAATTATTATCGTATATTGCATCATAGCATGTCATGTAGTTGCATAGTAACTTATTGAGATTTATCTCACCCCCTTTCTTTTATCTTTTTGTTTTCCCTTACCCCCCCCCCCAGGTGCTAAGGATTAGTCTCGCTGATCACGAGAAAGAGGACGTCGAGTGTGGATACATTCTTTTGGGGAAAGTTGTATAGGTTGGTTTACAATTGTATAAATGTGTAACCTTTTGGGATATTTGTACCAAACATTGACGTCATTAGGATTTGTGTATTTTGTAACTTTGTGTATAAACTTATGGAGTTTATACTAGTTTTAACCTTGTTGTTCAAGATGATTTTCAAAACCTTGTGTTATCACCTTTGGTATCGAATGAAATTTTTAACTTCGGTATTTCTCAGTTTTGTTTTAAGTCGACGTCCAGATCGCGGTCTCGGACCCGCGGGGTCCGGGGTCACGACAGTTGGTATCAGAGCTATGGTTTGGCTCTAAGTATAAGTCTAGGTGGACTAGTATGACCTAGGAGGGTAGTAGTGTGCGGAGTGATTAACGGTTGATGTTTTATGCAGGTAATTGTTCTCAATGTCTGGAAGAAGAAACAGAGGAGGTACTAGTAGGGCACAGAATCAGAATGATACAAGGGAAGAAGCACGTGCCATGTTTCAAGGCATGTTCGAGGCGGCCATGAAGGCCATACATGATCAAGGTCCGAGGGTAGAACAAGCTCTACCCCGCTATGGATTGGAGCAATTTCTCAAACTGAAACCGGTTGAATTCAATGGGGAACCCGATGTTCAGAAAGCTGAGTTATGGATTGAGTCGATGGAGAAGATTTATGAGGTATTTGGTTGCTCGGATGAGGACAAGGTCCGGTTCGCGGCTTACAAACTTGTGGGAGCCGCTGAGCTTTGGTGGAAGGGTGTTAAAGCTTGTTGGGACGATTCTCGCACGGTGTATGCGTGGGAGCTGTTTGTGCGCAAATTCAAAGAGCATTTCATTCCGGTTGTTGATCAAAACCGAAAAGATCGAGCTACTCAACTTGGAGCAAGGTTTGTTGTCTATAGCACAATACTTCGGCTAAGTTCATAGAATTAGCCCGGTATTGCGACTATTTGGTGAGGACCGAGGAACAAAAAGCTATGAGATTCATTCGGGGATTGAAGACCTCCATCCGTACTCAACTTATTGCCCAACGGATTGTGACCTTCCAAGATGCGGTAGACCGAGCCTACTTGATAGAGCAAGATATTGGGGAGCACAAAAGGAAAACCGAGGTTGCGGGTATGGGTAAACCGGGAAGCCATGCTAAATCTCAACCTCAACACCGTTTCGACAACCGAGGTAACCCGGAGCATCATCTCAGTTTAAGGAGCAGACCACACCGAGGAATCCGGTACTACTCCGGGGATTCAGAATAGGAAGCCTTGTACCTTTTGTCAGAAGGTAGGCCATTCGGAGGATAGGTGTTGGAAGAAGCAAGGCAAGTGCACCAATTGTGGTGAAATGGGGCACTTTGCGAGAGGTGCACGAGGTACCGAGGTCAGTCATCCGGGTCAGGGGTTGGTACTAATCAGGGTCAGAAAAGGATGCCGCTGGGAAGCCCAAAGTTCAAGAAAGATTTATGCCATGAATCAACAATAGGCGACCGATGATCCTTCGGTTATTGGAGGTATTGTTTCTGTGTCTAATGTGAGCGCACGAGCGTTAGTAGATCCAGGATCATCTCATTCATACATTTCTGTGCAATTTGCTTCCCATATTAAATGCTGCATTCGAGTCTTTACCGTACGTGCTAGAGGTGTCGACCCCTATAGGAGAATGCTTGATTTCTGATCGAGTCTTTCGTGCTTGTGATGTGGTTATTTGTGGTCGTGTCCTTTGTGCGGATTTGGTAGTTCTTCCTATCCAAGACTTTGATGTCATTTTGGGTATGGATTGGTTGAGCAAGTTTCATGCCTCCGTTGATTGCCGTAAGAAAACTGTTACTTTTTTCTATTCCCGATGTGCCTAAATTTGTGTTTGAGGCTAGTCCTCTGAGTAGAAAGGTTCGCTTAATTTCTTATTTGAAAGCGAGAAAATTATTGCATAGTGGTTATGAGGGGTATTTGGCTAGTGTTCTTGATACTAGGAAGGAATCCCATAGTTTGGATAGTGTTCGGGTAGTTCGGGAATTTCCCGATGTTTTCTCTACCGAGTATGATATGCCTCCCCGATCGTGAGATTGAGTTTTGTATAGACCTTTTGCCGGGTACGGCTCCAATTTCGAAAGCACCTTATAGGTTGGCTCCCGCAGAGTTGAAGGAACTAAAGGTTCAGTTGCAAGAGTTGCTTGATCGAGGGTTTATCCGCCCTAGTGTTTCCCCGTGGGGAGCACCGGTTTTGTTTGTGCGGAAGAAAGATGGTTCGTTGAGATTGTGCATCGATTACAGAAAGTTGAATCAGGTTACGGTGAAGAACAAGTATCCTCTACCGCCATTGAGATTTATTTGATCAGCTTCAAGGGTCCGTTGTGTTTTCCAACTTGATTTGAGGAGTGGGTACCATCAATTGAAGGTTCGATCGGAGGATATTCCGAAGACTGCCTTTCGCACTCGTTATTGTCATTATGAGTTTTTGGTTATGCCGATTGGGTTGACTAACGCGCCGGCTATGTTTATGGATTTGATGAACCGAGTTTTCCATCCGTATCTCGATTCGTTCGTGGTGGTCTTTATTGATGATATACTCGTCTACTCCAAATCTAGAGAGGAGCACGAGCAACACTTGAGGACAGTTTTATCCGTTCTTACGAGGGAGAAATTATTTGCGAAGTTCAGTAAATGCGAATTTTGGCTCGAGAAGGTGTCATTTCTGGGGCATGTTATTTCGAAAGATGGGATTTCGGTGGATCCTTCAAAGATAGAGGCTATAGTGGATTGGAAGAAACCTGAATCAGTGACAGAGATTAGAAGCTTTCTGGGTTTAGCCGGTTATTACAGAAGATTTATTGAGGGGTTTTCGAGGATCGCTACTTCGATGACTCAGTTGACCCGGAAGAATGTCCCGTTTCTGTGGACCGAGAATGTGACAAGAGTTTCGAGGAATTGAAGAAAAGGTTGACTACCGCACCGATCTTGACTTTGCCTAATGGGAGCGATGGCCTAGTGATTTACAGTGATGCTTCTAAAGAGGGTTTGGGTTGTGTGTTGATGCAGAATGGGAAAGTGATTGCCTATGCTTCGAGGAAGTTGACCCCTAGCGAACAGAATTACGACTACGACTCATGATATGGAGTTAGCTGCTATTGTCTTTGCGTTGCACAAATGGAAGCATTACCTTTATGGAGCGAAGTTCGAGATTTTTACGGATCACAAGAGTTTGAAGTACCTCTTCTCTCAGAAGGAATTGAACAACCGACAGCACGATGGATGGAATTATTGAAGGATTATGATTGTACGATTTCTTATCACCCGGGGAAGGCGAATGTGGTAGCCGATGCGATTAGTAGAAAATCTTATGTGGCTTCGATGATGGTCCGTGAATGGAAAATGCTTGAGGATGTGCGAGATTGGTCTCCTCGTGAATCGAGACTGGGCTATTTTTGCGAATATTAGGGTATCTCCGACCCTAAATTCAGAGGTAAAGGAAGCTCAGAAAGAAGATCCCGAGTTGGTGAAGATAATGGGTAAATTTAAGGAAAAGAATTTCGAGGATTTTTCCATTAGCCCGGTGGAGTGTTGACTTTCCGTAGTCGTTTGTGCGTACACCGATATTGGCGGATTAAAGAGGCAAGTTTTAGATGAGGGTCACAAATCGAGGTATACTATTCATCCGGGTAGTAACGAAGATGTATCAGGATTTGAAGCAACAATTTTGGTAGATTAATATGAAGAGGGAAATAGCCGAGTATGTTTCGAAGTGTCTAACGGTCAGCAGGTCAAAGCCGAGCATCAGAGACCCGCGGGATTACTTCAGCCGTTTAAAATTCCCGAGTGGAAATGGAGCATGTGACTATTGATTTCGTTACGGGACTACCTCGTACCCATAGGAAGTATGACAGTGTTTGGGTAATAGGGATAGATTGACCAAGAGTGCCCATTTCTTGCCTATTGACATCAGATATTCGATGGAGAAGCTTGTGCGACCCTTACATTGATGAGATCGTTAGATTGCATGGGGTTCCGGTTAGCATTGTGTCAGATCGGGACCCGAGGTTACTTCTAGATTCTGGAAGGCGTTTCAGGAAGCTTTGGGTACAGATTTGCGATTCAGCACAGCTTTTCATCCTCAGACCGACGGTCAATCCGAGAGGACTATTCTGATTCTTGAGGATATGTTGCGAGCTTGTTCGATAGACTTTTCTGATTCTTAGGATTCGCACCTACCGTTAGTGGAATTCTCTTACAACAACAGTTATCAAGCTAGCATCGAGATGGCACCGTTTGAGGCCTTGTATGGAAGAAAGTGTAGATCACCTATTTGTTGGGATGAGGTCGGTGAAGCGAAGATCGTGGGTATTGATTTGCTTCGGGATTCGGTTGAGAAAGTTAGAGTTATCCGGGATAGATTGAGAACAGCCCAGAGTCGACATAAGAGCTATGCAGATAACCGAAGGCGAGATCTTAGTTTTCATACCGGTGATTTTATGTTCTTGAAAGTATCTCCGAAGGTGGGTATTCGTAGGTTTGGGAAGAAAGGCAAATTGGCTCCGAGGTTTATTGGCCCGTTTGAGATTTTGGGAAAGGTTGGACTTCTAGCGTATCGTCTTGCGTTACCGCCATCCTTAGACCGGTTGCACAACGTGTTCCACGTTTCTATGCTTCGGAAGTATGTTCATGATCCGTCTCACGTGTTACCGAGGATACCGGAGGATATTGAGCCCGATATGACTTATGAGGAACGACCGGTCCGGATCCTAGATTCTAAAGTTCAAGAGTTGAGGAAAAAGCATTTCATTGGTTAGAGTTCTTTGGAGGAATCATAATATCGAGGAGTCGACGTGGGAGCTCCGAGATGAGATCGAGAGGAAATTTTCGTGGGTTTTGTTTAGGGTGAGTCTCGTTAAATTCGGGTCGAATTTTCTTTAAGGGGGAGTAAATGTCACGACCCGAAATCTAGGCTCTATTTTATTAACATATAGAAAGCCAAATCATAACACGTAAGAGCCAAGCCATAACACGTATCACATCAATGTTGTCACGACCCGAAATCTAGGCTCTATTTTATTAATAATAAATAATTATTATTTATTTATTTTCTTGTTTATTTATTTAAATTATTATTTATTTAAATAATTATGTGTGCATTTTATGTGTTATAATATTTATGCCTAGCATTTTATTGAGTCATTTGAGTTAGTGTAGTATTGTTGGGTCTTATTTGTCAGTAGGGAGTGTAGTAATTGTGTGTAGTGTAGTGGAGGGGGCCTAAGTGTAAATCTTTTAAATCATTCCCTACTCCCTCCCTACTCCTTCCCTCACCTCCCCCATCCTCACACTCCACCTCCATCCCTCTCTCCCAGCTCAAATTCTCTCTCTCTCCATTGTGGGTAAGTTTTCTCTTCTCTATCTTCTCTCTTCATTTTCTTCCTCTTCCTCTCATAATCTCTCATTTCTTAAAATGTGAAATGTGTTTAGATCGGCGATAGGATCGCGTAGAACCAAAAAGAATTGAATTCCGTCATCTTTGAGAATTGCAAGTAAGTTGCTTTTCCCCTATTTTTATGCTAAAATGTTCATATCATGCTTATATAATGCTTGGGTTGTATATTTGATGTTTGGATGAGGTTGCAATTTATTTGGAATTTATTTTGGGTTTTGGTTAAAATGGAGATTTTATGAATGTTGGATTTGATCTTGTTATTGGTTGTTAAATGTTGTTATATGAGTCTTTTCAGACTTATAAGTTGTTTTGGTACATTAATAAACTAGTTGGAAGGTTGGATTTTTGGTTGAAATGTGTTTTGGTATGAAAATGGAAGAACCCAGTTTGTTCTTCCCGAATTCCGGCAGTCCAGAAGGTTGGGCGACCGTCCAAAAATGTCTGGGCAACCGCACATCTATCTGAAAGCTTTTGTTCTTGTTTGAGGGTCTTTTTGGGCGACCGCACAGTCCCTAGTGGGCGGCCGCACAGACCTCTGAAAGTTTACATTTGTTAATTTGTGTGATTGAAGAATGCGTTTTGGTCTAAGTCTTGGGTGTCCTTCTAGTTGACCTTAGTGATCATTTTAGTACACTCTAGTGATAGAATTGGGTCCTTTGTGGTCAAGTTTGTGTTTGAAATTAATTAAGTGTTAATTGAGATTATTGGAACACTTTAATTGTGCGTTGTGGTACATTTCACTTTCTTGGTGACTTCTTGGTATGATTCCCTACTTTGGAATCCTTTGTTGTTTATCGTGCTAAATTATTATTACTTAGCATTTAATTGGAAGCCCAGCTGGCATATTTGTTGCATCGGGCGATGGGAAAGATTATAATGGCAAAGCCAAGTCCATTATAATGTTGACCATTGTTTTGCCCCCTTCTATACCCCTTTTCCAGATTGGCCTTGGAAAAGACAAGTTAGCTTCCTTTGTGAATGTATCTAGCTACCGGGCATGACTTTGTGTCATGGCTCTTGTCCCTTGTGACACTTTTATGGTTATTGGTTCCGGTACCGGGGGTTTCTCTTCGGCTTTCATGCTATTATGAAGATGATGATTTGTTGATTATTGAAGCTGCGCAGCGATCCTTTATTTGGATGTACCGGTTTGGAAAACCTTGGCTATATCCTTTGTTATGTGTTTATTTCCGCTGCTATTCTGTTATGTGATAACTGCTACGTGCTATTTATGAATTATTATCGTATATTGCATCATAGCATGTCATGTTGTGCATTAGTAACTTATTGAGATTTATCTCACCCCCTTTCTTTTATCTTGTTTTTCCTTAACCCCCCCCCAGGTGCTAAGGATTAGTCTCGCTGATCACGAGAAAGAGGACGTCGAGTGTGGATACATTCTTTTGGGGAAAGTTGTATAGGTTGGTTTACATTGTATAAATGTGTAACCTTTTGGGATATTTGTACCAAACATTGACGTCATTAGGATTTGTGTATTTTGTAACTTTGGTGTATAAACTTATGGAGTTTATACTAGTTTTACCTTGTTGTTCAAGATGATTTTCAAAACCTTGTGTTATCACCTTTTGGTATCGAATGAAATTTTTAACTTCGGTATTTCTCAGTTTTGTTTTAAGTCGACGTCCAGATCGCGGTCTCGGGCCCGCGGGGTCCGGGGTCGCGACAAATGTCCCATCTAGGTAACATGACCAAGTTAACATAGAACGTATAGGGTGTTATCACCCACACTTCTATCAAGCTCTTATACATAACGATATCAAGCATGTAGTCTCTTACTAGAGAATACACTTCCACGTAATTCACGAGATAAGGACAAGCATGCATATATAGCACGAAACAATGTCCACTAGACAAGATAGATACGCCTAAGTCTTTAAAGACTCGCGCTCTCGATTCTTAACCATCTAATCCAATTGGATCAACACTATCAACACTAGTCCTATGCCTGTTATAACAACAAGTAAAGGAACACTCAACGTCAGAAGCACACCCATAAGCCAACCCATGAATGCCGTAGACCCTATCCAGGCTTAGAGCTAACCATAGCTCTGATACCAAACTGACACGCCCCAAGTCCCGGGATCCCCTAATAGAACCTCGAACCTGGTGCGCGTAACTAACAAGGAACAAGAAACTAACGGGAAACAGGAACAATACCTGTTAGAAACAAACTGACATACTATATATACTCAAGAGTAAGGAGCTAAGATAGCTCACAACGAGTTCTAGACCAAGAAAATTAAAACCAAACATGGTTACATACAGCGGAAGACATGCCTAGCACATAATCTGGCATCAAAAGATGTCTAGAGACAACAAGTACTACACAAGTCTACCCCAAACAAGCCCTGAGTTTAACAACTCATCCAACATCGTCCTTACCAAAGTATAAAAGGACACTAGTCTCAAACAAGAACATCTTGCGGAGGTACGTTCCCAGCTATGTCGAGCCTCACTGGGTACTATCCCCTCCTTTCCTGGGGGGGGGGGGGAACAAATAAAGGGTGAGATAAATCTCAGTAACCTATTAACATTCAACTACATGACATGTTATCACGAAATTCCAGTAGATACTCAAGTAATCATATATCAAGTATCATCAAGTAACAAGTATAGGAGAGGCTAAGCCAACTCAACAAGTAATCAAGCTCAAGATATGATCAGGTAACAAGTAGTCAAGTAGTGTGAGAGGCTAGACCAACTCACCAAGATGCACATAGGCCTATCACGTATCATTACCTGAATCCTTCCTTATTCCTCCCAAGAATACCATTGTTGTCGATGCTTGTATAGCTGAGGACAACCACGATCAAGATCAAGAGACTGCTATGCAGTATATAAGAAGACCCGGTAACCAGTGTCATTCACAAGAACAAGATTCACGAGGTGTTCACGAGATTAGCATTCAACTTATATCAGGCGTATTGCTCCAATATAGGATGCTAAGCCCTTACTATGGCCAGTAGTAAGGGAAAAACAGACCGAATGCATAGACCTACGATTATCACTTATGCCCCAGCCCTCGCGATAAGCGTGAACCTATACACCCCTCTAAACCAAATAAGCCAGCTGGACTCACACGAGAATGCACAAGTAGATGTTTACTTGAACTACGAGAATAGAACTAAGTCCCATATTAGTGGACCAGTCTTTATGCACCATGTAATCATGTATCATGTGCTCACGAGAATATGCACCATGTAATCATGTATCATGTGCTCACGAGAATACAAGTACACATACGCAATCATTGCGAAGACAAATCAATCTAACAATGGCACGTAGAGTGTCCATATAACACGGTCAATCCAAGTTAGAGTCTATTAATAACAGACCTCAAACAAGTAGTAGGGTATATCATTCTATATCACTTTGTCACATGCCAAGTTTGCACGTACATATTCATATCACGTTTAACACATTAAAGTGTCTATCACGATACCCTTACTATCAAATAGAGCCCAATACCTTACACTCTAAATATGTAGAATAGGTCACATCATACCTAGTCACAGTCATATCTCACGTATATGTATTGCTAGTAATCGAATACATTTTCCAACACATATTGTGTTCTGTAGTTATTCTTATTAACTTAAATCATAGTATTCATGATTATATGAATTATCTTCATATTACACTAGTCCCTATTTTCTTTAGGAACCCATTTCACGACAAGATATCTTTTTTATTCTTTATATACTTCATTGAGTATATACACGATTAAAACCAATCACTAGCACTTTAGTGCTTATTCATAGCACTTCCATTATACACGTATCAAATTCAAATGTGTAGTAGAGTTAATCATTCTCTACCTAGTTCCATATCCCAACTCGTTTGGTTATTCATACCATGTATCAAGTAATCAAGAAGCCACATTCTATCAAGTAACTATATGCAAGATTTGCATATACACATCAACGATCTTTCCAGTTTATTACCATACACATATATTGGTGTCAAGGCACGTACAAGATTTTATAATCTTATATTCAAGTCTTAATCCAATTATTTGGATGTTCAAGTCATGTACAAGAGTTTATTGTCTTATACTTCAAGTTACTGTTTCAACTTAAGACATTCAAGACATTCAAGACATTCAAGACATTCAGGACATTCAGGACATTCAAGACATTCAGGACGTTCAAGACATTCAGGACATTCAATACATATACAAGATTTTATCATCTTATATCCAAGTTCTCAATCCATTTTTTTGGATGGTTAAACATGTACAAGAGTTAAACATCTTATATTTCGAGTTCAAGCTAGGAAGATGAATTATACACCTTTCACGTATTAATTTCCAATCCTTTTCTTAGGACATTCAAGCTCAAGACATTAGTTGGTGCCCCTAAGGTACACAAACATTAACTTCAAGACACATAAAAGAGTTACTACTCTTGTACTCAAGTTATCATTTAATTATGATTCACGTCCACATTTCATTTGTTCACAAAGGGACTATTTTTCAGTACTAGAGTGTTCTACAACACTCATCTAGGCTATCTAGGGTAGTACCCTAAACCTAGACCAAGAATACTTCGAGTTCCAATTAAATAAATGAGCTATACAACTCATACTTACAAGTTCTTAATCCCCTACATAGGATATTCGAGCTCAAGACACTAATTTGGTGCCCTCTAGGTGCACAAGCATAGGTTACAAGATAAGCATAACACATAAGTGCTTGTTTATAGCACTTTCAAGACATAAAGAAGAGTTCTTCCTTTTATACTCAAGTTCTCATTTTTAATTTAATGAGTAATCATGTTCAAGACTCACTTCTGATACCCCTAAAGTGTGACAACATTTGCTAGGACATCTTATCTTAAGGCTATATGCCTTAGAAGGGATAAGCTTTCAATTTAATTTAGATTTAAAACACTTAGGTTGGAACAGGGGACCGGGCGGGCGCCTAAGGTAGACCGGGCGGGCGCTCATTGAAACACTTTTGAAACCCAATATTTCTGGCCAAATGGGCGGGCGCTTGGTGCCTAAGTGGGAGGGCGCCTGGTCCAATTTTTCAGCAAACTCAATTTCTTTCCCAAGCTTAGAATTCTCCGTCCCAAGCATAGGAGTAACTTTTTACTAACATATTAACATTGCTAGGAGTATACAAACATTTTTTCTTAACACCTATTTCAAGCTCAATTAATTTCTTTTACCGTCCCATAAATAATAGGACAATTTCCTTTTATTCCAATTAAATATTTCACCGACCCAAAAGTATAAGTATCATTTTATAATATACTAATATACCCATTTAGGGATACTTCCATTCATCTCCCCGTACCACAAATAATGATACAATTTTTCTAATAATATTTAAATCAAGTTACTATTTTACCGTCTCACGAATAGGAGTATAAATTCCTAACATTTAACAAATCCAAAAGTGCATAACATGCACAAACTATTCTTTTCAAGTTCTTTTTATCATTTTACACAGAGGGTTATTACTCCCTTTGTCCCAAATTTACAACTATCACAAAATCACCCCAAACACAAAATTGACAAGCACAAGTATCAAAAATAACATATATGAATGTTATTTACAAGCAAGGGGGAGCTAATAACTTACTTAGTCCGAAATCAAGTTGACCTAAATAAATTTCTGATCGGTCTGGAACGCTCTATTCAACGCCACGAATATTTATCCGAGACCGAAATCACGAACAGAGGGATAATTAATCGCGAGGAGTCGAGAATAGGGTAAAACTGAACTCCCTTCTATGAAACAGAGAGAAAGAATGAGAAGAAAGATTTTTTGAGAATCTTTCTCTGCAAACACAACAAGATATACTTAAGATTTTCCAAGAATTGCAACTAGGCCCCTCAAGTTCTAACTTTGACAAAAAGGCCCCTAAACTTTCAACTTTGACATTTAACCACCTTAATTTCCTAAAGTAGTTAAATAATTAACTCAAATAAAATAGCATATAAATATGCTAGTCAAGAATTTAACAAGCAAGTCAAGAATTTAACAAATAAGTCAAATATTTAACGAGATTAAGGATGGGCGTTACATATGATACTTGTGAGTCGTGTCTTCTTGAGAAAATGACTAAGACACCTTTTACCAAGCTAGGTGAAAGGGCAAGAGATTTATTGGGGTTGATACATTCCGATGTATGCGGACCATTAAGTAGCAATGCTAGGGGAGGATTTCAATACTTCATAACCTTCACGGATGATTATAGTAGATTTGGGTATGTTTACCTAATGAAACATAAAAGTGAAGCATTTGAGAT
Source organism: Campanula takesimana (assembly GCA_026119855.1). Lineage (NCBI taxonomy): Eukaryota > Viridiplantae > Streptophyta > Magnoliopsida > Asterales > Campanulaceae > Campanula > Campanula takesimana. The sequence continues at coordinate 411,976 of JAOWBW010000324.1, forward strand.
ATTTAAAATATTTCAAAATGAAGTAGAAAAACAACTTGGCAAAAGTATTAAGGCACTTCGATCAGATCGAGGTGGAGAATACTTGAGTCATGAATTTGATGATCATCAAAAGAATTGTGGAATAGTTTCACAATTGACTCCACCCGGAACATCACAATGTAATGGTGTGTCCGAGAGGAGAAATCAGACTTTGTTAGACATGGTTCGATCAATGATGAGTCAAGTTGATCTTCCAATATCCTTTTGGGGTTACGCCCTAGAAACCGCTGCTTTCACACTAAATCAAGTTCCAACTAAATCGGTTCCAAAGACTCCATATGAGATGTGGAGCGGAAAGAAACCTAGTTTGTCTTTCATTAGGATTTGGGGTTGCAAAGCTTTTGTGAAAAGAGTTGTCTCTGACAAACTAGCACAAAAATCTGATAAATGTATTTTCATGGGATATCCTAAGGAAACTAAAGGATATTACTTTTACAACCGAGAGGACGAAAAAGTGTTTGTTGGCCGAACTGGTGTCTTTCTAGAGAAACAGTTTCTCTCCAAAGAAATCAGTGGGAGTAAAATAAATCTTGAAGAAATTCGAGACCCAGAAAATAACATTGAACCAATAGTGGAACAAGAACAAGAACCATAAGGAGTTGTGGAACCTGTTAAAAATACACAAGTAACTCGCAGATCTGGTAGGTTACGATCCGAGCCCGAGAGATATGGATTTCTCATAACGGATAGTAATGAGGTGGAAATCATTGAGAATGATGAACCGACAACCTATCAAGAGGCGATGTCTTATCCTGATTCGGACAAGTGGCTTGGAGCCATGAAATCCGAATTACAATCCATGTAAGACAATCAAGTTTGGAATTTGATTGATGCACCCGAAGGTGTAAAAACCATAGGATGCAAATGGGTCTTCAAGAAGAAGACTGACATGGATGGGAAGGTGCATACCTACAAAGCTAGACTTGTAGCGAAGGGTTATAGGCAAGTTCATGGTATTGACTATGATGAAACCTTTTCACCCGTAGCAATGATCAAGTCTATAAGAATTTTGCTTGCCATTGCCGCATATCATGATTATGAAATATGGAAAATGGATGTCAAAACCTCTTTCCTAAATGGAAAACTAACAGAGGATGTGTATATGACACAACCAGAAGGTTTTGAACAGAATTCTAAGGTATGCAAATTGCAGAAATCCATTTATGGATTGAAGCAAGCTTCTAGGAGTTAGAATCTCTGTTTTGATGAATCGGTCAAAGAGCTTGGTTTCATAAAAAACGAAGATGAGCCTTGTCTATACAAGAAGATTAGTGGGAGCATAGTGCTATTCCTGATTTTATATGTGGATGACATATTACTCATTGGAAAAGACATTCCTACACTTCAGTCCGTAAAGACTTGGTTGGGAAAGTGTTTCGCAATGAAAGATATGGGTGAAGCTGCATATATACTTATCATTAAGATCTATAGAGATAGATCAAGGAGGCTACTTGGTTTAAGCCAAAGTACATACATTGACAAGGTCATTAGAAGATTCCGTATGGAAAATTCTAAAAGAGGTACCTTGCCGGTGTTACATGGAGTTTCTCTAAGAAAGACTCAATGTTCTAAGACAAAAGATGAGCGTGAGAAAATGAATGATGTTCCATATGCTTCGGTAACTGGGTCCATCATGTATGCCATGATTTGTACTAGGCCGGATGTATCTTATGCTTTGAGCATGACAAGCAGATACCAATCCGACCCCGGTGAAAATCACTGGGTGGCTGTAAAAGCGATTCTTAAGTACTTGAGAAGGACTAAAGACTCGTTTTTGGTCTATGGAAGAATGGAAGATGATCTCGTTGTAAATGCTTACACAGATGCAAGCTTCTAAACCGACAGAGATGACAGTCGATCGTAATCGGGTTTTGTGTTTATGTTAAATGGTGGAGCTGTAAGCTGGAAGAGTTCCAAGCAGAGTACAACCGCTGATTCTACAACGGAAGCTGAGTATATTGCTGCATCGGATGCTGCAAAGGAAGCTGTTTGGATTAAGAAGTTCATCACTGAACTTGAAGTGGTTCCTAGTATTGCTAATCCAATAGACCTTTATTATGATAATAATGGTGCTATTGCTCAAGGAACCAAGGGCACATCAAAAATCCAAACACATACTTAGGCGTTACCATGTGATTCGAGAAATCATTGACAGAGGTGACATGAATATATGCAAAGTACCTACTGATGACAATGTCGCGGACCCGCTAACAAAAGGACTTCCACAAGCTAAACATGAAGGTCATGTTAGGTCCATGGGAGATTGGGCCTAGGGCAAGTGGGAGATTGTTGGTAGTGGTGCCCTAGGCACGTTTAATAAACGTTGTAATTGTTATCATTTATTTCATATCAATAAAGAGATATTTTGATTATTATTGTTGTTCATGTTTACTTATAATAATCTCCGTCCCTAGTACTCGTTAAGCACTAGTATAAAGGCTAAATGATCATGAGATGATCATGTTAGATTTATGGGTACTTGTTTGGAATAAGGTACTGGACATGGACCGCTGTATGAGATTTATGTCATGGTCTATGTCGTACATATATCTCATATTAGTTAAGTCATTCGAATCCTTAGACATGAAGTTATTATAGTCTTCCACTTGATGAACATTATGTTTGGCATATTCAAACGCTACCTTTAACCGGGTAGTTATAAAGGGTATGATTGGCATAATCGGATTCACGTAGGGAAGAGTAATAAGCTAAATGGATTTGTCCCTCTTCGGAGAGATGTCAAGCTTAGGCCTCTCGTAGGAATGATGTTGACGAAAATATTCGGCCGGACTCAAATGAATTGATTAGATCAATGTCATTTGTATTATCAACATATTTGGAATCGAGAAAGTATTGAACAAAACAAGTTGACTTGTTGACCATGACTTGTGTTCAATGACATCGTGGACAAAGGGATTGTAACATGTTCTAAAGGAATGCGGACTTGTATCTAGTTATACTATTTGGGTAGGTATGACGGTTTGCTAGAACCTAATCATATCTTATGGTTTCATGTTTGAACCCATTGCCAACTTAGTGTAATCCTAGAGGGTCACACACAATAGAACGAATCTTAAATAAGGACTATATTGGAAATTAGGGAAATCTGGGGCAGGTGTGCGACCGCATAAAGGGGTTTGGGCGGCCGCACAACTTGGCTCAAAAGTACCAGAACCTTCCAGATAGATGTGCGGTCGCACAGGTTGTTTTGGGCGGTCGCACACCATGTCGAGACTGGTTTCCTGATTTGATTTGGAAAAGAATTTTGGATGCGTTTAGACACAAGTTTCCTATTTGGAATAGGTCTAACTTGTATATAAACAGCAAAATTCGGCCAGATTATAGCTAATGCTTTTGTGCAAATCTCAAAGAGTTTGAGAGAGGTTTTATTTTGTTCTAAGACATCCTAGATTGAAGAACAAAATAATACACAAATAAAATTCCATATAGTTCATATTGATTGTGAAAACGTGTTTCACAATTTTGGTCTAGCAACCAAGATCAAGTGTTCTTGATATTCGTTCAAGGTGTGGATACCGCTAGAGGTGAAGCTCATCATCTTCAAAGTTCGTTTTCTTACTTGTTCGTGATCAAGGGTTAGTTTTCTAGTATTCATATTGCAAGTATTTGATTCAATCATATGAATGGATCTATGGGCTTTAGGTTTCATAAAATTTTAAATGCTATTTTCCGCTGCGCATGTTACTACGAAACCCAACAGAAATAGGGTCTCAACAAGAGATCATACCGCAAGGAAGGCTACAACGACAATGGGGACTACAGCAACAATCTTCGTTTCTCTTTCTCTACCTAGTAATAAAAAAAAAAGTCAAAGTCCTCTTTAGTGTTCATTAAAGTTTTCTCTCGTCTCATGTTCAATGTCGAGTCTTATTATTAAATAAAAGTCGTTCTTGTCCTTATACACTCTTCCAAGTTGTTCAATCTAATTCTTGGCAAAATGATGAAAAGGTGTCTAAACAAGTTTTGGAATGAAGGCCATCGCTTGAACGACTAAGGGCTAAACATCGACGACGGCATCAACAACGAAGACATCAACAACGACGAAATCAAGACAAAGAAAGGTGGAGCAATGATCATGAAGAAAAGTTTCCAAAATGGGATATAAAAAAAAATAAAAAAATCCCCCTCAATCAAAGAAATACAAGATCAACATCATTCCACCGATGAAGGACGAAGCAACAACCATCACTGCGAATGGAGCATCAACAAGAACTACGGTGACTTGAGCCTCTTCACTGGAGGAACGTAGGCAACCTTTTGGTCCGGTCTCATGCAAGAAAGAAGATATGTTTAGCCCTAACGCGTTATGGTGATCGGCCTTCATCTCGAACTTGTCAAGACATCTTTGTACGATTCATTTGCCAATGAATTAATCACCTCAAGATTGAACAACTTTCCTAGATTTGGAATCACTTTCCGTTCCTTGTCGAGTCTAGGGCTTCTATTCTTTCTGCATACTCCCAATTTCTTTTAATCAAATTGGGGCTTTCCTTCTCTTCTCTCTTAATGACTTACTTGCCTTCGTGAGTCATTCAAAAAATATACATACATGAAGTCAATACTAGGGACACTTCCCTAGTCGAGTCAATGTAACTCATCTTTAATGACAAGAGGTCTTCACCGCAAAATCACATGTCTTATCTCCTCAGCCAGAGTCAATGCACACTTCCTCATTAATCGATTAAAAAAAAAGAAGACGCAAAAGAGATGCCCGCTAGATTGAAAACCCGAAAGGGCGGTCTAGGCAAAAAACAGGGTGCGTCATAAAAAAAAATGAGAGAGTGAGAGAGAAGGGAAAGAGAAATGGAGATCCCCGGCTTCTAAAGAAGACAACTACACGAGCTCTACATTGGATCTCCTCAACAAATCAATTCCCCACCGAGTCAACTTTGGGATTGCAAAAGGCTCGACAAGATATGGCACCATCAAAAGTTGTCCTGGGTTATCGGCATCATTCTCCAGCAGTGTGCATTTTTGGGTTCATGAAAAGAAGGCCCGTGGTAACCAAGACCCATCTGAGAATGAGCCCATCATAAAAGGGCACGAGGTTGCACAAATAATCACTAGCTAGTCAATTGGCTTGGGCAGCAAATAGCAACAACATGTGTCTCAGTTTTCAAAGCTTCTGCAAGTATGTTCTTCTAAAGTACGCCTAAAGGCTCCCAAGAAATGGAGTAGCTCTTGCCATGTCCTCTCATGTTTGTTCCCTCGCACGAGGATGAGTCACTCTTGCTTTGCTCAATAAATGGTGAAGCCTTAGGGGCTATGTGACTCAAGAACAAGGGCTTCTTTTGCTTCATTTAACAATCAATAAGCCCTAGGGGCTATGCTCGAGAAAAATGTGTGAGACTATCCTCAAAGTCACTCAAAAGGGATGTCAAAAAGCCCTCTTGTCACTTGTACCCGTGCTCGTTCCCCCAATCAAGGATGGACCTTTCTCACAATCAATGATGGCACTCTAGGGGCTGCGGTCAAGTATTAAAGGCTCCCTCGGCAAGAAGCAATTCACTTCAATGTCCCGAGTAACATTTGAAGCTTCATACCGAAAGGTCTCAAGGGGCTTTGCAATCTACAAATATTTTGGGCCACGGCTTTACAGTAATTCAAGTAAAGGGCAATATTGGGGATTCGTAATTAACAAGCTTTTGGGGCAGTGGTACCCGAGCAATGCAATTTAGGAATAGTCTTATGGCTCCATGAAAGGGATCAAACTTCAATGGCCCCTCAACACTTCCAGTCAAAAGGCCTCTTGGTTTTAAATGAAGGCTCCGATGATATGATTGAATTTGATGATTCTTGTTAGAACTCACAGCGAGATTCTAAAAGGAAGTCTTAGAGAAAAGGTGTTGGGTATGCTTATTATAAAACACTCCTATTACCTTAATTTGATTGATCCCATAACCTTATTTTACTCTTTGTGGACTTTAGGATATATTGTAAGAAGTACTTGTACTTCATTTAGAATAGTCCACTTTATAGTTGAATAGGCTTAGCAGATTAGGACCCTAAATTTTTCTAAGTCTGGAGAAATGAGGTAGGTCATATGTCTACCGCATGTAACCTACCGCACGACCAAGATGCCGCATTCTCTATGCTTGCCGCAGATAACCTTGCCGCATGGTTCCATCCTACCGCGTGAATATCTACCGCATGGAACCATGGTTGAAGAAACTCAAGTTTGTTCAAACTTCACCATGGTCACACGTGTGTCCTTACCTTGGTTAGTTTAGAACGTTGCAAATTCAAATTTCAAATTTGAATACAACTGTCATTTTAGTACAGTTGGACCACCATGACTCTGCAACAAAAGGACAACTCAGACTGAGCTCCAATTAGAAATCAACAGCTCATTGTCCTCCAAACTTGCCCTCCAAGAATTCAAACGGCTAGTTTTTCCTTCAAGGCTATAAATAGTCCTTGTGTTCTTCATTGAACAAAAAAGCTGAGATTCTAAGAGAGAAATTGCTGTTGAAATTCTTGGTGATTGAAGATCATACTCAAGATTTCCAGAATCCTTTGAATCTTCAAGCACTCAACCTTCAAGTCTTCAACAAATCTCCAGTAACCTTCAAGATCAAATCTCAAGCCTCTCAACACAAGATTCATTAGGCTCTAAAATCATATAGATTTCAAAGAGCTCTTGATTCTTACACACATACTCACCCCGATTGATCAATCACATAGATTGAATCATTAGGGATACACTGGTCTAAGTTTAGGATTGTTCTTCATAGAAAATAGGAGTTAATTCAGTTTCTCATCTTTGTAATCTGTACTCAAGAGAATTAATACATCCTCCATTCAAAATCCAAGACTGACCATCTTGGTAAAGGACGTAGATCTTTTAACAGATCGAACCTTTCCAAATCACTGTGTCATTTACTTACTGCACTTTACCTTTCTGCAAATTTACTTATTGTTCATCTTGTTCATATTGTTCTTCACTTGTTCATATTAATCTTGTTTGTCTTTTAGTGTTTGATTTTTTTAGATTTAAGAACAAGTGTGAATTGTGTTTGTTTGTCTACCTCATTGCCTAAGTTAAAATCTGACTAACTTATCATTTGCCAAAAATCTCTGAGACACAAGTTTTCAATCTTTCAACCTACCTCACCTTAACCCACCGCACTACTACCTACCGCATATACATCTACCGCACTACCGACCGTAAAAACTAACCAACTGCATTGAACTTATCAAAACGAACTCTTAACTTGTTTCAACGAAAACTTCCGCTGTGCATTTTATACTTGACCGTGTGGTTTTTATCTACCGCAAAATTCAAGTGTAAGCATAAAGGTTGAACTTTGAAAAAGGGTTGAAATTTTAAATAGGCTATTCACCCCCCCTCTAGCCTCTTTTCATACCCTTGTTGTGTCTCTGGGACCAACAAGTGGTATCAGAGCAAACACCTTTATAAAACTTCTGTATTTCAAGCTTAACAGCTTGGGTGCCGATTCGAAATGGCAAGTCAGAAAACTATGGCAACGGTTAACTTCACTCACGTTCCAGCGTTCGACGAAGATAATTTTGACGTATGGAAGCACAGCATTCTAACTCAGTTCTACTCCATGGACGAGCAACTTGGTGATTGTCTTACCATTGGACCATACTTCCCAATGAAAGCTAATCCGGATCCAGAAACCAATGGTGCAAATCCGACTATCAAGAAACCAAAAGCTGAATGGACCGATGAAGAGAAAAGACTGGTTGGAATGGATGTGAAAGCAAAAAGTATACTTCTAAGTACCTTGAGTACGTCACAGCGTCGACAGATCATGGAATGTTCTACTGCAAAAGAACTTTGGGATGCAATTGAAGATTACATCGAAGGAGATCAAGCTTGCAAGGAAAGCAAAAAGTTTGCAATTCAAAGAAGATTCAACAACTTTGCTAAGATCCCCGGTGAATCACTAAGAGCCACTTATGATCGTTATTGTGAGATCGTGAGTACTTATACAGCACTCGGAAAGAAGCTTACCAAGAAAGAAATCAATGTTAATTTTCTTGCCGCTCTTGGTTCGCAATATCTACACAAAGGAAACACTCTTGAAGATACCAAGCTACTAGATGACATGTCTCTCAGAAGCCTCTATGCCAACCTCAAAGTCTTTGATATCAAGCTTAACAACATTGTTGAAATGGAAGGAAAAACAAAGAGCTTATCGTTGGTTGCTCAAAAGGAAGAAGTGATCGAGGAAGAAGATCCAAAAATCTCCACATCAGATTTACTTGATATGGATGATGATGATTTTGCTATGTTCGTGAAAAGATTCCAAAAGTTCAGAAAGACAGCAAGACCCGGATCAACAAGCAAAGCTCCAACAAGGTTTTCAAGGAGCAGCCCTTCAAAGAAGAAAGAGAACTTCAACTTCTCCAAGAAGAAAGAAGATCTTGTTTGTTTTAATTGCAGGAAACCAGGTCACTTCGCATCAGAATGTCCAATTCCCAATTATGAGTATATGAAGAAGAAAAGTAACTTTACTCCACGGTATTCAAAGCAAAAGGGAATGATGGCTGAAGAAGACTCTACCTCAAAAGAGTTAGCTACTTGGATAGAGTCAGACTCTGATGAAAGTGATAGGATTCTGAAGAAGGTCACATTTGTCTGGTCGTTCAGTCCGATGATGAGGATGATAATAAAAGTTGTCGCTCACCAAATGCAAAACCTAAACGGATAAGTTATACGGCCGATGAACTTGCTGAAAAAGGATTCCTAACTCCGGTTCAAAAGAATGGTGATCTTCTATTTTCAAGATGTGATGTTAGTGCAGCAAAGAAGGCTCTACTAAACCCCAAAGTGAAGGAAGTTCTGTCTACCACACCTCAAGTCAAGTTTGACATTTCCCCCGATGAACAAGAAAAGATGTTTGCAAAAGCTGAACAGGTAATTAGTAAGTTTTCTGGCATGAAGGAAGCTTTAGCACTTTCAACTGAAGAAATTTCCCAGCTTAAGACGGAGAAATCTCTACTAAGATCTGAACTCACCCTCCTTAAGGAGCAGATCAAGAGCATGACTCCTCTTACTGATCGAAACCGTTTCTTAGAAGAACAAAATGCTATATTTAAAGTTAAAAATGATGAATTGGTCGCTGAGATAAATGACTTGAAAAGGATCACTAATGAGTGGACCAATTCTCGTGTCACTATGGAACAAATCTTAGAATCCCAAAAGCCTAGTAGTGATAAGGAAGGCTTAGGATTTCAAACTAATGACAACTTTAAATGTGCATCTTGTTGTGAAAGAGATGAGAAATTTACCCAGCAAACTTTGGAAAGGTCGAAGGCTAAACATCATGTTTCAAAGGGTGTAGGACAAGAACCAAAGAAGAAACTAGAGTTCAACTATGTCTACCCTAAGAAACAAACTGGCAAGGCAAAGATGAAAGGTATTGACATGGATGAACCTACCGCAGAGGCTTCCTCTAGCAAAGTAGATGGCGCTCCCTACCGCATTATCCTGCCGCGAGGTCAATCGACCGCACCAAGGAAGATGGCGACCGCAAGGAAGCCATCGACCGTAAGTGGCAGCAAGGCAGCAAAGTTCAAAAGGATGAATTTTGTTAAGGAGACCTCATCCATACCAGTAAATGATGTTGTGCTCAAGACTTCAACAAAGTTTGTTAAAACTCAGTTGGGTGGCTTCCACCATTGTTCCGTGTGTGATGGTTATGGTCATAAGGCTGCTGAATGTCTTTTGAGATTCACACCCAATCCCAGAAAGAGTAACCCTCCTTCTGTGAGGCAGGTGTGGGTCGTCAAAAGTTGCTAACCCTTTGGACCCAAAAGAATAAAAAGGGGACCTTGTTCTTAAATGTCTATTTTATAGGTTCTCTGCTTAATGGCTGGACTCTCCAAGGATAGATCAAGTTTATGGTATCTCGATAGTGGCTGTTCAAGGCACATGACCGGAGATATCAACTTATTGGAAGATGTCCGTGAAGAAAAAGGGCCATCAGTAACCTTCGGAGATAATAACAAAGGAAAGACTGTAGGATATAGAGTCATTCGTAAAGGAAAAATCACCATCCAAGAAGTCTCTCTAGTTATTGGACTACAACACAATCTACTCTCAATATCTCAGTTCTGCGACAAAGGATTGCAATGCCACTTCACTTCAAATTTCTGTCTCATCAAAGATGGCATATCCGGCGTCACTTTGCTCAAAGGGATTCGTAAGAAAAATGTTTATGTTGTTGATTTTAATTCATCTTGCATTTCTTCTAATCTCTGTTTTGTAGCAAAGAATGTTAGTGAAAATAGTTGGCTGTGGCATAAAAGACTAAGTCACTTAAACTTCAAGTATCTCTCCAAGATTGGTAGAGAAAATCTAGTTCGTGGTCTACCCAAAGTAGCTGATCACCACGATGAGAAGTGCTCAGCATGTCAACTAGGCAAACAACCAAAAGCGTCTTTCTCCAGCAAGACAACACCTTCAACTTCTAGATGTTTGAAACTACTTCATATGGACCTGTTTGGACCTGTTTCTACCGCAAGTATTGGAGGAAATAGATATTCCTTAGTTGTGGTAGATGACTACTCAAGATATACGTGGGTCGAGATGATGAGCTCCAAAGATGATTGTTATAACATTTTGACCATACTCTTTAGACAGCTCCAAACACAAAAAGAAGATGACATCGTTAGTGTTCGATCCGACAACGGTACAGAATTCAAGAACAACGGTGTTGCTCAATACTGTGATGATCATGGTATTGACCACAACTTCTCTGCTGCTGGAGTTCCACAACAAAACGGTGTAGTGGAAAGAAAGAATAGAACGTTGATAGAGGCCGGAAAGACAATGATTGCTGAAGCAAAGCTACCTCAATACTTTTGGGCTGAAGCCGTCAACACAGCATGCTTCACTCAAAATAGATCCCTCATCAACAAGACCTACAACAAAACTCCTTATGAACTTTGGAGAGGAAGAACCCCCACCATAGCATACTTCAAGATATTTGGATGCAAATGCTTTATACTCTACAACGGTAAATAACATCGAGGTAAATTTGCTCCTAAGGCCGATGAAGGTATATTTATTGGGTATGCTAAACACTCAAAAGCTTTTCGTGTATTTAATAAAACCACTCTTAAGATAGTAGAATCTGTCCATGTTACTTTTGATGAACATTCTCTCCTTGAGCCACATATGGCTCCAAATGTTGCTGATGATTTTGTTGAGATAAATGAGACAGGTACAACTCAACCCCAAAATCAATCAACACAAGGAAACCCATCTACCTCAACTGCACCTCCATCTACCTCACATGAAGCACCAGAAGCTACCTCATCTGCTGCTACCTCAAATGGAGTTGAAGTTGAGACACCCATAAATGTTGAAGAACCTATCCCTCAAATCACTTATGACTGGGATGACTCAAATAATGTACCACTAGAAGATTTACAACCACCATCAACTCAACCAGACATACCTCAAGAAGTTCATGAGGTCAGAAATCACCCAATTCAGAATATCATTGGTGATTTGCATTCTAGTGTTAGAACAAGAAGTTCAAACTATGATGCACTTACCGCATTCATATCTCAAGTTGAACCTAAGAAAGTTGATGAAGCACTCCAGGACTCAAGTTGGGTTGTTTCCATGCAAGAGGAGCTCAACCAATTTGAAAGATGTAAAGTTTGGACCTTGGTTCCAAGGCCGCAAGATCAAGGAGTGATTGGTACAAAGTGGGTGTTCCGAAATAAGATGGATGAGGATGGAAGCATCACAAGGAACAAAGCAAGGTTGGTTGCACAAGGATATAGACAAGAAGAAGGCATTGATTATGATGAAACATTTGCCCCCGTTGCAAGACTCGAAGCTATAAGGATATTCTTGGCTTATGCCTCTTACAAAAGATTCAAGCTATATCAAATGGATGTGAAGAGTGCATTTCTCAACGGAGAACTTCAAGAAACCGTCTTTGTTGCTCAACCGCCCGGATTTGAAGATCCCAAATTTCCAAATCATGTCTACAAACTCCATAAAGCCTTGTATGGACTCAAACAAGCTCCACGAGTATGGTATGATACTCTATCTAAGTTTCTCCTTGAAAAGGGATTAAAGCGTGGTAAGATCGACACAACTTTATTCATTGCTAAATATAATGATCATACTTTACTTGTTCAAATATATGTAGATGATATTATTTTTGGTTCTACTAATGAATTGTTGTGTAAGCGTTTTGAGAAACTCATGAAAAGCAAATTTGAGATGAGCATGATGGGAGAATTGACATTCTTCCTTGGACTTCAAATTAAACAATGTGCTGAAGGCATCTTCCTCAACCAAGCTAAGTACACTAGAGATCTCATCAAGAAATTTGGACTTGAAAATGCAAAGGCATACGACACTCCTATGGCTACTGGTAACAAGCTAGATAAAGACTTGAAAGGTAAGAAGGTTGATCAAACCTTATATCGAGGTATGATTGGCTCTCTCCTATACTTAACTGCTAGTAGGCCAGATATCATCTTTAGTGTTTGCGTTTGTGCTCGTTATCAAGCTGATCCTCGAGAAGCACATCTTATTGCTGTTAAACGAATTATTCGATATCTATCTGGGACTATTAACCTTGGACTTTGGTACTCCAAAGATTCAACTTTTGATCTTATAGGTTACTCAGATGCAGATTATGCAGCATGTACTATTGACAGGAAAAGCACGAGTGGAACTTGTCATTTCCTTGGAAATCGACTAGTTTCATGGGAAAGCAAGAAACAAGCCTCAGTCTCTGTATCTACCACAGAAGCTGAATATATAGCTGCTGGAAGCTGCTGCTGCCAAGTGCTGTGGATGAAGCAACAATTGGTTGACTACGGAATCAAAGAAGAAAATTGTCCAATCTTTTGTGACAATACATCAACCATTGCTTTCTCCAACAACCCTGTCATGCATTCCAAGACCAAACACATTGATATCAAATACCACTTTCTCAAGGATCATGTTGAAAAAGGTAATATCCACCTAGAGTATGTGAGTACTGATGATCAAATTGCAGACATTCTCACTAAAGCTCTCGATTCCAAGAGATTTAGGTATCTAAGAGGAGAAATGGGTATGCTTGAACTTTAACTCAAACTTGTCCATACAGATTTCTTGTACTAATGTTTGTCAAAAGTTCAAAATCAAGATAGGTACACGGCAGACATAGCACGGTCAAGCAAATACCATTGATTTTTCAATCCCTCACTTGACCGCACCTCCAGTTTGCCGCATCATTCAAATGTTGCCGCACACTTCACACTGCCGCATAAAATCTTGTTACCTCATTGTAATACTTCATCTCAAAAGCTAAACCAAGCAAGGTAAAGACCTCAATCGACCGCACATGTCACGGTCGACCTCATAGTTACCGCACAAGGACCCCAGGTAAGTCATTCTAACTTAGAGATATTTAGGATGTTTCAGTCATATCTACCTCAAGGGCATTAAGGTAACTTCCTCTTTTCCCTCGTTCTATTTAATTCAAATATTTTGGAGCATTAAATTTTTATTCCTTAAAATTATTTATGAGCCGTCATTAGGCTATTGACTTGACACCTAGTAACCTCGCATTTAATTCGATCAGACATCCCTAGGTCACATCCGTACTTTTTGCAGAGTTAACCTCCCTCCTTCCCATCACTCTGACCTCTGCAAAACCCCCCCTTCACCAAACCGTTCCACCTTCTTCTCCTCCATCACTCTGATTATCTTACTTTTTCAGAAAATCCCTCTCTCTAAAACCTACTTTTCAAACCGCCTCTCTCTCAAAATCTATCTATATATAATGTCGAAACATCAAACCAAGAAATCCTCAAAATCTGTTACTTCTGGTGACGATAATCCCAGTTCTGTTCCTCCACAAGCTCCTCCGGTTGTCATTATGATATGAATTCTCAAAATCATTTTTTTGTTCTTGGTGGGTTTTTCGAAAACCCTTCATATTCCTTGAGAATTGTTTTATTTCTTGCGTTATAAATGTTACAATATTAAGTTTAATGATTATCGTTTGTTCTGATTCATCTACTTACTGATCTCAATACGATTTCATTGTTGTTCTATTGGATTTTTATACCCAAATGTTTTTTTTAATTTTCGATATTCCTACTTTCCCTTTTCAATTTCTGAGTTTAATGTTGTTTAGTTCGTGAAATTGATGTGCTTTTATTGATCTATAGACATTTCCGATTCTTCCCAGGTCATTTTCATTTGTTTTAGTCACTTTTCTGGGTAACTGTGCTATGGTGTTCTTCATGTTCGTCAAAATGTTCTTCGTGTTCTTGACATAATTCACTTTTTGATCCACTTTTTGATTTCACCTTTGTTGCAAATCTTGTTTATTCACTTTTCATACTTTGATGTTTACTTATTTTTCTGCTAAGTGTTTGCGGTCGCCTTACATCATCTTCTACCGCAACCTCTCTTACCGTGCGTCACTTGACCGTGTTGACCTCGCGCCATTTCTTTGTCAATTGACCGCACACTCTACCGCTATCCTAAACTTTGAACCTTGTGTTATTTCAGGATCTTAATCATTTTCTTCCTGGAATCATCATTGACTCTGAGGATCTGAAGTTGGATGCCATCGGCCGCAACATCCTTGCGCGCCTAAAGAAATGTGGACTTCTGCCGTTCTTTTCAATTGATCAAAAGTTCCATCTACCTGCATTTGTAGATGAATTTTTCACCACTGCCGTGGAAATGGAGGATGCTGAAAATCCTGATGCTCACCCCAAGTACATTAAGGCCAGGGTCATGGGAATTGACATGGCTTTTGATGCCAGAGATTTGGCTCATGCCGTGGGAATCAAGAGACTTAAGGGAGGTCCAGAAGAGATCTCAAAGGCTGAACTTCGAAGCCTTGCGCAGAAGCTGGCTGGATCTACTGATATTTTAAAGATCCAACGCAAAGATGTAGGGGAGATCATATACCACATAGGCCATCTAGTTGATCATGGATTGTTGTGCAAGACTGGAAACCATGCCAACTTTAATAATACTCAATGGAGGATCTGTGGTGCTATCTACCTCGGCAGATATCTGGATTGGGGCCAGGTAATTTATGATATTCTGAAGATCAACATCCTTGCTTACAAGGATGCGGCAGACTCTGGAGATACTAAATACCGCACCAACAGTCATCTTATTTCTCACCTTATGAGTCACACACTCCGTATCAAGGAGTTATTTGAAAAAACCAAATCTTACAAGGTCCCTATTTCCACTTCTAAGGACTTCTGCCGCAAGTCCATGAGGGTCAATTACCGCAACAATTTTGGAGATGAAATGTATCGCTCCTATCTTCTCAGAGATCCTATTCAGGAATACATCCCTCCCAAATACTCTAAAAGAGGTCAGGCAAATCTTGGTGATAAAATGGTTAGTGATGTGGAGGCTACCGCATTTGAACAGGACCTCAAGCATGCTGCCGCAATGAAGGCCAGTGCAAAGGGTAAAGATGTTAATCTACCCTCCCCTCCAACTTCCATTAAAGGAAAAGAAAAGGGTGGTGAACCATCTGTTGTGAAGAAGTCCAAACCATCTGCGGCTGGAATCACAATCTCTGAACCATCGGTCCCTACCGCTCCAAAACCTAAGCCCCTATCAAAACCCAAGGTCATTTCGACCGCAACCTCTTCCCCTGTCACTCAACCCAAACCTAAGTCATCTAAGAATCTCTCTACCGTACCTTCACTGTCTCCCTCTCCTAAACCTCAACCAAAGAAGAAACCTTCCAATCCTTCCAAATCTTCCCTTCCACCCAAACCTACCGTATCTTTGGCTTCAAAATCTAAGCCTGCCGCAAGTCAGGGGGAGAGACCTGTTGAAAAACCTGCTAAGAAGCGTTCTCATACGCCAAGTCCTGTTAAAGTCTCCAAAAAGGCCAAGGTCAAATCTCCCTCTCCTGAAGTTCAATCTCCTGAGTTTGGCTCTGATGAGGATCTTACCGTCTCTCCTCCCAAGATTGCCAAAAATTTCATTTTGGATGCTCAATTAGATGATATGGAGGAGGTCTCTCAGGGTGGTGATGCCACAAAGGATCTTGAAGAATCTGAAAGTGAAGATGGCAATGGTGATGATGCCGCAGCCACCGATAAAGAGAAAGATGAAATTGAAGATGATGAGAATGAGGACTCAGCTGATGCTGCTGCCGCACCTACTTCCAAACCTATTGACAAAGGTTTAGTTGATGAAAGCTCAGAAGATGAGGAGAAGGCAAGCTCTACTGAAAGTGATAAGTCTGCCGGTGGTAAAGCTATGGATGTGGAGAATGTTGAAGACATTGGTGATGATGAGACAATGTCACCAAGGGTTACTGTTTCTGAGCAACATGTTGAAATTCCTCCTACCGCAGTTCTTGACCCTGCCGTGCCCACCCCTTTGACCGTTCAACCTGAGGCTGCCGCATCATCCACTGCTGAGCTCCTTGCCGCAGTTAAACTTTTGACTCAGATGCAGGCAGACACCCAGTCACAGGTTGAATCTCTAGTGTCTAGTATGGTGGCACTTCGAGAGGAGGTTATTGAGTTAAAAACTGATCAAGCCGCTTGAAGCGAGATGTTGCCGCACTTCCCTCCGAAATGATTGCAACCATTAAGGGGGAGAGTGTTGTGATAACAAAGGCTGTGAAGGACATCATCGGCAGAACAACTAGCACCTCTACCGCTCCTCCACCTCCTACCCCAGCTGATACTCCTTCCTTTACTCTTGACGTGCTTAAAGATGCGCTCAGAAAACAAACTGATTACATTAGTAATAGTGTTGTTAGTGGGGTTGAGGGGGAAAGCAAAGAGCTTTCAAAGTCAATGAAGGACATCATCGGCAGAACAACTAGCACCTCAAAGTTGAAATCTTCTCTAAAGGAGGAAATAATGGTTCAAACAAATACCACACTTCTTACGGTTGCTGAAAAGTTTACTCCCAAGATTGCCGCGATGACTGAAGCAATGAAAGTTCAAACCAACCGTATTGAGATCAACAACGTCAGAATTGAAGGACAATCTACCAAGATTGACCTCCTATCCAACCGCATCAATACGGTAATGAACAGGCTTAATCGACAAGGCGTGATTCAAGCTGCGCAGGAAGCTTTTCAACCTCCTGAAGCAGGTCACGGCAATGTTCAAGCTCACGGTGAAGAGGAAGAAGAAGATGGAGTCACTGCTCCAGTCATGATTCCAGGATTGAATATCCCAGCTTACCGCTTTCCTCTTGCCGCAAAATTCATTGAAGACCTCATTGATGTTGACCGCATTTGATCTGACCGCATGTGGTCATGAAAATTTGATGTTTTAAACAATCTTACTTTTATTCTAGGTTTGTAACTTAAAACAACATTTCTAGTTTGTGATTCTTATACTCCTATGCTTTAATGATTATTACTTGGAGTTTGTCATTATGTTTGATGCATTTCTATTCCTCAGTATTCACTTATTTTGAAAATGTTTCAAATATTATTTCTATCTTCTAGGATTAGTAATTTGTTTTTCTTTTTAGGACGATAGAAATCTATGACATTGGCTTAGAGTGTGCATTGACTTGGGACATGATATTTAATAAAATATTTATTCTTGAAAACATGTTTTTACCAAGTACAATGAATTAGCCTTTGTTATAGTAGGTAATGGTCTCAATCAAATAGGGGGAGATTGTTGGGTATGCTTATTATAAACCACTCCTATTACCTTAATTTGATTGATCTCATAACCTTATTTTACTCTTTGTGGACTTTAGGATATATTGTAAGAAGTACTTGTACTTCATTTAGAATAGTCCACTTTATAGTTGAATAGGCTTAGCAGATTAGGACCCTAAATTTTTCTAAGTCTGGAGAAATGAGGTAGGTCATATGTCTACCGCATGTAACCTACCGCACGACCAAGATGCCGCATTCTCTATGCTTGCCGCAGATAACCTTGCCGCATGGTTCCATCCTACCGCGTGAATATCTACCGCATGGAACCATGGTTGAAGAAACTCAAGTTTGTTCAAACTTAACCATGGTCACACGTGTGTCCTTATCTTGGTTAGTTTAGAACGTTGAAAATTCAAATTTCAAATTTGAATACAACTGTCATTTTAGTACAGTTGGACCACCATGACTCTGCAACAAAAGGACAACTCAGACTGAGCTCCAATTAGAAATCAACAGCTCATTGTCCTCCAAACTTGCCCTCCAAGAATTCAAACGGCTAGTGTCTCCTTCAAGGCTATAAATAGTCCTTGTGTTCTTCATTGAACAAAAAAGCTGAGATTCTAAGAGAGAAATTGCTGTTGAAATTCTTGGTGATTGAAGATCATACTCAAGATTTCCAGAATCCTTTGAATCTTCAAGCACTCAACCTTCAAGTCTTCAACAAATCTCCAGCAACCTTCAAGATCAAATCTCAAGCCTCTCAACACAAGATTCATTAGGCTCTAAAATCATATAGATTTCAAAGAGCTCTTGATTCTTACACACACACTCACCCCGATTGATCAATCACATAGATTGAATCATTAGGGATACACTGGTCTAAGTCTAGGATTGTTCTTCATAGAAAATAGGAGTTAATTCAGTTTCTCATCTTTGTAATCTGTACTCAAGAGAATTAATACATCCTCCATTCAAAATCCAAGACTGACCATCTTGGTAAAGGACGTAGATCTTTTAACAGATCGAACCTTTCCAAATCACTGTGTCATTTACTTACTGCACTTTACCTTTCTGCAAATTTACTTATTGTTCATCTTGTTCATATTGTTCTTCACTTGTTCATATTAATCTTGTTTGTCTTTTAGTGTTTGATTTTTTTAGATTTAAGAACAAGTGTGAATTGTGTTTGTTTGTCTACCTCATTGCCTAAGTTAAAATCTGACTAACTTATCATTTGCCAAAAATCTCTGAGACACAAGTTTTCAATCTTTCAACCTACCTCACCTTAACCTACCGCACTACTACCTACCGCATATACATCTACCGCACTACCGACCGCAAAAACTAACCTACTGCATTGAACTTATCAAAACCAACTCTTAACTTGTTTCAACGAAAACTTCCGCTGTGCATTTTATACTTGACCGTGTGGTTTTTATCTACCGCAAAATTCAAGTGTAAGCATAAAGGTTAAACTTTGAAAAAGGGTTGAAATTTTAAATAGGCTATTCACCCCCCCCCCTCTAGCCTCTTTTCATACCCTTGTTGTGTCTTTGGGACCAACAAAAGGAAAAAGATTCAATATGCTAGACTCACCCGGCTGAGTTATAGCGGGCAACGCCAATATGTTAACTCTATAAGCTGAGTTACGGCCAATCCCAATGTTTCTGCAATACAGCACCCCCTTCTCCAAGATCAAAAGCACATGCTGCATCCGAAGATCCGCCGTCGGTTCAACTCAAGAAGACTCGAGCAAACATACCGTTCGAGACTTTATCACGCCAAGACCTTATCATCTGCAACAACATCACCATCTCCCACAAGACGTCTCCTGAAGACCGTACTACATTTTCAACATGGACCTTCCGCCATTTGGGTATCAACCACAAAAGGGCCATCCATCTCCAAGCAAGAGAAAGAAGGACATCACATTCAAGAGTCCTACCCGATGTGACATCCGCTCTCAATACAAAGCTAAGCCGATTGGGGCTTCACATCGAAAGGTCTTCACATCCCGCCATCTCGAAGCCCACATGACATTTGGGGTTTAGAAATCTCCCGAAGCTTGGTATTAATAATCTTCTCTTGGGGCTCCCTCATGTCAACAAAAAAAGGTGATTTATTTGGATGGATCAAGAGTTGATTCATATTGGGGCTATGCAAGCCACATAAAAGTTTGGCATCAAAATGGGCTTTACAATCAGCAACCCCTTATCTCGGCATCAAATGCCTTTTGGAGCCCCATAATAGACAAATCTCTTGGGGCTAGACATCAATTTCGTTGGACACCGCGGCGACAACATTCAAGCGAGGCAATCCGGACTTCGATTGAACATGACTTGATCTTGGGTTGGCTTTACAAACACACAATGGTTAATAAAAAAAAGAAGATTTTTCTTTTTCTCCTTCTATGTGCAAAAGTATGTGCTCTACTTAGCTTTGCTCCTAGCTTCTCCCCCAGCATCCTTGAACTACGCTGGTCTGATTCTCTTAAAGGGATACGTAGGAAGCCTTTTGGCATGACCAACACATCATCCAGAATACCATCTTGCCGACACTCTGTTGGTAGTGGTGCCCTAGGCACGTTTAATAAACATTGTAATTGTTATCATTTTTTCATATCAATAAAGAAATGTTTTGATTATTATTGTTGTTCATGTTTACTTATAATAATCTCCGTCCCTAATACTTGTTAAGCGCTAGTATAAAGGCTAAATGATCATGGGATGATCATGTTAGATTTATGGGAACTTGTTTGAAACAAGGTACTGGACATGACCCGCTGTATGAGATTTATGTCATGGTCTATGTCGTACATATATCTCATATTAGTTATGTCATTTAAATCCTTAGACATGAAGTTATTATAGTCTTCCACTTGATGAACATTATGTTTGACATATTCAAACGCTACCTTTAACCGGGTAGTTATAAAGGGTATGATTGGCATAATCGGATTCACGTAAGGAAGAGTAATAAGCTAAATGGATTTGTCCCACTTCGAAGAGATGTCAAGCTTGGCCCTCTCGTAGGAATGATGTTGATGAAAATGTTCGACCGGACTCAAATGAATTGATTAGATCAATGTCATTTGTATTATCAACATATTCGGAATCGAGAAAGTATTGAACAAAAGCAAGTTGACTTATTGACCATGACTTGTGTTCAATGACATCGTGGACAAAGGGATTGTGTCACGACCCAAAATCTAGGCTCTATTTTATTAGTATTAAATAATTATTATTTATTTATTTGCTTATTTATTTATTTAAATTATTAATTATTTAATAATTTATGTGTGCATTTTATGTGTTATAATAATTCATGCCTAGCATTTTAATTGTGTTAATTGGGTAGATGGATGATAAGGGTTTAATTGTGCTAGCTTAGTGAGGAGGGGGCCTAGGTGTAAGTTTTCAAATTATTTTAACTACTCCCTCCCTACCCCCCTCTCCTCCCTCACTTCTCCCTCAATCCTCACCATCATCTCCCAGCTCAATCTCTCTCTCTCTCTACATTGGGTAAGCTTTCTCATCTTCTTCCTTCTCTCTTCATTATCTTCCTCTTCCTCTCATAATCTCTCATTTCTTAAAACTTGAAACATGTTTAGATCGTCGATAGGATCGTTGGAAGCCAAAAATATTTGAAATCCATCAACTTTGAGAAAATTCAAGTAAGTTGCTTTTCCCCTATTTTATACTAGAAATGCTACTCCATGTTTATTTGATGCTATGAATGCTATCTATTGCATCTTGGGTTGATTTGGGAGTGATTTGCATTTTTATTCATTTTTGTGAAATTTGGTATTTAAAGCTTGTGTTGGGTATCTAGAAGTTGTTATTTAGCCCCTTTGCAAGTCTATAAGTTGTTTTGGTTCATAGTTGTGTATATTGTAAGCCTTGGTTCCAAGTATTTGTAAAATGGTGAAAGATTTGGGTTGGTTTAAGTTTTGGTTTGAAAATGGTGGAAACCCAGAATTTTGGCCGGAAATTGCCTTTCCGGGCAAGGAGGCGCGCGCACCCTCCCTTAGGAGGCGTGCGCACCCTTATGGCCCTTCTTGAACAAAAACCTTCTATCCATTGGAGGCGCGCGCACCCTCCCATAGGAGGCGCGCGCACCCTCTCCTCCTCCTATGTTGATTTTCTCTCTGTCGAAGGGAGGCGCGCGCACCCTTTTTTATGAAGCGCGCGCACCCTCCTATACCTTTTGGCGCAATTTTCCTTCTGACTCCAGGAGGCGCGCGCACCCCCCCTCCCCTGTTATGAAATTTATTTCCCTTTTGGTCCAATCTTTTGAGGGCCATATTTTGTTCATCCGGACTCCGTTTTAGGCGTATAAATTATCGTTTCAAGGCTCTCCTTAAGCTCTTCGAGATGAGTGAGTAAATTTGGTTGAGTGCTTGATTTAACTGGATCCTTTGTGGTCAAATGTGATATGGGAATTGTGTTATCGTTGTTAAGATTGTTGGAACACGTTAATTGTGTATCGTTGGTTCATTTCACTTTCTTGGTGACTAATTGGAATGGTTCCCTACGTTGGAACCCTAAGTTGTTTAATTAAGATAGTATTTATTACTTAGCATTTATTTGGAAGCCCAGCTGGCATATTTGTTGCATCGGGCGATGGGAAAGATTATAATGGCAAAGCCAAGTCCATTATAATGTTGACCATTGTTTTGCCCATACTATACCCCTTTTCCAGATTGGCCTTGGAAGAAATAAGTTAGCTTCCTTTGGTAATGTATCTAGCTACCGAGCATGACTTTGTTACATGGCTCTTGTCCTTTGTGACACTCTTATGGTTATTGTTCCGGTACCGGGGATTTCTCTTCAGCTTTCATACTATTATGAAGATGATGATTTGTTGATTATTGAAGCTGCGCAGCGATCCTTTATTTGGATGTATCGGTTTGGAAACCTTGGCTAATATCCTTTGTTATGTGTTTATTTCCGCTGCTATCTGTTATGTGATAAATGCTATGTGCTAGTTATGATTTATTATTGTATATTGCATCTTAGCATGTCATGTAGTTGCATTAGTAACTTATTGAGATTTATCTCACCCCCTTTCTTTTATCTTTGTTTTTCCTTAACCCCCCAGGTGCTAAGGATTAGTCTCGCTGATCACGAGAAAGAGGACGTCGAGTGTGGATACATTCTTTTGGGGAAAGTTGTTATAGGTTGGTTTACATTATATCAATGTGTAACCTTTTGGGGATATTTGTACCAAACATTGACGTCACTAGGATTTATGTATTTTGTAACTTTGGTGTATAAGCTTATGGAGTTTATACTAGTTTTATTTTGTTGTTCAAGTTGATTTACAAAACCTTGTGTTATCATCTTTTGGGAATAAAAGGAAATTTTTATCTCCATTATTTTAGAGTTTATTGTTTAAGTCGACGTCCAGCTCGCGATCTTGGGCCCGCGGGGTTCGGGGCCGGACAGATTGTGACATGTTCTAAAGGAATGCGAACTTGTATCTAGTTATACTATTTGGGTAGGTATGACGGTTTGCTAGAACCTAATCATATCTTATGGTTTCATGTTTGAACCCATTGCTAACTTAGTGTAATCCTAGAGGGTCACACACAATAGAACGAATCTTAAATAAGGATTATATTGGAATTTGGAAATCTGGGAAATTTGGGGAAATTGTACGACCGCACAAAAGGGCTTGGGCGGCCGCACAGTTTGGCTCAGAAAAGTACCAGAAACCTTCCAGATAGATGTGCGGCCGCACAGTCGTTTTGGGTGGCCGCACACCATGTCGGGTCTGGTTTCTTAATTTGATTTGGAAAAGAATTTTGGACGGGTTTAGACACAAGTTTCCTATTTGGAATAGGTCTAACTTGTATATAAACAGCCAAATTCGGCCAGAATCATCATCATAGCTTTTGTGAAAGTCTCCAAAGAGTTTGAGAGAGTTTTATTTTGTTCTAAGACATCCTAGATTGAGGAACAAAATAATACACAAACAAAATTCCATATAGTTCATATTGATTGTGAAAACGTGTTTCACAATTTTGGTCTAGCAACCAAGATCAAGTGTTCTTGATATTCGTTCGTGGTGTGGATACCGCTAGAGGGTGAAGCTTATCATCTTCAAAGTTCGTGTTCTTACTTTTGTGATTAAAGCTTCAAGTTCTCCACCAAGATCAAAGACCAAATTCAAAGTCATCAAGGGTTAGTTTTCTAGTATTCATATTGTTGTATTTGATTTAATCATATGAATGGATCTATGGGCTTTGGGTTTCATAAATTTTGAATGCTATTTTCCGCTGCGCATGTTACTACGAAACCTAACAGTGGTATCAGAGCCCCGTTCATGTTGATTATTTCAATACCTAGATAATGTTATGTGTATATAAATTGTTTATGTGCCTAACATGATATGAATATTGGATATATGATGTTTATGTGTTATATGATTTCATGTGGTTTATTTTTTTACAACTCTAATCGCACTATTGAATCGCACTAAAAATTATGTTGGATTCTGAATTGTTTGATTGTTAATTTTTGATTGAATCAAAGTTTTAATAATCGGGAAAAACAATTTTGAGACAAATTTTCGAACTTTAAAAATTATGTCTGATGCTACTGTGCGACCGCACAGAAAATATTGGGCGGCCTCACATGTTTGGGCGACCACACAGATTTTCTTGGGCGGCCGCACAGTTGGTCAGAATCAGAATCAGATTCTGGAATTTTGATGGGGTCTAACCGAATCAGTGACAATACCGGCCAGACCTGCTGATCTGGAGCAGGTTTTGGGCAGTTGGTTTTGGTGTGGATTTTGGGGTTTGATTTTCCTATTTGTTTTGATCTTGTGATTCTAAGATTGGTTCAAGGTTTGGATGGCTAATCTACGTTCATCGAGATTGTGTTTCCCAAACTTGATCGCAATCAAAGTTTCAAAGATAAAACGAAGTTAGAATTATGAAGAGTTCATAATTGCTAAAATTGAGAAACAAAGTTCTTGATTCAATGATTAGAGATTCATGTGGAATTGTGGATGCAATTGACCTACGTTTATCGAGACCATCTATTGCTTAGTTTCGGCCACATGGACTACTTTCATGGATTCTTGAATTAGTGCGGAATTGTGGAAGCCTCATGGCTTAGTTTCGGCCGCACTTCTTGTTGTCTTGATTTGGAAGAAGATAACCAAAGTTCAAAGAGTCTCATCCTCATAATTATAGAGAAACTAATGACACATAAATATTATGCTTAAATTAATGGAGATTAATTTAGTGGCTAAACTTGATGTGTAACATGTTTATATTATGTGCTCATAAATATGTTGTATGCTATATGTGATGAACCTTCAAAGAAAGTTTTAAGTTCTTTTTGCCATGCCATGATTAAAACAATTGTTTATACATGGGTGATTTTGATGTGGGTTCGCCTCCGCGAGGTGCATTAATTTTATTCATGTATGAGCAAGATGAGGTTCATTAATTCAATGTGGGCTTGCCTCCGCAAGGTGCATTAAATTGAATGGTTCCTATACGTTTAAAATGGTTGGACTTAATTAGGCGTCAAAACAGTTTTGGGCCTAGGCAAAAGATGAGATTAAACATGCTTTTTGAAATTGGATTTCTCAAAGAATCTCATGAAAGAATCTAAAAAACATATGGGATATGATTGACATGATTGTCTACCTAATTAATTTAGTTTTGAGCAGTCCGCCTCCGTGGACTCAAAAGTTAAATTAAAGTTGGATCTTAGCCCAATTAAATTATATTATACATTGGATGTTTATGAAGGTTATATAATTTAGTGGGAGTATTTTTGTTTGAAAAATACATTATTTATTTCTTTAATGAAACCGGTACTTATTAAATTTTGGAAATTTTGCATATTTGTAGACAATAACTACTAACACTCAATCAATTTCGTTGCGATCGATCCTTGAGAAGGATAAGCTCCAAGAGAATGGTACAAACTTTATGGATTGGATCCGTAGCCTAAGAATTGTTCTAAGGCAAGAAGATAAGTTGTACATTCTCGATGGGCCACTTCCTGCTGAACCAGAACCTACTGCCCCTAGGGCAGAGAGAGACGGTTACAAGAAACATCGTAATGATTCTAGAGATGTAAGCTGTCTCATGCTTGCTACCATGTGCTCAAAACTCCAACAAAGTTTGGAACATTTGGAAGCCTATGAGATAGGCGTGGAGTTAAGAGCCATGTTTCAAGAGCAAGCTAGGCAAGAGAGGTACAAGACCATTGTTGCATTCACTTCTTGCAAGATGAATGAAGGGCAACAAGTGAGTCCTCACATGCTAAAAATGAAAGGTTATGTAGAGCACCTTGAGAAACTTGGCTATCCAATCCCATTGGAGTTAGCCACGGATCTCATTCTTAATTCATTGCCTAAAAGTTATAATCAGTTTGTGATGAATTATAACATGCATGGAATGGATAAGAATCTCTCCGAGTTACGTGGGATGCTTAAAACTGCGGAGATGAAGATTGTGGAGAAAGGTTCTCCTGTGCTCTAGGTTTATGATGGGAAGAAGGCTGGTGCCAGAGGAAAGGGTAAGAAAGTTGTCAAACCCAAGATAAGCAAGACAAAGGTTGCCAAGGCATCTGAGGCAAAACCCGATTCACAAAAGGATGCAATCTGTTTCCATTGTCAAGAAATTGGTTATTGGAAACGTAATTGCAAGGCTTTCTTGAAAGAGCAAAAGGAGAAGAAGGGCAGCAAGGCTGCGTCGACTTCAGGTATCTATATGATAGATATTCTCCTTTCTACCACTGATTCTTGGGTATTGGATACCGGATGTGGTTCTCACATTTGTTTAAATGTGTAGGGACTAAAGAATAGGAGACTACTTAAAGAGGGTGAAGTAGACCTACGCGTGGGGAATGGAGCAAGAGTTGCTGCATTAGCCGTAGGGACTTATGAAGTCACTTTACCTTCCGGATTAATTCTTGTTTTGAACAATTGTTATTATGTTCCGGATTTAAGTAGAAATATTATTTCAATTTCTTGTTTGGATAATGAAGGTTTTAAGTTTCTTATTGAGAATAAGAAATTTTCTATTTATTTAAATGATGTGCTTTATGGTATCCCTAATTCATTTAATGGCCTTTATGTCTTGAATATCAAGAATGAAAATAATGACAATGTCTATCATATAAATAAGAAATCTAAACCTAATGATATAAATAATACTTATTTGTGGCATTGCTGTCTTGGTCATATTAATGAGAAGCGTATCTCAAAACTCCATGGGGACGGACTTTTGGGTTCATGTGACTTTGAGTCATATGATACTTATGAGTCGTGTCTTCTTGGAAAAATGACTAAGACACCTTTTACCAAGTTAGGTGAAAGGGCAAGCGACTTATTGGGGTTGATACATTCCGATGTATGCGGACCATTAAGTAGCAATGCTAGAGGAGGATTTCAATACTTCATAACCTTCACTGATGATTATAGTAGATTTGGGTATGTTTACCTAATGAAACATAAAAGTGAAGCATTTGAGATATTTAGAATATTTCAAAATGAAGTAGAAAAACAACTTGGCAAAAGTATTAAGGCACTTCGATCAGATCGAGGTGGAGAATACTTAAGTCATGAATTTGATGATCATCTAAAGAATTGTGGAATAGTTTCACTATTGACTCAACCCGGAACACCACAATGGAATGGTGTGTCCGAGAGGACAAATCGGACTTTGTTAGACATGGTTCGATCAATGATGAGTCAAGTTGATCTTCCAATATCCTTTTGGGGTTACGCTCTAGAAACCGCTGCATTCACACTAAATCGTGTTCCAACTAAATCGGTTCAAAAGACTCCATATGAGATGTGGAGCGGAAAGAAAACTTGTTTATTTTTCATGAAGATTTGGGGTTGCGAAGCCTTTTTCAAAAGACTTGTCTCTGACAAACTTGCACACAAATCTGACAAATGTATTTTCGTGGGATATCCAAAGGAAACTAGAGGATATTACTTTTACAACCGTGAGGACAACAAAGTCTTTGTTGCCCGAACTGGTGTCTTTCTAGAGAAAGAGTTTCTCTCCAAAGAAATCAGTGGGAGTAAAATAAATCTTGAAGAGATTCGAGACCCAGAAAATGACATTGAACCAATAGTGGAACAAGAACAAGAACCACAAGGAGTTGTGGAACCTGTTTAAAATACACATGCAACACGCAGATCTAGTAGGTTACGATCCGAGCCCGAGAGATATTGATTTCTCATAACGGATAGTAATGAGGTGGAAATCACTGAGAATGATGAACCGACAACCTACCAAGAGGCGATGTCTTCTCCTGATTCGGACAAGTGGCTTGGAGCCATGGAATCCGAATTGCAATCCATGCAAGACAATCAAGTTTGGAATTTGATTGATGCACCCGAAGGTGTAAAAACCATAGGATGCAAATGGGTCTTCAAGAAGAAGACTGACATGGATGGGAAGGTGCATATTTACAAAGCCAGACTTGTAGCGAAGGGTTATATGCAAGTTCATGGTATTGACTATGATGAAACCTTTTCACCCGTAGCAATGATCAAGTCTATAAGAATTTTGCTTGCCATTGCCGCATATCATGACTATGAAATATGGAAAATGGACGTCAAAACCACTTTCCTAAATGGAAAACTTCAAGAGGATGTGTATATGACACAACCAGAAGGTTTTGAATAGAATTCTAAGGTATGCAAATTGCAGAGATCTATCTATGGATTGAAGCAAGCTTCAAGGAGTTGGAATCTCCGTTTTGATGAATCGGTCAAAGAGTTTGGTTTCATTAAGAATGAAGATGAGCCTTGTGTATACAAGAATATTAGTGGGAGCATAGTGCTATTCCTTATTTTATACGTGGATGACATATTACTCATTGGAAACGATATTCCTACACTTCAGTCCGTGAAGACTTGGTTAGGAAAATGCTTCGCAATGAAAGATATGGGTGAAGCCGCATATATACTTAGCATTAAGATCTTTAGAGATAGATCAAGGAGGCTACTTGGTTTAAGCCAAAGTACATACATTGACAAGGTCATTAGAAGATTCCGCATGGAAAATTCTAAGAGAGGAACCTTACCAGTATTAAATGGATTTTCTCTAAGCAAGACTCAATGTCCTAAGACAAAAGATGAGCGTGAGAAAAGGAATGATGTTCCATATGCTTCGGCAATTGGGTCCATCATGTATGCCATGATTTGTACTAGGCCGGATGTATCTTATGCTTTAAGCATGACAAGTAGATACCAATCCGACCCTGGTGAAAATCATTGGATGGCTATAAAAGCGATTCTTAAGTACTTGAGAAGAACTAAAGATCGTTTTTGGTCTATGGAGGAATGGAAGATGATCTCGTGGTAAATGCTTACACGGATGCAAGCTTCCAAACCGACAAAGATGATAGTCGATCGCAATCGGTTTTTGTGTTTATGTTAAATGGCGGAGCTGTAAGCTGGAAGAGTTCCAAGCAGAGTACAACCGCTGATTCTCCAACGGAAGCTGAGTATATTGCTGCATCAGATGCTGCAAAGGAAGCTGTTTGGATTAAGAAGTTCATTACTGAACTTGGAGTGGTTCCTAGTATTGCTAATCCAATAGACCTTTATTGCGATAATAATGGTGTTATTGCTCAAGCAAAAGAACCAAGAGCACATCAGAAATCCAAACATATACTTAGGCGTTTTCATATCATTCGAGAAATCGTTGATAGAGGAGACGTAAATATATGCAGAGTACCTACTGATGACAATGTTGCGGACCCGCTAACAAAGGGACTTCCACAAGCTAAACATGAAGGTCATGTTAGGCCCATGGGTATTAAATACATGGGAGATTGGGCCTAGGGCAAGTGGGAGATTGTTGGTAGTGGTGCCCTAGGCACGTTTAATAAACGTTGTAATTGTTATCATTTATTTCATATCAATAAAGAAATGTTTTGATTATTATTGTTGTTCATGTTTACTTATAATAATCTCCGTCCCTGGTACTTGTTAAGCGCTAGTATAAAGGCTAAATGATCATGGGATGATCATGTTAGATTTATGGGTACTTGTTTGGAACAAGGTACTGGACATGACCCGCTGTATGAGATTTATATCATGGTCTATGCCGTACATATATCTCATATTAGTTATGTCATTTAAATCCTTAGACATGAAGTTATTATAGTTTTCCACTTGATGAACATTATGTTTGACATATTCAAACGCTACCTTTAACCGGGTAGTTATAAAGGGTATGATTGGCATAATCGGATTCACGTAAGGAAGAGTAATAAGCTAAATGGATTTGTCCCTCTTCGGAGAGATGTCAAGCTTGGGCCTCTCGTAGGAATGATGTTGATGAAAATGTTCGGCCGGACTCAAATGAATTGATTAGATCAATGTCATTTGTATTATCAACATATTCGGAATCGAGAAAGTATTGAACAAAAGCAAGTTGAGTTGTTGACCATGACTTGTGTTCAATGACATCATGGACAAAGGGATTGTGACATGTTCTAAAGGAATGCGAACTTGTATCTAGTTATACTATTTGGGTAGGTATGACGGTTTGCTAGAACCTAATCATATCTTATGGTTTCATGTTTGAACCCATTGCCAACTTAGTGTAATCGTAGAGGGTCACACACAATAGAACGAATCTTAAATAAGGATTATATTGGAATTTGGAAATCTGGGAAATTTGGGGAAAGTGTGCGATCGCACAAAAGGGCTTGGACGGCCGTACAGTTTGGCTCAGAAAAGTACCAGAAACCTTCCAGATAGATGTGCGGCCGCACAGTCGTTTTGGGCGGCCGCACACCATGTCGGGACTGGTTTCCTAATTTGATTTGGAAAAGAATTTTGGACGGGTTTAGACACAAGTTTCCTATTTGGAATAGGTCTAACTTGTATATAAATAGCCAAATTAGACCTCACACTACATGCACGAATTTTTATAAATTGCTCACTATCGAGTCGGACAAGTTCATAACCCCAAACCCATCGAGGTCCGTCCTAGAGAGTTTCAAGCTCCACCCAACCTTGACTCTCTCGAAGCGGTAAACCTCAACCTGTGGCGTAGTGTATGACTACATGCCGGGGGTGACCTTTAAGCCACTCATTAGCTGAGCACAAGGGTCTAACACTCCGTGACTAAGTCGGTTTTAATGTGTCGAGATTTCTCTAAACTAATGTCTTCAAAACATACATGCCAAGTGGTTATCATGGACGAAATAAAACTTCGTCCCCAAGTGGTTATTATGGACGAAAATAAAAAATCCGTCCCCGCATGTATGCTTTACTACATTAATTTAGTTTAATCCCAACATGTGTAGGATTCACAAGTGTGATGGAATCCGATGAGTATAAGGGGCCGCGAGAAGGTCTATATACTAGTTTGACGATTGCATTATTTTCTTAGAAACTCAAAAGGGATCGCGTCCCTCCGATTTATAAAAAAAACTTTTCTTTATGTGGTTTTGAGTCGTGTGACCACTGTGTGTTCCAAACCTCTTCACGGACCGAAAGTTTTACTCAAGACCAACAAGGGCCTCTTCTGCAATATAGGTTCAATTGTTACTTACCGCATCTATCGGGATTCAGCAAACCGGTTAGTCCATGAATTGATCACTCCATCAGCTTGTTAGTACCCGATCTGAAAATGAGTTTATTAGGGCTTTCCTAAATATACAAGGACTTTATAGGAATTAGAAACCTTGCAAAGACTTGTCCCGGATTCCCAAAATATGTCTCATTATTCTAGAACACCCTAAATATGGTCAAAATATGGTTTCCTTAAACCATGCAGAAACCCTAGCTTAGGAATCACGTCAGCCCGCAACCTTGGCCACGCGGCCAACCTTGCTGCGCCTCCGACCTTGGCCACGCGGCCAACATTGTCACCGTCTTCAATCATGGCCAGGCGGCCAACCTTGCTCCGGATGATCCTGACCGTCAGATCTTCCCCTCAGTTTACTATATAAACTCATTCCATTCCATTGGTTTGGGGGATCCCGAGTTTGAGAGTCTTAAATCCGATTTTGAGAGTTCTTAAACATTATTTTGCTCCCTAATTAAGCATTCAAACACTCAAGGAGATCAAGGTTTATTTCTTGCCAACATAGGTAAGTTTTCTAACATTTTCTTCATGTTCTTGCATCATTTTTAATGTAGATCTCTTATATTCATGTTCTTACATGTTTATTCATAGTTTCTTCATATGCTTTGCATGTTCATTCATATGTTCATAATATGTTCTTCGCATGTCCTTCGTGTTCATAGATTAAAACCTTATTTATGCTATATTTAGGGTTGCGATCTTCATGTTTGTATGTTATTTCATAGCCGATGATGATTTAGGGTTCATCAACCCAAGGATGATCTAGGAACTATTTCTAAACCCTAAACTTTAGGTAATTACTCCCATGTTCAATAATCCTCCCATGATGAATGTGATGAATGTTCATCGAGATCTCATTGATGGCGTAGTCATTATTCTAGGATGTGATCATCCTGCATGTTTCTTTCTCCTCCCTCTTCATTATGCATGATCCCTATTCTCTCTCCACATTCTAAACATGTCCGAACTACGCTGACCTGAGCTTCTCACATTGAGAGGAACGTAGGCAATCTCCGGATCCGGTCTAAATCACTAACACACTACATACACCGCATCATGATAGAAAGACCGATCAATTCTGGCAATAGGAGTGATAACGTTCAATATTCTTCTCTTGTTGTAATTTGACCCCCGAACCCACTAAAGGTGCTTTTTTCAATGTTTTGGCTTTAATTAAAACGGTGTGGCGACTCTCATAATTTTAATGTCGTTATGAATATTCCCTTTTGTAAATAATAATAATCACAAGATACTTCCCATGCGTCGCTTCATCGGAAAGGGGTATTCACAGTGGCGACTCTGCTGGGGACTGTTTTGAAACTTTTTAAAACTTAGTGGGTCTAACTTTCGTCACATCATGATGCTTGCCATGTTTACACATGCACACACTTGCCATGTTTACACATGCACACACCTGCCATGTTTATACATGCACACACTTGCCATGTTTACACATGCACACACCTGCCATGACACTTGCCATGTTTTCACGTGCCCCCTACAGTTAAGCCATGTTTACACATGTACCCGCGCACTCCGCCATGTTAATACTTGTACCTTGTACCTTGTACCATGTACCATGTACCCTTGTTATCTTCGCTTTAGTATTAGGGTCAAACAAAACTATGCTATGCTCCCTTGTACATTATTCTCTCTCTCTCTCTCTCTCTCTCTCTCTCTCTCTCTCTCTCATGCATTGCATCGTATCATTCAAACGTTCAAAGCTTCTCTCTTTTCTCCCTAAAAAGAATTAGTTTCTTGCCTCACACTACCACTAGTCCGTGTCAGCACTGCACAGGTCCCCATTACCCGGAGTATTCGATGTGCAGGAATTTGTGCGCTACTGTCGCACTCTTTTCGAGTCACTCGTCTATTCCACTCACCGTATACGGTGGGAACCTTTTACCTAACCCATGTCAACCCACACTAGTGTAGGTAACACACCTAGGTTTTGACCGGTTGGTTTGGCTAGCTTTTCCTGAATAGTCAATTAACTTGCTGTCCATGTCAGTCATCCCCAAGTCAATGATGAATCGAGATCTTTTGAGAGGAAGTGCACAAAAAATTGATTTCCCTACAAGGGACGTGCCATAGTAAGATGAGTGTTTGTTGTCAAGATCTCCGCTCATCATTAACTTGTGTAGGATGTAACCTAGACACCACGATAAATGCCTCTAAGGAAGGGTTAGTCGTAGGATCCAATAGTTGGTGGAAGCCGCTTGCCCTATAGGACCCTCGCCCAAATTGTCCGTTTGGGGGTGTGCAATGCAGATGAAAAATGAGGGGTCTATAGACGTAGTGATGGCCTCCACTAATCGTAGTCTCCTAGCTAGTTGCGAAAAAGGGGTACCCCTTCCAACCAATTAAGATATAAATAATGTATGTTTTTGTAAATTAAAATATACTTTGCATGAGCCTTTCCCCTCTCCTAAAAACTTCATTGCCCTTCAAACTTTTAGCAAAGCAAGTTTGGATCCGTTCGGGTGGTCGACTACAATGTGAAGCTTCTACTCCGTC
Source organism: Campanula takesimana (assembly GCA_026119855.1). Taxonomy (NCBI): domain Eukaryota; kingdom Viridiplantae; phylum Streptophyta; class Magnoliopsida; order Asterales; family Campanulaceae; genus Campanula; species Campanula takesimana. Next base: position 445,771 of record JAOWBW010000324.1, read on the forward strand.
CACGTTCTCAGTCTCGTCATCAGCAATGTCAACTCCCGTTTCCTCTTCAGTCTCTGTCCCTCCTACTAGCGCCGCCGAGCTCAACACCGAGACCACTCTCAATGGTATTCCCCAAGCCTCCAGAACTTCCTCGCCGGTCTCGAAGCCAAGATCAAGAATCTCGAGGAAAGCAACAAGATTTTGGAAGACCAGAACCAACTGTTGAAGGACCACATTCAACAAAAGGGGACTAGGATGGTGCCCGATGGTAAGAATTTCATTTATGTCGAGGATGAAGAGGTCAATACCAACTGTCCCACCAATACCAATGCCACTGCCTTCCCACTCCCAAGCTACCGCAATGCTCCACCTCCTTCTCTCTACACCCAACAAGGTTCCACTACCATGAGCAAAAACAAGGCTGTCTATGAACCTTCCCCTGAATTGCTTGGTGGCTACCTCTCTGCTAGCAAACTACTCGCACCCTCGTTGCCTCTGAGTATTGGGATGGCCGCTGCTACTACTTCCACTACTCCTCCCGTCATTCTATCAGAATCTATCCCCAACATCTCCAATCACCCTGTGGTCACGGCCATGCAAGAGCAAATGAGCAAGTTGATCGAGACCGTGGATAAGCACAGTGCACCGACTACCAAGACAATCAACCCTAGCTAAGTGGGGGCTCTCCCCAAAGATTTCAAGATGCCTAAAGTGGCGATGTTTCATGGTGACTCGTGTCCTAAGACTCATTTGGATAGTTATGTGTTGGCCATGAGGGCTCGTGACTGCACCAATGAACAAATGGCTCACGTATTCCATAGCACTTTGGATGGTATAGCTCTGCGTTGGTTCTTGGGGCTAGAACCAGGCGAGAGGCAAACTTGGGATCAAATTAGTGTCGCTTTCTGTGAGAAGTATCAAGCTAACTTGGATTGGCATGTGAATCGAACGGATCTTGAGAACACTATGCAAAAGCCCGGCGAGGCTATTTATGATTTTTACAAGAGGTGGAATCATCGGTTGTGCGAGGTCCAATACCCACCAAAAGCAAAGGAACAGAAGCATATTTTCTACAAATACTTACTACCGGAGATGAAAGCAGCTATAGGTAATGGTTACTTCCCTGATTTGGGGGAAATGGTTGACGCCGGAGTAAGGTACGAAGCAGGGTTCACTGGGATTGTGCCGCCAAAGGAAAGTCCAAAGACCAACAACAACAACTCCTTCCGCTACAAGGCTCCTACTGTGCCTGCGCCTCCTAGGGGTGGAAAGGAGGCCTTCGGCCAAGTGAATATGGTCCAAAATGAGGTCCCGCTAGATGTCCAAGCCGTAACAAGGAATGGGGCTCCACAACAGAGGGAGTATTTTGATGATTTTGGTATGCCCATGGGGAAGGTCTTTGACGTGTTAGTCAAGAGAGGTCTCATTAATCCGCTAGAGAATAACCAACCCGCCAACCCAAGGACTGACTTAGATGCATCCAAATTCTGCAAATACCACAAGTACATTGGGCACACGACGGATGGGTGTATCCAATTGAAGCGCGTAGTTCAAGGGTTGATCAATGACAAGAAGATTGAGAAGCCGAAGGGTCCCAATGTGTTGAAGAACCCTCTTCCTAACAATGGGGGTGGGGTGAATATGGTGCAAACATGCAAGATCAGTATCCTAGAGCTCATGGACGCCTTTGACAAGATAGGGCTCACGATGGTGGATATCTTCATGGCATTGGTGACGTTAGAAATTCTCGAACCATTAGAAGGACACCTACCCCGCCTTGGTTGCATGTTATTTCATAGCCGATGATGATTTAGGGTTCATCAACCCAAGGATGATCTAGGAACTATTTCTAAACCCTAAACTTTAGGTAATTACTCCCATGTTCAATAATCCTCCCATGATGAATGTGATGAATGTTCATCGAGATCTCATTGATGGCATAGTCATTATTCTAGGATGTGATCATCCTGCATGTTTCTTTCTCCTCCCTCTTCATTATGCATGATCCCTATTCTCTCTCCACATTCTAAACATGTGCGAACTACGCTGACCTGAGCTTCTCACATTGAGAGGAACGTAGGCAATCTTCGGATCCGGTCTAAATCACTAACACACTACATACACCGCATCATGATAGAAAGACTGATCAATTCGAGCAATAGGAGTGATAACGTTCAATATTCTTCTCTTGTTGTAATTTGACCCCCGAACCCACTAAAGATGCTTTTTTCAATGTTTCGGCTTTAATTAAAACGGCGTGGCGACTCTCATAATTTTAATGTCGTTATGAATATTCCCTTTTGTAAATAATAATAATCACAAGATACTTCCCATGCGTCGCTTCATCGGAAAGGGGTATTCACACAGCTCCGACAGCATCAATGGCCGGTTACTCCAACAGCAACAACACCATGTCCCTTGAGCAACTCTCAGCTATGTTCCAAATGCTCCAAGAACAGATCTCTACTCTCAACAAAGAGTCCCAAAGAAAAGATGACCTGTCACGACCCGAAAACTAGGCTCTATTTTATTGGTAATAAATATTTATTATTTATTTATTTTCTTATCTATTTATCTAAATTATTATTTATTCAAATATTTATGTGTGCATTTTATGTTTTATAATATTTATGCCTAGCATTTTATTTGGGTTAGTGTAGTATAGTTGGGTCTTATTTGTTAGTAGAGAGTGTAAGCATTGGTGTTAGTAGAGGAGGGGGCCTTAGTGTAAATTCTTTTAAAACATTCTCCTACTCCCTCCCTACTCTCCTCCCTCACCTCCCTCACTCTTCCCCTCATCTCTCCCAGCTCAATCTCTCTCTCTCTCTTCAAAAGGTAAGTTTTCTTATCTCTTCCTTCTCTCTTAATTTTCTCCATCTTCCTCTCATAATCTCTCATTTCTTAAAACGTGAACCTTGTTTAGATCGTCGATAGGATCGCGTAGGACAAAAAAGAATTGAATTCCGTCAACTTTGAGATTTATCAAGTAAGTTACTTTTCCCCCATTTTTATGATAAAATGTTCATATCATGTTTATATAGTGCTTGATGTGTTATATTTGAAGTTTGGTTGAGTTTAGAATTTATTTGGAATTTATTTGAGTTTTGGTCAAAAATGGTGATTTTATGAATGTTGGGTTTGATTCTTGATTTTGGTTGATAAGTGGTGTATTTGGGTCCCCATCCTAGTTATAAGTGGTTTTGGTTCATTTTGGAACTTGTTGAAGGTGTTTAGTTTGAGCATTTTGTGTTTTGGTGTAATTTGGGTCGGAATTGAAGAACCCAGCTCTATTCTTCCCGGTCATAACCCAGGCCGAGCGCCCGCCTGCCCTTGCCCAGGCGCCCGCCTACCCCCTTTTTCTAGCGGCCAAACCTTCTGTTGATTCAAGCGCCCGCTCGCCCCAGGCCAGGCGCCCGCCCGCCCACTGTTTGGGATTTTGCCCTTTTGCTTGGTTTAAGACTTAGGGCTTAGCTAGTTTAGGTTTATTTCTTCTAATTAACTTAAGATAACACCGTGGAACACTTTAGTAATTAAAATTAGTTCTTTTGTGAACAATAGTGTTATGTAATTTGATCAAGTATTGTTTGGGCATCTTATGAGGTATTCGTGTTTGTTCCAACCGAATTGATTTTCGAGTAAGACTTGGTTTAGGTTTTAGGCGATGTCCTATAGTACCTAGAGGGTTGTTATTGAATACCAAGGTGTAGGTTTTAGTCCTGTCGTGATCATGTTCTAATGAGTGTAACCTTTCGGATTCGTTTGGGGTGTTTAGAATGGGTTCGTTATGAACGGAGATAAAGCGTGAATTGGCATTTGGGTACCTACGGTTTGATTAACCTTAAGGTGTATTCATTCTGATTTCCTACTTTGGAATTCCAGGTGTGATGAGATGGTTGAGTTCATAGTCCTAGTACATCTTTATGAGTAAACGTTTAGGATAATTTTGGGTTATAGTCGTTGTACTATTTGTGAGCGACCGTTTGGATTGTGTTCTTTATGATTAACTCGTGGGTATCATCTTTGGAATGTATCTGGTATGGTTCCTCTTTATGAAATTACTGTATTCTAATAATCATTGTTGTTGTGCTCTTTATGAGAAATTCTGTTATCGTTGTTGTTAAACTCTTCATGAGTAACCGTTGCATCTTTATGGTGATTAATTGGTATGGTTCCCTACTTTGGAACCCTAAGTTGTTTAATTAAGCTAGTATTTATTACTTAGCATTTATCTGAAAGTCCAGCTGGTTATTTGTGTATCGAGTCAGGCAATGGATAATGCTATAATGGCACGAGCCAAGTCCAGTATAGCATCGCCCATTGGTCCTTCTGTCCTCATCCAGATTGGCCTTGGTTGGGATGAGCTAGCTCCGTTGTGGGTATTCTAGCTAATCGTTTTGGAGCATGACTTTGTGGCATGGCTCCCGCCCCTTGTGGCACTTTATCATTGTTATTGGTTCCGGTACCGGGTTTCTCTTCAGCTTTTATGCTACTATGAAGATGGTTTGTTTGATTGATGGGTTGATTGGTCGCTTCTGACCGGGGTTTTCTCTTCGGCTTTTATGCTGCTGTGAAGATATGGATTGGTTGATTGTTGAAGCTGCGCAGCGATCCTTTTATTGGTTCTACCAGTTGGGAAACCTTGGCTAATATCCTTTGTTATGTGTTTACTTTCCGTTGCTATCTGTTGACTGTTATTTGTTACATGCTATGTGATATTTATCATTGTTTATTGCTTATTGCATTTTAGCATGTCATGTAGTTGCATTAGTAACTTACTGAGATTTTATCTCACCCCGTTTATTTCCATCTTTGCTTTTCCTTAACCCCCCCCCCAGGAGAAAAAGGATTAGGATTCGCGGATCGAGGAGGACGTCGAGAGGATTGAGATTTTGGGGCAGGTTGTTATGGATCGGTTTACATTATTTAAATGTATAACCTTTTGGGGATAGTTTTACCATTATTGACGTCATTAAGAATTGTATATTTTATTCTTTTGGGTATAAGCTGTGGAGCTTATGTTAGATGTACTTTGTTGATTTAAACTTGGATTTGTAAAACCTTGTGTTACCATCTTTTGGTTCAAAATGGAATTTTTAACTTCTATATTTTAGAGTTTTGGTTTTAAGTCGACGTCCAGCTCGCGGTCTCGGGCCCGCGGGGTCCGGGGTCGCGACATGACCTTTGGCAATCCCATCTTGACAACCAAAGGGAGGCTCACGAGGCCGAGATGGACCAAATGAAATCTAAGATCACCAAGCTTTCCAGTGGGAAAGGAAAGGAAGACAATGAAGAGTCCGAGTGGACCAAGGGTTTATTCGAGAGCCCTTATGTTAGTGCTCGCACTAACAAAATGGGGGAGACAATCATGGCTTACATAGATCAATGTTTCAACGGTCTCAACATGGGGAAAGGCTCAGACACAAGCCTTTATCAGTCATCCATTCTCATGAGCACCATAGCCGCTCTCCCCGACAAGTTCAAGATGCCCGACATTAGCAAGTTCAAGGGCAACTCATGTCCCATGGCACACATCGAGACTTACATATGGGCTACGGTTCCAAAGAAGGTCTCTCTGAAAGTTATTGCACAATGCTTCCCTCTCACTCTCGAAGGGGTGGCAAAAGATTGGTATGCAACTCTCCCGCTCACCATCCATCTTGATTGAGACGCCGCCATGCTCGCCTTCAAGAGTCAATACCAAGGCAACACCACTCATCGCCTGACCAAGAAAGAGATCGAGAACACCACTCAAAGGGAAAATGAGTCCTTTATTGATTTTACAAGAAGGTGGAATGACAAGCTTGCTGAAATTGTTGAGAGGCCTAACACCAAGGAGCAAATGGACATCTTTCTTAAGTGTCTAAAGATGTATCTCCGCACCCACCTAAGTAGGGATTACTATACAGATTTCTCTCAAATGTATGAGGCGGGGGTCCGAATGGATGATTTGCTCAAGAAGATCAAGAAAAGTGCTCCTAGCTTCCGTTACAAGGCCGCCTCAAACTCCACAAAAGAGGCTTCGGTCAATGCCGTCACTACTGACAAGGGAAATTACAAAAGGGTTCCTCCACCTCAAGGCAAGAGATCTCAAAATGACCGTGTCTACACCCCTCTCTAAGGCATGAGTCAAAACGAGGCCTTTGAAGTTCTCAAAGCAAAGGGGCAAATCAGACCTATACAAGGGTACCAACCCAAGTCGATCAATGCCAACCATGCTCATCACAAATATTGTGGCAACCACCAACATATTGGTCATCTCACCGAGGAATGCTTTGTCCTCAGCAACATCATCCAAGATCTCATAGACAAGAAGGAATTCCTAGTCCCTATTGAGGGTGATGTCAATGTAATAGAGATAGGAGAGTTTGAGGAGACCACTCATTCAATCCCAATTGTGAATGAGGGCTCCAATATAATGAATAAATTTGACAATTCTTGTTACGTTGTGACCTATGATGAGGTAATGAGGGAAGTACTAGAGAATAGGAAAAATAGGCAAGATGGGAACGTCAACATGCTAACTCGATCCGGACGAGTCATAGCGAGAAACCCCACTACTTCTGCACCAAGCACCTCTTCTCAAAGACCTCAAACTCACGACACTCCCAAAAGACCCTTTACTGGTTCAACTCAAGAAAACTCAGGCCAACATCTCCATTTGGGACCTCATTGCATCCTCAAAGAAGCACCGAGATCTTGTCATCAACAATCTTGACGACACATCAATCTCCCCTGATACAACTCCCGAGGACCTTACTGCAATGATAGGCCATATTCATTTTGGAAATGTCATCACTTTTGCCGACATGGACCTTCCACCATTTGGGTCCAATCACAATGATGCCATCTACCTCAAAGTGAGAGCAAGGGGGAGACCTATTTCAAGAGTCTTGGTTGACGGTGGTTCCGCACTAAACCTAATGCCCGGCCGTATTATGGGCATACTGGGGCTTAAGAATTCAGATTTAAATCCTTCTACTCAAGTGATCCAAGGTTACGACTGCACTACCCGCACAGTCATGGGTATGGTGGAAATAGACATTGAGTTTGGGAGCATGGTTATGTCCGTCCCGTTTCAAGTGCTCGATGTACCTTCCTCATTCAACTTGCTCTTGGGCCACCCATGGATACACAGTTCTAATGCCGTCCCTTCGACTCTCCATCAGTGTGTGAAATTCAGAAATGGAGACAAAATAGTGACTGTCATGGCAGAAAACGTCACTATCCACAAAAATGGGGAACCCGTCCATCAAGTTCAACACAGGTTAGAAGACTCCACCCTCTCCGGCGTCTCAATCAATGCCATCGATGAACAAGGGCGAAACAGATTATGGACCCTCGAAAACTACAAAGTCCTCCACATGATGAGGAATATGAATTACTTCCCCGGTTTAGGCCTAGGGAAATATCAACAAGGGAGAATGCAACCCGTAGAGGTCCCATTTGTCAAAAACAAGTTCGGATTGGGGTATGAACCTTCCAAAGATGACTTGAAGTACGAGCAAGCCGTCAAGAATGAGAAGGCCCGAGCTCGGAGGGAAGGCTGTCATTATGAGATTCCCAATTTGAGGCCTTTTCGCAAGACACTGAATGGCTACTTTATCCGTCAGGGGGAAGATGTCCCGTACGTGATCTTTCTCGAGTCATGGGTTAACAGCAAGGGCAACAGAAAGCCCGGTCTTGAAGTCTTTGCCGACTGTGAGATTCAGAAATCCGAAGGGGAACCAACTCCTATGTCACCCCGAGAATGTTGGGGGAAGAAAGTGACCATAGCATTCGAGACAGAGATTACCGTTGGAGAAGAATTAACTGATCTAGCCTCCATGTTCAAAGAATTTTCCATCATAGACAAATTCCATGTAAATGCCATCTCCGATGATACCGAAAAGGGAAGTGAGCCTCTTACCAAGATCAAGACAAGCTCCGAGCCGATCAACAACTGGTATTCTACAAAGGGACCCATCGTATCCGAGGAATTCTTGGTCAAGAAAATGGGTTGCATACCGCGCAAGGTTACAAAGGAAGACTTGTTAACATTCACTTTTGAGTCTGAGAGTGTTTCCGATACCCTCACCCAAGAGGATATGGAGGTAATAGCCGAGCGTGTGTTCCCTTTCTTTGTTAATGAAAATTTTGAACTTTCTGTGCACCCCGAGATTGCAAGCATCATGAATGATGAATTAACCAATAATGAATTTAATGAAATAGTTAATAACGATTCAAATAATGATGAAATAGACCACGAAAACGCAACATACTTAAATGAACTTGCTCAACAGGTCCGTAGTCGTGGTGAAAATGGTCCAAGGGCTGACGAAGAATTGCATATTGTTAATCTGGGTACTGACGAAGAGCCGAAAGAAACCAAGATCGGAATCTTCTTCAAGGGGGAAGAGAAAGATAGATTGACTGCACTGCTCAAAGAGTTCGTGGATGTATTTTCATGGTCATACAAAGACATGCCGGGTTTAGATAGAAAGGTCGCCGAGCACAGGATTCCGATTAAAGACGATGCTAAACCGACAAAGCAGAAACTCAAAAAGATCAATCCAGAATGGTATTTACAAGTCAAAGAAGAGATATAGAAGCTTCTCAGTGTGGGCTTCATCAAGGTTATTGAGTATCCAACATGGCTCACAAATGTCGTGACAGTCAGAAAGGCGAACGGTAAGGTCCGTGTATGTGTGGATTTCCGGGATTTGAACAAAGCTTCTCCAAAGGATAAGTTTCCACTACCCAACACCAACATGCTAGTCGACTCCACTGCTGCCTACGAGGTCCGCTCATTTGTGGATGGCTTCACTGGGTATAATCAGAATCTCATGGCAGAGGAGGATCAATACAAGACTGCTTTCACAACACCGTGTGGGGACCTTTTGCTACACAGTTATGCCATTTGGGTTAAGGAACGCTGGGGCTACTTATCAAAGGGCTGTTACAGACTTGTTCCATGACATGATCTATAAAGAAATTGAGGTTTATATGGACGACATGATCATCCTTTCAAAAGGAACCGACGGTCAACACTTGATCGACCTCCGCAAGTTCTTTGAAAGGCTTTGGCAACACAAGATGAGGCTCAATCCCGCAAAATGCACTTTTAGGGTTATCCAAGGCAAAGTTCTTGGCTACATGGTTACCGAGAGGGGAATTGAAGCAGATCCCTCAAAAATCAAGGCAATCATTGACGTGCCTCCCCAAAGACACAGAAAGAAATCAAAGGTTTCATGGGCAGACATCAGTACATCAGTCGGTTTGTGCATCAGCTTACTTCCATGTGTGAGCCAATCTTCAAACTACTCAAGAAGAATGTGGCTCTAGAATGGACCGACGCGTACCAAGAAGCTTTCGACGAAGTGAAGCATTACTTGACATGCCCTCCAGTTTTGGTTCCACCTCACAAGGAGAATCCTCTCTTGCTCTACCTCACAGTGAATGATGAAGCCCTTGGGGCTATGCTAGCACAAGAGCAACGAGACTCCACAAAGGAGAATGCCATTTATTTTGTCAGTCACTAATTTTAAGGAGGCGAAAAGAACTACTCTGTATTGGAGAAGTCATGTGCAGCACTGGTTTGGGTTACTCAAAAGCTCAAACATTACATGGAAGCCTTTCCAATCAAGCTAGTAGCAAAAGTGGACCCGCTCTGCTATATCTTAGAGAACCCTTTCATGTCAATAAGGATAGCCAAGTGGTACTTCATGCTCGCCGGCTATGGTATCACTTACGTCACACTCATATCCCTCAGGGGGAAAGTATTCATTGATCAGCATGCTGAATTTCCGTGTGATGAAGTAAAGGGGGAGGACTTACAGTTTCCTGACGAGCACTTGGTTTGCACTACAACCGAGAAAAATAAGTGGCAACTTTTTTTCGATGGCGCAGCCAATAAGCATGGTTATGGGATAGGAATGTTTCTTGTCGATCCAAAGGACATCTACACTCCAATCGAAATCCGTCTTGAATTCGAAGATACCAACAACATTGCTGAGTATGAGGCATGTATAGCGGGGCTAGAAGAGGCCCTAGAAAGAAATGTCATAGATCTAGAAGTATTTGGTGACTCACTCCTCCTTATCAATTAGACATCGGGTAATTGGCGAATCCAAGACCCGACCCTCCAACAGTATGGTCAACACCTCGAAGAGTTGGTTGAATAGTTCCAAGATATCACGTTCAATTATTTACCGAGGGACAAGAACCGCTTTGCTGATGCTTTAGCCACCATAGCCTCATTGGTTGAAATGCCCAAAGGAAAAATGGTGAATCCCTTCAAAATTTCAAGAAGGACCAGTCCGGCATACTGCATGAACATTGAGATCAATAAAGTCCAAGATAACCTCCCGTGGTACACAGACATCATGAACTTTCTCAATAGCAGCACATTCCCCGAGAATATCAATGGGAAATCTCGAATAGCATTACAAAAGCTAGCCGCCAGATATGTGTTGATTGGAAACCGAGTCTACAAAAGACATCATCAAGGGATCAATCTCTTATGTGCAAACGAAATCGAAGCCCAAGAAATCATGCACGAAGTCCACGAGGGCGAATGTGGGCCCCATATGAATGGGATTATGTTAGCCAAAAAGATCAAGAAATGTGCCAAGTGCCAATTCCATGCTAATCTACAACATGCTCCACCTTCAAAATTGTACAACATGACCACACCATGGCCGTTCTCTTGTTGGGGCATAAATATCATCAGCAAGGTCCATCCTACGGGAAGCAGCGGACAGTCATTCATTCTAGTGGCCGTGGATTACTTCACAAAGTAGGTCGAGGCACAAGCTTACCGAGTTATCAACGCCAAGAAAGTGGCTGAATTCGTGAAGAATACATCATGTGCCGATACGGTATCCCTTATGAGATCATTTCCGACAATGGTTCTCACTTTGAAAAAGAAATGGATGCACTTTTGGTTGACTACAAAATTACCAAGCACAAGTCATCCCCGTACCGTCCCCAAGCTAATGGAGCGGTCGAAGCAGCAAACAAGACAATTGAGGTCATCATACGGAAAATGGCTTCAACGGGAAGGGATTAGCCCGAGAAGTTACCACTAGCATTGTGGGGCTACCGCACGTCAATACAGTCAGCAACGGGAGAAACTCCGTACTCATTAGTTTATGGTTCTGAAGGCGTACTCCCAGTCGAACTCGAGGTTCCTTCTCTATGGGTCTTACTCGAGAACCAAGTCAACGAGGTTGATTGGATGCAAAGTCGATACGAGCAACTAGACCTACTCGACGAAAAGAGGTTAAGAGCGTTTGAATGCACAAGGGATTATCAACAAAGAATGGCAAGGGCTTTCAACAAAAAGGTGAAGCCTCGAAACATCAAAGTGGGAGACTTGGTTCTAAGACATCATCCTCCCAATGCCATGAATCCCCTTGGAAAATGGGGACCCCGATGGATCGGTCCTTACGTGGTCAAAAAGATACTAAGCGGCGGTGCAGTCCGACTCGTAGACTTGGAATGTGATCAATTGCCAAAGGAGGTCAACCTCGACAAGCTCAAGAAGTTCTACGCTTAACAAATGAAGACCATTAAAAAAAAAAAAAAAAAAAAAAAAAAAAAACGCTCGCTAGGTTGAAAACCCGCAAGGGCAGCCTAGGCAAAAATTAGAGCACGTGCAAAAAAGAAGCCCGCTAGATTGAAAACCCGAAAGGGCGGTCTAGGCAAAAAACAGGGTGCACACACACAAAAAAATGGTCTTCATTTGTTTGAACTACGGAGACCTGAGCCTCTCTACGAGAGGAACGTAGGCAACCTTCGGGTGCGGTCTAAAACAATATTTTTTACCCAATCATGTCATAACAAAATGCAATTTTTATTCAATTCTCAAATCATTCTTGCCGTTACAACGGATAATGTTAAGCAATAAAAGACATTAAAACATTAATTCCTAACAAGTGGTCTATTAATTGCAATCTTGGGGTACAAATAAATTTCTAATCTTTCTTCGGTTTGGGAACCCATTGCTTCTTGCTACGGCCCTTGACTTTCTTAGGTGGGGGCGGAGCATTCTCAGTACTGCCAAGACGAGAGAAGACGCTAGGACGGGACAGAGCTTCATCAACAACCTTCTCTTTGCCTTTGTCAAAAGAGGCCTTGACCGGAGCCTTGTATGGGCGCTTCAACACATAAGGAGAACTATCCTTCCCTTTCCCCTTCTTCTTCTTAGGGAAATAACGTGGACTAGGGGCTTCAACATGAACCATTGGCTTCGAAGGTTCCACACAACCTTATTGGGTCTTCCTGTAGACACCCCGCCTTGGACCTCTCACCCCGATTGCATACATAGTAATTTTACTTTACTTGCTTTTGTTAATTTCTGTTACTTCGGTTAAGTTCCTAACTGATCCGTCAGTTTTGGACTAAACTGCATAACAGAGTTAACTTTCTAGTCCATTCTGTCAAAATCGCCATTTCAAAGTCGCGCGCCTCCCGCCGACTATACGGGATGCGCGCGCCTCTGGGTGTGTCAGTTACTGATTTCTGTCCAAGAATCTCTCCCTTGCTCATTTTATATGATTTTTCCCAGAAAACTGATCTTTGTGACTTCGTTTTGGCACCAAAAACATCCCCTTTCAACTATAAAAACCCCTCCAATCCACCATTGGAGGGGGCCTCTTTTCATCTCTTTGGACCTCAACATTTTCTCTCTAGCCAAAGACACTCTTTTTGGACCTCAACTTTGATTCACAAACTACACTACACACAAATTCTCCCAACAAGAGTTCTTCGTGACAAGACTCTACACAAATTGTTCTACAACAATTTCTCCACAACAAAACTCATTTCAAGTCCAAGATCAAAGTCCCTTTTCTAAAGGTACCACTTTTCTATTCTCTTATTTTATTTGTGTCCTACTAGTATGCAATCTCCATAAAAAGGGATACAACCAAAAGACCACTTCACTATTGAAGTTTGGTCAAGGTTACATCCCAACATTTTAATTCCACTTTAATTTACATTCTCATTTCTTAATGTAATTATCTATCAATAATTCGACATGTAATCTTTAGTATAAATCAATAAATAAGCAATTCTCCTTTATTTTTCCTCTATAAATTTCCCCTTTCTTTTCATTATAATTGTTAGCACATTTCTCTTATCATTAAATTAAAGGACATTTAGCATTAGAACACCAAAAGTATCAAGACCCGCGTAAGCAGGGCGGAGTGGGTGTTTAAGTACTTCCCACTCCGTCACCTAACCCCCGAACCCTTCTCTCCTCGAATCTCTGGTCTTCGTACATAAAATTGGCTTTTCTTAGGTTTTCTCGCGTTCCTCTAAAACGTGGGTGGAAACTCTTAAAATCAAGTAGACATCCTAGGATAATTCACCGCTCTAGCCAAACTGTGGTCCCCCGGGGTATCTACAGTGGCGAATCCGCTGGGGATATAGACGGTTAAACTTGCGTTTTCATCTTTTGGTGTTCTTTCATTCTGTTTTCTGGGCATTCTGGTAAAAAGGGTAGGAAGCGCGCGCCTTCAGCTGTCTTGGCCTAACGCGCGCGCGTCCGACCCTTTGAACCAGAATCGCCCGCCACCCATCTCGTCCTTCAATTCCATGTTTCTGTGCTAACAATGTCTGCAGGGGAAAAGTCCTATAATTTAGGGTCAAGGCAATCCCTTGAACCCACTGATTTGCAGGTACTGCCCAGAAGCGGGCGCCTCTGCCCTCTAGTGCCTAAGGCGCGCGCCTCCCATCCTCAAAGCCCAAAGCGCGCGCGTCTGGAAAATTTTCCAGAACAGAGCAGTGAACAGAATGGACAGTCGTGACAAGGTGTGGGCACCGAGCCTGCACATAATTGCTTTTTATTTTCTGTTTCACTTTTATCGGTCACACGGGTGATTCGAAAGTTGTTAATACGTGCTTATTTGTTTTTTTTTTATTTCCTTTGAAAAAAAAATATTTTGTCACTTGTTAGACCTCACACTATGCGCACAATTCTTATCAACTGCTCACTATCGAGTCGCACAAGTCCAACCCCAAACCCATCGAGGCCCGTCCTAGGAAATTTCAAGCTCCACTCGACCTTGACTCTTCCGAAGCGGTAAACCTCAGCCCGTGGCGTAGTTCACGACTACATTCCGGGGGTGACCTTTAAGCCTCTCTTTAGCCGAGCACAAACCACACAATTCTAGTTAGGGTCTAACACTCCGTGACTCAAGTCGGTTTCCATGTGCCGAAATTTCCCTAAACTAATGTCTTCAAATCATACATGCCACTCGTTGTTATGGGACAAAATAAAACTTCGTCCCCAAAGTGGTTATTTTGGACGAAAATAAAAAAATCCGTCCCCGCATGTATGCTTTATGACATTAATTTAGTTTAATCCCGTCACATGTAGGTATCACAAGCGTGGTGGAATCCGATGAGTATATGGGACCGCGAGATGGTCTATATACTAGTGTGACGATTCCACTATTTTTCTAGAAACCCCAAAAAGGACTATGTCCTTCCGAATTTGTAAATAAATAAATTAAAAAAAAGAGTCATTTTTCTTATATGGTCGAGTCTTTTTCCTTTGTTTGTGGGTGAATTTATCTTAATCAAAAGGTATTTGTGGGGCCAACCTAAGATCAACCGTGTTCTCTCAATAGGTCCAATGGCTTCCAACGGCGACGACAACAAGGGTGAGAATATTTCCGTGTCCAACGAAAGGCTCTTCAACATAATAAGAGCCATGGGGGAACAAATGGATAGATTTGTCGAGGATGCCCGCCGCAAGCATGATTTGTGGAAAGCCCGTCTTGATCTCGAGAGGAGAATTCATGAGGAAGAAGTGTCCGAACTTAAGGCCCGTCTGCAAGAGTTCACCGACGACAAGGCAAAGGTCAATAGTAATTCATGCTCAAATGTCTCTCCCCTCAAAAGTCGCAAAAGTGCCGCCAACAACCGAGTTTTCACTTCTCTCCTAGGAATGACTCAAGCCGAAGCATTTGATGTTTTGGTAGCAAGTGGAAATATCAAGCCTTTGGAAAGGTACAAGCAACCACGACCATTGCGTCCCAACCATGCCCATCACAAGTGGTGTGACTATCACCAATGTAGCGGCCATCTCACCGAGGGATGCTTTTCTCTCCGAAACATCATCCAAGATTTGATCGACAATAGGGAATTTGCCGTAGGTAAAGAGCACGAACTCATCAAAGAAGAGGCTTAGATTTGAAATGGGGCTTCAACAAGAGATCATGTCACAAGGAAGACTACAACGACATTGGGGACTACAATAACAATCTCCGTTTCTCTTTCTCTACTTAGAAATAGGAATAAAAAAAAAAGAGTCAAAAGTCCTCTAATGTGTGCATTAAAGTTTTCTTTCGTCCAATTCGTGTTAAATGTTGAGTCATCGAATAAAAAGTTGTTCTTGTCCTCATACACTATTGCGAGTCGTTCAATTTAATTCTTGGCAAAATGATGAAAAGATGTCTAAACGAGTTTTGGAACGAAGGCTGTCATTTGAACGCCTAGGGGCTAAACATCGGTGCCAACATCAACAACGAAGACATCAAGACATCAACGATGAAGTCAAGACAAAGTAAGGTTGTCACGACCCGAAATCTAGGCTCTATTTTATTAGTAATAAGTAATTATTATTTAATTATTTGCTTATTTATTTATTTAAATTATTGTTTATTTAAATAATTATGTGTGCATTTTATGTGTCATAATATTTATGCTTAGCATTTTATTTGGGTCATTAGTGCTAGTGTAGAAATATTGGGTCTTAGTTGTTAGTGGGGAGTATTGAGTTGGGTAGTATTAGAGGAGGGGGTCTTTGTGTAAGTTTTTAAATCATACTCCTACCCTCTCCCTACACCTCCTTCTCCCTCATACACTCCACCTCCCTCACTCTCTCCATCCCATTTCCCAGCCCATTTCTTCCTCTCTCTCCAAGCAAAAAGGTGAGTTTTTCTTCTCCTCCTTCTCTCTTCATTATCTTCCTCTTCCTCTCATAATCTCTCATTTCTTAAAACATGAACCTTGTTTAGATCGTCGATAGGATCGCGTAGAACCAAAAAGAATTGAATTCCGTCATCTTTGAGAATTTTCAAGTAAGTTACTTTTCCCCCATTTTGATGCTAAAATGTTCATATCATGTTTATATGATGTTCATATAATGCTTTTATAGTTATATTTGAAGTTTGGATGAGGTTGCAATTTATTTGGAATTTATTTGGGAATTATTTGGATTTGGGGTTAAAAATGGTGAATATGTGAATGTTGGGTTTGATTCTTGATTTTGGTTGTTATATAAGTCCTTTTAGACTTACAAGTTGTTTTGGTACAATAGTAAACTAGTTGGAAGGTTGAAATTTTGGTTGAAATGTGTTTTGGGTTAAAAAATGGAAGAACCCACAGTTTGTTCTTCCCGAATTCCGGCAGTCCAGAATATTGGGCGACCGCCCAAAATTGTCTGGGCGACCGCACATCTATCTGAAAGCTTTTGTTCTTGTTTGAGGGCCTTTTTGGGCGACCGCACAGACCCGTTTGGGCGGCCGCACAGACCTCTGAAAGTTTAACATTTGTTAATTTGTGTGATTGAAGAACGCGTTTTGGTCTAAGTCTTGGGTGTCCTTCTAGTTGACCTTAGTGATCATTGTAGTACACTCTAGTGATAGAATTGAGTCCTTTGTGATCAAGTTTGTGTTTGAAATTAATTAAGTGTTAATTGATATTATTGGAACACTTTAATTGTGCGTTGTGGGTACATTTCACTTTCTTGGTGAATTCTTGGTATGATTCCCTACTTTGGAATCAATGATTGTTTATCGTGCTAGTATTTTATTACTTAGCCTTTACATGAAATTCCAGCTGGTATTTCGTGTGTGTTTGGGCGATGCGAAACATTATGATGGCACGGCCAAGTCCATTGTGATGTTGACCATTGTTTTGCCCCATTATTACCCTCCTCCAGATTGGCCTTGGATGTGAGAAGAGCTAGCTCCTTTGTGTGCATTTTAGCTTTACTTGGAGCATGACTTTATGGCATGTCTCCCGTCCCTTGTGACACTTCATTTGGTTATTGATTCCGGTACCGGGGTTTTCTCTCCGGCTTTCATGATATTATGAAGATGATGATTGTTGATTATTGAAGCTGCGCAGCGATCCTTTATTTGGATGTTCCGGTTTGGAAAACCTTGGCTATATCCTTTGTTATGTGTTTATTTCCGCTGCTATCTGTTATGTGATAAATGCTATGTGCTATGTGATATTTATTATTGCCTATTGCTTCTTGCATCTTAGCATGTCATGTAGTTGCATTAGTAACTTATTGAGATTTATCTCACCCCCTTTTCTTTTATCTTTGTTTTTCCTTAACCCCCCCCCCCCAGGTGCTAAGGATTAGTCTCGCTGATCACGAGAAAGAGGACGTCGAGGGTGGATACATTCTTTTGGGGAAGGTTGTTATAGGTTGGTTTACATTATGTAAATGTGTAACCATTTTGGGATAGTTGTACCAAGCAGTGACGTCACTAAGAATTGTATATTTGTATTTTGTTGGGCATAAACTTGTGGAAGTTTATGATAGTTGTAATTGTTTTTTTTATCAAACTTGGTTTTGTAAAACTTTGGATCACTACCTTTTGGTATCAAATGGAATTTTTATCTTCGGTATTTCACAGTTTTGGTTTTAGAGTCGACGTCCAGATCGCGGTCTCGGGCCCGCGGGGTCCGGTGTCGCGACAGTTGGTATTAGAGCTATGGAATTAGCTCTAAGTATAAGTCTAGGTAGATTAGTATGACCTAGGTGGGTAGTAGTGTGCGGAGTGATTAACGGTTGATGTTTTATACAGGTACTTGTTTACAATGGTTCGTAGAAGGAGTGGTGAAGGTAGTACCGGTAATGCAAATCAAAATGATACAAGGGAAGAAGCACGTGCTATGTTTCAAGGCATGTTCGAGGCGGCCATGAAGGCCATACATGATTAAGGTCCGAGGGTAGAACAAGCACCACCCCGCTATGGATTGGAGCAATTTCTGAAGTTGAAACCGGTTGAATTCAATGGGGAGCCCGATGTAAGGAAGGTTGAGTTGTGGATTGAGTCGATTGAGAAGATTTATGATGTATTTGGGTGTTCGGATGAGGACAAGGTCCGGTTCGCGGCTTACAAACTTGTGGGAGCCGCCGAGCATTGGTGGAAGGGTGTTAAAGCTACTTGGGATGATACTCACACGGTGTATGCGTGGGAGTTGTTTGTGCGCAAATTCAAGGAGCATTTCATTCCGGTTGTTGATCAAAACCGAAAGGAGATCGAGCTACTCAACCTAGAGCAAGGTGTGTTGTCTATAGCACAATACTCGGCTAAGTTCATAGAATTAGCCCGGTATTGCGACTATTTGGTGAGGACCGAGGAACAAAAAGCTATGAGATTTATTCGGGGATTGAAGACCTCCATCCGTACTCAACTGATTGCTCAACGGATTATGACTTTCCAAGATGCGGTGGACCGAGCCTACTTAATAGAGCAAGATATTGGGGAGCATAAAAGGAAGACCGAGGTAGCTAACCCGAGCAAGCCGGGAGGGCAAAGCAAGCCACAACACCGTTCCGATAACCGAGGTAACTTTGGGGGACAATCTCAGTTCCGAGGGCAACCGATCCCAAGGAACCCGGGTACCACTTCTGGGAACCAAGGGAGCCAAATTAGGAGGCTTTGTTCGTATTGTCAAAAGGAAGGTCATTCTGAAGACCGTTGTTGGAAGAAGCAAGGAAGGTGCACCAATTGTGGTCAAATGGGTCACTTTGTAAAAGATTGCCCGAGAGGTAGAGTAAAAGCATCCGGGTCAGGAGTTGGTACTAATCAGGGTCAGAAAAGGGATGCCGCTGGGAAGCCCAAAATTCAAGGAAAGATATTTGCCATGAATCAACAACAAGCGACCGATGATCCTTCGGTTATTGGAGGTATTGTTTCTGTGTCTAATGTGAGCGCACGAGCGTTAGTAGATCCAGGATCATCTCATTCATACATTTCTGTGCAATTTGCTTCTCTGTTAAATGCTGCATTCGAGTCTTTACCGTACGTGCTAGAGGTGTCGACCCCTATAGGAGAATGCTTGATTTCTGATCGAGTCTTTCGTGCTTGTGATGTGGTTATTTGTGGTCGAGTCCTTTGTGCGGATTTGGTAGTTCTTCCTATCCAAGACTTTGATGTCATTTTGGGTATGGATTGGTTGAGCAAGTTTCATGCTTCCGTTGATTGCCGTAAGAAAACTGTTACTTTTTCTATTCCCGATGTGCCTAAATTTGTGTTTGAGGCTAGTCCTCTGAGTAGAAAGGTTCGCTTAATTTCTTTTATGAAAGCGAGAAAACTATTGCATAGTGGTTGTGAGGGGTATTTGGCTAGTGTTCTTGATACTAGGAAGGAATCCCCTAGTTTGGATAGTGTTCGGGTAGTTCGGGAATTTCCCGATGTTTTCTCTACCGAGTATGATATGCCTCCCGATCGTGAGATTGAGTTTTGTATAGATCTTTTGCCGGGTACGGATCCAATTTCGAAAGCACCATATAGGTTAGCTCCCGCAGAATTGAAGGAACTGAAGGTTCAGTTGCAAGAGTTGCTTGATCGAGGGTTTATCCGCCCTAGTGTTTCCCCGTGGGGAGCACCGGTTTTGTTCGTCCGGAAGAAAGATGGTTCGTTGAGATTGTGTATAGATTACCGGAAGTTGAATCAGGTTACAGTGAAGAATAAGTATCCTCTACCGCACATCGATGATTTATTTGATCAGCTTCAAGGGTTCGTGGTTTTCTCTAAACTTGATTTGAGGAGTGGGTACCATCAGTTGAAGGTTCGATCGGGGGATATTCCGAAGACTGCTTTTCGCACTCGGTATGGTCATTATGAGTTCTTGGTTATGCCGTTTGGGTTCACTAACGCGCCTGCAGTGTTTATGGATTTGATGAACCGAGTTTTCCATCCTTATCTTGATTCGTTCGTGGTGGTCTTTATTGATGATATACTCGTCTACTCTAAATCTCGAGAGGAGCACGAGCAGCACTTGAGGACAGTTTTATCCGTTCTTGCGAGGGAGAAATTATTTTCGAAGTTCAGTAAATGCGAATTTTGGCTCGAGAAGGTGTCATTTCTGGGTCATGTGATTTCGAAAGACGGGATTTCGGTGGATCCGTCAAAGATAGAGGCTATAGTGGATTGGAAGAGACCCGAATCAGTGACAGAGATTAGAAGCTTTCTTGGTTTAGCCGGTTATTACCGAAGATTTATTGAAGGGTTTTCGAGGATTGCTACTCCGATGACTCAGTTGACCCGGAAGAATGTTCCGTTTGTGTGGACCGAGAAATGTGACAAGAGTTTCGAGGAATTGAAGAAGAGGTTGACTACCGCACCGATCTTGACTTTGCCTAATGGGAGCGATGGCCTAGTGATTTATAGTGATGCTTCGAAAGAGGGTTTGGGTTGTGTGTTGATGCAGAATGGGAAAGTAATTGCGTATGCTTCGAGGAAGTTGACCCCTAGTGAACAGAATTACCCCACTCATGATATGGAGTTGGCGGCGATAGTATTTGCGTTGCACAAGTGGAAGCACTACCTTTATGGAGCGAAGTTTGAGATTTTTACCGATCACAAGAGTTTGAAGTACCTTTTCTCCCAGAAAGAGTTGAATAATAGACAGCGCCGATGGATGGAATTGTTGAAGGATTATGATTGCACGATTTCTTATCATCCGAGGAAGGCGAATGTGGTAGCCGATGCGATTAGTAGGAAATCTTATGTGGCATCGATGATGGTCCATGAATGGAAAATGCTCGAGGATGTTCGGGATTGGTCTCCTCGTGAATCGAGACATGGGGCTATTTTTGCGAATATTAGGGTATCTCCGACCCTAATTCAGAGGATAAAGGAAGCTCAGAAAGAAGATCCCGAGTTGGTGAAGATAATGGGTAAATTGAAAGAGAAGAACTTCTAGGATTTTTCTATTAGCCCGGTGGGAGTGTTGACTTTCCGTGGTCGTGTGTGTGTTCCGGATGTTGATGGAATTAAACAGAGAGTTCTTAATGAGGGTCACAAATCGAGGTATACTATTCATCGGGGTAGTACGAAGAAGTATCAGGATTTGAAGCAACAATTTTGGTGGATTAATATGAAAAGGGAAATAGCCGAGTATGTATCGAGGTGTTTAACTTGTCAGCAGGTCAAAGCCGAGCATCAGAGACCCGCGGGATTGCTTCAGCCGTTAGAGATTCCCGAGTGGAAATGGGAGCATGTGACTATGGATTTCGTTACGGGACTACCTCGTACCCGTAGGAAGTATGACAGGGTTTGGGTAATAGTGGATAGATTGACCAAGAGTGCCCATTTCTTGCCTATTGATATCAGATATTCGATGGAGAAGCTTGCGACCCTTTACATTGATGAGATTGTTAGATTGCATGGGGTTCCGGTTAGCATTGTGTCAGATCGAGACCCGAGGTTTACTTCTAGATTCTGGAAGGCGTTTCAGGAAGCTTTGGGTACAGATTTGCGATTCAGTACAGCTTTTCATCCTCAGACAGACGGTCAATCCGAGAGGACTATTCAGATTTTGGAGGATATGTTGCGAGCTTGTTCGATAGACTTCTCCGATTCTTGGGATTCACATTTACCGTTAGTGGAGTTCTCCTACAACAACAGTTATCAGGCTAGTATCGAGATGGCACCGTATGAGGCCTTATATGGAAGGAAATGTAGATCGCCTATTTGTTGGGATGAGGTCGGTGAAGCGAAAGTTTTGGGTATTGATTTGCTTCGGGATTCAGTTGAAAAGGTTAGAGTTATCCGGGATAGATTGAAAACAGCCCAGAGTCGACATAAGAGCTACGCAGATAACCGAAGGCGAGACCTTAGTTTTCAGACCGGTGATTTGGTATTCTTGAAAGTGTCTCCGAAGGTGGGTATTCGTAGGTTTGGGAAGAAAGGCAAGTTGGCTCCGAGGTTTATTGGCCCGTTTGAGATTTTGCGAAAGGTTGGACTTCTAGCGTATCGTCTTGCGTTACCGTCATCCTTAGACCGGTTGCACAACGTCTTTCACGTTTCTATGCTTCGGAAGTATGTTCATGATCCATCTCACGTGTTACCGAGGATACCGGAGGATATTGAGCCCGATATGACTTATGAGGAACGACCGGTTCGGATTTTAGATACCAAAGTCCAAGAGTTGAGGAGCAAGAGCATCGCGTTGGTTCGAGTTCTTTGGAGGAATCATAATATCTAGGAGTCGACGTGGGAGCTTCGTGACGAGATCGAGAGGAAATTTTCGTGGCTTTTTGTTTAAGGTGAGTCTCGTTAAAATTTGGGTCGAATTTTCTTTAAGGGGGAGTGAATGTCACGACCCGAAATCTAGGCTCTATTTTATTAGTAATAAGTAATTATTATTTAATTATTTGCTTATTTATTTATTTAAATTATTGTTTATTTAAATAATTATGTGTGCATTTTATGTGTCATAATATTTATGCTTAGCATTTTATTTGGGTCATTAGTGCTAGTGTAGAAATATTGGGTCTTAGTTGTTAGTGGGGAGTATTGAGTTGGGTAGTATTAGAGGAGGGGTACCCTCTCCCTACACCTCCTTCTCCCTCATACACTCCACCTCCCTCACCTTCTCCCTCACTCTCTCCATCCCATTTCCCAGCCCATTTCTTCCTCTCTCTCCAAGCAAAAAGGTGAGTTTTTCTTCTCCTCCTTCTCTCTTCATTATCTTCCTCTTCCTCTCATAATCTCTCATTTCTTAAAACATGAACCTTGTTTAGATCGTCGATAGGATCGCGTAGAACCAAAAAGAATTGAATTCCGTCATCTTTGAGAATTTTCAAGTAAGTTACTTTTCCCCATTTTGATGCTAAAATGTTCATATCATGTTTATATGATGTTCATATAATGCTTTTATAGTTATATTTGAAGTTTGGATGAGGTTGCAATTTATTTGGAATTTATTTGGGAATTATTTGGATTTGGGGTTAAAAATGGTGAATATGTGAATGTTGGGTTTGATTCTTGATTTTGGTTGTTATATAAGTCCTTTTAGACTTACAAGTTGTTTTGGTACATTAGTAAACTAGTTGGAAGGTTGAAATTTTGGTTGAAATGTGTTTTGGGTTAAAAAATGGAAGAACCCACAGTTTGTTCTTCCCGAATTCTGGCAGTCCAGAATATTGGGCGACCGCCCAAAATTGTCTGGGCGACCGCACATCTATCTGAAAGCTTTTGTTCTTGTTTGAGGGCCTTTTTGGGCGACCGCACAGACCCGTTTGGGCGGCCGCACAGACCTCTGAAAGTTTAACATTTGTTAATTTGTGTGATTGAAGAACGCGTTTTGGTCTAAGTCTTGGGTGTCCTTCTAGTTGACCTTAGTGATCATTGTAGTACACTCTAGTGATAGAATTGAGTCCTTTGTGATCAAGTTTGTGTTTGAAATTAATTAAGTGTTAATTGAGATTATTGGAACACTTTAATTGTGCGTTGTGGGTACATTTCACTTTCTTGGTGAATTCTTGGTATGATTCCCTACTTTGGAATCAATGATTGTTTATCGTGCTAGTATTTTATTACTTAGCCTTTACGTGAAAGTCTAGCTGGTATTTCGTGTGTGTTTGGGCGATGCGAAACATTATGATGGCACGGCCAAGTCCATTGTGATGTTGACCATTGTTTTGCCCCATTATTACCCTCCTCCAGATTGGCCTTGGATGTGAGAAGAGCTAGCTCCTTTGTGTGCATTTTAGCTTTACTTGGAGCATGACTTTGTGGCATGTCTCCCGTCCTTTGTGACACTTCATTTGGTTATTGATTCCGGTACCGGGGTTTTCTCTCCGGCTTTCATGCTATTATGAAGATGATGATTTGTTGATTATTGAAGCTGCGCAGCGATCCTTTATTTGGATGTTCCGGTTTGGAAAACCTTGGCCATATCCTTTGTTATGTGTTTATTTCCGCTGCTATCTGTTATGTGATAAATTCTATGTGCTATGTGATATTTATTATTGCCTATTGCTTCTTGCATCTTAGCATGTCATGTAGTTGCATTAGTAACTTATTGAGATTTATCTCACCCCCTTTTCTTTTATCTTTGTTTTTCCTTAACCCCCCCGCCCCCAGGTGCTAAGGATTAGTCTCACTGATCACGAGAAAGAGGACGTCGAGGGTGGATACATTCTTTTGGGGAAGGTTGTTATAGGTTGGTTTACATTATGTAAATGTGTAACCATTTTGGGATAGTTGTACCAAACAGTGACGTCACTAAGAATTGTATATTTGTATTTTGTTGGGCATAAACTTGGAGGAGTTTATGATAGTTGTAATTGTTTTTTTTTTATCAAACTTGGTTTTGTAAAACTTTCACTACCTTTTGGTATCAAATGGAATTTTTATCTTCGGTATTTCACAGTTTTGGTTTTAGAGTCGACGTCCAGATCGCGGTCTCGGACCCGCGGGGTCCGGGGTCGCGACAAAGGTGGAGCGACAATCATCAAGCAAAGTTTTCAAGGGGGATAAAAAAAAAAAAAAAAAAAAAAGCTCGCTAGGTTGAAACCCTCAAATCAACCTAGGCAAAAGTTAGAGCACAAAAAAAAAAAAAAAAAAAATCCCCATTCATTCAAAGAAGTTCACAACAACATCATTCCACCAAACGAAGGATGAAGCAACATCGACAACAATCACGACGAAGCAACAATTCATCTCGACGAATGGAGCATCCACACGAACTACGGTGACCTGAGCCTCTACACTGGAGGAATGTAGGCAACCTTCGGGTCCGGTCTCATGCAAGAAAGAAGATATGTTTAGCACTAGCGCGTTATGGTGATCGGCCTTCCTCTAAAACTTGTCATAACATCTTTGTACGATTCATTTTCCAATGAATTAATCACCAAAAGATTGAACAACTTTCTTAGATTTGGAATCGCTTTCCGTTCCTTGTCGAGTCTAGGGGTTTCTCTTCTTTTTGCGATACTCCCAGTTTCTTGCAATCAAACTGGGGCTTTATTTCTCTTCTCTCTTAATGACTTACTTGCCTTCGTGAGTCATTCAAAAAGTATACATACATGAAGTCAATACTAGGGACACTTCCCTAGTCGAGTCAATGTCACTCATCTTTAGTGACAAGAGGTCTTCACCGCAAAATCAGATGTCTTATCTCCTCAGCCATAGTCAATGCACACTTCCTCATTAATCGAGTAAAAAAAGACGCAAAAGAGATGCCCGCTAGATTGAAAACCCGAAAGGGCGGTCTAGGCAAAAACAGGGTGCGTAATAAAAAAAAATGAGAGAGTGAGAGAGAGAAGGGAAAGAGAAATGGAGATCTCCGGCCTCTAAGGAAGACAACTGCACAAGCTCTACATTGGATCTCCTCAGCAAGTCAATTCCCCACCAAGTCAACTTTGGGATTGCAAAAGGCTCGACAAGATATGGCACCATTAAAGGTTGTCTTGGGTTATTGGCATCATTCTCCAGCAGTGTGCATTTTTGGGTTCATGAAAAGAAGGCCCGTGGTAACCAAGTCCCATCCGAGAACAAGCCCATCATAAAAGGGCACGAGGCTGCACAAATAATCCCTAGCTAGTCAATTGGCTTGGGCAGCAAATAGCAACAACATGTGTCTCAGTAATTCAAGCTTCTACAAGAATGTGCCTCTTAAGTAAGCCAAAGGACTACCGAGAAATATGTGTGAGACTATCCTCAAAGTCTCTCAAAAGGGATGTCAAAAAGCCATCTTGTCATGTGTACCCGTACTCGGATGTTACTCTAGGGGCTACGGTCAAGTCTTAAAGGCTCCCTCGGCAAGAAGCAATTCACTTCAATGTCCCCAGCAACATTTGAAGCTCTATACCGAAAGGTCTCAAAGGGCTTCGCAATCTACAATCTTTTGGGCTACGGCATTACAGTGATACAAGCAAAGGGCAATATTGGGGCTTCAAATTAACAAGCTTTTGGGGCAGTGGTACCCGAGCAATTCAATTTGGGAGTAGTCTTATGGCTCCATGAAAGGGATCAAACTTCAATGGTCCCTCAACACTTCCAGTCAAAAGGCCTCTTGGTTTTAAATGAAGGCTCCGATGATATGAATGAATTTGATGATTCTTGTTAGAACTCACAGCGAGATTCTGAAGGAAGTCTTAGAGAAAAGGAAAAAGATTCAATATGCTAGACTCACCCGGCTGAGTTATGGCGGGCAATGCCAATATGTGAACTCTATAAGCAGAGTTACGGCCAATCCCAATGTTTCTGCAATACAGCACCCCCTTCTCCAAGATCAAAAGCACAGGCTGCATCCGAAGATCCGCCATCGGTTCAACTCAAGAAGACTCGAGAAAACATACCGTTCGAGACTTTATCACGCCAAGACCTTATCATCTGCAACAACATCACCATCTCCCACGAGACGTCTCCCGAAGACCGTACTACATTTTCAACATGGACCTTCCGCCATTTGGGTATCAACCACAAAAAGGGCCATCCATCTCCAAGCAAGAGAAAGAAGGAGATCGCCTTCAAGAGTTCTTCCCAATAGCGCCATCCGCTCCCAACATAATGCTAAGCCGATTCCAAGAAAATTTGAGGCTTCACACCGAAAGGTCTCCACATCCCGCCATCCACAAACTTGATAAGCCCATGACATTTGGGTCTTAGCAATCTCTCAAAGCTTGGTATCAATGATTTTCTCTTGGGACTTGCCCACGTCAACAACAAAAGACAGTTTATTTAAATGGGCTAAGAGTTGATTCATCTTGGGGCTTCATAAGCCACTCAAAGTTCAGCATTCAAGGGGTTTTACAATCAGCAACCCCTTATCTCGGCATCAAATGCCTTTTGGAGCCCCATAATCGACAAATATCTTGGGGCTAGACATCAATTTTCGTCGGACACTACGGCGACAACATTCAAGCAAGGCAATCCGGACTTCGATTGAACATGACTTGATCTTGGGTTGGCTTTACAAACACACAATGGTTAAAATGGTTCACCCACGAACTAAAAAAAGAAAAAAAATCTTTTTCTCACGTGTGTGCATATTCTTTCCCTTCTAATCTTATAAAAAAAATAATAATAATAAAAAAAAAAAAGATTTTTCTTTTTCTTTTTCTCCTTCTATGTGCAAAAGTATGTGCTCTACTTTGCTTTGCTCCTAGCTTTTCCTCCCCAGCACTCTCCATCATCCTTGAACTACGCTGGTCTGATTCCTTTCAAGGGATACGTAGGCAGCCTTTTGGCACGACCAACCCATCACCCAGAATACCATCTCGCCAACACTCCATCAAAGGCAAGAACAATTCATCACCATCAACATCATCATTCTCCATCCAAAGCATGGACATTCTTCAGCAAAAGCATCAACATCCTTCAGCAATCCATCCCCAATCAAGCGGCAATGGTAAGTTAAGGTATGAATATCATTCATCTCAAGCAATCTCTGCTTTCAAAAATCACTTCACACACAAAATCACTTTACTTCTCTCTCATACAAACTGCTTTCAAATCACATTGCACCATGAGCACTATCTCTCTCTTCATTTCACACTTCATGCATCTTCTTGCACAAACACATATACCTTCCAAGCACACACATAACAGGTACCACCACGAAGTCAACAGCATCCACTACTCAAGGCACTTCATCCCCAACAGAAAATGGTCCACAGTCAACCATGCCCGCATCCCCACGATAAAGTCAACAGCAACTGCAGCTCTAGACAGCAATTTGGTCCACGGTGATCCCGCAATCAGTAAACGGATCCCGCCTTAGCAAATGGATCCCGCCTCTAGCAAACGGATCTCGCATCAGCAAACGGATCCCGCTTCAGCAAACGGATCCCGCATCAGCAAATGGGTCCCGCATCAGCAAACGGATCCCGCCTCAGCAAACGGATCCCGCACCAGCAAACGGATCCCGCATCAGCAAACGGATCCCGCACCAGCGAACGGATCCCGCACCAGCGAACGGATCCCGCACCAGCAAACCGATCCCGCACCAGCAAACGGATCCCGCATCAGCAAACGGACCCCGCATCAGCAAACGGATCCCCCTTCAGCAAGACGGATCCCGCCATATCCCTTCTATATCAATAAAGCCGCTCACACAGGGAGCGCACCCCCATCTTTCACAATTTCAAAATTCCCCTCTTTCTTTAAATTGCGGCCGTGGTGGGCCGCCTCAAGCCATCACACCTTTTTAAAAAAAAAAATTGTG
Source organism: Campanula takesimana (assembly GCA_026119855.1). Classification (NCBI taxonomy): domain Eukaryota; kingdom Viridiplantae; phylum Streptophyta; class Magnoliopsida; order Asterales; family Campanulaceae; genus Campanula; species Campanula takesimana. The sequence goes on from JAOWBW010000324.1 coordinate 473,947, forward strand.
GCCGTGGTGGGCCGCCTCAAGCCACCACACCTTTTTAAAATTTTGTGGCCGTAGTGGGCCGCCTCAAGCCACCACACCTTTTTTAAAAATTTTGTAGCCGTGGTGGGCCGCCTCAAGCCACCACACCTTTTTAAAATTTTGTGGCCGTGGTGGGCCGCCTCAAGCCACCACACCTTTTTTAAAAATTTTGTAGCCGTGGTGGGCCGCCTCAAGCCACCACACCTTTTTAAAATTTTGTGGCCGTGGTGGGCCGCCTTAAGCCACCACACCTTATTAAAATTTTGTGGCCGTGGTGGGCCGCCTCAAGCCACCACACCATTTAAAAAAAATAAAAAAATAAATTGTGGCCGTGGTGGCCCGCCTCAAGCCACCACACCTTTTTTAAAAATTTTGTGGCCGTGGTGGGCCGCCTCAAGCCACCACACCCTTTCCATCCGCGAAAGCCGCTCACACAGGGAGCGCACTCCTATCCTTTGTAATTTCAAATTCCTGCTTTATCGAGTCTTTGTTTTCTCTTGTCGATGTCCTCGGCGGTTGTCTTTCTTTCATCGACGCGTTTTGCTTCGCAATCCACGTCGCCGAGGGGCTCTGTAGACACCCCGCCTTGGACCTCTCACCCCGATTGCATACATAGTAATTTTACTTTACTTGCTTTTGTTAATTTATGTTACTTCAGTTACGTTCCTAACTGATTCCGTCAATTTTGGACTAAACTGCATAACAGAGTTAACTTTCTAGTCCATTCTGTCAAAATCGCCATTTCAAAGTTGCGCGCCTCCGCCTTTTGGGGCCAGAAGCGCGCGCCTCCCACCGACTTTATGGGATGCGCGCGCGTCTGGGTGTGTCAGTTACTGATTTATGTCCAAGAATCTCTCCCTTGCTCATTTTATATGATTTTGCCCGGGAAACTGATCTTTGTGACTTCGTTTTGGCACCAAAAACATCCCCTTTCAACTATAAAAACCCCTCCAATCCACCATTGGAGGGGGCCTCTTTTCATCTCTTTGGACCTCAACATTTTCTCTCTAGCCAAAGACACTCTTTTTGGACCTCAACTTTGATTCACAAACTACACTACACACAAATTCTCCCAACAAGAGTTCTTCGTGACAAGACTCTACACAAATTGTTCTACAACAATTTCTCCACAACAAAACACATTTCAAGTCCAAGATCAAAGTCCCTTTTCTAAAGGTACCACTTTTCTATTCTCTTATTTTATTTGTGTCCTACTAGTATGCAATCTCCATAAAAAGGGATACAACCAAAAGACCACTTCACTATTGAAGTTTGGTCAAGGTTACATCCCAACATTTTAATTCCACTTTAATTTACATTCTCATTTCTTAATGTAATTATCTATCAATAATTCGACATGTAATCTTTAGTATAAATCAATAAATAAGCAATTCTCCTTTATTTTTCCTCTATAAATTTCCCCTTTCTTTTCATTATAATTGTTAGCACATTTCTCTTATCATTAAATTGAAGGACATTTAGCATTAGAACACCAAAAGTAGCAAGACCCGCGTAAGCGGGGCGGAGTAGGTGTTTAAGTACTTCCCACTCCGTCACCTAACCCCCGAACCCTTCTCTCCTCGAATCTCTGGTCTTCGTACATAAAATTGGCTTTTCTTAGGTTTTCTCGCGTTCCTCTAAAACGTGGGTGGCGACTCTTAAAATCAAGTAGACATCCTCGGATAATTCATCGCTCTAGACAAGCCGTGGTCCCCCGGAGTATCTACACTTCCCAAACGATCAATTTTCTCGTGCTCTCTGATCTAATTTTTGCCTAGGCCGCCCTTGCGGGTTTTCAACCTAGCGAGCTTTCCTCTTTTCTTTTCATCTTTAAATAGGGGACAGACTTATGAATAGTACTCCTTCAGCTTGTCCATGTTGACAGGCTTCGGCAGTTGATCTCCATCTAGGTTTGCGAGTTGTACCACTCCTCTGGAGAATACTTTCTTGACTATGTAGGGGCCTATCAATCTTGGTCCCCACTTTCCCATGGGATTAAATGGTCCAGGACGATGTTCACGTAGGACAAGGTCCCTTTCTTTGATGTTTCTGGACTTGACTTTCTTATTGAAAGCTCGGGCCATTCTCCGTTGATACGCTTGGATATGCTCGGCGGCTCGAAGTCATCGTTCATCTAGCAGAGCTAGTTGTTCATAACGGCTATTTAACCATGCGACTTCGTTCACATTGTTTTCTAGGAGAACCTTAGTGATGGTACTTCTAATTCGATTGGTAGCACTGCTTCCATCCCATAGGCTAGGGCGTATGGAGTTTCACCGGTGGCAGTACGGATTGAAGTACGGTATCCCCAGAGTGAAAAAGGTAGCTTGTCGGGCCAGTCTCTGCCAGTCTTAGCCATTTTCCTAATGATGGTCTCGATGGTTTTGTTAGCAGCTTCGACTGCTCCATTGGTTTGTGGTTGGTATGGTGACGACATATGTCTTTCTATCTTGTACTCTGCAAGTAGTTGGTCGCATTCCTTCTCAAAGTGTGAGCCATTGTCAGAGATCATCTCATGAGGTACCCCGTATCGGCATATAATGTTGGTCTTAATGAACTCAGCCACCTTTCTGGCATTCAAGACTTTGTAGGATTGAGCCTCGATCCACTTAGTGAAGTAATCAACGGCGACTAACACGAATGAGTGCCCATTATGACCTGTCGGTGAGACTTTTCCAATGACGTCTATTCCCCATGTTGAAAATGGCCAAGGGGATGTCATGGGGTATAACACGGACGGTGGTGCGTGTTGCAAGTTGGCATGTATTTGGCACTTGTGGCATTTCTTAACCATGTCGGTCCTGTCAGCTTCAATTGTATCCCAATAGTACCCTAGTCGGATGACTTTCTTTGCTAGCATATTGCCATTCATGTGGGTTCAACAGACTCCTTGATGGACTTCGTCCATGATTTCTACGGCTTCGTGTTCATCAGCACAAAGTAGACACTGCTCGTGATGTTTCATGTAGAGGCGATCACCTATAATAATGAATTGGGCGGCAAACTGTTTGAGGTCTATCTTTGCTTTAGATGATGTGTTTGATGGAAATGTTCCATCTAGGAGGAAATGCTATACATCATAATACAAGGTTTATCGTCCAAGGTATTTACGGAAATAGGGCCACACTCTTCTTTGCAGTCGTACAGGTCTATGATTGAGTAATAATCAGGGGTCGTCCGCCTCGCGACTTTGAAGGTTTTAACCTCAGTCCATTCGGGGATCTCCACAAGTGATGCTAGCATGGCTAGCGAGTCTTCCAAGCGGTTCTTATCTCTAGGAAGATAGTAGAAAGTGACCTCTTTAAACTGTTTGACCAAGTCTTGGAGATGGTCGTTATATTTCTGGAGTGTAGGATCTTGTACCTTCCATTTCTTGAGTGACTGATAGATTATAAGTTGTGAATCTCCGTACACCTCTAGTTCGGTCACATTTCTTTCTAAGGCTGCTTCAAGCCCCGCAATGCAAGCTTCGTACTCGGCAATATTGTTAGTGGCCTCAAAGTCAAGGCGGATTGCGATTGGAGTGTAGAAATCTAAGGGATCTACTAATAACATGCCGATGCCTTATCCCCATTTATTGGCTGCGCCATCAAAAAATAATTGCCACTTATTTTCTGGTATTACCATGATGTCCTCATCAGGGAATCGCGAGTCTTCCCCCTTCTCTTCATCGCATGGAAATTCGGCTAAATGATCCGCGAAGACTCTTCCTCTCATGGATTTCTGTTTGATGTAAGTGATATCGTACCCCGCGAGCATGAAGTACCATTTGGCTATTCTAGAGGAGACATGCGACTTCTCGAAGATGTACATCATTGGGTCCATTCTTGCAATCAGTTGTACAGGAAACGCTTCCATGTACAGCTTTAGTCTCTGAGCCACCCATACCAGTGCAGCACACGTCTTTTTTAATGCTGAGTAATTCAGTTCAGCCCCTTGGATGCGACGGCTAACAAAGTACACGGCATTCTCTTTCTTCGAATCGGGTTGCTCTTGTGCTAGCATATCCCCTAATGCAGTATCATTGACTGTGAGGTACAAGGTCAATGGTTTCTCCTTATGCGGTGGAGCCAACACTGGCGGATTCACTAAGTACTCCTTAACCTTTTCAAAGGCTTCTTGGCACTCTTCGGTCCATTCTAGGGATGTATTCTTTTTTAGGAGCTTAAAAATGGGCTCGCACATCGTCGTGAGCTGATTAATGAAATGACTAATGTACTGAAGGCGACCCATGAATCCCTTGACTTCTTTTTGCATCTTGTGTCACGACCCGGAAACCCGTCCCTATTTTATTAATAAATAATTATTTATTTACTTGATTATTTAATTATGTGCGCATTTTATATCTCATAATGTTAATGTGTGTCTAGCATTATTTGGTTGATTTTGTGTTAAGTTTGAAGTTAGGGGCTTTAGTGTTATTTGAGAGATGTTGGTTTGGGTTTAATTGTTCAAAGTAGATGAGGAGGGGCCTAAGTGTAACTTTTTGAAATGATTTTTAACTACTCCCTCCCTACTCTTCCTTCTCCCTCACTCTCTTCCTCACCCTACTCTCTTCTCCCTGCATATCTCTCTCTTTCTTCCATAGAAAAGGTAAGAAATCTTCCCTCTCATTTCCTTCATTTTAGTCATCTTCCTCTCATCGTTTCTTACTACTCATTTTATGAAATGTGTTTAGATCGTTGATAGGATCGTGTAGAGTCAAAAATATTCGAATTCCGTCATCTTTCATAAATTCCAAGTAAGTTTACTTTCCCCCATTTTTATGTTAAAATGCTCATTCTATGTTCATATGATGATTTAGATGATATACTTTGATTCTTGGTTGGGTTTTGAAGTGTTTGATTGATTATCCATTTTGTGATATTTTAATAAAGGGTTCATTATTGATTGATGGGATTTAATCTTGGTTTGGGTTGATAGATGATGTTATTTTGGTCCCTCTTAAGCTTAGATGTTGTTTGGGTACCTTGTTGAACTTGTTGGAAGTGTTGATTTTGGGTATTTTGGAAATGGTATGAAAATGGTTTGAAAAATTGAAGAACCCAGCTGGAAATCCTACCCAGCCCGTCGACCGAGCGCCCGCCCGGGTTGAGCCAGGCACCCGCCAACCTGGCCTTCTTCCTTCAGCAAACCTTCTGGTCAAATGAGCGCCCGCCTGACCCCGACCGCGCGCCCACCCGCCCCTTGTTTCTGGAAATCTTATTTTTGGTTGTTTAAAACTAGGTTGCTCCCTTAGTTTAAGTTTTATTATTCTAATTAAATTAAGTTAACATCGTGGAATACTTTATTAATTAGAATTGGTTCCTTTGTGAATAAATATGTCATGGAATTTGATTAAGTATCATTTTGAGAATGTTGGCCATCTTTAATGTGTTGTTTGGATTGGTTTACCTTTGTGGTGATTTATTTGGAATGGTTCCCTACTTTGGAATCATTAGTTGTTTATTTAAGCTAGTATTTATTACTTGGCATTTATTTGAAAGTCCAGCTGGTATATGTGGTTGTGTCGGGCGATGGGAATATTATAATGGCTCCGAGCCAAGTCCATTATAATCTGACCATTGTTTTGCCCTTATTTTCCTCTTCCAGATTGGCCTTGGTTGAGATGAGCTAGCTCCCTTTGGTGAGTATTCTAGCTAGTTGGATTTGGGTTATGACTTTGTGTCATTTTCCCTTGTCACTATTGGTTATGGTTCCGGTACCGGGGTTTCCTCTTCAGCTTTGATGCTACTATTAAGATGTTGATTGGTTGATTGTTGAAGCTGCGCAGCGATGCTTTATTTGGTTCTATCAGTTGGGAAACCTTGGCAAATATCCTTTGTTATTTGTTTATTTCTGCTGCTATCTGTTAACTGCTATTGCTATGTGCTATATGTGATTTATTATTTTTTATTGCATCATAACATGTCATGTAGTTGCATTAGTAACTTATTGAGATTTATCTCACCCCCTTTCTTTTATCTTTGTTTTTCCTTAAACCCCCCAAGGAGGAAAGGAATAGTACTCGCTGATCACGAAGAGGACGTCGAGTGTGGAAATAACTTTTGGGCAGGTGGTTATTTGGTTTACATTATTTAAATGTAAAACCTTTTGGGAATAGTATTACCAATCTTTGACGTCATTAAGAATTGTGTATTTTGTATTTTTGAGTATAAGCTTGTGGAGCTTATGCTAATTGAATTTTTTTGTTGTCAAGCTTGGATTTATAAAACTTATACTATCATCTTTTGGTATAAAATGGAATTTTTGTCTTCAGTATTTTGGTAATTGTATGTTAAGTCGACGTCCGGCTGGCGAATTCCCGGCCCGCGGGGTCGGGGTCGCGACAGTTGGTATCAGAGCTATGGTTTAGCTCTAAGTTTAAGTATAGGTGGACTAGAATGACCTATGAGGGTAGTTGTTTTCGGAGTGAGTAACGGTTGATGTTTTATGCAGGTATTTGTTCAACATGGCAAGAAGAAGAAGTGGTGAAGGTAACGCCGGAACTTCAAATCAGAATGAAACAAGAGATGAAGCCCGTGCAATCTTTCAGGGTATGTTTGAGGCGGCCATGAAGGCTATTCATGACCAAGGGCTGAGAGCAGAGCAAGCACCACCACCCCGTTACGGTTTGGAGCAATTCTTGAAACTGAAACCGGCGGAGTATAATGGGGAACCCGATGTGAAGAAGGCCGAGCTATGGATAGAATCAATGGATAAAATTTACGATGTCTTTGGTTGCAGTGGTGAGGATAAGGTTTGATTTGCGGCTTATAAGCTTGTGGGTACCGCCGAGCATTGGTGGAAAGGGATTAAAGCGAGTTGGGACGAGACTAATACACCGTATGCGTGGGAATTGTTTGTGCGGAAATTCAAAGAGCATTTTATTCCGGTAGTTGATCAGAACCGGAAGGAGATCGAGCTTCTCAATTTGGAACAAGGCTTGTTGTCCGTGGCTCAGTACTCGGCTAAGTTCACAGAATTAGCCAGGTACTGTGACTATCTTGTGAGGACGGAGGAGCAGAAAGCAATGAGGTTCATCCGAGGTTTGAAGACATCTATTCGGACTCAGCTTATAGCTCAGAGGATTCTGACATTCCAGGATGCTGTTGATCGTGCGTACCTAATCGAGCAAGACATTGGGGAACATAAGAGGAAGACCGAGGTCGCGAACACGGGTAAGCAAGGAAGTCATACCAAATCATAACCACATCAGCGTTCAGATAACTGAGGTAATTCGGGAGGACCATCTCAGTTTAAAGGACAACCCATACCATGGAATCCGGGTACTACTCCGGGGAACCAAAACAGGTGGCTCTGTACCTATTGTCAGAAGGAAGGACATTCGGAGGATCGGTGTTGGAAGAAGCAAGGAAAATGTACCAATTGTGGTCAGTTGGGACACTTTGCTAGAGATTGCCCGAGAAATAGAGGTCAACCATCGGGGGTAGGAGCTGGTGCTCCACAGGGTCAGAAAAGAGATGCTGCGGGAAAGCCCAAGGTCCAAGGAAGGGTATTTTCCATGAATCAACAACAAGCTACCGATGATCCTTCCGTTATTGGAGGTATTGTTTCTGTGTCTAGTGTGAGCGCTCGTGCGTTAGTAGATCCAGGATCATCGCATTCTTACATATATGTGCAATTTGCTTCTTTGCTAAATGCTGCATTTGAGTCTTTACCTTATGTGCTAGAGGTGTCGACCCCTATAGGAGAATGTTTGGTGACCGATAGAGTATTTCGTGCTTGTGATGTGCTTATATGTGGTCGTGTCTTGTGTGCGGACTTGGTAGTCCTTCCGATTCAAGACTTTGATGTTATTTTGGGTATGGATTGGTTGAGCAAGTTTCATGCTTCTGTTGATTGTCGTAAGAAAGTTGTTACTTTTTCTATTCCCAATGTGCCTAAGTTTGTTTTTGAGGCTAGTCCTTTGAGTAGAAATATTCGTTTAATTTCTTATGTGAAAGCGAGAAAATTATTGCATCGTGGTTGTGAGGGTTACTTGGCTAGTGTGCTTGATACCAAGAGAGAATCTCCCGGTTTGGAAAGTGTTCGGGTAGTTAGAGAATTTCCTGATGTTTTCTCTTCTGAGTATGATATGCCGCCCAATCGAGAGATAGAGTTCTGTACAGATCTTCTACCAGGTACAGCTCCGATTTCGAAAGCACCTTATAGAATGGCCCCGACAGAGTTGAAAGAATTGAAGGTTCAGTTGCAGGAGTTGCTTGATAGAGGGTTTATTCGACCTAGTGTTTCCCCGTGGGGAGCACCGGTTTTGTTTGTGAGAAAGAAAGACGGTTCGTTGAGGTTGTGTATTGATTACCGAAAGTTGAATCAGGTAACGGTGAAGAACAAATATCCTCTACCGCATATTGATGATTTATTCGATCAACTTCAAGGGTCGGTAGTATTTTCTAAACTTGATTTGAGGAGTGGGTACCATCAACTGAAGATTCGATCGGATGATATTCCGAAGACTGCTTTTCGCACTCGTTATGGTCATTATGAATTCTTGGTTATGCCGTTTGGGTTGACTAATGCACCGGCCGTGTTTATGGATTTGATGAACCGAATCTTCCATCCTTATCTTGACTCATTTGTAGTGGTTTTCATCGATGATATTCTTGTCTATTCTAAATCTCGAGAGGAACATGAGCAACATCTGAGGACAGTTTTATCAGTTCTTGCAAATGAACAGTTGTTCGCAAAGTTTAGTAAGTGTGAATTTTGGCTCGAGAAAGTTTCATTTCTGGGGCATGTTATTTCTAAAGATGGGATTTCTGTGGATCCTTCGAAGATAGAAGCTATTGTTGATTGGAAGAGACCCGAGACAGTGACTGAGATCAGATGTTTTCTGGGGTTAGCCGGATATTACAGGAGGTTTATAGAAGGGTTTTCACAGATTGCTACACCGATGACTCAGTTGACCCGAAAGAATGTTCCGTTTGAGTGGACCGAAAAATGTAATAACAGTTTTGAGGAATTGAAGAAGAGGTTTACTACTGCACCGATTCTTGCATTACCGAATGGGAACGACGACTTAGTGATTTATAGTGATGCATCGAAGGAAGGCTTGGGTTGTGTTTTAATGCAGAATGGGAAAGTGATCGCGTATGCTTCGAGGAAGTTGAATCCGAGTGAACAAAATTATCCTACTCACGATATGGAATTGGCTGCTATCGTATTTGCTCTTCAGAAGTGGAAGCACTACCTTTACGGAGCGAAATTTGAGATTTTCACGGATCATAAGAGTTTGAAGTATCTTTTCTCTCAGAAGGAACTTAATAACCGACAGCGTCGATGGATGGAACTTTTGAAGGACTATGATTGTAAGATATCCTATCATCCCGGGAAAGCAAATGTTGTAGCCGATGCGATTAATAGAAAATCTTATGTGGCTTCGATGATGGTTCGAGAGTGGAAAATGCTTGAGGATGTTCGAGATTGGTGTCCTCGTGAATCGAGACATGGGGCTATTTTTGCGAATATTAGGGTATCTCAGACCCTAATTCAGAGAATAAATGAAGCTCAGAAAGAAGATCCCGAGTTAGTGAAAATAATGGGTAAATTGAAGGAGAAGAACTTCGAGGATTTTTCTTTGAGTTCGATTGGGGTGTTGACTTTTCATGGACGTTTGTGTGTGCCCGACGTTGATGGAATAAAGAGGCAAATTTTAGATGAGGGTCATAAATCGAGATATACTATTCATCCGGGTAGTACGAAGATGTACCAAGATCTAAAGCAGCAATTTTGGTGGAACAACAAGAAGAGAAAAATAGCTGAGTATGTATCGAAGTGTTTAACTTGCCAGCAGGTCAAAGCCGAGCATCAGAGACCCGCAGGACTACTTCATCCATTAGAGATTCCGGAGTGGTAATGGGAACATGTGACTATGGATTTTGTTACGGGACTACCTCGTACCCGTAGGAAGTTTGACAGTGTTTGGGTAATCGTGGATAGACTGACCAAGACTGCTCATTTCTTACCGATTGATATTAGATACTCGATGGAGAAACTTGCGACCCTTTATATAAAGGAGATTGTGAGATTGCATGGGGTTCCAGTTAGCATTGTGTCGGATCGTGATCCGAGGTTTACTTCTAGATTCTGGAAAGCGTTACAGGAAGCTTTGGGTACCGATTTGAGATTCAGTACAGCTTTTCACCCTCAGACCGACGGTCAATCCGAGAGGACTATTTAGATTTTAGAGGATATGTTGCGAGCTGTTCGATAGACTTTTCTGATTTTTGGGATGTTCATTTACCTCTAGTGGAGTTCTCTTATAATAACAGTTATCAGGCTAGTATCGAGATGGCTCCTTACGAGGCTTTATATGGGAGAAAGTGTAGATCGCCTATCTGTTGGGATGAAATCGGGGAAGCAAAGATATGGTGTATCGATTTGGTTCAGAATTCAGTTGAGAAGGTCAAAGTTATTCGGGATCGATTGAAGACAGCCCAGAGTCGACATAAGAGCTATGCGGACCACCGAAGACGTGATCTTAATTTTCAGATCGGAGACTTTGTATTCTTGAAGGTATCTCCGAAGGTGGGTATTCGAAGGTTTGGGAAGAAAGGTAAATTGGCTCCGAGGTTTATTGGGCCGTTTGAGATTTTGGAAAAAGTGGGACTTCTTGCGTATCGACTTGCGTTACCATCTTCTCTTGACCGGTTGCATAATGTTTTCCATGTTTCTATGCTTCGGAAGTATTTGCATGACCCATCTCACGTGTTACCGAGGGTACCCGAGGATGTAGAGCCTGACATGTCATATGAGGAACGACCGGTTCGGATTCTAGATACTAAGATCCAAGAGTTAAGGAATAAAAGAATTGCGTTGGTTAGAGTGCTATGGAGGAATCACAATGTCGAGGAATCAACGCGGGAGCTTCGAGAAGAGATGGAACGGAAGTATCCGTGGCTTTTTGTTTCAGGTAAATATCTTTAAAATTTGGGTCGAATTTTCTTTAAGGAGGAGTGAATGTCACGACCCGAAAACCCGTCCCTATTTTATTAATAAATAATTATTTATTTATTTATTTGATTATTTAATTATGTTCGCATTTTATATCTCATAATGTTAATGTGTGTCTAGCATTATTTGGTTGATTTTGTGTTAAGTTTGAAGTTAGGGGCTTTAGTGTTATTTGAGAGATGTTGGTTTGGGTTCAATTGTTCAAAGTAGATGAGGAGGGGCCTAAGTGTAACTTTTTGAAATGATTTTTAACTACTCCCTCCCTACTCTTCCTTCTCCCTCACTCTCTTCCTCACCCTACTCTCTTCTCCCATGCATATCTCTCTCTCTCTTCCATAGAAAAGGTAAGAAATCTTCCCTCTCATTTCCTTCATTTTAGTCATCTTCCTCTCATCTTTTCTTAGTACTCATTTTATGAAATGTGTTTAGATCGTCGATAGGATCGTGTAGAGTCAAAAATATTCGAATTCCGTCATCTTTCATAAATTCCAAGTAAGTTTACTTTCCCCCATTTTTATGTTAAAATGCTCATTCTATGTTCATATGATGATTTAGATGATATACTTTGATTCTTGGTTGGGTTTTGAAGTGTTTGATTGATTATCCATTTTGTGATATTTTAATAAAGGGTTCATTATTGATTGATGGGATTTAATCTTGGTTTGGGTTGATAGATGATGTTATTTTGGTCCCTCTTAAGCTTAGATGTTGTTTGGGTACCTTGTTGAACTTGTTGGAAGTGTTGATTTTGGGTATTTTGGAAATGGTATGAAAATGGTTTGAAAAATTGAAGAACCCAGCTGGAAATCCTACCCAGCCCGTCGACCGAGCGCCCGCCCGGGTTGAGCCAGGCGCCCACCCACCTGGCCTTCTTCCTTCAGCAAACCTTCTGGTCAAATGAGCGCCCGCCTGACCCCGACCGCGCGCCCGCCCGCCCCCTGTTTCTGGAAATCTTCTTTTTGGTTGTTTAAAACTAGGTTGCTCCCTTAGTTTAAGTTTTATTATTCTAATTAAATTAAGTTAACAACGTGGAACACTTTATTAATTAGAATTGGTTCCTTTGTGAATAAATATGTTATGGAATTTGATTAAGTATCGTTTTGGGAATGTTGGCCATCTTTAATGTGTTGTTTGGATTGGTTTACCTTTGTGGTGATTTATTTGGAATGGTTCCCTACTTTGGAATCATTAGTTGTTTATTTAAGCTAGTATTTATTACTTGGCATTTATTTGAAAGTCCAGCTGGTATATGTGGTTGTGTCGGGCGATGGGAATATTATAATTGCTCCGAGCCAAGTCCATTATAATGTGACCATTGTTTTGCCCTTATTTTCCTCTTCCAGGCCTTGGTTGAGATGAGATAGCTCCCTTTGGTGAGTATTCTAGCTAGTTGGTTTTGGGTTATGACTTTGTGTCATTTTCCCTTGTCACTATTTGTTATGGTTCCGGTACCGGGGTTTTCTCTTCAGCTTTGATGCTACTATGAAGATGTTGATTGGTTGATTGTTGAAGCTGCGCAGCGATCCTTTATTTGGTTCTATCAGTTGGGAAACCTTGGCTAATATCCTTTGTTATTTGTTTATTTCCGCTGCTATCTGTTAACTGCTATTGCTATGTGCTATATGTGATTTATTATTGTTTATTGCATCATAGCATGTCATGTAGTTGCATTAGTAACTTATTGAGATTTATATCACCCCCTTTCTTTTATCTTTGTTTTTCCTTACCCCCCCAGGAGGAAAGGAATAGTACTCGTTGATCACGAGGAGGACGTCGAGTGTGGAAATAACTTTTGGGCAGGTGGTTATTTGGTTTACATTATTTAAATGTAAAACCTTTTGGGAATAGTATTACCAATCTTTGACGTCATTAAGAATTGTGTATTTTATATTTTTGAGTATAAGCTTGTGGATCTTATGCTAATTGTATTTTGTTGTTGTCAAGCTTGGATTTATAAAACTTATACTATCATCTTTTTGTATAAAATAGAATTTTTGTCTTCAGTATTTTGGTAATTGTGTGCTAAGTCGACGTCCGGCTGGTGAATTCCCGGCCCGCGGGGTCGGGGTCGCGACATCTTGTGTGGAGGCATGTCAATGATGGCTTTGATCTTAGCGGGATCTCCTTCTATACCGCGCTCGGTGACCATGTACCCAAGAACTTTTCCTTTCACTACCCCAAATGTGAACTTGGCTGGATTAAGTCTCATCTTGTAGTGTCTTAACCTTTCAAAGAACTTTCTAAGGTCGACAAAGTGCTATCAATCGGAGCCTTTGGAGTGTATGATCATATCATCAACGTACACCTCCATTTCTTTATGTATCATGTCATGGAACAACGCAGTTACAGCTCTCTGGTAAGTGGCTCCGGCATTTTTTAGTCCGAATGGCATGACTGTATAGCAGAACGTCCCCCAAGGTGTGGTGAACACTGTTTTGTGTTGGTCCTCCTCGGCTATGAGGATCTGATTGTAACCGGTGAATCCATCTATGAATGAACGGACTTCGTATTTCGCGGTATTGTCAACAAGCATGTCTATGTTGGGAAGAGGAAAATCATCTTTCGGAGATGCTCTGTTGAGGTCGCGGAAATCAACACAGATGCGGACCTTTCCATTTTCCTTGGAAACCTGTACAGTATTAGCCAACCAGGTTGGATACTCTATTACTTTGATGAACCTAGCACTCAGGAGTTTCTCTATCTCTTGTTTAACTTGTACCGATCACTCTGGCTTAATTCTGCGAAGTTTCTGTTTGACTGGCTTTGAATCGGGAAGCAGCGGTATCTTGTGCTCAACAATCAAATTGGCTAGCCCCGGCATATCTTTGTAGGACCAAGAGAACACATCTACGAATTCTCGGAGAAGCGCTATGAGGGCTTGTCGGTCTTCCCCCTTAAAGAAACTTCCAATCTTGGTCTCTTTTGGATCATCGTCCGTCCCCAGATTAACTGTTTGCATTTCTTCTGCATCAATAGGGCCATTTTCGCCATGAAGACCTACTTGCTTATTAATTTCTTTTAATATTTGCTCATTTTCTTGATCTATCTCGTCATATGACTCATAATTATCTAATTCGTTAGAGTTATTAGTGTAGACACCCCACCTTGGACCGCTCACCCCGATTGCACATTTGATCTTGTGTTTCTCCCCATTTTAAGTGTTTCTCGTTAGTTTTTGTCACTTCCGTTAAGTTCCTGACTGACTTCGTTATGTCCAGGGACTAAACTGAATAACAGGGCTGACTTTCTAGTCCATTCTGTCAAAATCACCTTCTCTGAGTCGCGCGCCTCCGACAGGAGGATCCAGACGCGCGCGCCTCCCGCCCCCAAAGCAGGAAGCGCGCGCCTCTGGGCGTCGGTTACAGATTTCTGGCCAGGATTCTCTCCCTTGCTCAATTTACAGGATTTTGCCCGGGAAAGATTTCTTGGTGACTGAGTTTTGGCACCAAAAACATCTCTCTTTCACCTATAAAAACCCCCCTTTACCTCCATTTTCAGGGACCTTGGACCTTGGGCTCTCAATCTTACATTCTCAATAAGACACTAAAATTTCACACTTACAAAGCATTTCCAAAGGATTTCTCCAAAGAATTCATCAAGAAGTGTTTGAAGTCTCTTGAAGTCTAGGAAAAGTTATTTCTTTCCTCTTCTTAACATCATCTCTTTTCTCTTTCTTTTTGTTTTATCAAAGTGCAATCACCCAAATCATTTTGGGACATGACTCTAATGATCACCTCATCTCATTGAGGTCGGTTAAAGAGTTATCTCCTACATTCCAAACTCTATTTTAAAACCCCTTTTTATGATTTAAAGAAGAAGAAGAAGAACGTTTATCATTCATGTAGATTTTGATCAAGCAAGACCAACTTTAGTTGGGCGAGATGGGTGTTTCGGTACTTCCCATCTCGTAACCTAACCCCCAAACCTCAAAACAAAGAATCTCTGTTTTCGTAATCACACTTAGGCTATTATCAATAGGTTTTTCTTATGTTCCTCAAAACATAGGTGGCGACTCTAAAAACAAGTTAGACATCCTAGGGTAACCCACGCGCTCTAGCCAAGCCGTGGTTCCCCCGGGGTACCTACAGTGGCGACTCCGCTGGGGACGTTTGAGGGTTAAACTTGCATTCTGATCAAAATCTACATCTTTTCTGGGCATTCTGACTCCTGATGGGGGAGGCGCGCACTTCTGGCCTCTTCAGCCTAAGGCGCGCGCATCCCGCATCAAGGACCAGAATCGCCCGCCTCTTCATGTTCCTCATCTTCTTCTTCTGCTATTCTCCACTAATCATTTCTGTAGGGGTTACAATATGCACATAGGACCAGGGCAATCCCCTGAGTCCAAAATCTGACAATCTGACAGGTGTGCCCAGAAGCGTGCGCCTCCCAATAGCATCGCGCCATGCGCGCGCGTCTCGTATCAACACTCAGAGGCGCACGCTTCTGGGGTGGTTCCCAGAACAGAGCAGTATGATGGGGGTGTGGGCACAGTTGCCTGCATCAGTGGTTATTCTGAACTTCAGACTGTTTTAATTTTATGTTCTATTTTATCGGTCACACGGGTGATTCGAAAGTTGTAATTATGTGCTTATTTGTTTTTTTTTTATTTCTTTTGAAAAAAAAATATAAAAAAAATTTTTTGTCACCTGTTAGACCTCACACTACATGCACATATTCCTATGAATTGCTCACTATCGAGTCGCACAAGTCCAACCCCAAACCCGTCGAGACCCGTCCTAGAAAGTTTCAATCTCCACTCGACCTTGGCTCTTTCGAAGCGGTAAACCTCAGCCCGTGGCGTAGTTCATGACTACATGCCGGGGGTGACCTTTGAGCCTCATATTCAAGCCGAGCACAAGCCACACAATTCTAGCTAGGGTCTAGCACTCCGTGACTCAAGTCGGTTTCCATGTACTGAGATTTCCCTAAACTAATGTCTTCAAATCATACATGCCAACTTGTTGAAACGGACGCAATAAAAATCCGTCCCCAAAAGTGGTTATTTTGGACGAAAATAAAAATCCGTCCCCTCATGTATGCTTTACTACATTAATTTAGTTTAATCCCGATACATGTAGGATTCACAAACGCGATGGAATCCGATGAGTATATGGGACCGCGAGATGGTCTATATACTAGTGTGACGATTCCATTATTTTCTTAGAAACCCCAAAAGGGATTCATTCCCTCCGACTTAAAAAAAAAGAGTCTTTTCTTATGTGGTTCGAGTCGTGTGCCCAACTGTATGTTCTAAGCCTCTTCGTGGATCGCAAGTGTTACTCAAGACTGACAAGGGCCTCTTCTGCAATCTAGGTTCAATTGGTACTTACAGAGTCTACCGGGATTCGGCAAATCGGTTGGTCCGTGAAGAGATCACTCCAACAGCTCCTACATCAATAATGGCCGGCGGCTCCAACACCAACAATACCATGACTCTCGAGCAACTCGCAACCATGGTCCAACTCCTCCAAGAGAAAGTCTCCACCCTTAATAAGGAGGCACAAAGCAAAGACGACATTTGGCAATCCCACCTCGACAGCCAAAGGGAGGCCCACGAGGCTGAGATTGAGCTAATGAAAGAAAAGCTCACTAATCTTGCCAAGGGGAAGAGCAAAAATGATGATGACGAATCCGAATGGACCGAAGGTTTGTTCAAAGTCCTTATGTCAACACTCGCACCAAGAAAGTGGGAGAGCCAAGTTCCGAGAACAATGAGCCCAAAATGGTGGATTCTATCATGGCCTACATCGACCAAAAATTCAATAGGCTCAACATGGGGAAAGGCTCCGACACAAGCCTTTATCAATCATCCATCCTCATGAGTACTATGGCCGCTCTTCCTGATAAGTTCAAGATGCCCGACATAAGCAAATTCAAGGGAACTCTTGTCCTATGGCTCACATTGAGACTTATATTTGGGCAATGGTTCCGAAGAAGGTCTCCCCCAAGGTGATGGCTCAATGCTTTCCTCTCACTCTCGAGGGGGCGGCAAAAGATTGGTATGCTACTCTCCCGCTCACTGTCCGTCTTGATTGGGACTCCGCCATGCTTGCCTTCAAGAACCAATACCAAGGCAACACCACTCACCGGCCCACAAGGAAAGAGCTAGAGAACACTACTCAACGAGACCATGAGTCCTTCATCGACTTCACAAGGAGATGGAATGATAAACTCTCCGAGATTGTGGAAAGGCCAAATACCAAGGAGTAAATAGACATCTTTCTCAAATGTCTCAAAATTGATCTCCGCACCCACCTAAGTGGGGCTTGCTATGCGGATTTCTCCTAAATGTATGAGGCGGGGGTCCGAATGGACGAGTTTCTCAAGGAAGTCAAGAAAAGTGCTCCTAGCTACCGCTACAAGGCCGCTCCCAACTCCACAAAAGAGGCCTCGGTCAACGCCGTCATTATCGACAAGGGGAATTACAAAAAGGTTCCTCCACCCCAAGGGAAGAAGTCTCGAAATGACCGTGTCTACACGCCTCTCCAAGGCATGACTCAAACCGAAGCTTTCGAAGTCCTCAAAGCAAAGGGTCAAGCCACACCCGTACAAGGGTACCAACCCAAGACGGTCAACCCCAATCATGCTCACCACAAATATTGTGGCTACCACCAATATAGTGGCCACACCACCGTGGAATGCTTCGTTCTCCGCAATGTCATTCAAGATCTCATAGACAAGAAAGAATTTGTAATGACTAATGGCGAACATGTCAATGTAATAGAAATAGGAGAACTCGAGGGGACCACCCATTCAATCCCAATTGTGAATGGGGGCCCCAATGTTATGAATAAACTTGATAATTCTTGTTATGTTGTAACTTACGATGAGGTAATGAGGGAAGTACTAGGAATATGAAAAAGAAGCAAGATGGGAACGTCAACATGCTAACTCGGTCAGGTTGAGTCATAGCAAGCAACCCTTCCACTTCCGCACCAAGCTCCTCTTCTCAAAGGCCGCAAGCTCGCGACACTCCCGGAGATCCTCTACTTGTTCAACTCAAGAAAACTCAAGCCAACATCTCTATTTGGGACCTCATCGCATCCTCAAAGAAACACCGAGATCTTGTCATCCGCAATCTCGATGATACATCAATTTCTCCCGATACTACTCCCGAGGACCTCACGGCAATGATCGGTCACATTCATTTTGGCAACGTCATCACCTTTGCCGATATGGACCTTCCACCATTTGGTTCCGACAACAACGAGGCTATTTACCTCAAGGTACGAGCAAGGGGGAGGCTGTTGGTCCCAAAGACACAACAAGGGTATGAAAGGAGGCTAGAGGGGGGGGGGGTGAATAGCCTACTTAAAATTTCAACCCTTTTTCAAAATTCAACCAAGTGCTTACAATCTTGAGTTTTGCGGTCAAGTAATAAACCGTGCGGTCAAGGTGTAATATGCACAGCGGAAGTTTTCGATGGAAATAAGGTAGAGTTGTTTTTGACAAAATCTCTAACACCAGAACTCACGGTCAACCAAGTTGCGGTCAAGTGAGTCCGGTCAAGGTAAGTGTGGTCAATAGAAATGCGGTCAAGAGATTTGTGGTCAGATGGTTGAGAGATTGAAAGTTGTTGTCTTAGAAGTTTTGGCAAAATATAAGTTAGTCAGATTTTTAACTTAGGCAATGTGGAAAACAAACAAACACAATTCACAATACGTTTGAATATCTGTAAGATCAAACACTAAACGACAAACAAAATTAATATGAACAAGTGAAGAACAAGATGAACAATACTTGAAGGTAAATTGCAGAAAGTAAAATGACACAAGTATTTGGAAAGGTTCGATCTGTTAAAAGATCTACGTCCTTTACCAAGATGGTCAGTCTTGGATTTTGAATGGAGTTATATATTGATTCTTGAGTGTACAGATTACAGAGATGAAGCTTTGAATCAACACCTATTTTCTATGAAGTTCAAATCCTAGACTTAGACCAGTGTATCCCTTTTGATTCAATCTAAGTGATTGATCAATTGGGGTGAGTGTGTGTGTAAGAATCTGAAGCTCTTTGAAATCTATATGATTTAGAGCCTAAAGAATCTTATGTGTTACAAGGCTTGAGATGACTTGAATGTTGCTGGAGATCTTTGAAGGTTTGAAGGTGAGTTCTTTGAAGATTCAAAGGATTCTGGAAATCTTGAGTATGATCTTCAATCACCAAGTATTTCTACAGCAATTTCTCTCTTAGAATCTCAGCTTAGTTCAATGAAGAACTTAAGGGCTATTTATACCCTTGAATGAGAAAATAGCTGTTGGATTTACTTGGGCTCCAAGTTGAAGGACAATGAGCTGTTGAATTCTGATTGGAGCTCAATTTGAGTTTGTCCTTTTTGCAGATAAGAGGTGGTCCCACTTAGATTCAAATTTGAATTACTTGGGATCCAAGTTTTGCAACGTTCTAAACTAACCATAGTTTGACCATGGTTAAGTTTGAACAAACTTGGGTTCTTGGGACTTCATCATTTGCGGTCAAGGCCTCACGGTCAAGTGGCTTGCGGTCGAGGGGTCAAATGTGACCTGTCAAGATATGCCACAAAGCTTCACGGTCACTGACTTCCGGTCAAGTGATTCACGGTCAAGTGGTCTTCCACGGTCAGGTGGTCTACCACGGTCAAGTGAATTCACGGTCAAGGTCTTGACCACTAAAATTCCAGACTTAGAAAATTTTTAGCCTATCAAACTAAAGCCTATACTATCAAAGTGGACTATACTAAAAATGAAGTTTCACTTCTTACAATATATCCTAAAGTCCACAAAAAGATAAAATTAGGTTATGGGATCAATCAAATCTAGGTAATAGGAGTGGTTTATAATAAGCATACGCAACAATCTCCCCCTATTTGATTGAGACCATTACCTACTATAACAAAGGCTAATTCATTGTACTTGGTAATAACATGTTTTCAAGAAAATAATATTTTATTAAATTCATGCCCCAAGTCAATGCACACTCTAAGCCAGTGTCATAGATTTCTATCAGCCTAAAAAGATAAAAAGATACTAATCCTAGCAAGATAGACAAATAAGGTTTGAATGCATTTTTAGAGAAAATAACAATAAGTATGCAAATGCATCAAACAAACATTCAAAAGGCACTCATAAATATCCATTCACGTATAGGGAGTGCAGAACCAAAAGAGGGATTAAGTTTTTACAGATCCAAATAAAAACAGACATAAAAGTAAATTGTTTTGGGACAAACATAAATGTAAAATTGTTTTGGGACATCACAAATCAATAACAAAGTTTCAAATGACCACACATGGTCATATTCAAATGATGCGGTCTACCCAAGTATGGATCTCCTTCAAAGTAACCAAATTTCTTTGAGAGGCCAACTCCAGGAATGATGATGGGGTCCTTGAGATCATTGATTTCGAGGAAATCCATGTTCACGGTTGGAAATTCAAAGCTTTCTTCACCTTCATCTTCATCAGCAGCAAGTCTGTTTCCATGTCCGGTCGCTTGATTTTGAGATGAGGAGCCTTGAGATCCAGCAATGCTATCCACGGTCAATTGAAGAGTTGAAATTTTGTTAATGACTTCTTGCATATTTGAGTTAGCAATTTCATAAACCCTATTAATCTTGGAAGTTCGACCTTCAAGCCGTTGGGTGTGGACCTGTATAGCTTGCCTCATAGCTTCTATCTTGGGCGAGAACTTTTCTGCGACCGATAACAAACCAACAGAAACACTTGCGTTGATTTCCGCTTTGAGAGAGGTCTTGACCTTATCCATCTTCTCAAATAGAAAATTCTTGTTGCAGAAAATTCTTGTTGCCTGTCATCACCTTTGAAATTTCTTTGCCAGCTTCATCAATTGTCTTGACCAGTGAACGGCCAATGGAATTGGATTGTGCCTTGAGTTCCTCTTTAAGATCAGCACGGGTGAGAGAAGCGGTAGAAGTAGATGCGGTCAAGGCAATGTTGGGATTCACGGTAGCTAGGCTATCAAGAATAGCCTTTGTTATGTTCTGACTCTCCCCCTTAATGGTCTCAACAACAGAAGTCTTGAGCTGATCAACCTCATTCTGCAACTTAATCTGGTTTGCAGCAAGCTTCGCAACCTCACCTTGAGTATCAAGGTTGATCTGAGTCAAGAACTCAATAGCAGTTAAAATGTGAGCCATTTGATCGACCGTACCAGAAGCGGTCGGAGGAGCTTGAGTAGACTGAAGGGGTGAGGGAGCAGGAGACTTGGTTAAAATATCATGGTCACTGGGTACACGATCGCCATCTTGACCGTGACCCTGAAGCTCAACATCAGTGGACTTGCCTTGTTCAGCGGTCGCCTCAACAGGATGCACTTGATCATCACTAAAATCAGGACTGTCTATATTCACAATTTTCTCAACATGTTCAACATCATCACTTTCAATATCTTGATTACCAGATTCACCACTTGATTCTACCAACTCCACATCATCTGGTTCATCAACTAAGTTAAGAGTGTGCTTTGCTCTTTGTCGTTGCGGTTGAGTAGGAGGAACATCAATATCCTCATCACGGTCGCCTTGCATAGGTGAACCGGATGGAGTGAAGACAGGAGATGCGGTCGACGGAGGCGGTTGAGATACCTTGGTTTTCTTTGAGGTTTGGATGGGACTAAGAGAGAGATCCCTTTTCTTGGATTTCTCCCCCTGAGATGGAATGGGGAGTGCAGAAGACTTTGTTTTGAACGATTTGGATGGTGCGGTCGGAGAGGGCATGGTAGGCTTGGAGACGGTTGATTTGGAGGGAGGTACGGTTGACTTTACTTTGATAGGAACGGTAGATGGAATACTGGAAGGGGGCTTGACTGTTGAAGGTTCTTTAATAATCACTCCAGTCAGCGGTCTGGGTTTGGAAGGAGCGGTCGAGGCACTAGCAATTCCTTTGCCTTTGACCCTTCTAGACACTTGTTCCTCAGCTTCTTCATCATCCTCTTCATCATCATGAACAGATGAGGACTTTCTAGGAGTATCGAGTCCTAATGCTAATCTAGCAGCCTTGGTGAAGTTAGGAGGGATGTATTTTTCTCTTTTATGCTCAGGTTCACGGTTTCTGTACTCTTGATACTGAACATCACCAAACCTGTTGCGGTAGGTGGATCTCATAGTCTTGATGTCAAAGACCTTGGATAATGAGATAGTTACACTAGCATCTTTGTCCCTGTTGATTTCCCTTCGAACATCAGGGATGAATTTGAATAGGAGGGAAAGGAACCTGGTGTTTTTCTTGTACTTGGTGATGGCCTGATCAGATAGTTGCTTCTTGTAATCATAAATGTGGTCCAACAAAAGTCCATACAGGATCCTGGGCCAGTTCAATGTTCGACCGAGATAGATTGCGGTTTATAGCTTCCATTGGGTGGAATTGAAGTTGCCATGGTTACCACTCTTACAGAGAAGACCGTGGCCAACCAGATGACCAATATAGTACATCACCTCGGGAAATGTCTTGCGGTAGGGCTTGCAGACATCAGTAGATCCAATCAATCTCATTGCTAGACCATCATACTCCTCATCAGTTAGGGAGATAGGGGCCTCAGTGTCGATGTCAAGGCCATGTGTGGCAGCAATGTCGGTGTAATCAACCTCAACTTTGTGACCGTAAACTTCAGCTTCAATCCAATTGAGCGGTCTGTTTTGATCATCTTTCCCTTTGATTTCTTTTGCTGTGGAGTAGAATTCCCCGACTGCGGCAAGGTAGTGATCAGGTTGATTCATGGTGAAGTATTGAAGTATGCCAGATTTCTTCATCCTTTTGATCAAATGCCCCCAATAGCATCCTTTTGGAGGTCTTCATAGTCAATAACGCACCCAGGAATGAATGATTGTTCTTCCTACAAAATTGAGAAAGTTAGCAACACTGATGCGGTCGACCAATGTGCGGTTGAAGGATTAATGGTGATGCGGTCGACAGGCATACGGTAGACAGAGAGAACGGTCGACGCAAAACCACTTAGCAATATTTTAACGAAGTTTGCAAAAATACGCACAAACACCATATCACTATGTGTAGCAAAAAAATGAGAATCAAAAGTAATTGCTCAAGAACAGGAAGAACACTATAAGAACACGAAGATACTGTTCATGGCGAAAAACTCAGAAAATGATCCAGAGCATGAAAATCCATAAAAATTATATCAAAATGAGCACATAAACTGATTAAACACGAAAATATCATCAATTTCAACATCAAAAACATATTAAACTCAGAATATGAAAGGGCATAGTTAACCAAAAAGCTTCAAAAACATTTATGGCATAAATAGATATAACAAGCCAAATTCGAATCTAAACATGTTAGAGAACTCGAAATCATCAAAGATTAAAATGAGCATCATCAAAGCATAAGACAACCCAGAAATTGAATCAAGATAATAGAATATGAAGGGTTGTTGAACCCGCCAAAAACAAAAATGAAAACTGAAAATAGGAGAGTTTTGGGTCAAGAAATCATACCATTGTGTCTTCAGAAAGTTGTTCTTGCGATTTCTTAGATGATTTTGTTGGTTGAGTTGATTTTGGTGCCATTTATAGAGAAAATGAGAGTGAAAAGATGAAGGAATGGAGAGAGGGTGAACTGGGTTTAGAGAGAGAAAGTAGAGAGAGATAGTGAGTAGAGATAGAGTGAGGAAAGGGGGTTTCTGATAAAAATGCAGAGGGGTGGAGTTGAGGGGTAGTGGAACGGTTTTATACAGAAAGAAGTGGGAGGTTAACTCTGCAAAAACTCAGAGATTTGACCAGAGATGTCCTTTTGCCATAAATGCATGGATAGTGACGGCGGACATAAATAAGGAATAAAATTAATTGCAAATGATTTGAATTAAATGAAAACGAGGGAAAAGAGGAAATTACAAAATTACCCCTTTAGATGACTAGGAGGATCCTAAAATTTGCTAAGTTAGAAATACTTACCTGGTCACCAAACTTTTGCGGTCAGGTGCTTGACCGTGAGTATTTTGCGGTCAAGTTTGTTACCTTGGCCTAGAAAAGCTTCTTCAAGGCAGTGAACCAATGTCATCATTTTCCATGCGGTAGGCTTCTTTAAAGCCTAAACAAATTACATCTTTGTATGCGGTTAATGGGGAGGTTGGCATATGAGCGGTCGACGTTTATGCGGTCAGCATTGATGAGGTCAGTAAGCTTTGATAGATTTTGATGCTTCGACCGGAATTACTTGACCGGTGAGATGGTAATCGACCGTTGAGACCTACTTGGTTTTGGACTTAGAGAAAACATAAGACATTAGCACAATCAAAGTATATGGACAAGTAATTAAAGTTCTAGCATACCCATCTCTCCTCTAAGATACCTAAATCTCTTGGAATCCAGAGCCTTGGTGAGAATATCTGCAATTTGATTGTCAGTACTCACATACTCTAGATGGATATTACCTTTTTCCACATGATCCTTGAGAAAGTGGTATTTGATATCAATGTGTTTGGTTTTTGAATGCATGACAGGGTTGTTGGAGACAGCAATGGTAGATGTATTGTCACAAAAGATTGGACAATTTTCTTCGTTGATTCCGTAGTCAACCAATTGTTGCTTCATCCACAGTACTTGGCAGCAGCAGCTTCCAGCAGCTATATATTCAGCTTCTGTGGTAGATACAGAGACTGAGGCTTGTTTCTTGCTTGCCCATGAAACGAGTCGATTTCCAAGGAAATGACAAGTTCCACTTGTGCTTTTCCTGTCGATGGTACATGCTGCATAATCTACATCTGAGTAACCTATAAGATCAAAATTTGAATCTTTGGAGTACCAAAGTCCAAGGTTAATAGTCCCAGATAGATATCGAATAATACGTTTAACAACAATAAGATGTGCTTCTCGAGGATCAGCTTGATAACGAGCACAAACGCAAACACTAAACATGATATCTGGCCTACTAGCAGTTAAGTATAGGAGAGAGCCAATCATACCTCGATATAAGGTTTGATCAACCTTCTTACCTTTCAAGTCTTTATCTAGCTTGTTACCAGTAGCCATAGGAGTGTCGTATGCCTTTGCATTTTCAAGTCCAAATTTCTTGATAAGATCTCTTGTGTACTTTGCTTGGTTGAGGAAGATGCCTTCAGCACATTGTTTAATTTGAAGTCCAAGGAAAAATGTTAATTCTCCCATCATGCTCATCTCAAATTTTCTTTTCATTAGCTTCTCAAATCGCTTACACAATAATTCATTAGTAGAACCAAAAACAATATCATCTACATATATTTGAACTAATAAAGTATGATCATGATATTTAGCAATGAATAGAGTTGTGTCGATCTTACCACGCTTGAAGCCTTTCTCTAGGAGAAATTTAGATAGAGTATCATACCATGCACGTGGAGCTTGTTTGAGTCCATATAAAGCTTTACGGAGTTTGTAGACATGATTTGGAAATTTAGGGTCTTCAAATCCGGGCGGTTGAGTAACAAAGACTGTTTCTTGAAGTTCTCCGTTGAGAAATGCACTCTTCACATCCATTTGATATAGCTTGAATCTTTTGTAAGAGGCATAAGCTAAGAATATCCTTATAGCTTCGAGTCTTGCAACGGGGGCAAATGTTTCATCATAATCAATGCCTTCTTCTTGTCTATATCCTTGTGCAACCAACCTAGCTTTGTTCCTTGTGATGCTTCCATTCTCATCCATCTTGTTTCGGAACACCCACTTTGTACCAATCACTCCTTGATCTTGTGGCCATGGAACTAAGGTCCAAACTTTGCATCTTTCAAATTGGTTGAGCTCTTCTTGCATAGCAACAACCCAACTTGAGTCTTGAAGTGCTTGATCAACTTTCTTGGGTTCAACTTGAGATATAAATGCTGTAAGTGCATCATAGTTTGATCTTCTTGTTCGAACACCAGAATGCAAATCACCAATGATATTCTGAATTGGGTGATCTCTAACCTCACGAACTTCTTGAGGTATATCTGGTTGAGTTGATGGTGGTTGTAAATCTTTTAGTGGTACATCATTTGTGCCATCCCAATCATAAGTAATTTGAGGGATAGGTTCTTCCACATTGATGGGTGTTTCAACTTCAACTCCATTTGAGGTAGCAGCAGATGTGGTAGTTTCTGGTGCTTCATATGAGGTAGATGGAGGTGCAGTTGAGGTAGATGGGTTTCCTTGAGTTGATTGATTTTGTAGTTGATTTGTACCTGTCTCATTAAGCTCAACAAAATCATCAGCAACATTTGGAGCCATATGTGGCCCAAGGAGAGAATGTTCATCAAATGTAACATGGACAGATTCAACTATCTTAAGAGTGGTTTTATTAAATACGCGAAAAGCTTTTGAGTGTTTAGCATACCCAACAAATATACCTTCATCGGCCTTAGGAGCAAATTTACCTCGATGTTCTTTACCGTTGTAGAGTATGAAGCATTTGCATCCAAATATCTTGAAGTATGATATGTTGGGGGTTCTTCCTCTCCAAAGTTCATAAGGAGTTTTGTTGTAGGTCTTGTTGATGAGGGATCTATTTTGAGTGAAGCATGCTGTGTTGACGGCTTCAGCCCAAAAGTATTGAGGTAGCTTTGCTTCAGCAATCATTGTCTTTCCAGCCTCTATCAACGTTCTGTTCTTCCTTTCCACAACACCGTTTTGTTGTGGAACTCCAGCAGCAGAGAAGTTGTGGTCAATACCATGGTCATCACAGTACTGAGCTACACCGTTGTTCTTGAATTCTGTACCGTTGTCGGATCGAACACTAACGATGTCATCTTCCTTTTGTGTTTGGAGCTGTCTAAAGAGTGCGGTCAAAATGTCATAACAATCATCTTTGGAGCTCATCATCTCGACCCACGTATATCTTGAGTAGTCATCTACCATAACTAAGGAATATCTATTTCCTCCAATACTTGCGGTAGAAACAGGTCCAAACAGGTCCATATGTAGTAGTTGCAAACATCTAGAAGTTGAAGGTGTCGTCTTGCTGGAGAAAGACGCTTTTGGTTGTTTGCCTAGTTGACATGCTGTGCACTTCTCATCGTGGTGATCAGCTACTTTGGGTAGACCACGAACTAGATTTTCTCTCCCAATCTTGGAGAGATACTTGAAGTTTAAGTGACTTAGTCTTTTATGCCACAGCCAACTATTCTCACTAACATTCTTTGCTACAAAACAGAGATTAGAAGAAATGCAAGATGAATTAAAATCAACAACATAAACATTTTTCTTACGAATCCCTTTGAGCAAAGTGACGCCGGATATGCCATCTTTGATGAGACAGAAATTTGAAGTGAAGTGGCATTGCAATCCTTTGTCGCAGAACTGAGATATTGAGAGTAGATTGTGTTGTAGTCCAATAACTAGAGAGACTTCTTGGATGGTGATTTTTCCTTTACGAATGACTCCATATCCTACAGTCTTTCCTTTGTTATTATCTCCGAAGGTTACTGATGGCCCTTTTTCTTCACGGACATCTTCCAATAAATTGATATCTCCGGTCATGTGCCTTGAGCAGCCACTATCGAGATACCATAAACTTGATTTATCCTTGAAGTGTCCAGCCATTAAGCAGAGGACCTATAAAATAAACATTTAAGAACAAGGTCCCCTTTTTATTCTTTTGGGTCCAAAGGGTTAGCAACTTTTAACAACCCACACTTGCCTCACAGAAGGAGGGTTACTCTTTCTGGGATTGGGTGTGAATCTCAAAAGACATTCAGCAGCCTTGTGACCATAACCATCACACACAGAACAATGGTGGAAGCCACCCAACTGAGGGTTAACAAACTTCGTTGAAGTCTTGAGCACAACATTGTTTACTGGTATGGATGAGGTCTCCTTAACAAAGTTCATCCTCTTGAACTTTGCTGCCTTGCCGCCACTTGCGGTCGCCGGCTTCCAGGATGCGGTCGCCAGCTTCCTAGGTGCGGTTGACTGACCTCGCGGTAAGTACATGCGGTCGGGAGACTTAGCAACCTTGCTGGTGCTTGCCGCAGCAGCAGGTTCATCCATGGCAATACCTTTCAACTTTGCCTTGCCAGTTTGTTTCTTAGGGTAGACATAATTAAACACCAGTTTCTTCTTTGGTTCTTGTCCTACACCCTTTGAAACATGATGTTTAGCCTTCGACTCTTCCAAAGTTTGCTGGGTAAATTTCTCATCTCTTTCACAACAAGATGCACATTTAAAGTTGTCACTAGTTTGGAATCCCAAGCCTTCCTTATCACCACTAGACTTTTGGGATTCTAAAATTTGTTCCATAGTGACACGAGAATTGGTCTACTCATTTGTGATCCTTTTCAGGTCATTTATCTCAGCAACCAATTCTTCGTTTTTAACCTTAAATATAGCATTTTGTTCTTCTAAGAAACGGTTTTGATCAGTAAGAGGAATCATACTCTTGATCTGCTCCTTAAGGAGGGTGAGTTCAGATCTTAGTAGAGATTTCTTCGTCTTAAGCTGGGAAATTTCTTCAGTTGAAAGTGCTAAAGCTTCCTTCATGCCAGAGAATTTACTAATTACCTGTTCAGCTTTTGCAAACATCTTTTCTTGTTCATCGGGGGAAATGTCAAATTTGACTTGTGGTGTGGTAGACAGAACTTCCTTCACTTTGGGGTTTAGTAGAGCCTTCTTTGCTGCACTCACATCACATCTTGAAAATAGAAGATCACCATTCTTTTGAACCGGAGTTAGGAATCCCTTTTCTGCAAGTTCATCGGCCGTATAACTTATCCGTTTAGGTTTTGCATTTGGTGAGCGACGACTTTTATTATCATCCTCATCATCGGACTGAACGACCAAACAGATGTGACCTTCTTCAGAATCCGCATCGCTTTCATCAGAATCTGACTCTATCCAGGTAGCTAACTCTTTTGTGGTAGAGTCCTCTTCAGCAACCATCCCCTTTTGCTTTGAGTATCTTGGATTGAAGTTGCTTTTCTTCTTCATATACTCATACTTGGGAATTGGGCATTCTGATGCGAAATGACCGGGTTTCCTGCAATTAAAACAAACGAGATCCTCTTTCTTCTTGGAGAAGTTGAAGTTCTCTTTCTTCTTTGAAGGGCTGCTCCTTGAAAACCTTGTTGGAGCTTTGCTTGTTGATCCGGGTCTTGCTGTCTTTCTGAACTTTTGGAATCTTTTCACGAACATAGCAAAATCATCATCATCCATATCAAGTAAATCTGATGTGGAGATTTTTCGATCTTCTTCCTCGATCAGTTCTTCCTTTTGAGCAACCAACGATAAGCTCTTTGTTTTTCCTTCCATTTCAGCAATGTGGTTAAGCTTGATATCAAAGACCTTGAGGTTGGCATAGAGGCTTCTGAGAGACATGTCATCTAGTAGCTTGGTATCTTCAAGAGTGTTTCCTTTGTGTAGATATTGCGAACCAAGAGCGGCAAGAAAATTAACATTGATTTCTTTCTTGGTAATCTTCTTTCCGAGTGCTGTATAAGTACTCACGATCTCACAATAACGATCATAAGTGGCTCTTAGTGATTCACCGGGGATCTTAGCAAAGTTGTTGAATCTTCTTTGAATTGCAAACTTTTTGCTTTCCTTGCAAGCTTGATCTCCTTCGATGTAATCTTCAATTGCATCCCAAAGTTCTTTTGCAGTAGAGCATTCCATGATCTGTCGACGTTGTGACGTACTCAAGGTACTTAAAAGTATGCTTTTTGCTTTTACATCCATTCCAACCAGTCTTTTCTCTTCATCGGTCCATTCAGCCTTTGGTTTCTTGATAGTCGGATTTGCACCATTGGTTTCTGGATCCGGATTAGCTTTCATTGGGAAGTATGGTCCAATGGTAAGACAATCACCAAGTTGCTCGTCCATGGAGTAGAACTGAGTTAGAATTCTGTGCTTCCATACGTCAAAATTATCTTCGTCGAATGCTGGAACGTGAGTGAAGTTAACCGTTGCCATAGTTTTCTGACTTGCCATTTCGAATCGGCACCCAAGCTGTTAAGCTTGAAAAACAGAAGTTTTATAAAGGTGTTTGCTCTGATACCACTTGTTGGTCCCAAAGACACAACAAGGGTATGAAAGGAGGCTAGAGGGGGGGGTGAATAGCCTACTTAAAATTTCAACCCTTTTTAAAAATTCAACCAAGTGCTTACAATCTTGAGTTTTACGGTCAAGTAATAAACCGTGCGGTCAAGGTGTAATATGCACAGCGGAAGTTTTCGATGGAAATAAGGTAGAGTTGTTTTTGACAAAATCTCTAACACCAGAACTCACGGTCAACCAAGTTGCGGTCAAGTGAGTCCGGTCAAGGTAAGTGCGGTCAATAGAAATGCGGTCAAGAGATTTGTGGTCAGATGGTTGAGAGATTGAAAGTTGTTGTCTTAGAAGTTTTGGCAAAATATAAGTTAGTCATATTTTTAACTTAGGCAATGTGGAAAACAAACAAACACAATTCACAATACGTTTGAATATCTGTAAGATCAAACACTAAACGACAAACAAAATTAATATGAACAAGTGAAGAACAAGATGAACAATACTTGAAGGTAAATTGCAGAAAGTAAAATGACACAAGTATTTGGAAAGGTTCGATCTGTTAAAAGATCTATGTCCTTTACTAAGAAGATCAGTCTTGGATTTTGAATGGAGGTATATATTGATTCTTGAGTGTACAGATTACAGAGATGAAGCTTTGAATCAACACCTATTTTCTATGAAGTTCAAATCCTAGACTTAGACCAGTGTATCCCTTTTGATTCAATCTAAGTGATTGATCAATTGGGGTGAGTGTGTGTGTAAGAATCTGAAGCTCTTTGAAATCTATATGATTTAGAGCCTAAAGAATCTTATGTGTTACAAGGCTTGAGATGACTTGAATGTTGCTGGAGATCTTTGAAGGTTTGAAGGTGAGTTCTTTGAAGATTCAAAGGATTCTGGAAATCTTGAGTATGATCTTCAATCACCAAGTATTTCAACAGCAATTTCTCTCTTAGAATCTCAGCTTAGTTCAATGAAGAACTTAAGGGCTATTTATACCCTTGAATGAGAAAATAGCTGTTGGATTTACTTGGGCTCCAAGTTGAAGGACAATGAGCTGTTGAATTCTGATTGGAGCTCAATCTGAGTTTGTCCTTTTTGCAGATAAGAGGTGGTCCCACTTAGATTCAAATTTGAATTACTTGGGATCCAAGTTTTGCAACGTTCTAAACTAACCATAGTTTGACCATGGTTAAGTTTGAACAAACTTGGGTTCTTGGGACTTCATCATTTGCGGTCAAGGCCTCACGGTCGAGTGGCTTGCGGTCGAGGGGTCAAATGTGACCTGTCAAGATATGCCACAAAGCTTCACGGTCACTGACTTCCGGTCAAGTGATTCACGGTCAAGTGGTCTTCCACGGTCAGGTGGTCTACCACGGTCAAGTGAATTCACGGTCAAGGTCTTGACCACTAAAATTCCAGACTTAGAAAATTTTCAGCCTATCAAACTAAAGCCTATACTATCAAAGTGGACTATACTAAAAATGAAGTTTCACTTCTTACAATATATCCTAAAGTCCACAAAAAGATAAAATTAGGTTATGGGATCAATCAAATCTAGGTAATAGGAGTGGTTTATAATAAGCATACCCAACAGAGGCCCATCTCAAGAGTCTTAGTGGACGGTGGTTCCGTACTCAACCTCATGCCTGGTAGAATCATGGGCATACTGGGGCTTAAGGATTCTGATTTGAAGCCTTCTACTCAAGTAATCCGAGGTTATGACAGCACCGCCCGTACAATCATGGGCATGATCGAAATAGACATTGAGTTTAGGAGCATGGTCATGTCCGTTCCATTCCAAGTGCTTGACATCCCGACCTCGTTCAACTTGCTTTTGGGTCGACCATGTATTCACAGTTCTAATGCCGTCCCGTCAACTCTCCATCAATGTGTCAAGATCCGAAATGGTTATGAAATAGTGACCGTCATGGCCGAAAACGTCACTATCCACAGGAAAGGTGAGCCCGTCCACCAAGTTCAATATGGTTTACCAGACTCCACTCTCTCCGGTGTCTCAATCAACGCCATTGACAAAGAAGGGGGAAACGGATCATAGACCCCCAGTAATCACAAAGTCCTCCGCATGATGAAGAATATGGACTACTTCTCTGGTTTAGGTCAACAAGGAATCCTACATCCTGTGCAAGTCTCATTTGTCAAGAACACATTCGGTTTGGGGTACGAGCCTTCCAGAGAGGACTTGAAACAAGAGAAAGCGATCAAGAATGAAAAGGCCCGAGCTCGTAAAGAAGGCCGTCGTTATGGGGTCCCTAATCTAAGGCCTTATCGAAAGACGTTGAATGGATATTTTGTCCGCCAAGGGGAAGACGTTCCATACATGATCTTTCCCGAACCATGGGTTAACAATAAGGGTGTCAAAAAGCCCGGTCTCGAAATCTTCTCCGATTGTGAGATCCAGAAATCCGAAAGGGAACCAACTCCCATGTAGCCTCATGAATGGTGGGGAAGGAAGGTGACTATAGAGTCCGAGACAAAAATCATCGTGGGGGAAGAACCGACAGATTTAACCTCCATGTTCGAAGAGCTTACCATAATGAATGAATTCCAAGTCAACGCTATCCATGACACCGTCATCATGAATGAGACTACCAGTGAGATCCCACCAAGCTCCGAGCCGATCAACAATTGGTATTCTACGAAAGGGCCCGTGGTATCCGAGGAATTCTTAGTCCAAGAAATGGGTCGCATACCCCGCACAGCAACAAAGGAAGAGCGGCTCACACTTACTTTCGAGTCCGAGAATGTCTCTAATACCCTCACCCAAGAGGATATGGAGGCCATAGCCAAGCGTGTGTTTCCTTTCTTTGCTAATGAAAAAATTGATATTTCTGAGTACCCTGAGATTGCAAATATCATAAATGATGAATTAACTAATAATGAACTTAATGAACAAGTTAATAACGATTCAAATTATGATGAAATAGACCACGAAAACACAACATACTTAAATGAACTTGCTCAATAGGTCCGTAGTCGTGGTGAAAATGGTCCAGGGGCTGACGAAGAATTGCATGTTGTTAATCTGGGTACCGACGAAGAGCCAAGAGAAACTAAGATAGGAAGCTTCTTCAAAGGGGACGACAGAGACAGTTTGACTACACTACTACGGGAGTTCGTGGATATGTTCGCATGGTCATACAAAGACATGCTGGGTTTGGACAGAAAGGTAGCGGAGCACAGAATTCCGATCAGAGAAGATGCCAAACCGGTAAAACAGAAGTTCAGAAAGATCAAGCCAGAATGGTCTCTGCAAGTCAAAGAAGAGATCGAGAAGCTCCTCAGTATAGGTTTCATCAAGGTTATCGAGTATCCGACATGGTTAGCCAACATCGTGACAGTCAGAAAGGCAAACGGCAAGGTTCGAGTTTGTGTGGACTTCCGGGATTTGAACAAAGCTTCCCTAAAAGACAATTTTCCACTCCCTAACATCGACATGATGGTCGACTCCACTACTACCTACGAGGTTCGTTCATGCGTGGATGGGTTCGCTGGGTACAATCAGATTCTCATGGCTGAGGAAGATCAACATAAGACAGCCTTCACAACACCGTGGGGTACCTTTTGCTACACAGTCATTCCATTTGGGTTGAGAAACGCTGGGGCTTCCTACCAAAGAGCCATGACAGACTTGTTCCACGATATGATTCACAAAGAAATTGAGGTCTATGTGGACGACATGATCATTCACTCTAAAGGGACCGATGGTCAACATTTAATCGATCTCCGTAAGTTCTTCGAAAGGTTTCGTCAACACAAGATGAGGCTCAACCCTGCAAAGTGCACGTTCGGTGTTATTCGAGGCAAAGTCCTTGGTTATATGGTCACTGAAAGGGGAATTGAAGTAGATCCCTCCAAAATCAAGGCAATCATTGACATGCCTCCTCCAAAGACGCAGAAAGAGATCAAAGGTTTCATGGGCAGACTGCAATACATCAGTCGGTTTGTGCACCAACTCACTTCCATGTGCAAGCCAATCTTCAAGCTACTCAAGAAGAATGTGGCCCTAGAATTGACCGACGCGTGCCAAGAAGCCTTCGACCAAGTCAAGCATTACTTGACGTGCCCTCCTGTTCTAGTTACGCCGCACAAGGAGAAGCCTCTTTTGCTCTATCTCACTATCAATGATGAAGCCCTAGGGGCTATGTTAGCACAAGAGCAACGAGAGTCCACAAAGGAGAATGCCATTTATTTTATCAGTCGCCGATTCCAAGGAGGCGAAAAGAACTACTCTGTCTTAGAGAAGTCATGTGCAGCATTGGTTTGGGTTACTCAAAAGGTCAAACACTATATGGAAGCTTTTCCGATCAAGCTAGTAGCAAAGGTGGACCCGCTCCGCTACATCTTCGAGAAGCCTTTCATGTCAACAAGAATAGCCAAGTGGTACTTCATGCTCGCCGGCTATGATATCACTTACGTCACACTAAAATCCGTCAGGGGGAAAGTGTTCAGTGACCAGCTTGCCGAATTCCCATATGACGAAGTGAAGGGGGAAGGCATATAGTTCCCCGACGAGCATTTAATTTGTATTGCAACCGAGGAAAATAAGTGGCAACTTTTTTTCGATGGCGCCGCCAATAAACACGGTTTTGGTATAGGAGTATTGCTTGTCGATCCAAAAGACATCTACACTCCCATTGCCATCCGTCTGGAATTTGAAGCTACCAACAACATTGCCGAGTACGAAGCATGCATAGCAGGGCTCGAAGCAGCTCTCGAAAGAAACGTCACGGATGTCATGACCCGAAAACCCGTCTCTATTTTATTATTAAATAATTAATTATTTATCTATTTATTTGATTATTTATTTATGTGCGCATTTTATATCTCATAATATTAATTTGTGTCTAGCATTATTTGGTTGATATTGTGTTAAGTAGGTAGTAGGAAATTGGTTAGAAGGGTTATTTGGGTTTATTTGTACTAGGTAGATGAGGAGGGGGCCTTAGTGTAACTTTTTAAAATAATCATCTCCTACTCCCTCCCTACTCCCTTCTCCCTCACCTCACCTCCCTCATTTTTCATCTCCCTAAAACTCTCTCTCTCTCTCTTCCAAGGAAAGGTAAGAAATCCTCCCCTCCTTCTTCCTTCATTTTAGTCATCTTCCTCTCATCTTTTCCTTGTGCTCATTTTGCGAAATGTGTTTAGATCGCCGATAGGATCGTGTAGAGCCAAAAATATTCGAATTCCGTCATCTTTCAAAAATTCAGGTAAGTTGCTTTTCCCCCATTTTTATGCTAAAATGTTCATCTTTAGTTTATATAATGCTTTAGTTCACATATATATCATTTTGGTTGAGTTTGGAATTTATTTGTATTTTTGTTCATCTTTTGTGATTTTGAGATTGTTGGGATTAAATCTTGATTGAGGTTTCTTGATGTTGTTATCTAGGCCCTTGCAAGTTATAAGTTGTTTTGGTACATGATTATGCTTAGTGGAAAGTTTGGTTGTGGTTGATTTTGAGAAATTTGTTAAATGGTTTGGAAAAAATGGAAGAACCCAGCTGATCCTCTGCCCAGCCCGTCGACTAGGCGCCCGCCCGGGTTGATCCAGGCGCCCGCCTACCTAGATTTTTCCTGCGTCCAAACCTTCTGGTCAAATGAGCGCCCGCCTGACCCCTACCGCGTGCCCGCCCGCCCCCTGTTCTGGAAATCTGCCCTTTTGCTTGTTTAAACTAGGTTGCTTCCTTAGTTTAAGGTTTATTACTCTAATTAACTTAAGTTAACATCGTGGAACACTTTATTAATTGGAATTGGTTCCTTTGTGAATAAATATGTTATGGAATTTGATTAAGTATCGTTTTGGGAATGTTGGCCATCTTGGATGTGTTGTTTGGATTGGTTTACCTTTGTGGTGATTTTTTTTGGAATGGTTCCCTACTTTGGAATCATGAGTTGTTTATTTAAGCTTGTATTTATTACTTGGCATTTATATTAAAGTCCAGCTGGTATTTGTGGTTGTGTCGGGCGATGGAAATATTATAATGGCTCCGAGCCAAGTCCATTATAATGTGACCATTGTTTTGCCCTTATTTTCCTCTTCCAGATTGGCCTTGGTTGGGATGAGCTAGCTTCCTTCGGAAGTAGTCTAGCTAACTTTTGGAGTATGACTTTGTGTCATGACTCCCGTCCTTTGTGACATGTTACTTGGTTATGGTTCCGGTACCGGGGTTTTCTCTTCAGCTTTTATGCTACTATGAAGATGTTGATTGTTGAAGCTGCGCAGCGATCCTTTATTTGGTTCTATCAGTTGGGAAACCTTGGCTAATATCCTTTGTTATTTGTTTATTTCCGCTGCTATCTGTTAACTGCTAATTGCTATGTGCTATATGTGATTTATTATTGCTTATTGCATCATAACATGTCATGTAGTTGCATTAGTAACTTATTGAGATTTATCTCACCCCCTTTCTTTTATCTTTGTTTTTCCTTAAACCCCCCCCCAGGAGGAAAGGAATAGTACTCACTGATCACGAGGAGGACGTCGAGTGTGGAAGTAGCTTTTGGGCAGGTGGTTATTTGGTTTACATTATTTAAATGTAAAACCTTTTGGGAATAGTATTACCAAACATTGACGTCATTAAGAATTGTGTATTTTGTATTTTTGAGTATAAGCTTGTGGAGCTTATGCTAGTTGTATTTTGTTGTTTTCAAGTGGATTTTCAAAACTTATACTATCATATTTTGGTATAAAACGAAATTTTTATCTTAAGTCGACGTCCAGTTCGCGTGCTCTTGGCCCGCGGGGTCGGGGTCGCGATAGTTGGTATCAGAGCTATGGTTTAGTTCTAAGTTTAAGTATAGGTGGACTAGTATGACCTAGGAGGGTAGTTGTGTTCGGAGTGATTAACGGTTGATGTTTTATGCAGGTATTTGTTCAACATGGCAAGAAGAAGAAGTGGTGAAAGTAACGCCGGAACGTCAAATCAGAACGAAACAAGAGATGAAGCCCGTGCAATGTTTCAGGGTATGTTTGAGGCGGCCATGAAGGCTATTCATAATCAAGGGCCGAGAGTAGAGCAAGCACCACCACCTCGATACGGTTTAGAGCAATTTTTGAAACTGAAACCGGCAGAGTATAATGGGGAACCCGATGTGAAGAAGGCCGAGCTATGGATAGAATCAATGGAGAAAATTTACGATGTCTTTGGTTGCACTGGTGAGGATAAGGTCTGATTTGCGGCCTATAAACTTGTGGGTGCCGCCGAACATTGGTGGAAAGGGATTAAAGCAAGTTGGGACGAGACTAATACACCGTATGCGTGGGAATTGTTTGTGCGGAAATTCAAAGAGCATTTTATTCCGGTAGTTGATCAGAACCGGAAGGAGATCAAGCTTCTCAATTTGGATCAAGGCTTGTTGTCCGTGGCTCAGTACTCGGCTAAGTTCACAGAATTAGCCAGGTATTGTGACTATCTAGTGAGGACGGAGGAGCAGAAAGCAATAAGGTTCATCCGAGGTTTGAAGACATCTATTCGGACTCAGCTTATAGCTCAGAGGATTCTGACATTCCAGGATTCTGTTGATCGTGCATACCTAATCGAGCAAGACATTGGGGAACATAAGAGGAACAACGAGGTCGCGAACACTGTTGCGACCTCGACCCCGCGGCCGGGAACTCGCGAGCTGGACGTCGACTTAACACACAAATACCAAAATACTGAAGGTAAAAATTCCATTTTTATACCAAAAAGGTTTAAAACAAAGTTTTAGAAATCCAAGTTTAACAACAACAATATACTACTAATATAAGCTCCACAAGCTTACACCGAAATACAAAGATTACAAATCTTAATGACGTCATTGTTGGTAAAACTATCCCCAAAAGGTTATACATTTAAATAATGTAAACCGTTCAATAACAACCTGCCCAAAATCTCAATCCTCTCGACGTCCTCCTCGATCCGCAAATCCTAATCCTTTCCTCCTGGGAGGGGGGGTTAAGGAAAAACAAAGATAAAAGAAAAGGGGGTGAGATAAATCTCAATAAGTTACTAATGCAACTACATGACATGCTAATGCAATAACAATAATAATATCTCACATCGCACGTAGCAAATATCATTTAACAGATAGCAGCGGAAATAAACAAGTAACAAAGGATACTGAGCCAAGGTTTCCCCAATAAAGGATATAACAATCTGATCACTGACGATAGGGCCGCATCGAAGAGCAGCATCAAAGATCCGATAAACCAATCAACGATAGCAGCATAATAGCTGAAGAGAAAACCCGGTACCGGAACCAATAACCAAACGATAACTGAGTATACGACACAAAGTCGCAACCCCTTATAATAGCTAGACTGTTCCCAAGAAAAGAGCTAGCTCATCTCACATCCAAGGCCAATCTGGAGGAGGGACATAATGGGGCAAAACAATGGTCAACATTATAATGGACTCGGCTCATTGCCATTATAATCTTTTCCATCGCCCGACACAACCACAAATACCAGCTGGACTTTTAAATAAATGCCAAGTAATAAATACTAGCTCAAATAAACGACTCATGATTCCGAAGTAGGGAACCATACCAATTAACCACCAAGAAGATGAAATAAAACCAACCACACATAATAAAGTGCTCAACCATTTCCAAACTCAATCAAACCTCGAATATAACATCTTAAGCATTATATAAACATGATATGAACATTTTAGCATACAAATGGGGGAAAAGCAACTTACTTGGATTTTATCAAAGTTGACGGAATTCGAATTTTCTTTGTTCTCTACGATCCTATCGACGATCTAAACATTTTTCGTATAATGAGAAATGGGAAACAAAGACTAGAAGATGGTCAATAAGGAGAGAGAGAGAGAGAGAAGTTTCTTACCTTCACCAATGGCTATGGAGAGAGAGAGAAATGACTAGGAATGGAGTGAGGATGAAAGTGAGGGAGGTGAGGGGAAAAGAGGGAGTAAGTAGGATGATTTAAGGAATTTACACATAGACCCCCCCTCCCCTACACTCTAACACAATAATCTTATACTCCCCACTAACAACTAAGACCCAACATTCCACACTAGCACAAATAACCGATTAAATGCTAGGCATAAAATATTATGAAACACAAAATGCACACATAATTATTTAAATAAATAAATAATTTTAAATAAATAAATAATTTTAAATAAATAAATAAGAAATAAATAAATAATTAAGTATTTATTACTACGAAAATAGAGGCGGGTTTTCGGGTCGTTACAATCTACCGTCCTTAAAAAGAATTCGCCCACGAATTCACTCATCAAACTTCACAACACGCGGTCATAATGAGGCGACAACATATCGACTCTCCCATAGCACTCATAACCTCAATCGAGTACTCAACAAAATTTTCAGACACAGTCTCCATGACCCAAATAAACCATTATATATTAATCACATATATATCTCAGGTATACTCATATTAAACATTCTAAAGTTAACTTCCTCTTTCATACCGAATTTCACATTCTCAAGACTATCACTTGATCACCAATTCCGAGACATAGCTGATTTGATCCTAATTAGCATTACGCTCATACTTAGTTTTCTAAGGAGTTATATCCACCAACTCTTGATAGTCTGTCATCAACGTCTCAACTTGGTCCCAAAATAGAATAAAAGATATAATCCGCTAAGGCAATATCAACAGAACCACCACCAATCCCAAATCATAGATAGTTCCATTTATTAAGCGTTACTCCTCGAAACATATACAAATATTTTATCACCCAAAATCGTTACACACCTCCATCTCTATTTGGAAGCATCACTAGAGGTAATGGATTTATAAATTTTTTCTACAATGGAAAACTTAACATATCTCCAAGAAAACATAACGCTGATCACACCTTTTTAAGATAACAGTGATACCAACCCAAACCACGAAACTACATTAATACCGAAATTATTATCATTACATTACTCCAATCCTTGAAAGTTTAAAACAGTTCCAAGTACTCAGTAGCCCGCAAACAATCCAAATTTTATCTTCAAAAGATTTCCTCTAACTCCCATTTAAGTTAACAATCCGTGCTTATATACCCAAATGAATTTCAACAAGTTCTAAATCTTCAATGGCTAACCCACATTAGTCTTTCACGTATACATTCATCAATTCGATGATACTTAGGCTCGATTTTTACTACCATCATAATAAACCTATTAGCTAATCACAGTCCAACCGACCCAATACCACATCATAGTATTCTTTAATATGCCCAAGTGTTTGTACCCAACTTTCCTTACCTACACTTAATCCAAAACGAGAAACGCCACCAAGAAAACATTTAGAACCATACAACAATCATTTAGCTAAAACTCAAAATGCCTTTAATACAATTCGAGAAATTCTTGCCCTCTCAAAATTTGCTTAGTCCTTTCAAACTTAACGCGCTTACCACCATTAATGATTATAACTTCCACAATATACTAGTCACTCATAGCCAATCATGCATTTCTTCATACTAACTAATTCCGATGCGCTCACGTAGATGTACTAAAGGTAAACAAAAATATCCTATCATGAAATCCTCAGCTCTTATAACCCAACCGATACAATATGGATATTGATCTAATTATTAGCACTACCTGTAGATACCCCGGGGGACCACGGCTTGGCTAGAGCGGTGAATTATCCTAGGATGTCTAACTTGTTTTTAGATTGTTTAGAGTCGCCACCTATGTTTTTAAAGGAACATAAGAAAAACCTAGAAATAGCCTAATTTATGTACAAAACCAGAGATTCGGGAGAGAAGGGTTCGGGGGTTAGGTGACGGAGTGGGAAGTACTTAAACACCCACTCCGCCCCGCTTACGCGGGTCTTGCTACTATTGGTGTTCTAATGCTAAATGTCCTTCAATTTATTAACAATGCTAACAATTATAATGTAAAGAAAAAGGAGAAAAGAATGATTTTATTAATTTAATGCTAAATAGTTACATGTTGGACTAGTGCTAAATGATTACATTAAGAAATGAAATATAAATTAAATGAAGTTTGGAATGTTGGGATGTAACCTTGGCCAAACTTCAATAGTGAAGTGGTCTTTTGGTTGTATCCCTTTTTATGGAGATTGCATACTAGTAAGACTAGACAAATAAAATAAGAGAAGAAAAGAGATGTTGTACCTTAGGAAAGAGGACTTGAAACTTGGACTTGAAAATGGTGTTGTTGTAGAGAAAATGTTGTGCAAACACTTTGTGTAGTGTTTTGTAGAGAAAGATTGTTGAGATGATTTGTGTAGAGTTTTTGTTCAAGTCTCAAAAATTGGGTTCAAAGAGTGTAAAAAGAGTCCAAAAAGAGTAGAGAAAAGATCCCCCTCAATGATGGATTGGAGGGGTTTTTATAGTTGAAAGGGGATGTTTTTGGTGCCAATTCGCGGTCACAAAGAAATATTTCCCGGGTGAAATCCATGCAAAATAAGCAAGAGAGGGATTCTTGGGAGAAAATCTGTAACTGACGACCCAGAGGCGCGCGCTTCCGGGTGTACCATCGGAAGGCGCGTGCTTCTGACCTCAAAAGGAGGAGGCGCGCGGCTTTGAAAAGGCAATTTTGACAGAATGGACTAGAAAGTTAATTCTGTTATGCAGTTCAGTCCAAAACTAACGGAATCAGTTAGGAACTTAACAGAAGTAACAGAAATTAACAAAAACAAGTTAAATAAAAATACTATGTATGCAATCGGGGTGAACTGCATAACAGAAGTAACAGAAGTTAACAAAAACAAGTTAAATAAAAATACTATGTATGCAATCGGGGTGAGAGGTCCAAGGCGGGGTGTCTACAGAGCCCCTCGGCGACGTGGATTGCAAAGCAAAACGAGTCGACGAAAGTAAAAACACCTGCCGAGGACATCGACAAGAGAAAACAAAGACTCGATAAAGCAGGAATTTGAAATTACAAAGGATAGAAGTGCGCTCCCTGTGTGAGCGACTTTTGCTGATGGAAGAGGTATGGTGATTTGAGCGGTCCACCATGGACCAAAATTGGTGCGCGGTGCGGCATATTCTGATGCGCTGTGCGGCGGTATGGTGATTTGAGCGGTCCACCATCGACCAGAATTGGTGCGCGGTGCGGCATATTCTGATGCGCTGTGCGGCGGTATGGTGATTTGAGTGGTCCACCATCGACCAGAATTGGTGCGCGGTGCGGCATATTCTGATGCGCTGTGCGGCGGTATGGTGATTTGAGCGGTCCACCATCGACCAGAATTGGTGCTCTGTGCGGCACCTGGTGCTCTGTGCGGCACCTGTTGATGCTGGTACTCTGTACGGTACCTAGTGCTCTATGCGGCACCTGTTGATTCTGGTACTCTGTGCGGTACCTGGTGCT
Organism: Campanula takesimana; assembly: GCA_026119855.1. Classification (NCBI taxonomy): domain Eukaryota; kingdom Viridiplantae; phylum Streptophyta; class Magnoliopsida; order Asterales; family Campanulaceae; genus Campanula; species Campanula takesimana. Next base: position 516,204 of record JAOWBW010000324.1, read on the forward strand.
CTGTGCGGCACCTGTTGATTCTGGTACTCTGTGCGGTACCTGGTGCTCTGTGCGGCACCTGTTGATTCTGGTACTCTGTGCGGTACCTGCTGATTCTGGTGCTCTGTGCGGCACCTGTTATGTGTATGCTTTGCAGATATATGTGCTTGTGTGAGATGTGAAATAGGAATTGCGAGAGAAAATTGTGACTGTGGTGTGACATGTGATTTGAAAGCACCTTTGTAATGAGAGAAAAGTAAGAATGTAGAAAGTGATCTTGTGTGCGGTGTGATTTTGAGGAAAGCATTGGATGTATTCATACCTTCACTTACCATTGCCGCTTGAGTGGAGATGGCTTCTTGATGTCCGCGGAGAATGCTTTGATGGAGAATGTCCATTCTTTAGATGTTGATGAGAGAATGCCCTTGATGTTGGGTTGGCGAGATGGTACTCTGGATGATGGGTTGGTCGTGCCAAAAGGCTGTCTACGTATCCCTTGAAGAGAATCAGACCAGCGTAGTTCAAGGATGATGGAGAACTCTGGGGAAGAAGCTATGGAGCAAGGCAAAGTAAAGCACATACTTTTGCACATAGAAGGAGAAAAAGAAAAAGAAAAATCCTTTTTATTTTTTTTATTTTTTTTTTAGTTCGTGAGTGAACCATTTTAACCATTGTGTGCTTGTGAAGCCAACCCAAGATCAAGTCATGTTCAGTCGAAGTCCGGATTGCCTCGCTTGAATTCTGTTGTCGCCGGTGTGCCCAACAAAGATTGATGTCTAGCCCCAAGAGATTTGTCGATTATGGGGCTTCAAAAGGCTTTTGATGCCGAGATGAGGGGTTGCTGATTGTAAAGCCCTAGAATGCCTTTGATGCCAAATTTTGAGGGACTTGCATAGCTCCAAGATAAATCAGCTCTTGGCCCATTCAATTAAATCGCCCTTTGTTGTTGTAGTGAGCAAGCCCCAAGAGGAGATCGTTGATGCCAAGCTTCGAGAGATTGCAAAGCCCCAAGTGTCATGGGCTTGTAGATGGCGGGATGTGAAGACCTTTCATTGTAATGCCCCAAATTATCTCGTGATTGGCTCGGCATTGAGAGCGGATGTACTGTTTGGTAGAATTCTTGATAGAGATCTCCTTCTTGCTCTTACTGGGGAGATGAATGGCCTCATTGTGGTCGATACCCAAATGGCTGAGGGCTTATGTCAAAGGATGCAGTAATGTCTTGCGGTGCCGTCGAGGTCGCGGAGGATAAGGTCTTGGCGTGATGAAGTCTCAAGTGAGTATGCTTGCTTGACTCTTCTTGAATTGAACTAATGACGGATCTTCGGATGCAACTAGTGCTGTGGCCCAACTTTATCTGAGCTGCACCTTGTGCTTTTGATCTTGGAGAAGGGGGTGCTGAATTGCAGAAACATTGGGATTGGCCGTGGCATTTCCCGCTATAACCCTGTTTTGATTAGAGTTTAGCATATTTAATCTTTTTCCTTTTCTCTAAGACTTCCTTCAAAATCTCGCTGTGAGTTCTAACAAAAATCATCAACTTCATTCATAACATCGGAGTCTTCATTTAAAACCCAGAGGCCTTTGACTTGAAGTGTTGAGAGACCCTTGAATCTTGATCCCTTTCATGGAGACTACTCCCAAATTGCGTTGCTCGAGTATTGTTGCCCAAAAGACTGTCGGTCGCGAGGCGCCAATATCGCCATTTGCTTGAATTATTGTAATGTCGTAGCCCAAAAGATTGTAGATTGCGAAGCCCGTTGAGACCTTCGGTGCCGAATTGAGGAAGCTTCCAATGTTGCACATGACTTGGCTGGGGATACTGCTGGGGAGTTAATTGCTCTTTGCCGAGGGAGCCTTTAAAACTTGACCGTAGACCCTAGAGTGCCATCATTGATTGCGAGAAAGGTCCATCCTTGATTGGGGGAACGAGCACGGGCACACGTGACAAGAGGGCTTTTTTTGACATCCCTTTTGAGAGACCTTGAGGATAGTCTCACACATCTTTCTCGAGCACAGTCCCTAGGGCGTATTGATTGTTTAAATGAAGCAAAAGAATCCCTTGTTCTTGAGTCACATAGCCCCTAGGGCGTCACCATTTGTTTAGCAAAGCAAGAGTGACTCGTCCTCGTGTGAGGGAATAAACATGAGAGGATATGGCAAGAGCTACTCCATTTCTCGGGAGACTTTCGGCGTACTTTAGAAGCACATACTTGAAGAAGCCTAGAAAACTGAGACACATGTTGTTGCTATTTGCTGCCCAAGCCAATTGACTAGCTAGGGACTATTTGTGCAACCTCGTGCCCTTTTATGATGGTCTTGTTCTCGGATGGATCTTGGTTACCACGGGACTTCTTTTCATGAACCCAAAAATGCACACTGTTGGAGAATGATGCCAATAACCCAAAACAACCTTTGATGGTGCCATATCTTGTCGAGCTTTTTGCAATCCCAAAGTTGACTCGGTGGGGAATTGACTTGCTGAGGAGATTCAATGTAGAACTTGTCTTCTTTAGAGGCCGGGGATCTCCATTTCTCTTTCCCTTCTCTCTCTCACTCTCTCATTTTTTTTTATGACGCACCCTGTTTTTTGCCTAGACCGCCCTTTCGGGTTTTCAATCTAGCGGGCATCTCTTTTGCGTCTTCATCATTTATTTTTATTTTTTTTTTTGACTCAATTGATGAGGAAGTGTGCATTGACTCTAGCTGAGGAGATAAGACATGTGATTTTGCGGTGGAGACCTTTTGTCACTAATGATGAGTGACATTGACTTGACTAGAGAAGTGTCCCTAGTCTTGACATGTATTTTTTATTGAATCGAATGACTCGCGAAGGCAAGTAAGTCATTAAGAGAGAAGAGAAGGAAAGCCCCAATTTGATTGCAAGAAATTGGGAGTATGCAGAAAGAATATAAGTCCCTAGACTCGACAAGGAGCGCGAAATGATTCCAAATCTAAGAAAGTTGTTCAATCCTTTTGGTGATTAATTCATTGGCAAATGAATCGTACAAAGATGTCTTGACAAGTTCGAGATGAAGGCCGATCACCATAACGCGCTAGGGCTAATCATATCTTCTTTCTTGCATGAGACCGGACCCGCAGGTTGCCTACGTTCCTCCAGTGTAGAGGCTCAGGTCACCGTAGTTCTTGTGAATTCTCCATTCTTCGTGATGGAATTTTTGCTTCGTAGCTTCGTCCTTTGTTGGTGGATGATGATGTTGATCTTGATGTGAACTTCTTTGATTAAGGGGAATTTTTTTTTTTTTTTTTTTTTTTTTTTTTTTTTTTTTTTGTGCTCTAACTTTTGCCTAGGTTGATTTGAAGAGTTCAACCTAGTGAGCATTTTTTTTTTTTTTTTTTAATCCCCCTTTGAAAACTTTGCTTGACTTCTTTATGATTGTTGCTCCACCTTTCTTTGTCTTGGCTTCGTCGTTGATGTTGGCGTCGATGTTTAGCCCCTAGGCGTTCAAGTGATGGCCTTCATTCCAAAACTCGTTTAGACATCTTTTCATCATTTTGCCAAGAATTAGATTGAACAACTTGGAAGAGTGTATGAGGACAAGAACGACTTTTTATTCGATGATGAGACTCGACTCAAAATTTCACATTAATTGGACAAAGAAAACTTAATGCACACTTAAGAGGACTTTGACTCTTTTTTTTTTTTTTTTTTTTAATTCCTATTACTAGGTAGAGAAAGAGAAACGGAGATTGTTGTTGTCGTCCTCTTTGTTGAAGCCCCATTTCAAAACCAAGCCACTTCTTTGATGAGTTGCTCTTCACCCACGGTAAATTCGCCGTTGTCGATCAAATCTTGGATGATGTTTCGGCGAAGGAAGCACCCTTCGGTAGTGTGGCCACTATGCTTGTGGTAGCCGCACCATTCACCATGAGCATGATTTTTCAGTATCGCCTTCGGCTTGTACCCCTCCAAAGGTTTGATCTTCCCTCTTGCCACCAAAATTTCAAATGCCTCGGCTTGGGTTACTCCTTGGAGAGGAGTGAAAACTCGGTTGTTGGTGGTACCTTTGTAGCTTTTGAGGGTCGGGCCACTTGAGCATGCTTTATCATTGAACTTTGCTTTGCTGTCGGTGAGCTCTTGCAAATGGGCTTTGAGTTCGGAAACCTCTTCCTTGTGAATTCTTCTTTCATAATCAAGACGGGCCTTGAGTTCGGAAACCTCTTCTTTGTGAATCCTCTTGTCGATATCGAAACGGGCTTGCCACAAACTGTCTTTACGGCGGGCATCCTTGATAATCCTATCCATTTGTTCCCCCATTGATTTCATTACGTTGAGTAACCCTTCGTTGGACACGAAATCATTTCCACCGTTGTTGTTGTTGCCGTTGGAATCCATTGGACCTATTAGAAGAACACGGTTGATCTTAGGTTGGCCCCACAAACACCTTTTGAGTAAAATGATTTCACCCACAAACAAGAAAAGACTCAACCACATAAGGAAAAACGACTCTTTTTTTTTTATTATTATTTACAAAGTCGGAAGGACGTGGTCCTTTTTGGGGTTTCTAGGAAAATAGTGGAATCGTCACACTAGTATATAGACCTTCTCGCGGTCCCATATACTCATCGGATTCCACCACGCTTGTGAGACCTACATGTATCGGGATTAAACTAAATTAATGTAATAAATCATACATGCGGGGACGGATTTTTATTTTCGTCCAAAATAACTACTTTTGGGGACGGAGTTTTATTTCGTCCATTGCAACAAATTGGCATGTATGATTTGAAGACATTAGTTTAGGGAAATCTCGGTACATGGAAACCGACTTGAGTCACGGAGTGTTAGACCCTAGACTAGAATTGTGTGGTTTGTGCTCGGCTTGAATATGAGGCTCAAAGGTCACCCCCGGCATGTAGTCATGAACTACGCCACGGGCTGAGGTTTACCGCTTCGAAAGAGTCAAGGTCGAGTGGAGCTTGAAACTTTCTAGGACGGGCCTCGACGGGTTTGGGGTTGGACTTGTGCGACTCGATAGTGAGCAGTTGATAGGAATATGTGCATGTAGTGTGAGGTCTAACATGTGACAAAACATTTTTTTTTTAAAGGAAATAAAATAAAAAAAACAAAAACAAATAAGCACGTAATTTACAACTTTCGAATCACCCGTGTGACCGATAAAAATAAACAGAAAGTAAAAGAAATTGTATGCAGGCCCGGTGCCCACACACTGTCATTCTGCTCTGTTCTGCTTTCTGTGCACTGTTCTGTTTCTGGAAAATTGCCCAGAAGCGCGCGCCTCAGGGAAGTGATGTGGGAAGCGCGCGCATTTCGAAATGAATATGGGGGGCGCGCGCATCTGGGTTACCTGTCAGAATGTTAGAAGAAACTGTGGACTCAGGGGATTGCCCTGGTCCCAAATTATGTAACTTTCCCCTTCAGAAACTTGTTAGCACAGAAATATGAAGTTGAAGGACGAGAAGGAAGACGGGCGATTCTGGTAATTGGGGTCGGACGCGCGCGCTTCAGGCCAAGAAGGCCGGAGGCGCGCGCTTCCTACCCTTTTTACCAGAATGCCCAGAAAACAGAATAAAAGAACACCAAAAATGAAAACGCAAGTTTAACCCTCTTTCATCCCCAGCGGAGTCACCACTGTAGATACCCCGGGGGACCACGGCTTGGCTAGAGCGGTGAATTATCCTAGGATGTCTAACTTGTTTTTCGATTGTTTAGAGTCGCCACCTATGTTTTTAAAGGAACATAAGAAAAACCTAGAAATAGCCTAATTTATGTACAAAACCAGAGATTCGGGAGAGAAGGGTTCGGGGGTTAGGTGACGGAGTGGGAAGTACTTAAACACCCACTCCGCCCCGCTTACGCGGGTCTTGCTACTATTGGTGTTCTAATGCTAAATGTCCTTCAATTTATTAACAATGCTAACAATTATAATGTAAAGAAAAAGGAGAAAAGAATGATTTTATTAATTTAATGCTAAATAGTTACATGTTGGACTAGTGCTAAATGATTACATTAAGAAATGAAATATAAATTAAATGAAGTTTGGAATGTTGGGATGTAACCTTGGCCAAACTTCAATAGTGAAGTGCTCTTTTGGTTGTATCCCTTTTTATGGAGATTGCATACTAGTAAGACTAGACAAATAAAATAAGAGAAGAAAAGAGATGTTGTACCTTAGGAAAGAGGACTTGAAACTTGGATTTGAAAATGGTGTTGTTGTAGAGAAAATGTTGTGCAAACACTTTGTGTATTGTTTTGTAGAGAAAGATTGTTGAGATGATTTGTGTAGAGTTTTTGTTCAAGTCTCAAAAATTGGGTCCAAAGAGTGTAAAAAGAGTCCAAAAAGAGTAGAGAAGAGATCCCCCTCAATGATGGATTGGAGGGGTTTTTAAAGTTGAAAGGGGATGTTTTTTGTGCCAATTCGCGGTCACAAAGAAATATTTCCCGGGTGAAATCCATGCAAAATAAGCAAGAGAGGGATTCTTGGGAGAAAATCTGTAACTGACGACCCAGAGGCGCGCGCTTCCGGGTGTACCATCGGAAGGCGCGCGCTTCTGACCTCAAAAGGAGGAGGCGCGCGGCTTTGAAAAGGCAATTTTGACAGAATGGACTGGAAAGTTAATTCTGTTATGCAGTTCAGTCCAAAACTAACGGAATCAGTTAGGAACTTAACAGAAGTAACAGAAATTAACAAAAACAAGTTAAATAAAAATACTATGTATGCAATCGGGGTGAACTGCATAACAGAAGTAACAGAAATTAACAAAAACAAGTTAAATAAAAATATTATGTATGCAATCGGGGTGAGAGGTCCAAGGCGGGGTGTCTACACTACCACCTTGTACTAAAACAACTCACTTTAACCCAAGTTCCTCCCCAAACACTAGGCACTATTCAGAGGAAAAAAGAAATCTTACAAATGATACATACACCTAACTATTCGGTATAGACATCCCATTGACACCTACCTAAGTTATATATTCAAATCCCATATAAGAAAAGATGAGTATAATTCTACCCAAAGGAACGGTCTCAAAACGATTTTAGAAAATCAAGAATAGAGAATGTAACAATCCTCCTACCACAATCGACTAAAGCATAACATTTCCGTTCTCAAAATAACATCAAAACCTTATAATAGCAATATGAAAAATTTAGCAGGTAAGTTATATCTACCTTTAAGCACAACATGAGCACATAAAACTCCATCAGATATCCTACACTCCTCCATAGGAGTAGACACTGACAACTCATAAGTCAAAGACTCAAGAGAAATAAATGCAACTAAATGCACATAAACATGAGAATGCGATGATCCTAAAAATGCACGCGCTCGCTCTCTCGACACAAAATTAATACCTCCTGAAACTGATGAATCACCCGTTGAGTGCTGATTGATCACAAATACCCTACCCTGAACCTTTAGGGTTTCCCGAAGTATCTCTCTTCTGACCTTGTGCAGTACCAGCGTCACTCCCGGATGGTTGATATCTGCCCCTAAGACAATCCCTCACAAAATGCCCCAACTGACCACAATTCACACATTTTCCTTGCTTCTTCCAACACTTGTCTTCTGAGTGTCCTTCCCTCTGACAATAGTTGCAGATCTTCCCATTTCGTGTCCCTTGATTTGTAACTTGATTTGTACCTTGATTTCTCACTATCGGCTGCCCTCCAGAGTTATCTCGGTTATCCGATCGTTGCGGTTGTGACTTGCTCTACCCTCCTTGCTTACTCGGGTTAACCATCTCAGTCTTCCTCTTATGTTCCCCAATGTCTTGCTCTATCAAATAGGCACAGTCCACCGCATCCTGAAAAAGTTGAATTCTCTGGGCTATTAACTGTGTCCTAATAGCTATCTTCAAACCCCTGATAAACCTCATTGCTTTCTGCTCCTCTGTCCTCACAAGGTAGTCACAATACCTGGCTAATTCTGTGAACTTAGCCGAGTACTGTGCTACTGTCAACACGCCTTGCTCCAAGTTGAGGAACTCGATCTCTTTCCGATTCTGATCCACTAGAGGGATGAAGTGTTCCTTGAATTTTCTCACAAATAACTCCCAAGCATAAGGGACAAGAGTAGCATCCCAACTGGCCTTCAGTGCCTTCCACCAATGTTCCGCAGCACCAACTAACATATAAGCTGCAAACCGAACCCTATCCTCATCAGTGCAACCAAAGACATCGTAGATTTTCTCCATTGATTCTATCTATAGCTCGGCCTTCTTCACATCAGGCTCACCGTCGTACTCACTTGGTTTCAACTTTAAGAACTGCTCCAATCCATAACGTGGAGGTGCTACATGTTCCTCTCTCGGCCCGTGGTCATGAATTGCTTTCATTGCCGCTTCAAACATCCCCTGAAACATTGCACGGTTCTCTTCCCGTAGATCATTCTGATTCGGAGTCCCACTAGAACCTTCACCCGTTCTTCTTCTAGCCATTTAGAACAAATACCTGCATAAAACATCAACCGTTACTCACTCCGAACACAACTACCCTCCTAGGTCATTCTAGTCCACCTATACTTATACTTAGAGCTAAACCATAGCTCTGATACCAACTGTTGCGACCCCGACCCCGCGGCCGGGAACTCGCGAGCTGGACGTCGACTTAACACACAAATACCAAAATACTGAAGGTAAAAATTCCATTTTTATACCCAAAAGGTTTAAAACAAAGTTTTAGAAATTCAAGTTTAACAACAACAATATACTACTAATATAAGCTCCACAAGCTTACACCGAAATACAAAGATTACAAATCTTAATGATGTCATTGTTGGTAAAACTATCCCCAAAAGGTTATACATTTAAATTATGCAAACCGTTCAATAACAACCTGTCCAAAATCTCAATCCTCTCGACGTCCTCCTTGATTCGCAAATCCTAATCCTTTCCTCCTGGGGGGGTTAAGGAAAAACAAAGATAAAAGAAAAGGGGGTGAGATAAATCTCAATAAGTTACTAATGCAACTACATGACATGCTAATGCAATAACAATAATAATATCTCACATCGCACGTAGCAAATATCATTTAACAGATAGCAGCGGAAATAAACAAGTAACAAAGGATACTGAGCCAAGGTTTCCCCAATAAAGGATATAACAATCTGATCACTGACGATAGGGCCGCATCGAAGAGCAGCATCAATAAGCAGCATCAAAGAGCCGATAAACCAATCAACGATAGCAGCATAATAGCTGAAGAGAAAACCCGGTACCGGAACCAATAACCAAACGATAACTGAGTATACGACACAAAGTCGCAACCCCTTATAATAGCTAGACTGTTCCCAAGAAAGGAGCTAGCTCATCTCACATCCAAGGCCAATCTGGAGGAGGGAAATAATGGGGCAAAACAATGGTCAACATTATAATGGACTCGGCTCGTTGCCATTATAATCTTTTCCATCGCCCGACACAACCACAAATACCAGCTGGACTTTTAAATAAATGCCAAGTAATAAATACTAGCTCAAATAAACGACTCATGATTCCGAAGTAGGGAACCATACCAATTAACCACCAAGAAGATGAAATAAAACCAACCACACATAATAAAGTGCTCAACCATTTCCAAACTCAATCAAACCTCGAATATAACATCTTAAGCATTATATAAACATGATATGAACATTTTAGCATACAAATGGGGGAAAAGCAACTTACTTGAATTTTATCAAAGTTGACGGAATTCGAATTTTCTTTGTTCTCTACGATCCTATCGACGATCTAAACATTTTTCGTATAATGAGAAATGAGAAACAAAGACTAGAAGATGGTCAATAAGAAGAGAGAGAGAGAGAGAGAAGTTTCTTACCTTCACCAATGGCTATGGAGAGAGAGAGAAATGACTGGGAATGGAGTGAGGATGAAAGTGAGGGAGGTGAGGGGAAAAGAGGGAGTAAGTAGGATGATTTAAGGAATTTACACATAGACCCCCCCTCCCCTACACTCTAACACAATAATCTTATACTCCCCACTAACAACTAAGACCCAACACTCCACACTAGCACAAATAACCGATTAAATGCTAGGCATAAAATATTATGAAACACAAAATGCACACATAATTATTTAAATAAATAAATAATTTTAAATAAATAAATAAGAAATAAATAAATAATTAAGTATTTATTACTACGAAAATAGAGGCGGGTTTTCGGGTCGTTACAATCTACCGTCCTTAAAAAGAATTCGCCCACGAATTCACTCATCAAACTTCACAACACGCGGTCATAATGAGGCGACAACATATCGACTCTCCCATAGCACTCATAACCTCAATCGAGTACTCAACAAAATTTTCAGACACAGTCTCCATGACCCAAATAAACCATTATATATTAATCACATACATATCTCAGGTATACTCATATTAAACATTCTAAAGTTAACTTCCTCTTTCATACCGAATTTCACATTCTCAAGACTATCACTTGATCACCAATTCCGAGACATAGCTGATTTGATCCTAATTAGCATTACGCTCATACTTAGTTTTCTAAGGAGTTATATCCACCAACTCTTGATAGTCTGTCATCAACGTCTCAACTTGGTCCCAAAATAGAATAAAAGATATAATCCGCTAAGGCAATATCAACAGAACCACCACAATCCCAAATCATAGATAGTTCCATTTATTAAGCGTTACTCCTCGAAACATATACAAATATTTTATCACCCAAAATCGTTACACACCTCCATCTCTATTTGGAAGCATCACTAGAGGTAATGGATTTATAAATTTTTTCTACAATGGAAAACTTAACATATCTCCAAGAAAACATAACGCTGATCACACCTTTTTAAGATAACAGTGATACCAACCCAAACCACGAAACTACATTAATACCGAAATTATTATCATTACATTACTCCAATCCTTGAAAGTTTAAAACAGTTCCAAGTACTCTGTAGCCCGCAAACAATCCAAATTTTATCTTCAAAAGATTTCCTCTAACTCCCATTTAAGTTAACAATCCGTGCTTATATACCCAAATGAATTTCAACAAGTTCTAAATCTTCAATGGCTAACCCACATTAGTCTTTCACGTATACATTCATCAATTCGATGATACTTAGGCTCGATTTTTACTACCATCATAATAAACCTATTAGCTAATCACAGTCCAACCGACCCAATACCACATCATAGTATTCTTTAATATGCCCAAGTGTTTGTACCCAACTTTCCTTACCTACACTTAATCCAAAACGAGAAACGCCACCAAGAAAAGATTTAGAACCATACAACAATCATTTAGCTAAAACTCAAAATGCCTTTAATACAATTCGAGAAATTCTTGCCCTCTCAAAATTTGCTTAGTCCTTTCAAACTTAACGCGCTTACCACCATTAATGATTATAACTTCCACAATATACTAGTCACTCATAGCCAATCATGCATTTCTTCATACTAACTAATTTCGATGCGCTCACGTAGATGTACTAAAGGTAAACAAAAATATCCTATCATGAAATCCTCAGCTCTTATAACCCAACCGATACAATATGGATATTGATCTAATTATTAGCACTACCACCTTGTACTAAAACAACTCACTTTAACCCAAGTTCCTCCCCAAACACTAGGCACTATTCAGAGGAAAATAGAAATCTTACAAATGATACATACACCTAACTATTCGGTATAGACATCCCATTGACACCTACCTAAGTTATATATTCAAATCCCATATAAGAAAAGATGAGTATAATTCTACCCAAAGGAACGGTCTCAAAACGATTTTAGAAAATCAAGAATAGAGAATGTAACAATCCTCCTACCACAATCGACTAAAGCATAACATTTCCGTTCTCAAAATAACATCAAAACCTTATAATAGCAATATGAAAAATTTAGCAGGTAAGTTATATCTACCTTTAAGCACAACATGAGCACATAAAACTCCATCAGATATCCTACACTCCTCCATAGGAGTAGACACTGACAACTCATAAGTCAAAGACTCAAGAGAAATAAATGCAACTAAATGCACATAAACATGAGAATGCGATGATCCTAAAAATGCACGCGCTCGCTCTCTCGACACAAAATTAATACCTCCTGAAACTGATGAATCACCCGTTGAGTGCTGATTGATCACAAATACCCTACCCTAAACCTTTAGGGTTTCCCGAAGTATCTCTCTTCTGACCTTGTGCAGTACCAGCGTCACTCCCGGATGGTTGATATCTACCCCTAAGACAATCCCTCACAAAATGCCCCAACTGACCACAATTCACACATTTTCCTTGCTTCTTCCAACACTTGTCTTCTGAGTGTCCTTCCCTCTGACAATAGTTGCAGATCTTCCCATTTCGTGTCCCCTGATTTGTACCTTGATTTGTACCTTGATTTCTCACTATCGGCTGCCCTCCAGAGTTATCTCGGTTATCCGATCGTTGCGGTTGTGACTTGCTCTGCCCTCCTTGCTTACTCGGGTTAACCATCTCAGTCTTCCTCTTATGTTCCCCAATGTCTTGCTCTATCAAATAGGCACGGTCCACCGCATCCTGAAAAAGTTGAATTCTCTGGGCTATTAACTGTGTCCTAATAGCTATCTTCAAACCCCTGATAAACCTCATTACTTTCTGCTCCTCGGTCCTCACAAGGTAGTCACAATACCTGGCTAATTCTGTGAACTTAGCCGAGTACTGTGCTACTGTCAACACGCCTTGCTCCAAGTTGAGGAACTCGATCTCTTTCCGGTTCTGATCCACTAGAGGGATGAAGTGTTCCTTGAATTTTCTCACAAATAACTCCCAATCATAAGGGACAAGAGTAGCATCCCAACTGGCCTTCAGTGCCTTCCACCAATGTTCCGCAGCACCAACTAACATATAAGCTGCAAACCGAACCCTATCCTCATCAGTGCAACCAAAGACATCGTAGATTTTCTCCATTGATTCTATCTATAGCTCGGCCTTCTTCACATCAGGCTCACCGTCGTACTCACTTGGTTTCAACTTTAAGAACTGCTCCAATCCATAACGTGGAGGTGCTACATGTTCCTCTCTCGGCCCGTGGTCATGAATTGCTTTTATTGCCGCTTCAAACATCCCCTGAAACATTGCACGGTTCTCTTCCCGTAGATCATTCTGATTCAGAGTCCCACTAGAACCTTCACCCGTTCTTCTTCTAGCCATTTAGAACAAATACCTGCATAAAACATCAACCGTTACTCACTCCGAACACAACTACCCTCCTAGGTCATTCTAGTCCACCTATACTTATACTTAGAGCTAAACCATAGCTCTGATACCAACTGTTGCGACCCCGACCCCGCGGCCGGGAACTCGCGAGCTGGACGTCGACTTAACACACAAATACCAAAATACTGAAGGTAAAAATTCCATTTTTATACCCAAAAGGTTTAAAACAAAGTTTTAGAAATCCAAGTTTAACAACAACAATATACTACTAATATAAGATCCACAAGCTTACACCGAAATACAAAGATTACAAATCTTAATGACGTCATTGTTGGTAAAACTATCCCCAAAAGGTTATACATTTAAATAATGCAAACCGTTCAATAACAACCTGCCCAAAATCTCAATCCTCTCGACGTCCTCCTCGATTCGCAAATCCTAATCCTTTCCTCCTGGGGGGGTTAAGGAAAAACAAAGATAAAAGAAAAGGGGGTGAGATAAATCTCAATAAGTTACTAATGCAACTACATGACATGCTAATGCAATAACAATAATAATATCTCACATCACACGTAGCAAATATCATTTAACAGATAGCAGCGGAAATAAACAAGTAACAAAGGATACTGAGCCAAGGTTTCCCCAATAAAGGATATAACAATCTGATCACTGACGATAGGGCCGCATCGAAGAGCAGCATCAATAAGCAGCATCAAAGAGCCGATAAACCAATCAACGATAGCAGCATAATAGCTGAAGAGAAAACCCGGTACCGGAACCAATAACCAAACGATAACTGAGTATACGACACAAAGTCGCAACCCCTTATAATAGCTATACTGTTCCCAAGAAAGGAGCTAGCTCATCTCACATCCAAGGCCAATCTGGAGGAGGGAAATAATGGGGCAAAACAATGGTCAACATTTTAATGGACTCGGCTCGTTGCCATTATAATCTTTTCCATCGCCCGACACAACCACAAATACCAGCTGGACTTTTAAATAAATGCCAAGTAATAAATACTAGCTCAAATAAACGACTCATGATTCCGAAGTAGGGAACCATACCAATTAACCACCAAGAAGATGAAATAAAACCAACCACACATAATAAAGTGCTCAACCATTTCCAAACTCAATCAAACCTCGAATATAACATCTTAAGCATTATATAAACATGATATGAACATTTTAGCATACAAATGGGGGAAAAGCAACTTACTTGGATTTTATCAAAGTTGACGGAATTCGAATTTTCTTTGTTCTCTACGATCCTATCGACGATCTAAACATTTTTCGTATAATGAGAAATGAGAAACAAAGACTAGAAGATGGTCAATAAGAAGAGAGAGAGAGAGAGAGAAGTTTCTTACCTTCACCAATGGCTATGGAGAGAGAGAGAAATGACTGGGAATGGAGTGAGGATGAAAGTGAGGGAGGTGAGGGGAAAAGAGGGAGTAAGTAGGATGATTTAAGGAATTTACACATAGACCCCCCCTCCCATACACTCTAACACAATAATCTTATACTCCCCACTAACAACTAAGACCCAACACTCCACACTAGCACAAATAACCGATTAAATACTAGGCATAAAATATTATGAAACAAAAAATGCACACATAATTAATTAAATAAATAAATAATTTTAAATAAATAAATAAGAAATAAATAAATAATTAAGTATTTATTACTACGAAAATAGAGGCGGGTTTTCAGGTCGTTACAAACACGGGTAAGCAAGGAAGTCATACCAAGTCACAACCACATCAGCGTTCAGATAACCGAGGTAATTTGAGAGAACCATCTCAGTTTAAAGGACAAACCGTACCAAGGAATCCGGGTACTACTCCGGGGAATCAAAATAGGAGGCTTTGCACCTATTGTCAGAGGGAAGGCCATTAAGAGGACCGGTGTTGGAAGAAGCAAGGAAAATGTACCAATTGTGGTCAGTTGGGGCACTTTGCTAGAGATTGCTCGAGAAACAGAGGTCAACCATCGGGGGTAGGAGCTGGTGCTCCACAGGGTCAGAAAAGAGATGCTACGGGAAAACCCAAGGTCCAAGGAAGGGTATTTTCCATGAATCAACAACAAGCTATCGATGATCCTTCCGTTATTGGAGGTATTGTTTCTGTTTCTAATGTGAGCGCTCGTGCGTTAGTAGATCCAGGATCATCGCATTCTTACATATCTGTGCAATTTGCTTCTTTGCTAAATGCTGCATTTGAGTCTTTATCTTATGTGCTAGAGGTGTCGACCCCTATAGGAGAATGTTTGGTGACCGATAGAGTATTTCGTGCTTGTGATGTGCTTATATGTGGTCATGTCTTGTGTGCGGACTTGGTAGTCCTTCCGATTCAAGACTTTGATGTTATTTTGGGTATGGATTGGTTGAGCAAGTTTCATGCTTCTGTTGATTGTCGTAAGAAAGTTGTTACTTTTTCTATTCCCAATGTGCCTAAGTTTGTTTTTGAGGCTAGTCCTTTGAGTAGAAATATTCGTTTAATTTCTTATGTGAAAGCGAGAAAATTATTGCATCATGGTTGTGAGGGTTACTTGGCTTGTGTGCTTGATACCAAGAGAGAATCTCCCGGTTTGGAAAGTGTTCGGGTAGTTAGAGAATTTCCTGATGTTTTGTCTTCTGAGTATGATATGCCGCCCGATCGAGAGATAGAGTTCTGTATAGATCTTCTACCAGGTACAACTCCTATTTCGAAAGCACCTTATAGAATGGCCCCGACAGAGTTGAAAGAATTGAAGGTTCAGTTGCAGGAGTTGCTTGATAGAGGGTTTATTCGACCTAGTGTTTCCCCTTGGGGAGCACCGATTTTGTTTGTGAGAAAGAAAGACGGTTCGTTGAGGTTGTGTATTGATTACCGAAAGTTGAATCAGGTGACGGTGAAGAACAAATATCCTCTACCGCATATTGATGATTTATTCGATCAACTTCAAGGGTCGGTAGTATTTTCTAAACTTGATTTGAGGAGTGGGTACCATCAACTGAAGATTCGATCGGATGATATTCCGAAGACTGCTTTTCGCACTCGTTATGGTCATTATGAATTCTTGGTTATGCCGTTTGGGTTGACTAATGCATCGGCCGTGTTTATGGATTTGATGAACCGAATCTTCCATCCTTATCTTGACTCATTTGTAGTGGTTTTCATCGATGATATTCTTGTCTATTCTAAATCTCGAGAGGAACACGAGCAACATCTGAGGACAGTTTTATCAGTTCTTGCAAAGGAACAGTTGTTCACGAAGTTTAGTAAGTGTGAATTTTGGCTCGAGAAAGTTTCATTTCTGGGGCATGTTATTTCTAAAGATGGGATTTCTGTGGATCCTTCGAAGATAGAAGCTATTGTTGATTGGAAGAGACCCGAGACAGTGACTGGGATAAAAAGTTTTTTGGGGTTAGCCGGATATCACAAGAGGTTTATAGAAGGGTTTTCGCGGATTGCTACACCGTTGACACAGTTGACCCGAAAGAATGTTCCGTTTGAGTGGACCGAAAAATGTAATAACAGTTTTGAGGAATTGAAGAAGAGGTTAACTACTGCACCGATTCTCGCATTACCAAATGGGAACGACGACTTAGTGATTTATAGTGATGCATCGAAGGAAGGCTTGGGTTGTGTTTTAATGCAGAATGGGAAAGTGATCGCGTATGCTTCGAGGAAGTTGAGTCCGAGTGAACAAAATTATCCTACTCACGATATGGAATTGGCAACTATCGTATTTGCTCTTCAGAAGTGGAAGCACTACCTTTACGGAGCGAAATTTGAGATTTTCACGGATCACAAGAGTTTGAAGTATCTTTTCTCCCAGAAGGAACTTAATAATCGACAGCGTCGATGGATGGAACTTTTGAAGGACTATGATTGTAAGATATCCTATCATCCCGGGAAAGCAAATGTTGTAGCCGATGCGATTAGTAGAAAATCTTATGTGGCTTCGATGATGGTTTGAAAGTGGAAAATGCTTGAGGATGTTATAGATTGGTGTCCTCGTGAATCGAGACATGGGGCTATTTTTGTGAATATTAGGATATCTCCGACCCTAATTCAGAGAATAAAGGAAGCTCAGAAAGAAGATCCCGAGTTAGTGAAAATAATGGGTAAATTGAAGGAGAAGAACTTTGAGGATTTTTCTTTGAGTTCGATTGGAGTATTGACTTTTCGTGGACGGTTGTGTGTGCCCGACGTTGATGGAATAAAGAGGCAAGTTTTAGATGAGGGTCATAAATCGAGATATACTATTCATCTGGGTAGTACGAAGATGTACCAAGATCTGAAACAACAATTTTGGTGGAACAACATGAAGAGAGAAATAGCTGAGTATGTATCGAAGTGTCTAACTTGTCAGCAGGTCAAAGCCGAGCATCAGAGACCCGCAGGACTACTTCATCCATTAGAGATTCCGGAGTGGAAATGGGAACATGTGACTATGGATTTTGTTACGGGACTACCTCGTACCCGTAGGAGGTATGACAGTGTTTGGGTGATCGTGGATAGACTGACCAAGACTGCTCATTTCTTACCGATTGATATCAGATACTCGATGGAGAAAATTGCGACCCTTTATATGAATGAGATTGTGAGATTGCATGGGGTCCCGGTTAGCATTGTGTCGGATCGTGATCCGAGGTTTACTTCTAGATTCTGGAAAGCGTTACAGGAAGCTTTAGGTACCGACTTGAGATTCAGTACAGCTTTTCACCCTCAGACTGACGGTCAATCCGAGTGGACTATTCAGATTTTAGAGGATATGTTGCGAGCTTGTTCGATAGATTTTTCTGATTCTTGGGATGTTCATTTACCTCTAGTGGAGTTTTCTTATAATAACAATTACCAGGCTAGTATCGAGATGGCTCCTTACGAGGCTTTATATGGGAGAAAGTGTAGATCGCCTATCTGTTGGGATGAAATCGGGGAAGCAAAGATATGGGGTATCGATTTGGTTCAGAATTCAGTTGAGAAAGTCAAAGTTATTCGGGATCGATTGAAGACAGCCCAGAGTCGACATAAGAGCTATGCAGACCACCGAAGACGTGATCTTAATTTTCAGACCGGAGATTTTGTGTTCTTGAAGGTGTCTCTGAAGGTTGGTATTCGAAGGTTTGGGAAGAAAGGTAAATTGGCTCCGAGGTTTATAGGGCCGTTTGAGATTTTGGAAAAAGTGGGACTTCTTGCTTATCGACTCGCATTGCCATCTTCTCTTGACCGATTGCATAATGTTTTCCATGTTTCTATGCTTCAGAAGTATTTGCATGATCCATCTCACGTGTTATCGAGGGTACCCGAGGATATAGAGTCTGACATGTCATATGAGGAACGACCGGTTCGGATTCTTGATACTAAAGTCCAAGAGTTGAGGAATAAAAGAATTGCGTTGGTTAGAGTGCTATGGAAGAATCACAATGTTGAGGAATCAACGTGGGAGCTTCGAGAAGAGATGGAACGGAAATATCCGTGGCTTTTTGTTTCGGGTAAGTATCTTTGAAATTCGGGTCGAATTTTCTTTAAGGAGGAGTGAATGTCACAACCCGAAAATCCATCTCTATTTTATTATTAAATAATTAATTATTTATCTATTTATTTGATTATTTATTTATGTGCGCATTTTATATCTCATAATATTAATTTGTGTCTAGCATTATTTGGTTGATATTGTGTTAAGTAGGTAGTAGGAAATTGGTTAGAAGGGTTATTTGGGTTTATTTGTACTAGGTAGATGAGGAGGGGGCCTTAGTGTAACTTTTTGAAATAATCATCTCCTACTCCCTCCCTACTCCCTTCTCCCTTACCTCACCTCCCTCATTTTTCATCTCCCTGGCAACTCTCTCTCTCTCTTCCAAGGAAAGGTAAGAAATCCTCCCCTCCTTCTTCCTTCATTTTAGTCATCTTCCTCTCATCTTTTCCTTGTGCTCATTTTGCGAAATGTGTTTAGATCGCCGATAGGATCGTGTAGAGCCAAAAATATTCGAATTCCGTCATCTTTCAAAAATTCAGGTAAGTTGCTTTTCCCCCATTTTTATGCTAAAATGTTCATCTTTAGTTTATATAATGCTTTAGTTCACATATATATATTTTTGGTTGAGTTTGGAATTTATTTGTATTTTTGTTCATCTTTTGTGATTTTGAGATTGTTGGGATTAAATCTTGATTGAGGTTTCTAGATGTTGTTATCTAGGCCCTTGCAAGTTATAAGTTGTTTTGGTACATGATTATGCTTAGTGGAAAGTTTGGTTGTGGTTGATTTTGAGAAATTTGTGAAATGGTTTGGAAAAAATGGAAGAACCCAGCTGATCCTCTGCCCAGCCCGTCGACCAGGCGCCCGCCCGGGTTGATCCAGGCGCCCGCCTACCTAGCTTTTTCCTGCGGCCAAACCTTCTGGTCAAATGAGCGCCCACCTGACCCCTACCGCGCGCCCGCCCGCCCCCCTGTTCTGGAAATCTGCCCTTTTGCTTGTTTAAACTAGGTTGCTTCCTTAGTTTAAGGTTTATTACTCTAATTAACTTAAGTTAACATCGTGGAACACTTTATTAATTGGAATTGGTTCCTTTGTGAATAAATATGTTATGGAATTTGATTAAGTATCGTTTTGGGAATGTTGGCCATCTTGGATGTGTTGTTTGGATTGGTTTACCTTTGTGGTTATTTTTTTGGAATGGTTCCCTACTTTGGAATCATGAGTTGTTTATTTAAGCTAGTATTTATTACTTGGTATTTATTTGAAAGTCCAGCTAGTATTTGTGGTTGTGTCGGGCGATGGAAATATTATAATGGCTCCGAGCCAAGTCCATTATAATGTGACCATTGTTTTGCCCTTATTTTCCTCTTCCAGATTGGCCTTGGTTGGGATGAGCTAGCTTCCTTCGGAAGTAGTCTAGCTAACTTTTGGAGTATGACTTTGTGTCATGACTCCCGTCCTTTGTGACATGTTACTTGGTTATGGTTCCGGTACCGGGGTTTTCTCTTCAGCTTTTATGCTACTATGAAGATGTTGATTGGTTGATTGTTGAAGCTGCGCAGCGATCCTTTATTTGGTTCTATCAATTGGGAAACCTTGGCTAATATCCTTTGTTATTTGTTTATTTCCGCTGCTATCTGCTAACTGCTAATTGCTATGTGCTATATGTGATTTATTATTGCTTATTGCATCATAACATGTCATGTAGTTGCATTAGTAACTTATTGAGATTTATCTCACCCCTTTTCTTTTATCTTTGTTTTTCCTTAACCCCCCCAGGAGGAAAGGAATAGTACTCGCTGATCACGAGGAGGACGTCGAGTGTGGAAGTAGCTTTTGGGCAGGTGGTTATTTGGTTTACATTATTTAAATGTAAAACCTTTTGGGAATAGTATTACCAAACATTGACGTCATTAAGAATTGTGTATTTTGTATTTTTGAGTATAAGCTTGTGGAGCTTATGCTAGTTGTATTTTGTTGTTGTCAAGTGGATTTTCAAAACTTATACTATAATCTTTTGGTATAAAATGAAATTTTTATCTTCAGTATTTTGGTATTTGTTTGTTAAGTCGACGTCCAGTTCGCGTGCTCTTGGCCCGTGGGGTCGGGGTCGCGACAACGGAACTAGAAGTATTCGGCGACTCTTTGCTTCTTATCAATCAGCAATCGGGTAAATGGCGAATCCAAGACCCGACCCTCCAACAGTATGGTCAGCACCTTGAAGAATTGGTTGAACAATTCCAAGAGATCACTTTCAACTACCTGCCAAGGGATAAAAATCGCTTCGCCGATGCACTGGCCACCATAGCTTCATTAGTCGAAATGCCCAAAGGGAAAATGGTGAAGCCTTTCAAAATTTCCCGAAGGAACAGTCCAGCGTACTGCATGAGTATCGAGATCAATGAGGTTCAAACAAACTCTCCGTGGTATTCGGATATCATGAATTTCCTAAAAGATGGCACTTATCCCGAGAATAGCAATAAGAAGTCTCAAGCGGCTCTGCAAAGGCTAGCCTCTCGGTACGTACTGATTGGGGACCGAGTCTATAAAAGGCACCACGACGGGATCAATCTCTTATGCGCCAATGAGGCCGAAGCTCAAGAGATAATGTGTGAAGTACACGAAGGAGAGTGTGGACCCCACATTAATAGGTTTATGCTAGTCAAGAAGATACTCCGCATTGGTTACTATTGGAGCACTATGGAACGAGACTGTATCGAGAAAGTCAAAAGGTGTGCCAAGTGCCAATTCCATGCTAATCTGCAACATGTTCCACCCTCGCAACTTTACAACATGGTTACACCTTGTCCTTTCTCTTGTTGGGGGATAGACATCATCGGTAAAGTCCATCCTGCCGGAAGCAATGGGCAGTCATTAGTCCTAGTGGCCGTCGACTACTTCACAAAGTGGGTCGAAGCACAAGCCTATCGGACCCTCAACGCCAAGAAAGTGGCCGAATTCTTAAAGATCAATATCATGTGCCGATACGGCGTGCCTCATGAAATCATTTCCGACAACGGCTCTCACTTCGAGAAGGAAATGGATGCACTTTTGGTAGAATACAAGATCACCAAGCACAAGTCATCTCCTTACCGTCCCAAGCAAATGGCGCGGTCGAAGCAGCAAATAAGACCATCGAGACCATCGTCAAGAAAATGGCCTCAACAGGAAGGGATTGGCCCGAGAAGCTACCATTAGCATTGTGGGGCTACCGCACATCAATACGGTCAGCAACAGGAGAAACTCCTTATGCATTAGTCTATGGTTCTGAAGCCGTACTCCCAATCGAACTTGAAGTCCCATCTCTACGGGTCCTCCTCGAGAATCAAGTCAACGAGGTCGATTGGATGCAAAGTCGATATGAACAGCTAGCCTTACTCGACGAGAAAAGGCTAAGAGCACTCGAACGCACAAGGGCGTATCAGCAAAGGATGGCAAAAGCTTTAAACAAAAAGGTGAAGCCTCGAAACATCAATGTGGGAGATTTGGTCTTAAGACAACATCCTCCTAATGCCATGAATCCCCTGGGGAAATGGGGACCCCGATGGATCGGTCCATACGTGGTCAAAAATATACTAAGCGGCGGTGCAGTCCGACTCGTGGATTTAGATGGTGACCAGCTGCCAAAGGAGGTCAACCTCGACAAGCTCAAGAGGTTCTATGCTTAATAAACAAAGACCATAAAAAAAATAAAAAAATCGCTCGCTAGTTTGAAAACCCGCAAGGGCGGCCTAGGCAAAGATTAGAGCACGTGCAAAAAAAAGAAGCCCGCTAGATTGAAAACTCGAAAGGGCGGTCTAGGCAAAAAACAGGGTACACAAAAAAAAAAAAATGGTCTTTGTTTGTTTGAACTACGGAGACCTGAGCCTCCCAACTGGAGGAACGTAGGCAACCTACGGGTGCGGTCTAAAACATATCAAAAATACCCAATTCACTTCAAATAACAAGATGCAATTTTTATTCATTCAATGAGTTATTCAAGCCATTACAACGGATTTATTGAGCAACAAAAGACATCAAAACATTAAATCCTAAAACAAAGTGGTCTAATTTAATTGCAATCTCTTAGGGTACTAAGAAAAGTCCAATTTTCTCTTAGCCTTCAATCCTTTTCTTCTTGGATAACGGAGGAGCACTAATACGCACCGAAACCTTATGTGTTGTGGCACGTCTCCTAGCATAAAGTCATCCAAAGGAGTACCGAAAGGGTCAGAAAGAATGTTACTCGAATCAGCAGCAGCCTCCCTATATCTTAAGGCGCTGCTAGGCTCAAAACCCTTTCCCAACAACTCGGCACGAAGCACATCGACCCAAGTGATGCCAGGGTAAAGGGTGCCAAACAAATAATCCAAGTAGCTCTCGGGAAGGAAGACACTCCCCCGATGCAAAGGAGCAAAAGTCCAACGGTTGCGATCATCTCCCCAAGCCGACTGAAGCTCACTCGAGAAGTCCAGACCCATGTAAGCAACTGACGAAGCATTCCGTCCCTCGGAAAAGGAATTATCTGTTGGCGACCAAACTGCCGCAGAACCCGCTCTGGCTGGTAAAATGAAGAATCTCTCAAGCCAGGTACAACCACGTGCAGAAAACCAAGAGTCCATTCCACAAAAGGACGAAGACCCAAGAAGGAGGGCACCACTCAATATCGACGGTTACCCGAGAGGCAAAGAATTTCTTCCAACCATCTTCAGATAAATCCCGGATCAACAGCTTCCTCCTATGAACGGAAAAAGGAGACAAATCACCATCCGGGGAATAAATCTTGAAGTGTTCTCGGAGCCATATGTTCAAGAGCAAAGGGCTTCCACGACACATGTCGCGACCCGAACCCCGCGGGCCCGAGACCGCGAGCTGGACGTCGACTTAGAACCCAAAACACTAAAATATAGGAGTTAAAAATTCCATTTGAACCAAAAGATGATAACACAAGGTTTTACAAATCCAAGTTTAAATCAGCAAAGTACAACTAACATAAGCTCCACAGCTTATACCCAAAAGAATAAAATATACAATTCTTAATTACGTCAATAATGGTAAAACTATCCCCAAAAGGTTATACATTTAAATAATGTAAACCGATCCATAACAACCTGCCCCAAAATCTCAAACCTCTCGACGTCCTCCTCGATCCGCAAATCCTAATCCTTTTCCTCCTGTGGGGGGGTTAAGGAAAAACAAAGATGGAAATAAACGGGGTGAGATAAAATCTCAGTAAGTTACTAATGCAACTACATGACATGCTAATATGCAATGACCCATAGCAATTAACATAAGACAGATAGCAGCGGAATAATAAGTGACATGCTGTCAAACAGTAACATCCAATAATCAACCATATAAATAAGCATATAACAACAAATGAGAGGCTCCCTATCGCCAACCGTCCCATACCGGTTGGAAATAACGACCAGCTCATCATGCAACACATAAAGCTGAAATAAACACTCATAAGTGGATACATAGCCAAGGTTTCACCCAACTGGAAGAACCAAATAAAGGTCGCTGCGCAGCTTCAATAATCAACAATCAACATCTTCATAGCAGCATGAAAGCTCGAAGAGAAACCCCGGTACCGGAACAATAACCAAATGAAGTGTCACAAAGGACAAGGACCATGACACAAAGTCATGCCCGTTAGCCAGATGCATTCACAAAGGAACGCTGACTTATCCTTTCCAAGGCCAATCTGGAGAAGGGGTAAAGAAGGGGGCAAAACAATGGTCAACATTATAATGGACTTGGCTTTGCCATTATAATCCTTCCCATCGCCCGATGCAACAAATATGCCAGCTGGGCTTCTAATTAAATGCTAAGTAATAATATTTTAGCATGAATAACAACTTAAGGTTCCAAAGTAGGGAACCACACCAATTAATCACCATAAAGATGCAAACGATTACTTATGAAGAGTTCAACAACAACGAACACAAGAAGTTTCTCATAAAAGAGCACAACAACAATGATTATTAGAATACCGTAATTTCATAAAGAGAAACCATACCAGATACATTCCAAAGATGATACCCACGAGTTAATCATAAAGAACACAACCCAAAACGGTCGCTCACAAATAGTACAACGACCATAACTCAAAATTATCCTAAACGTTTACTCATAAAGATGTACTAGGACTATGAACTCAACCATCTCATCACACCTGAAATTCCAAAGTAGGAATCAGAATGAATACACTTTAAGGTTAATCAAACCGTAAGTACCCAATTGCCAATACACGCTTTACCTTCGTCCTTAACGAACCAAACCCAAACCCCCAAACGAATCAAAAAGGTTAATCCTTAGAACATGATCACGACCGGACTAAACCCTACACTTTGGTGTTCAACCACAACCCTCTAGGTACTATGGGACATCGCCTAAAACCTAGACCAAGTCTTACTCGAAAATCAATTCGATTGGAACAACCACGAACATGTCATAAGATGCCCAAACACCCAATAAAATCCCGAAGTATAAAACTTATAACATAACTAAACAACCTATACCATCTTGTAGTTCTCGAAGAGAGCTTCGAAACGATAGTTTACACGCCTAAAACGGAGTCCGATGAGAAAGTTATGGCCTCCGGAAGATCGAACGAAAACGGACAAACTGGAAAAAGGGGGGATGCGCGCGCCTCCAAGAAAAGTGATGCGCGCGCCTCCATAGGTCAGAATGCTGCGTTTTCGAAGCATAAAATGGTGCGCGCGCCTCCCAAAACACGGTGCGCGCGCCTCCTTGCCCGGAGGGACGAAATCCGGCCAAAAACTGGGTTTTTACCAATTTTTCTTACCCATTTCATATTACAACCAAAATCAAACATAATCAACCTTCCACCAAGCATAAAGATGAACCCAAAACAACTTCTAACTAGAATGGGGACTCAAATAATACCATTTATCAACCAAGATCAAGATTCAAACCCAACATTCTAAAATCACCATTTTTGACCAAAACTCAAAATAAATTCCAAATCAATTCCAAATTCAACCAAACTTCAAATATAACACATCAAGCATAATATAAACATGATATGAACACTTTAGCATAAAAATGGGGGAAAAGCAACTTACCCGGATTTTCTCAAAGTTACCGGAACTCGAAATTTCTTGGCTTCCTACGATCCTATCGACGATCTAAACAAGATTCATGTTTTAAGAATTGAGAAATAAAGAGAGGAAGATGATGAAAATGTAGAGAGAAGTGAGAGAGAAACTTACCCATTGCTAGAGAGAGAGGGAGATGGCTGGAAAGTGAGGGAGAGGTGAGGGAGAAGAGAGGGTGTAGGGGAATTATTTCCAAAACTTACACTCAGGCCCCTCCTCTACACTACACACAAATACTTACACTCCCTACTAACTATTAAGACCCAACAATATTACACTAACCCGAATGACTCAAATAAAATGCTAGGCATAAATATTATAACACATAAAGTGCACACATAAATATTTAAATAAATAATAATTTAAATAAATAAATAAATAGCAAATAAATAAATAATAATTATTTATTACCAATAAAATAGAGCCTAGATTTCGGGTCGTGACATTCACTCCCCCTTAAAGAAAATTCGACCCGAATTTTAACGAGACTTACCCGAAAGACCCAATAACTACGGATACGATAGTTCCGCCATTTCTCAAATTCCTCAATTGTCCATTCTAAACCACCACGTAGTAACCCTAAATAATGTTCCCAATACCACGACCTCTCGCACATAACTTCCTTCAATCATAATCTTCACTACTAATTAGAATCCATAATCAAAATTGGAGAATCTCAATTGCTCCCAACATAACTCTCGAGATATCCCAAGCTCACCTTACTCATAACCTTAACTACACCGCAAAGGTACTTCCATTTGTAAATCGCATACTTAGTATTATTCCCCAGAAATTCCAAACATTCCATCTCGAGCTTAATTAGCTTTTAAAATATGAAAAGCTAAAGAAATTTTCTATCCCCATAATATTCACCAAAGGCTATATCTCTAAAGATTCCCATTATAGTGCTCTCGCTCTAGGTAGCACTTTAAACTAGAGATGTAATATAAATACAAAATGCTCACTTAAACCTACATCATAATATCATCGTCATAACACTCCAATCCTTGAAAGCCTAAAATAATTACGAATACTCAATAGTCCGAAAATGGTCTAAATTTTATCTTCAAGTGATTTCCTCTAGCTCCCTTTTAAGTTATAATCCGTGCTCATATACCCAAAGGAAATCAACGAACTCTAAATTCAATAGCTAACCCCATTTAGTCTCTCACGCATACCTTTATTAACTTAATGATACTTAAGCTCAAT
Source organism: Campanula takesimana (assembly GCA_026119855.1). Taxonomy (NCBI): domain Eukaryota; kingdom Viridiplantae; phylum Streptophyta; class Magnoliopsida; order Asterales; family Campanulaceae; genus Campanula; species Campanula takesimana. Next base: position 543,106 of record JAOWBW010000324.1, read on the forward strand.
GGTACTATCAAAATCATAAACCAATTAGCTAGCCTCATTCCAATAGCTCCATTACCAAATCACAATATTCTTTAATTATGCCCAAGTATTGATACTCAACTTTCTTCACACACCCTTGATCCAATTCGGTAACGCCACCAAGAAGGGATTTAGAACCATAGAACCACTATCTAACCAAAATTTCAAAATGCCTTTAACATAGATTGAGAAATTATTACTCTCCCAAAATGTACTTAGTCCTTTCTAACTTAACACGCTTACCACCATTAATGATCGGAACTCCTACAATAAACTCATCATCCATAACAAATTGTATACCTCACCATACTAATCCATTCCGATGCATTCACGGAGATGTACTAAAAGTGACCAAAAATTTCCTTAAGAGATCCTCATTGAATCCTCAACTCTTATAACTCAACCGATGCCATAAGGACATTGATCTAAATATTAGCATTGCAACCTTGTACTATAACAACTCAATTTAACCCAAGGTTCTCCCCAATTACTAGGTACTATTCAGAAATAAAATAGAAATTTTCACAAACGATAAATACGCCCAACAATTCACCGAAACTAAATACTCGGATTTCAATTAAGGAAAGATAGGTATAACTCTACCCAAATGAACGGTCTCAAACAGTTTTAAGAAATTAGTAATGGAGAATATAACAATCCCCCTACAACAATAGACTAAAGCAATAGTAACATCAAAATCTTGTAATAGCAACATGGCTAATTTAGCAGGTAAGTTATATCTACCTTTAAGCACAACATGAGCACATAAGACTCCATCAGACATCCTACACTCCTCCATAGGAGTAGACACTGACAACACATAAGTCAAAGACTCAAAAGAAATAAATGCAACTAATGCACAGAAACACATAAATGCGATGACCCTAAAATGCACGCGCTCGCTCTCACGACGCAAATTAATACCTCCTGAAATTATCCGTTACCTGGTGAGTGCTGATTGATTGCAAATACTCTACCCAAAATCTTGGGCTTCCCCGAAGCATCCCTCTTCTTACCCTGTCCCCGATGACTGAACTCTAAACCTCGGCAATCTTTAACAAAGTGTCCCAACTGACCACACTTCACACATTTCCCCTGCTTCTTCCAACACTTGTCTTCTGAGTGTCCTATCCTCTGACAGAAGCTGCAGACTTTCCCATTTCGTGTCCCTTTATAAGAACCTTGATTTCCTACTGTTGGTTGCCCTTGAAGTTGCCTTCTGAATCGAGTTTGCACTCCAGAATTACCTCTGCTATCCGAATGTTGCTGTTGTGACGTACTCTGCCCTCCTTGCTTACCCGGGTTAACCATCTCGGTCTTCCTTCTGTGTTCCCCAATGTCCTGCTCAATTAAGTAGGCTCGATCCACCGCATCCTGATAAGTCTGAATCCGTGTGCTATAAGCTGAGTCCAGATGGATGTCTTCAAACCCCTGATCAATCTCATCGCTTTCTGCTCCTCGGTCCGCACTAGGTAGTCACAACACCTGGCTAATTCTGCGAACTTAGCCGAGTACTGTGCTACCGACATCATGCCTTGCTCCAAGCTAAGGAACTCGATCTCTTTCCGGTTTTGATTCACTAAAAAGATAAAATGATCCCTGAATTTCTTCACGAACCACTCCCAAGGATATGGTACAAGAGTCGCATCCCAACTGGTCTTCAGTGCCTTCCACCAATGTTCCGCAGTCCCCACGAGCTTATAAGCTGAAAACAGAACCCTATCCTCGTCAGTGCAACCAAAGACCTCGTAGATTTTCTCCATCGATTCTATCCATAGCTCGGCCTTCTTCACATCAGGCTCACCGTCGTACTCACTTGGTTTCAACTTTAAGAACTGCTCCAACCCATATCGCGGAGGTGCTACATGTTCCTCTCTCGGCCCTTGGTCACGAATTGCTTTCACGGCCACTTCAAACCTGTCCTGAAACACTGCACGGTTTTCTTCCCTTAGACCATTAAGATTCTGAGTCCCACTAGAAGCTTCACCAATTCTTCTTCTAGCCATCACAAACAAATACCTGCATAAAATACTCATTGTTACTCACTCCGAACACAACTACCCACCTAGGTCATACTAATCCACCTAGACTTATACTTAGAGCCAAACCATGGCTCTGATACCAACTGTCGCGACCCCGAACCCCGCGGGCCCGAGACCGCGAGCTGGACGTCGACTTAGAACCCAAAACACTAAAATATAGGAGTTAAAAATTCCATTTTGAACCAAAAGATGATAACACAAGGTTTTACAAATCCAAGTTTAAATCAGCAAAGTACAACTAACATAAGCTCCACAGCTTATACCCAAAAGAATAAAATATACAATTCTTAATGACGTCAATAATGGTAAAACTATCCCCAAAAGGTTATACATTTAAATAATGTAAACCGATCCATAACAACCTGCCCCAAAATCTCAAACCTCTCGACGTCCTCCTCGATCCGCAAATCCTAATCCTTTTCCTCCTGTGGGGGGTTAAGGAAAAACAAAGATGGAAATAAACGGGGTGAGATAAAATCTCAGTAAGTTACTAATGCAACTACATGACATGCTAATATGCAATGACCCATAGCAATTAACATAAGACAGATAGCAGCGGAATAATAAGTGACATGCTGTCAAACAGTAACATCCAATAATCAACCATATAAATAAGCATATAACAACAAATGAGAGGCTCCCTATCGCCAACCGTCCCATACCGGTTGGAAATAACGACCAGCTCATCATGCAACACATAAAGCTGAAATAAACACTCATAAGTGGATACATAGCCAAGGTTTCACCCAACTGGAAGAACCAAATAAAGGTCGCTGCGCAGCTTCAATAATCAACAATCAACATCTTCATAGCAGCATGAAAGCTCGAAGAGAAACCCCGGTACCGGAACAATAACCAAATGAAGTGTCACAAAGGACAAGGACCATGACACAAAGTCATGCCCGTTAGCCAGATGCATTCACAAAGGAACGCTGACTTATCCTTTCCAAGGCCAATCTGGAGAAGGGGTAAAGAAGGGGGCAAAACAATGGTCAACATTATAATGGACTTGGCTTTGCCATTATAATCCTTCCCATCGCCCGATGCAACAAATATGCCAGCTGGGCTTCTAATTAAATGCTAAGTAATAATATTTTAGCATGAATAACAACTTAAGGTTCCAAAGTAGGGAACCACACCAATTAATCACCATAAAGATGCAAACGATTACTTATGAAGAGTTCAACAACAACGAACACAAGAAGTTTCTCATAAAAGAGCACAACAACAATGATTATTAGAATACCGTAATTTCATAAAGAGAAACCATACCAGATACATTCCAAAGATGATACCCACGAGTTAATCATAAAGAACACAACCCAAACGGTCGCTCACAAATAGTACAACGACCATAACTCAAAATTATCCTAAACGTTTACTCATAAAGATGTACTAGGACTATGAACTCAACCATCTCATCACACCTGAAATTCCAAAGTAGGAATCAGAATGAATACACTTTAAGGTTAATCAAACCGTAAGTACCCAATTGCCAATACACGCTTTACCTTCGTCCTTAACGAACCAAACCCAAACCCCCAAACGAATCAAAAAGGTTAATCCTTAGAACATGATCACGACCGGACTAAACCCTACACTTTGGTGTTCAACCACAACCCTCTAGGTACTATGGGACATCGCCTAAAACCTAGACCAAGTCTTACTCGAAAATCAATTCGATTGGAACAACCACGAACATGTCATAAGATGCCCAAACACCCAATAAAATCCTGAAGTATAAAACTTATAACATAACTAAACAACCTATACCATCTTGTAGTTCTCGAAGAGAGCTTCGAAACGATAGTTTACACGCCTAAAACGGAGTCCGGATGAGAAAGTTATGGCCTCCGGAAGATCGAACGAAAAACGGACAAACTGGAAAAAGGGGGGATGCGCGCGCCTCCAAGAAAAGTGATGCGCGCGCCTCCATAGGTCAGAATGCTGCGTTTTCGAAGCATAAAATGGTGCGCGCGCCTCCCAAAACACGGTGCGCGCGCCTCCTTGCCCGGAGGGACGAAATCCGGCCAAAAACTGGGTGTTTACCAATTTTTCTTACCCATTTCATATTACAACCAAAATCAAACATAATCAACCTTCCACCAAGCATAAAGATGAACCCAAAACAACTTCTAACTAGAATGGGGACTCAAATAATACCATTTATCAACCAAGATCAAGATTCAAACCCAACATTCTTAAAATCACCATTTTTGACCAAAACTCAAAATAAATTCCAAATCAATTCCAAATTCAACCAAACTTCAAATATAACACATCAAGCATAATATAAACATGATATGAACACTTTAGCATAAAAATGGGGGAAAAGCAACTTACCCGGATTTTCTCAAAGTTACCGGAACTCGAAATTTCTTGGCTTCCTACGATCCTATCGACGATCTAAACAAGATTCATGTTTTAAGAATTGAGAAATAAAGAGAGGAAGATGATGAAAATGTAGAGAGAAGTGAGAGAGAAACTTACCCATTGCTAGAGAGAGAGGGAGATGGCTGGAAAGTGAGGGAGAGGTGAGGGAGAAGAGAGGGTGTAGGGAATTATTTCCAAAACTTACACTCAGGCCCCTCCTCTACACTACACACAAATACTTACACTCCCTACTAACTATTAAGACCCAACAATATTACACTAACCCGAATGACTCAAATAAAATGCTAGGCATAAATATTATAACACATAAAGTGCACACATAAATATTTAAATAAATAATAATTTAAATAAATAAATAAATAAGCAAATAAATAAATAATAATTATTTATTACCAATAAAATAGAGCCTAGATTTCGGGTCGTGACATTCACTCCCCCTTAAAGAAAATTCGACCCGAATTTTAACGAGACTTACCCGAAAGACCCAATAACTACGGATACGATAGTTCCGCCATTTCTCAAATTCCTCAATTGTCCATTCTAAACCACCACGTAGTAACCCTAAATAATGTTCCCAATACCACGACCTCTCGCACATAACTTCCTTCAATCATAATCTTCACTACTAATTAGAATCCATAATCAAAATTGGAGAATCTCAATTGCTCCCAAACATAACTCTCGAGATATCCCAAGCTCACCTTACTCATAACCTTAACTACACCGCAAAGGTACTTCCATTTGTAAATCGCATACTTAGTATTATTCCCCAGAAATTCCAAACATTCCATCTCGAGCTTAATTAGCTTTTAAAATATGAAAAGCTAAAGAAATTTTCCATCCCCATAATATTCACTAAAGGCTATATCTCTAAAGATTCCCATTATAGTGCTCTCGCTCTAGGTAGCACTTTAAACTAGAGATGTAATATAAATACAAAATGCTCACTTAAACCTACATCATAATATCATCGTCATAACACTCCAATCCTTGAAAGCCTAAAATAATTACGAATACTCAATAGTCCGAAAATGGTCTAAATTTTATCTTCAAGTGATTTCCTCTAGCTCCCTTTTAAGTTATAATCCGTGCTCATATACCCAAAGGAAATCAACGAACTCTAAATTCAATAGCTAACCCCATTTAGTCTCTCACGCATACCTTTATTAACTTAATGATACTTAAGCTCAATGGTACTATCAAAATCATAAACCAATTAGCTAGCCTCATTCCAATAGCTCCATTACCAAATCACAATATTCTTTAATTATGCCCAAGTATTGATACTCAACTTTCTTCACACACCCTTGATCCAATTCGGTAACGCCACCAAGAAGGGATTTAGAACCATAGAACCACTATCTAACCAAAATTTCAAAATGCCTTTAACATAGATTGAGAAATTATTACTCTCCCAAAATGTACTTAGTCCTTTCTAACTTAACACGCTTACCACCATTAATGATCGGAACTCCTACAATAAACTCATCATCCATAACAAATTGTATACCTCACCATACTAATCCATTCCGATGCATTCACGGAGATGTACTAAAAGTGACCAAAAATTTCCTTAAGAGATCCTCATTGAATCCTCAACTCTTATAACTCAACCGATGCCATAAGGACATTGATCTAAATATTAGCATTGCAACCTTGTACTATAACAACTCAATTTAACCCAAGGTTCTCCCCAATTACTAGGTACTATTCAGAAATAAAATAGAAATTTTCACAAACGATAAATACGCCCAACAATTCACCGAAACTAAATACTCGGATTTCAATTAAGGAAAGATAGGTATAACTCTACCCAAATGAACGGTCTCAAACAGTTTTAAGAAATTAGTAATGGAGAATATAACAATCCCCCTACAACAATAGACTAAAGCAATAGTAACATCAAAATCTTGTAATAGCAACATGGCTAATTTAGCAGGTAAGTTATATCTACCTTTAAGCACAACATGAGCACATAAGACTCCATCAGACATCCTACACTCCTCCATAGGAGTAGACACTGACAACACATAAGTCAAAGACTCAAAAGAAATAAATGCAACTAATGCACAGAAACACATAAATGCGATGACCCTAAAATGCACGCGCTCGCTCTCACGACGCAAATTAATACCTCCTGAAATTATCCGTTACCTGGTGAGTGCTGATTGATTGCAAATACTCTACCCAAAATCTTGGGCTTCCCCGAAGCATCCCTCTTCTTACCCTGTCCCCGATGACTGAACTCTAAACCTCGGCCAATCTTTAACAAAGTGTCCCAACTGACCACACTTCACACATTTCCCCTGCTTCTTCCAACACTTGTCTTCTGAGTGTCCTATCCTCTGACAGAAGCTGCAGACTTTCCCATTTCGTGTCCCTTTATAAGAACCTTGATTTCCTACTGTTGGTTGCCCTTGAAGTTGCCTTCTGAATCGAGTTTGCACTCCAGAATTACCTCTGCTATCCGAATGTTGCTGTTGTGACGTACTCTGCCCTCCTTGCTTACCCGGGTTAACCATCTCGGTCTTCCTTCTGTGTTCCCCAATGTCCTGCTCAATTAAGTAGGCTCGATCCACCGCATCCTGATAAGTCTGAATCCGCTGTGCTATAAGCTGAGTCCAGATGGATGTCTTCAAACCCCTGATCAATCTCATCGCTTTCTGCTCCTCGGTCCGCACTAGGTAGTCACAACACCTGGCTAATTCTGCGAACTTAGCCGAGTACTGTGCTACCGACATCATGCCTTGCTCCAAGCTAAGGAACTCGATCTCTTTCCGGTTTTGATTCACTAAAAAGATAAAATGATCCCTGAATTTCTTCACGAACCACTCCCAAGGATATGGTACAAGAGTCGCATCCCAACTGGTCTTCAGTGCCTTCCACCAATGTTCCGCAGTCCCCACGAGCTTATAAGCTGAAAACAGAACCCTATCCTCGTCAGTGCAACCAAAGACCTCGTAGATTTTCTCCATCGATTCTATCCATAGCTCGGCCTTCTTCACATCAGGCTCACCGTCGTACTCACTTGGTTTCAACTTTAAGAACTGCTCCAACCCATATCGCGGAGGTGCTACATGTTCCTCTCTCGGCCCTTGGTCACGAATTGCTTTCACGGCCACTTCAAACCTGTCCTGAAACACTGCACGGTTTTCTTCCCTTAGACCATTAAGATTCTGAGTCCCACTAGAAGCTTCACCAATTCTTCTTCTAGCCATCACAAACAAATACCTGCATAAAATACTCATTGTTACTCACTCCGAACACAACTACCCACCTAGGTCATACTAATCCACCTAGACTTATACTTAGAGCCAAACCATGGCTCTGATACCAACTGTCGCGACCCCGAACCCCGCGGGCCCGAGACCGCGAGCTGGACGTCGACTTAGAACCCAAAACACTAAAATATAGGAGTTAAAAATTCCATTTTGAACCAAAAGATGATAACACAAGGTTTTACAAATCCAAGTTTAAATCAGCAAAGTACAACTAACATAAGCTCCACAGCTTATACCCAAAAGAATAAAATATACAATTCTTAATGACGTCAATAATGGTAAAACTATCCCCAAAAGGTTATACATTTAAATAATGTAAACCGATCCATAACAACCTGCCCCAAAATCTCAAACCTCTCGACGTCCTCCTCGATCCGCAAATCCTAATCCTTTTCCTCCTGTGGGGGGGTTAAGGAAAAACAAAGATGGAAATAAACGGGGTGAGATAAAATCTCAGTAAGTTACTAATGCAACTACATGACATGCTAATATGCAATGACCCATAGCAATTAACATAAGACAGATAGCAGCGGAATAATAAGTGACATGCTGTCAAACAGTAACATCCAATAATCAACCATATAAATAAGCATATAACAACAAATGAGAGGCTCCCTATCGCCAACCGTCCCATACCGGTTGGAAATAACGACCAGCTCATCATGCAACACATAAAGCTGAAATAAACACTCATAAGTGGATACATAGCCAAGGTTTCACCCAACTGGAAGAACCAAATAAAGGTCGCTGCGCAGCTTCAATAATCAACAATCAACATCTTCATAGCAGCATGAAAGCTCGAAGAGAAACCCCGGTACCGGAACAATAACCAAATGAAGTGTCACAAAGGACAAGGACCATGACACAAAGTCATGCCCGTTAGCCAGATGCATTCACAAAGGAACGCTGACTTATCCTTTCCAAGGCCAATCTGGAGAAGGGGTAAAGAAGGGGGCAAAACAATGGTCAACATTATAATGGACTTGGCTTTGCCATTATAATCCTTCCCATCGCCCGATGCAACAAATATGCCAGCTGGGCTTCTAATTAAATGCTAAGTAATAATATTTTAGCATGAATAACAACTTAAGGTTCCAAAGTAGGGAACCACACCAATTAATCACCATAAAGATGCAAACGATTACTTATGAAGAGTTCAACAACAACGAACACAAGAAGTTTCTCATAAAAGAGCACAACAACAATGATTATTAGAATACCGTAATTTCATAAAGAGAAACCATACCAGATACATTCCAAAGATGATACCCACGAGTTAATCATAAAGAACACAACCCAAACGGTCGCTCACAAATAGTACAACGACCATAACTCAAAATTATCCTAAACGTTTACTCATAAAGATGTACTAGGACTATGAACTCAACCATCTCATCACACCTGAAATTCCAAAGTAGGAATCAGAATGAATACACTTTAAGGTTAATCAAACCGTAAGTACCCAATTGCCAATACACGCTTTACCTTCGTCCTTAACGAACCAAACCCAAACCCCCAAACGAATCAAAAAGGTTAATCCTTAGAACATGATCACGACCGGACTAAACCCTACACTTTGGTGTTCAACCATAACCCTCTAGGTACTATGGGACATCGCCTAAAACCTAGACCAAGTCTTACTCGAAAATCAATTCGATTGGAACAACCACGAACACGTCATAAGATGCCCAAACACCCAATAAAATCCCGAAGTATAAAACTTATAACTTAACTAAACAACCTATACCATATTGTACTTCTCGAAGTGATCTTCGAAACGATAGTTTACACGCCTAAAACGGAGTCCGGATGAGAAAGTTATGGCCTCCGGAAGATCGAACGAAAAACGGACAAACTGGAAAAAGGGGGGATGCGCGCGCCTCCAAGAAAAGTGATGCGCGCGCCTCCATAGGTCAGAATGCTGCGTTTTCGAAGCATAAAATGGTGCGCGCGCCTCCCAAAACATGGTGCACGCGCCTCCTTGCCCGGAGGGACGAAATCCGGCCAAAAACTGGGTTTTTACCAATTTTTCTTACCCATTTCATATTACAACCAAAATCAAACATAATCAACCTTCCACCAAGCATAAAGATGAACCCAAAACAACTTCTAACTAGAATGGGGACTCAAATAATACCATTTATCAAACAAGATCAAGATTCAAACCCAACATTCTTAAAATCACCATTTTTGACCAAAACTCAAAATAAATTCCAAATCAATTCCAAATTCAACCAAACTTCAAATATAACACATCAAGCATAATATAAACATGATATGAACACTTTAGCATAAAAATGGGGGAAAAGCAACTTACCCGGATTTTCTCAAAGTTGCCGGAACTCGAAATTTCTTGGCTTCCTACGATCTTATCGACGATCTAAACAAGATTCATGTTTTAAGAATTGAGAAATAAAGAGAGGAAGATGATGGAAATGTAGAGAGAAGTGAGAGAGAAACTTACCCATTGCTAGAGAGAGAGGGAGATGGCTGGAAAGTGAGGGAGAGGTGAGGGAGAAGAGAGGGTGTAGGGGAATTATTTCCAAAACTTACACTCAGGCCCCTCCTCTACACTACACACAAATACTTACACTCCCTACTAACTATTAAGACCCAACAATATTACACTAACCCGAATGACTCAAATAAAATGCTAGGCATAAATATTATAACACATAAAGTGCACACATAAATATTTAAATAAATAATAATTTAAATAAATAAATAAGCAAATAAATAAATAATAATTATTTATTACCAATAAAATAGAGCCTAGATTTCGGGTCGTGACAACACATCTTGTCCGTCCTATGTAACTCATCAAGGCCGTGCAACGTCTCCCCTACAATAAGAGGGATTATACTAAATTGTTGCTCCTTGGCTTGCAAAATAATCTCAGCCAACGGCGCATCCGTAGTCCCGAAGGGTGTGACAAACAATACTTCACTAAAGAGACAAGCGGCCATGGCATTCCTCTTGAAAGATTGAACCACCGGGTCCTCCGAGTGTAAACTGAAGAACATCGGCAACTCAGTTATGTCAATCACAGTACCGTGCAACATCTTCCTCACGTCCTCAACAGGGAGATTCAGTAACTCAACCCAAGAGTCAATGGCACCACGGTGATATTTAGGGACGGCAATCCGACTGGCCAAAGGCATGCCAAGGATGGCCCCGAAATCATCAACAGTCGGCACCATTTCATTAGCTGAAAAGTTGAAGGTATGGCTATCGCAATCCCAGAAAGCCGCGGTAGCTCTCAACAAATCCCAATCCGGCTTCAACGTCTGCAAAGTGAAAAGAATTCGGAACCCGAAGTCTTTAATGAAGGCCTTCTTGGGATGGGTCTTGAAAGAAAACACAAAAGTGTCCAAGTCCTTTTCATACCCACTAACAACCTTGGCATCAAGAACAAAAGAATTGGAAGCCATGGAAAATGTTGATCACAAGAAAAGTTGAGCAATAATATGATGTTCAAAAATGGCAGAAAGGAGCTGTGAGAATCAAGTGGTCGAACAGAAGCTGATATTATAGCTGTTGGGGGGTCTTTTGGCCAGCAAATGTCAAGCCCGGAATTCCGCCTCCCAGACCCGCGCGCCACCCGCCAGCGGTCTGAAATGCGCGCGCATCCTAAGCCTACAGAGGAAAGCGCACGCCTCCCAAGTCTAGATCACTTCAGAAAAGGCCTTGTCAGAAATCTCTAGCCTAAATCAAGACACAGCCCCGGTCCTCGGACACCCAGTTGAGGCATACCTTCTTCTGGTCCGCCCTTAAGGCATGTCAAAGATTGAAAGTAGGATAGAAACTCCCAATCAAAAGTAGGCTGTCCTTCTCTAGATTCCGAACTCCCTAAGTTCTGTCACGAGTGCCATAACCCCCTCAAGAGTCAATCTCAACATTTCATCCCCAGCAGGAACATTCTTCTGGTCGCGGTCAACTGTGCCCGCACCCCACAAGTCAAAAAGTCAAGTGTGACTCCAAGTGGCACGCGACTTCAAAGCAATATTTCATCAACGAATTTCACTAACGGATTCGTCAACAAAGGTTCACTAACGGCCTCTTCAAAGGTTCACTAAAGGCCTCTTCAAAGGTTCACTAACGGCCTCTCTAAAGGTTCACCAACGGCCTCTACAAAGGTTCACTAACGGCCTCTTCAAAGGTTCACTAACGGCCTCTTCAAAGGTTCACTAACGGCCTCTCCAAGGTTCACTAACGGCCTCCTCAAAGGTTCACTAACGGCCTCATCAACGGATTTCACTAACGGATTCGTCTTCAAAGGTTCACTAACGGCCTCTTCAAAGGTTCACTAACGGCCTCTCCAAAGGTTCACTAACGGCCTCCTCAAAGGTTCACTAACGGCCCCTCCAAAGGTTTACTAAGGGCCTCGTTCAAAGGTTCACTAACGGCCTCATTCAACATATTCAGCCTGCAGGTTCACCTAACGGATCATGCCACCCTCTCTATCAACAAAAGCCGCTCACACAGGGAGCGCACCACTATCTCTCGCAATTTCAAATTCCTGCTTTCATCGAGTCTTTGCTTTTTCTTGGTAATGTCCTCGGCGGGTGTTTTTAACTTTCGTCGACGCGTTCTGCCTTGCAATCCACGTCGCCGAGGGGCTCTGTAGACACCCCGCCTTGGACCGCTCACCCCGATTGCAGATTTGATCTTGTGTTTCTCCCCATTTTAAGTGTTTCTCGTTAGTTTCTATCACTTCTGCTAAGTTCCTGACTGACTTCGTTAAGTCCAGGGACTAAACTGAATAACAGGGCTGACTTTCTAGTCCATTCTGTCAAAATCGCCTTCTCTGAGTCGCGCGCCTCCGACAGGAGGATCCAGACGCGCGCGCCTCCCACCCCCAAAGCAGGAAGCGCGCGCCTCTGGGCGTCGGTTACAGATTTCTGGCCAGGATTCTCTCACTTGCTCAATTTACAGGATTTTGCCCGGGAAAGATTTCTTGGTGACTGAGTTTTGGCACCAAAAACATCTCTCTTTCACCTATAAAAACCCCCCTTTACCTCCATTTTTAGGGACCTTGGACCTTGGGCTCTCAATCTTACATTCTCAATAAGACACTAAAATTTCACACTTACAAAGCATTTCCAAATGATTTCTCCAAAGAATTCATCAAGAAGTGTTTGAAGTCTCTTAAAGTCTAGGTAAAGTTATTTCTTTCCTCTTCTTAACTTCATCTCTTTTCTCTTTCTTTTTGTTTTATCAAAGTGCAATCACCCAAATCATTTTGGGACATGACTCTAATGATCACCTCATCTCATTGAGGTCGGTTAAAGAGTTATCTCCTACATTCCAAACTCTATTTTAAAACCCCTTTTTATGATTTAAAGAAGAAGAAGAAGAACGTTTATCATTCATGTAGATTTTGATCAAGCAAGACCAACTTTAGTTGGGCGAGATGGGTGTTTCGGTACTTCCCATCTCGTAACCTAACCCCCGAACCTCAAAACAAAGAATCTCTGTTTTCGTAATCACACTTAGGCTATTATCAATAGGTTTTTCTTATGTTCCTCAAAACATAGGTGCCGACTCTAAAAACAAGTTAGACATCCTAGGGTAACCCACGCGCTCTAGCCAAGCCGTGGTTCCCCCGGGGTATCTATAATTAGTTAATTCATTATTAGGACACTAGCAATCTCGAGATACTCAGAAAGATCTATTTTTCATTAATAAAGTAGGGGAATACATGTTCCGCGATGGCATCCAAGTCCTCTTGGGTGACCTCATCGGTAGCGGTATCTGACTCTAAAGTAAGAGTTACAAATTTTCTTGCTCTATGGGGATGGGGAGTACATCCTAATTCTTTGGTCAGGAAGTCTTCACTTGCTATGGGTCCCCCAGTTGTATACCAATTTTGGATAGGCTCGTCACTCTTCTTGATGAGCTTGGTGTAGTCTTGGTTCTCGGAGCGTCCCCCTTGTCTATTGCATTGATCTGAGTGTCCTCTAGCTTGAAAAGGTTGAGAAATTGGTGAAGTAGGTCTTCTCCCAGCACAAAGTCTCACTCACTAAATGCTTCGACCTTGGTACCCCCTAATTCTCGAGGTAGCCACGAGAATTGCATCAGCTCTGTTTCAAGCGAGTATGGATCACAGTCACTGAAGATTTCAAAGCCCGGTTGGCGCTTCCTCCTATGGTCAATCCATGGTTCGGGGAATATGAAGTATGGCAAGTTTTCCCCCTCACGTACAAAGTACCCGTTTAGAGTCCTTCGATAGGGCAGTGCTAGTAGTACTATGTATGAAGTCCAATCTCTTTCTTCTTTAGGGATGCCCTTGAGTGGTGATCCATACCCTAGACCATATTCTGGGGGGTATGGAACGACATGTGGTGGTTCTTTTATCCCTTGTAAATGCTTGCCAATTCCAAGACCGGGGAAGTATCCTTCTTTTTAGAATCATGTTAAGTACTGGGCGTGTCCAGAGAATGGAATTGCCTTTAGAATAGTCATTTTCATTGTGCACTTCTACCATCTCTACACTACTTTGCTTTTTGGAAATGTACGTAAAAGTGAGAAATTTAAAAGAAACTAACTATTACTAATAATTGAAATTGATAGGAGGGCATGCTCTCACCCACAATGATTCTTGGGTGAGTAGGATCCCTTAAAGAGTGAGAAACAACTAGTTTAAAAAAGAAAAGAAAGAAACGTCTAATCTATGAAAATGAAGAAAAACTAGTCTATTAAACTACTAACTAATGTAGTGGAAAAGGAGATTGAGGTTTGGACCCCTCATTCTTTAACACGAGGCCGATTCCATTGCCTATTATCTATAGAGTGTCTTGGTCGATAAGATCTTGGATCTTATCCCTTAAGTTGTTGCATTTGTCGGTGTGGTGACCGCGGCACTGATGGTAGTAGCAATATAGGTGCAAGACCCTTCCGGCCCCTTCATACTTGGGCTTGTATCCTTGCATAGGTGCTAGCTTGCCTTCTCTCTCAAGCTCACGGAACACTCTCCCAAGTCAGATTTGACTTAAGCCTGTGTAGACTCTCGGTGGCTTAGGTTGGAGGCTTTGCATGATGCTTTCGTAATGGTCCCTCATGACATTGAGGTGATGATTATGTTCCTCCTCCATTTGGTTCTTTAGGTCTTGATAAAGCAGGCTGATGCAGTTACCTACTTCATCATTGATGACCTTTTCTTGGTTGTCTTCCAGATTTTGAGCCCTCTCGATGGCGGCATTGTACCACTTACTCATTTAATTGTATTCAACTTGTAACATTTCGAGCTTACTGTCGTCGATCATCTTCTCGATCTCAGCCCAGTATTTTTCGCTTTGCTCGTTACGTTCTTTGACTTGGTCATGAGTGTAGATACCCCGGGCGAGCGCGGCCTTAGGCTAGGGCACGCAGGTCGATTCCTAGGATGTCTATTTGTGTTTTAGAGTCGCCACCTATGTTTTAGAGGAACATAAGAAAAACCTAATGTGTAGCCTAAGTTTAATTTACGAAAATAGAGATTCTTGTTTATGAGGTTCGGGGGTTACGTTACGAGATGGGAAGTACTTAAACACCCATCTCGCCCAACGGATTCACCAACGGACTCATTCAATGGATTCACCAACGGATTCATTAAGCGGATTCGTCAACAGGGTTCACTAACGGACTCATTCAATAGATTCACCAACTGATTCATCAAGTGGATTCACTAACGGATTCGTCAACAGGGTTCACTAACGGACTCATTCAATGAATTCACTAACGGATTCATCAAGCGGATTTACTAACAGATTCGTCAACAAGGGTTCACCAACGGACTCATTCAAATGGATTCACTAACGGATTCATCAAGCGGATTCACTAATGGATTCGTCAACAAGGGTTCACCAACGGACTCATTCAATGGATTCACTAACGGATTCATCAAGCGGATTCACTAACGGATTCGTCAACAAGGGTTCACCAACGGACTCATTCAATGGATTCACTAACGGATTCATCAAGCGGATTCACTAACGAGGGTTCACCAACGGACTCATTCAATGGATTCACTAATGGATTCATCAAGTGGATTCACTAACGGACTCGTCAACAAGGGTTCACCAACGGACTCATTCAATGGATTCACTAACGGATTCATCAAGCGGATTCACTAATGGATTCGTCAACAAGGGTTCATTATTGGACTCATTCAAGGGATTCACTAACAGATTCATCAAGCGGATTCACTAACGGATTTAGCTGGTAGATTTACAAATGGATCATGCCACCTCCTCTATCAACAAAATCCGCTCACACAGGGAGCGCACCCCTATCTCTCACAATTTCAAATTCCTGCTTTCATTAAGTCTTTGCTTTCTCTTCTTTCTTTTTCTTTGTCGATGTCCTCGGCAGTTGTCTTTCTTTAGTCGACGTGTTTTGCTTTTCAATGCACGACACCGAGGGGCTCTGTAGACACCCCTCCTTGGACCTCTCACGTCCCGATTTTATACACATTCTCTGTCTTCCTCTTTTCTGTTAAGTTTTGTTACTTTTCGTTAACTTTCGTTACTTTATGTTAAGTTCTTGACTTATTCCATTAGTCTTGGACTTGACTAAGTGACAAAGTCAACCTTAAGTCTCTGTTTACTTTGTTTTTGTTGACTTTCGTGGTGTTCGTTCAGTTTCTGACCGATTTCGTTAGTTTTGGGGCTTAACTGCATAACGGGGTTAACTTTTGAGCTAAAATATGGATTTTCTGAAGGTGGGACGTGCCGCCTTTGCCCTACTTTGTGGGAGGCGTGAGCTTCCCATAGGGGGTGGGACGTGGGTGCTTCCCACCTCCAGAATCCCAGATTTTGCCAAATTTCCCTCCTTTTCTGATTTGTAACCTCCAAAACCATTATGCCTTGGATTGATCCGGGGAGAGGCCATCTTTGTGACCACAAACACTCTCCATACACCTATAAATACCTCTTCATTCCACCATAGAAACTGGAGGAAGAATTCTTGAATCAAAACTCTCTAAAACTCAAAAGTCCATTTTCAAAGAGTGGTCACTATAGACAAATTGGTTCTTCCCTATTCAAGCAAAAGGTACAATGCCCACTTTCTCCTTCTAAACTCTTTATTTTATTTCTTCATCTTTCATCTCTTCTAATGTGTATGCAATCTCCATAAAAAGGAACATAACCAAAAAGGCCACTTCACTATTGAAGTTTGGTCAAGGTTATCTTCCAACATTCCTAACACTATTTTAAATTCCTTTTCATTTATTAATGTAATTGCTAGCATAGTTGTTACATGTAATATTTAGAAATTAATCAATAAAACAATTCTCTTTTATTTTCCCCTTTCTTTACATTATTATTGTTAGCACTATTCAATAAAAGAAGGATATTTAGCATTAGAACACCAATAGTAGCAAGACCCGCGTAAGCGTGGCGGACTGGGTGTTTAAGTACTTCCCACTCCGTCACCTATCCCCCGAACCCTTCTCTTCCCGAATCTTTGGTTTCATAATATTAAAATAGGCTATTTCTTTAGGTTTTTCTTATGTTCCCTCAATAACATAGGTGGCAACTCTACAAATTAAAATAAGTTAGAGATCCTAGGATCATTCACCGCTTTAGCCAAGCAGTGGCCTCTCCCGGGGTATCTACAGTATGATGGTTTTCTAGAACCTAATCATATCTTATGGGTTTATGTTTAAAACCATTGCCAACTTAGTGTAATCCTATAGGGTCACACACATTAGAACTAATCTTAAAAGGACTTAATTGGAATTATGTGTCGAAGGACCTTTAAGGGATTTGAGGACTTTAGAGGAGAAAAGAAGAAAATTGGAAAATAGGTAGCTCTGGTCGGACCTTGTAAAGGACCCGGCTGTACTCCCTAGTAATCCGGGCGGACTGGGTAAAGGACCCGGTCGAACCTTGTTAGGATCCGGTCGAACCCCTTTGTATACGGGGGCGGATCTATCGGTTTCGAGCTGGGACTTTCCTTAGTCCGTTTTCTTGCGGGTTTAGACACTTGTTACCTATTTGGAATAGGTTTAAAAAGTATTTAAACATCCTCTAGTTTCCATAATCAGTCCATAAGTTTGTGTAAGCCTCCAAAGAGTTTTTGAGAGAGTTATTTCTTGGTCTAAGAGATCCCTAGATTGAAGAACAAGAACATCACATAAATTCCATATAGTTCTATAAATTGTGAAAACGTGCTTCACAATTTGGTCTAGCAACCAAGATCAAGTATTCTTGATATTCGTTTGTGGTATGGATACCAATAGAGGGTGAAACTTATCATCTTCAAAGTTCGTGTTCAAGCTTTGTGTTTGTGATGAAGTTTTCAAGTCTCCACCAAGAATCAAGGTTGACTATCAAAGGCATCAAGGGTTAGTATTCTAGTATTCATTATGCATTTATTTGATGTAATCATATGAATGGATTTATGGGCTTTGGGTTTCATGAAAATTTTAAATGCTTAATTCCACTGCGTATGTTACTAGGAAACCCAACAAAGAGGGATTATGCTGAACTGCTGCCCTTTGGCCTGCAAGACTATCTCAGGCAGCTGTGCATCCGCGGTACCGAGAGGTGTAATGAACAAGATCTCGCTGAAAATACAAACCGCTAAGGCATTCCCCTTAAAGGACTGAACCGATGTATCCTCTGAATGGAAACTGAAGAAGATTGGCAACTCAGTTATGTCCACCATGATACCGTGTATCATTTTCTTCACATCTTCAACAGGGAGATTCAACAAATCGGACCAAGAGGCGCGCGCCTCCGCCTCTATAGGTCAGACGTGCGTGCCTTCTGCCTCCATAGGCAGGAGGCGCGCGCATCTGGGCGTCAGTTACAGATTCTATCCAAGAATCCCTCCCTTGCTCAATTTACATGATTTTGCCCGGGAATTTCATCTTTGTGACTTCGTTTTGGCACCAAAAACAACTCATTTCTACCTATAAAAACCCTCTTCTTCACCATTGAAAGGGAGGACTTTTTAGAGATAAGAAAATTATACACAAACACTTTTCAAAGGTATTTTCAAGGCATTCTCCAAAGAAGTACTTGAAGCTATTTGAAGCCTAGGTAAATATTACTTTTCTCTCTTCTTTCTACTTCATCTCCTTTCTTCTTCTTTTATTTTCTCAAACTGTGTAATCACCCAAAGCATTTTGGGGCATGACACCAAAGGCCACTTCATTCCATTGAAGTTCTCCAAGGAGTTATCTCCCCATATTCAACCCCTCTTTTAACCCCTTAAATCTCATTTTCAAAGAATAGGAAGAACACATCATTTTTATGTAGATTATGAAAAAGCAAGACCAACTTTAGTTGGGCGAAATGGGTGTTTAAGTACTTCCCATTTCGTAACCTAACCCCCGAACCTTAATACACTAATCTCTGGTTTTCGTAACAAAACATAGGCTATATTAGGTTTTTCTTATGTTCCTCTAAAACATAGGTGGCGACTCTAACAAATTAAAACCAATTAGACATCCTAGGATCATCCCACCGCTCTAGCCAAGCCGTGGGGGACTTTCCGCCGGGGCATCTACACCTAGCCATCGTATCCAAGTGCAATATTCAAATTTAGGCAATGTATCCAAGTGTATCTATAAAGCAGTAGCTACTCTATCCAAATGTATCCACTATATCTATAATCTGGATTTTTTATTTTGTATCTAATCCATTGATTATACTTGGTACTCACGGTTCTCATTTATGGTCAACAAAAATGAACTTTGACCAACCATTGGTGACGATCTATCATTCAAGTTAAATTCAAAATTTTGTAATTGATAAATTATTAAGTGATTTATCAATAACAATTTTTAGAAGTTCATTCTGATCATTGAATTGACACAAATGTTTGGTTATACTTTATTTTCATTGACCATTAAGTCAAAATATTGCAACTTAATTGGAATAGAGGGACTATATATATATATATATATATATATATATACACAGGGCCGTTCCCAGCTTTTTTGGGGCCCTGGGCGAGGTCCAATGAAGGGCCCTTTCTCTTTTTTGAAACAATGAACGGCCTTTTATAAATCTTTTTTTTCTCCTTCAAAACTCCGGTTTTTTACTAGCAGAATTATTTTTTTGTGTTAACTTGTACTTTGAATTTGGATTTAAGTATAAAATAATTGTAAGATCAAATGATTGAAGTTAGCATAATAACAGATAAATTAAAGGTTATAATCCAACCTATAAATTTTTATCATAATAAATAGTAAGAAAATATATAAAATCCAGTAAAATTATTAAAGGAAAAAAATATGTACAACAAAAACATGATGAAAAAAATATACATATAACGTCCCAAAATTTACAAAAGAACATATTAAATAAATATATAAAAGAGTCTTAAAAACATGATGAAAAAAATATACATATAACGTCCCAAAATTTGCACCTAACTATATATATATATATATATATATATATATATATATATATATATATATATATATATATATATATATATATATATATTATATATATATAATGTCGCGCTCCTGTGAGAACCATTTTATATGAGAACCGTGAGAAGCAATCATAACCATTAGATTAGAAAAAAAATCAAGGGTCCAGATGTTAGATACATTGGATATATTAGTTAATTTTCGAAAAACAATTGGATACATTAGTTTTTAACATAGTGTATCCAAGTGCAACACTTAGATACAATACTTATTAACCTATTGTATCCAAGTATAATATCGGATTTTTTTGTAATGTATCTAAGTGTATCAATTGTATCTAACATATGGACCCTTGATTTTTTTTCTAATCTAATGGTTATGATTGGTTCTCACGGTTCTCACGATATTTAGGTTCTCATTTTAGCATCTACCTACCTATATATATATATATATATATATATATATATATATATATATATATATATATATATATACTCCCTCCATCCAAACAGAAGTGTCACTTATTTCCCTTTAGGTTCGTCCCAGCACAAGTGTCACTACCCAAAATGGAAATGTTTTGTTAGGCCCAATTGGTAGGAAAATAGGCTAGAGGGGGGGGGGGTGAATAGCCTTTTTAAAACTTTTACAAAGAAACACTTTTAAATGCAAAGTCACTTATCAGTTTGCAAACTATTATCCGTAAGCGCAGCGGGTAAAATATGACTTAGTTTTAACTCACACAAAATCAGTGTATAAAAGATTTTCAGAGCTTAGTTTAAACACAGAGTTGTTTCTAAAAGTTCAATGCAGTTTCAAGAGATTGGTCAAAGGAAATAATGATGAATCAGCAAGAACAATAATGATTTGCCGGTGATAGAGTTCAAACCGGCAAGGACAGTAAGTAACTGAAGACACAGAGATTTGGAGAGGTTCACAGTGTAAATACTGCTACGTCCTTTACCAAGTTTGGTCAGAACTTGGATTTGGGTTAAGAACACTATTAAATATCCCTAGTCTATTACAAGCGCGTCTTTGCCGGATACAAAGACTAAATTCTTGAGATAGTTAATGAATCGTAAAACAAATATCTGACCAAGTGTATTTGAGCGGCAAGTTCAAAAGAACTTGTCTCACTCAGGTGGGTGTGTGAATAACTTAAACAACGTATTCCTTACATGATCTAGTTCGGGAATACTAACAATGTTGTTTGAGTTGGTGCACAAGTGTATGTCCTATTAAATGATCTAATGATTATCTGGACACAGAATGTTTGAGTCTTTAATGAATACTCAAAAACATTCAACTCTCTTCAATACTCTATTTTCACCAACCTTCTTCAATGCTCCAAGTCCACTATTTATAAGAGGAGTAAATGTCTTGAGTCTTGTAGAAGAAGGCTTGCAATTTTGAATATCCAGCTGGGTAGTTGAGGAGCATTAAATGCGGTATCTCTAGCATTAATGGCGAAGATATGTGGTACATGCATGCTCGCAAAAATATGATGGGTAAAGACCCCTTTGTCTCAACCGGTTACCTGCAAAAAGCAAGTAGAGACAGAGTATAGCTAAAAGTAGCTATGTGTCAGACGGCGCAGCAATCATTACCGAGCAGGTAAACTACTTTTAGGTAAAACAGTAAGAAAGGACAGGGACAATCAGCAAGGTTGACTTAAGGTGAAATGATGTAACCTGACTGACAGTACAGACTGTCTTTATTTATCGGCAAGTTGTTTATCAAGTTGATCGGCAACTTGTTTATCAAGTTGATCGGCAACTAGTTTACTGGTCTGCTGATTTGCTTCCTCTTGCTGGTTTGCCTTGTTTGAAGAGTTAGAATACACCTGTGCTGGTCACCAATAATCCTAAGAGTACCTTACAAAGGTTCTAATAAAATTGGGGGATCCTAAGTGATAACTATGATTGGGATTAAGCAATTCTATGTTCTAAACATATATTTGAACAACAATCTCCTCCTAATTGCTTAAGTCCAATCACCCTATCCAAGAACATCTATCTTAGCTTAGTAAAAGAATGTATAAGTAATGTCTATTTATTATCATTCCCTAAGCCAAGTCACACACTAGATGTCTTAAAAGGTAAGAATACAAAATGATAAAAAGTTAAGAGTAAAAAAAAAGAAAAATGAGTTGCTGATTGCTATGATCAGCAGGGAGAAAAATGATCTGCAAAACAAAGTTATCATGAATAGCAGCAGATATTATAAGAGAATATAACATATAAAAATAAGCACACAAGACAGTAATGGTTAGCAAAGAAGTCTTGGATAAATCGTTGAAAGTCTTCTGGTTATCTATATCATTGGCTATATTGACTAGGAAACAGGAGGGTCCTCTTGTTGGTCAATTGCCTTTGATGTAGAGTCGGTAAGCTTGGCTTTCTTCTTTGCTCTCTTCTCTTTCTTTTCAGCTTCTCTCTTCTTTCTTCTTTGAGTGCTCTCCAGTCTTTCAGTCAGCATTGCATTGTTTGCTTCCAGAGCAGCTATCTTCATCTGAGCATCAGCAAGAGCAGACTTGGTAGCAGATAAATCTTTTTCAGTCTTATCTAGATCTCTGATCTGCAACCTTTGCTCATCAACTAGTTGCTGTTGAATAGAATGCATAGTCCCCAAACTCTCTGAAAGGGTAATCAGCCTAGATTCTCTGTCCTCCAACAGATCTTTCAAGTCTTGGATTCTCTTGCTTTCCTCCTCCTGATTGGACTTAAGGATTTTGTCAGAAACATCCTCATGAATTCGGTTCAACTTGTCACGGAGGAAGAGGCCAGTATCGCCCAGATCGGCACGAGTAACAGGCACTTGCATATTTTCAGTATCCCCTTCAAGGTAACTGAAGTATTCATACATACTATTCAGTACCACGGGTTTTGACAGCCCAATAGAAGAATGCATCAGGAAGGAAGGAATGAAGTCATCATTGATAATATCAGCATCTTCTACGAGACCTTCAGGAGTAGGCGCAGTCAACTCGTCATCAAAAGATAGAACAATCAGTAACGGAGAAGCTGGCACAGGAGAGAGAGCAGCTGGCAGAGGCAAAGCTTGTTGAAGGAAAGAAGCATCAGCAGCATATCTGTCGGCAAGAAGGAACTCAGCAGGAACAGACGTGGAGGCAACAGGATCAGCAGAAGTTACATCGGCACGGACGATCGGCAAAGGAAATGAAGGATGAATAATAACTGCACGTTCAACCGGTAGATGGAACACACCATTGTCCTCCAGAGAAAGAAGGATAGCCAGGATAAAATTCAAATAAGCACGACCTTCAAGAATCATGGTCATTAACCCGGCATTCATCAGCCTTGAGGTATAGACCATATGATCGGCACGCTGTCTTGGATGGAACATCGGCAGAGTTAATACAAGAGCAGCAGATTTTACCAAGTGCAAAAGTCCTTGAGAATTCGTGGCTCGGTATTCAAGAATGTCATGGAGCTCATCATTTATCATCATGCATCTCATCATCAGTCCATTCGTGGCGATGCTGACTTCCTTGGGTGATGGACCAGGTAGATGAATTTTGCCACCAACTTTGAGCTTACCTGGCAAGAAATGTAGAGGTTCAAAAGCTGGTGGTCCTTTCACCTTGAGCTTGGAGACCCTGGGAGCTTTCCCTTTCCTTCTTTTGAACTCAGGTTTAATCCAGGGCAAGAAAGTAAGTTGTTCACTGGTCGATCCTGGAAGAAATGAGTGATTGGGGCCAAAAGGATTTGGAATTGATCGGAGAGAATTTGACGGCAGCTCTATATAATCATCAGGATCTATTTCATTGGAGCTGTCATTCCCACCGGCAGCAGCAGCAACAGGAACAGGTTGTGCTTCATCAGCAACAACTGGAGCAATGAGGGCCTCGGGAGCAGGAAGCAAAGGAAAGGAAATAGGAGCAAATAAAGCATCCTGAAATTCCTCAAATTGTAAATCAGCAGCAATCAGAGCATCAAAGTCAGCATTATGATCTTGATTGGCAATCTCTGTATCAGCACCTCCTCCCAACTCAACAATCTCTCTAACACCAGTAGGAGCTACCAGAATCACATCAGTAGAAGAGATAGGGACCTTAATAATCTGAGTGTCGGCAGTTGTCTCAGATGGATGAGTGTCGGTAGTTGGCTCATCAGCATACACATCAGCAATGACCTCTTCATCAGCACAAACTCCTCCTGATATCAGCAGGCCACCAACTTCATCAGCAGATTGAGTTTCTATAGTTGCCTCAATTGATGCAAGTTGGTCTTCTTTAACAATCAGAGGTTGAGTGTCTATAGTTTCCTCAACTTTATTAACTAAGGATTCATCAGCAGTGCTGGTCTCATCAGCAGGTTGAGTTTCTGAAGTTTTCTCAACAGTCTATTCAACAGACTTATCAGCAGAGCCACGCTCAGAGCCATCACTGGCTAGAACTGAGTCAGCAAATGCTTCAGCAGAAGATATAGAGGTATGGGCAGCAGCTGCATGATCTTGATCAGTAGAGGGCTTTTTGAAGACAATGCTTATCGGCATCTTATCATACTCACCGATAGAATCAGAAGAAGTGATTGTTTCACCAGCAGCTTTGTGAGAGCAAACAAAATCAGCCGTATTAACAGAACTGACTGGAGTTGGAATGGGTGAGATTGCTGGTGAAGGAATAGAGGTAGGTGCTGGTGTAGAAGAAGCTCTAGCCTTGATAAAGGCCTCTGAATCGTTCAGCAGATTCAGAGTGATCCTCTGCACATTCTTTACAAATTGAGTAGCTTGAGCACTCTTCTCCAGCCCTTCATTATCGTTGAAGTTCAGCAAATCATCCTCATCTTCTGGCCTTCCCAACTGATAAGGATCTTGTTTATTGAAGTTCATCAGCTGGTTGAAGACTGAGGCATAGGCAACCCATACGTCTTGCACCATCAGATCCTGTCTGATCCTATCTTGAACTAGATAGACTTGATTCCAATGAAGGGGTAGCAAATCAAAATACCTACCAAAATTCAATCTCAACTCACTTTCAGACAACCTTTGAAATTTCTGAACAGGCACAAACTTCTCTTTAAACATATCAGTGACCATGTTCAGACTTGTTAAATCAACATAATCAGCACGATTGCCAGGGGGAACTGTCTCTTTCCTTTCCTCATGAAATTGGAGCAACCGGCGAACAAAAGGATGGAGATGATCGATCGGGAACACCCAATTCTTTGATAAGACCTTATTGGTGAATGACCAATGGTTTCTGAAAAAGATGTGAAATGTTGGGTTTCTGATTGTCTTGCATTTTCTGACGGAGGGTCCAGAGGCTACATCAGCAGCAGCATGGAGCTCAGGCAAGTATGGAAGATCTAGAATTCCCTTTTGAAGAGGGACTCTCACCCTTAAGTCAGAACCAATCAGTCTTCTTCTCTCAGCCATTTCATCGGCAGCATCGGTTTCAGACTTGATAACCACAGAGGGAGCAGTAAGTGTTGCACCGCAAGAAGAGATGGTGCAAACCTGATCTGCTTAGCTCTTGGATCAGTAGAAGGAATTTGAGAGGAAGGAACTTGAGCAACTGAAGGCTTTCGCTTTGGAGCAGCAGGAAGATCATCAGTAGATACAACCTTTGACTTCTTGACTTGAGCTTTATCGGCAGCTTTGACTAGCCTTCTCTTCTTTGGAGCTGCTGGAGTAGAATCAGCAAGAATCCTGTCAGCAACTGGAGCAGGAGTAGAAACGTCAGGAGGGGCTACATCAGCAACCTTGACAACTTTCTTTGCCTTCTTCTTTTTAGGAGTACCAGCAGCAGGAACAACAATTGTGCTGGTAGGAGCCTTCTTGGAAATCATATTCCAATCGGTAAGATTAAAGGATTTGAGCTTATCAAAGTCAAGACTAGGGGGTGCCGGTGAAGCCCTAACAATTGCTGAGTTGCGCCTCAAGATGGTGCTAATCAGCATGTAGTGGCATCCTTTACCGGGGTGAGATTTGTTCTTTTTTCTATCCTCCTTATACTTAACGGCAGTAATGGCAATGACACTAAACAGGTAGGCACACCGGTTGAACTCTTCTTGCAATACGATGGCTGCCATTGCTTCAAACTGGACATCAGTAACATGGCTATGAGAGCCAGATCTGCATACCAAACATCTATCCACAATCTCTGCAAGAGCAAAGAATCTTCTTCTGTAGTGAGCTTTGAGATGGTTATCTCCACTGAGTCTGGGACCGGTTCCCCTCATAAGGGTCCATGCCTTGTCCAAAGTCTGTTCATCAGTAATGGAGTCAGCACCCTCATTCCCAAGCAGAGGGAATACATCATGAATAGAAGAGGGAGTAACGGAGATAGGTACGCCGGCGATGGTTAAGGCGATGGAGACGAATATAGAGGAGTCATTGCGATCAGTGATGACGGAGGCATTTGAGAAGAACTCTTGAACTTGACCCAAAAATATAAACTCAATACCCATTGGAGAGATGAAGGAGTCTAGAAGAGAGCCAATCAGAAGATTCTTCAAGAAATCACCGTCAAGGGTGTCGTCGAAGAAGGTGGAGTCAACATAGCCTCCATAGATATCCTTTTCGTTGCTAGACATTTTCTGCAAAATCACTCAAAAGATCTCATAAGTTAGAACAAAGTAGTTCAAAATAGATTGAAATGCAAGTGTAAAATCATCAAGTAGTTACCAGAAAATAGTGTTAACTCTGGTTGAAGAACGGAAGAGAATATGAAAGAAAATGAACAACACAAGCAGTAGAGATATCAAGAGAGAGTGAAGAGCGAAAAGATCAAGAGGATTTTAAGTGTAGCTTATATATGTTATGGAAGAGAGAGAGAGAATAGAAAGGGTTTGCATGGGAGAAAGAGAAATAATAATGAGTTTAACTGTAGCGAATACCTCGGAGAACGTGCGCACACAATGCATTGAATGCACGAACCGGACGGTTTAATTTAGATGGTTAAACTTAGGAGAGAGAAAGGGGAGAAAAGGCAACAATAAAGTTAAAGTTACCTTTCTGATTTATCACAAAGAGTTGGGATAAATCTTTGACACGATTTGGGTAAGGCGGAGCACACACGTGTCAGAGAGAAGGTGTGACCGATTGTACCTTTGATTTGACTAAGCTTACGTCATGTGTCAGAGAATCCTTATCCGTTTGAATTGAGATCTACCGATGAATTTTGAATTTTGACAAATCGGCAAGACATGATTCGGCAAGTTGTTGATCAGCAAGATATTTATCGGCATGATGTTTGTCGGCAAGATAATTTTTGATCAGCTGATTTTATCGGCAGACTAACACAAGTAGCAAAGTCAGCAAAATTTTAACCATAATAATCAATCATACCTAGTTCACCTCTGAGGAATTCAAATCTTTTCTGATCTAAAGGTTTTGTCAGTATGTCTGCTCTTTGGTAGTCGGTATGAACTTTGAGCAGCACCACGTTTCCCTTTTCAACATGTTCCTTTAGAAAGTGATACTTGATGTCTATGTGCTTGGTTTTGGAATGCATGACCGGGTTGTTGAAAACTGAGATAGCAGATTGGTTGTCACAATAGATGAGACAAACTTGAGAAGGAACTTCATAGTTAACAAGCTGCTGCTTCATCCACAGAATCTGTGAACAGCAACTGCCGGCAGCTATGTACTCAGCTTCAGTAGTAGAAGTGGAAATTGATGCTTGCTTCTTACAGGACCAAGACACCAATCTATCACCAAGAAATTGGCAAGTTCCACTAGTACTTTTTCTGGTCACCCTACAAGCTGCAAAATCTGCATCTGAATAACCTATTAGATTAAAAGATGAATCTCTAGCATACCATAACCCAAGGTTAGCAGTGCCACATAGATATTTAATGATATGTTTAACAGCTTGCAGATGGGATTCCCTAGGGTCAGCTTGAAACCTGGCACAAACACAAACAGCAAACATAATATCTGGTCTACTGGCAGTAAGATAGAGGAGTGAGCCGATCATACCTCGGTAGAGTGTCATATCTACTTTCTTACCAGACTCATCCTTATCTAAGTGAATGTTAGTGCCCATAGGTGTGCTTTGAGAGTGAGCATTGTCAAAGCCAAACTTCTTGATTAATTCTTTTGCGTACTTGGCTTGACTGATGAATATTCCCTCATTGGATTGTTTGACTTGAAGTCCAAGGAAATATGTTAGTTCACCCATCATGCTCATCTCAAACTTGCTCTGCATTAGCTTCTCAAATCTCTTGCATAGTGATTCATTAGTAGAACCAAAAATAATATCATCGACATATATTTGAACAAACAATGAATGACCCTTGTGCTTGGCAACAAATAAAGTAGTATCGATTTTACCTCGAGTGAAACCTAAGCCATCACTAAGTAAGAACTTAGAGAGGGTTTCATACCATGCCCTTAGAGCTTGCTTTAGGCCGTAGAGAGCTTTCTTCAATCGGTAGACATGATCAGGCTTCTTGGAGTCCTCGAAACCAGGTGGTTGTTCAACAAACACTAGTTCTTGAAGTTCTCCATTCAAGAAGGCACTTTTCACGTCCATTTGATACAGTTTGAATTCTTTGAAGGCAGCATAGGCTAATAAAAGTCTTATAGCTTCCAATCTTGCAACCGGAGCGAATGTCTCATCGTAGTCAATTCCTTCTTCTTGTCGGTAGCCTTTAGCAACTAACCTTGCTTTGTTTCTAATAATATTCCCAGCTTCATCCAATTTATTCCTGTAGACCCATTTTGTACCGATCACTTGTTGAGATGATGGTCTTGGCACTAGTTCCCACACATTGCATCTTTCAAACTGATTTAGCTCCTCCTGCATAGCTTCCACCCAGCCAGGATCAGCAAGAGCTTCTTCAGTCTTCTTTGGTTCTATATTGGAAACCATAGCAGATGAGAAGAGACTCTCGGTGAATGCTCTACTAAGGTTTCTTGACAATCTTGGTCCAAAGACATCACCAATCACATTTTCTAATGGATGATCACGAACTGGTCTAACTTCTCTCGGCACATCTTGTCTGACTGTATCTTGTTGGAGTGATTCTAAAGGAGGATCAAGATCAGCAGATGGAGAAGGAGAATTAGAGTTCTGGGTGTGAGGTGGATTAGATTGAGAGCTTGTTAGGAAGGGTCTTATAACAGAAATTGGTTGAGGGCTAGATCTGTCTTCAGGATGATCAGCAGAATTTGCATCGGCAAATGGATTATGAAAGTTATCGGTAAGATCATGTTCTGCCGATGATGGGAAATAGTGAGTATCTGCTGGTTCTTCTACTGAAATGACTGGATCAGCAGCTAGTACTTGACCTGCAGGGTTAGAATTACTGGATTCACCTGTCTCATGAGCACTAGAAGCATTAGTACTATTTGGAGCCTTGTCAGACTCTAACAAATCAAATTCATCAAAGGTTACATGAACAGATTCAAAAATTTTCAAAAGTTTCTTATTAAAAACTCGAAAGGCCTTACTGTGTTTAGCGTATCCAACAAAGATTCCTTCATCAGCTTTCTCATCAAATTTACCTCTGTGCTCTTTACCATTGTAAAGCACGTAACATTTGCAGCCGAATATTTTGAAGAATCCAATGTTGGAGGTTCTGCCTCTCCAAAGTTCATAAGGAGTCTTGTTATGGAATTTGTTGATGAGAGATCTGTTCTGAGTGAAGCAGGCGGTATTGATGGCTTCAGCCCAAAAATATTTCGGCAGCCTTGCTTCAGCAATCATGGTCTTACCAGCTTCAATGAGAGTTCTGTTCTTTCTCTCAACGACACCATTTTGTTGTGGTGTACCGGCAGCTGAGAAGTTGTGGTCTATGCCATGATCATCACAATACTGAGCAATACCATTGTTCTTGAATTCAGTGCCATTGTCTGATCTCATGATGATGATATCGCTCTCCTTCTGGGTCTGTAGTAGTCTGAATAACTTGGTAGCAACGGCATATGTGTCATCTTTGTGACTGAAGGTTTCCACCCAAGTATATCTAGAGAAATCATCTACTACAACCAAGGTATATCTACTTCCCCCAATACTTGTTGTAGTTGTGGGGCCAAATAGATCCATATGTAGCATTTGGAGGCACTTAGATGTTGACATGCAGGGCTTGCTTCGGAAGGATGATTTATGTTGTTTTCCAAGCTGGCAGGCCTTGCATTTCTTTGCTTGATCAGTAGACACTTGAGGCAGACCGGTAACCAGATTTGAACCGGCAAGCTTTGATAGATATTTGAAGTTCAAGTGACTGAGTCTCTTGTGCCATAGCCATGAGTTCTCACTTATGTTCTTAGCTACAAAACAAACATTAGCAACACCAGTAATAGCACTTAAGTCTACTGCATAAATGTTACCTTTTCTTTTGGCAGTGAGAAGAGTTTCATTGGAAGCAATGTCTTTCACATAGCAACTGGAAGTAGTAAATACACATTGCATTCCTTTATCACAGAATTGTGATATATATAGAAGGTTATGTTTCAGACCATCCACAAGAGAGACCTTCTGTACAGTAACTGCACCTCTCTTGATGGTACCAATACCGATGATATTTCCTTTGGCATTATCACTGAAAACCACTGGGGGACCTGATGCTTCTGAGATATCGGCAAGTAGATCTGCAAATCCTGTCATGTGTCTTGAACAACCACTGTCTAGAATCCATAAATCCTTGCTTGCACCAGTTGAGGCCATGAAGCATTCCTGAAATAAAACGGTATGCTTATGGTCCCCCTTATTCTTGGGTCCGAGGGTTAGTTCCTCTTTGGCAACCACATCTGGCCACCACTAAAGGATGTAACCTCAGTGGGTCCAGATAGGTGCTTCAAGAGGCATTCATGAGCCTTGTGACCATAATCAGAACAATTAGAACATCTTACTTGACTGATAGGCTATGGAGTCGGTAGAACGTCATTCTGTTTAGTCAGTGTATCGGCAGAACTATGGAATTGAGCAGGCACAAACTTAGTAGGTTTAAAGGTGCTAGTGTTGCCTTTCTTTCCATTCTGTTTACCTTTGGCAGTTACCTTTTTAGGTACTTGTCCATCAGCAGCAGATGTGGTTAGAACGGCAGTACTAGCTCTGCTGATGTATTCACCAAGAATACCGTTATCGGCAGACTCAGCATCGGCAACCTTAACATATCTTTGTTTGTGCTTATCATTCCTTTTGTTCTGGTTCTTAGGATACTTCATTGCCACAGCATTGTATATTGGCTTAGCATCCTTATGTACTGAGTTAACAGGACTACATTCAACTCTCTCATCCTTTTTCTCGGTCGCACAAGTTTCAGTAGAGCTACTGCTGCTGGAATCAAATCCTAACCCAGATTGGTCCTTATATGACATTTGGGTCTGTAGGATTGTTTCAACATCAACTCTAGATTTTGTGTAAGAATCAACAATCCTTGAGAGATGATTGTTTCTTTTCACAAGATCTTCGATCTGAGCTATCAATACTGCTACTTGGCTTTTGAGATCCAGGTTTTCTTTCTTTAGAATAACAGACTCAAGCTCATGTCCTTTGAGAACCTTAAGTTCAGACACAAGCAAGTCATTCTCTGCAGAAATTCTATTGAAATCAGCAGCCATCACTTTATGAACGCTACTCAGCTTCTCATGATCAATAAAAAGTTCATCCATTGTCTCTACCATTTCAGCTTTGGATATCTCAGGAAAAGGGTCAGCTAAAATTTTGGTGGCAGAGTGAATAGGTTTGGGAGAGAAGTCAGGTAGAGAAGAGATGGGTTTAGATAAGCTTTTGGCAATGCTGGGATGCTCGGTGAATGAGAATTTTCTGGTCATTGGTACGGGTTTAGGTTTGATGGCAGTGAATTGAATAGAGTTACACTGACCATAGAGAGAGGTTCCCACTTGGTGAACTCTGTATCCATTTGGGTTCTCTGCTTTGACACTAATCTCTTTGAAGTGTGGTTGAGGTCTTCCAGTAGCTTCTTCTCTGACTGGAGATCTTGGAGGAGATGGATCTCGGTATACTGGAGTCAGAAATGTGGATTTATCGGCATCTTCCATGTCTAGGGCGACAAAGCTTACATCGGCATCTTCATCTTCATCGGCATCTTCATCTGAGTCAGTTTCACACCAAACCGGCAAGGCCTTTTCTGTGCTTTCATCGGCAACAAAGCTTCGAGACTTGGGATGTCTCTTGTTGAATGACTTCCTCACATACTCATATTTTGGTTGAGGACATTTAGAAGCAAAGTGACTAGGTTTTCTGCAGTTGAAGCAAACAAGATCACCTTTGTTGTTCTTTCCGTCGGTAGCACATGTTGAAGGTTTGTTGTAACTTGCTGGTTTTTGAAAAGTTGGTGTGAATTATTTTGGTTGCTGGTAGTTTCCTTTCTGCATCCTTTTGAAGTCCTTAAACCTTTTGTAGTTCCTAGCGAAGGCGGCAAATTCGTCTTCTTCCATAGGCTGTTCTGAGGTAATTTCAGGGGTTTTGGAACTGCAGGGTATTGGATGGGAATCTATAGGAGGGAACTTGTTTGAAGGGAAGGATATCTGTTACTGAGCTGTTAGAGACAAGTTTTTGAAGTTTTTATCGAGAACGTTAAGTTTTTGCAGTTCTCTCTCATACAGAAATAGACTAGACACAAGATTCTGAATAGAAGTCTTGTTCAAGTCTCTCACTTCTCTAACAGCGGTGACCTTGGTATGATACTCATTTCCCAAAGAACTTAGAAAACGAATATTCAGGTCTTTCATAGTATAAATCTTTCCTAATGAAGCACATAAATTACTTACCTCGCAGAATCTGTCGTAGGCACTCCTTAGTGATTCACCATCTTGTTTCTTGAAGGATTCAAACTCAGCAACACAATTGTAGAGTATGTTGTCCTTTACCTGCTCATCACCTTCAAAGTATGCAAGGAGCTTATTCCAGCATTCTTGAGCCGTGGATCACAAGTCAATGAGTTTATATTGCTTGTCGTCCAAACCACAAGAAATAATGTGGCATGCTTTTCCATCTAGGGCAGCTGAAAGTTTGTCGTCCTCAGTCCATTCCTCTCTTGGTTTCTCGACCAAGGTATCTTCAATCTGAACATGGGTTTCTTGTTCAGTGTCACGATCAGCATGTTGTGTCAGCGGAGTGGAGGGAATAGGTCTATAGGTGGTTGAGACTTTTAAAGGAATGATTGGACCACCTTCTATGACCTTCATCAACCGATCATCGATTGAGTTCATATACTTTATCATACGAGATTTCCAGACACCAAACTCGTTGACATTTAACAACGGTATGGTAGTGATGTTAAATGACTGCATGATTTTTCCTGCCATGGTATCGGCAATACAAGCTGCAAAGCTTGGAAATTTCTTTCAAAATTCCAAGCTCTGATACCAATTGTTAGGCCCAATTGGTAGGAAAATAGGCTAGAGGGGGGTGAATAGCCTTTTTAAAACTTTTACAAAGAAACACTTTTAAATGCAAAGTCACTTATCAGTTTGCAAACTATTATCAGTAAGCGCAGCGGGTAAAATATGACTTAGTTTTAACTCACACAAAATCAGTGTATAAAAGATTTTCAGAGCTTAGTTTAAACACAGAGTTGTTTCTAAAAGTTCAATGCAGTTTCAAGAGATTGGTCAAAGGAAATAATGATGAATCAGCAAGAACAATAATGATTTGCCGGTGATAGAGTTCAAACCGGTAAGGACAGTAAGTAACTGAAGACACAGAGATTTGGAGAGGTTCACAGTGTAAATACTGCTACGTCCTCTACCAAGTTTGGTCAGAACTTGGATTTGGGTTAAGAACACTATTAAATATCCCTAGTCTATTACAAGCGCGGCTTTGCCGGATACAAAGACTAAATTCTAGAGATAGTTAATGAATCGTAAAACAAATATCTGACCAAGTGTATTTGAGCGGCAAGTTCAAAAGAACTTGTCTCACTCAGGTGGGTGTGTGAATAACTTAAACAACGTATTTCTTATATGATCTAGTTCGGGAATACTAACAATGTTGTTTGAGTTGGTGCACAAGTGTATGTCCTATTAAATGATCTAATGATTATCTGGACACAGAATGTTTGAGTCTTTAATGAATACTCAAAAACATTCAACTCTCTTCAATGCTCTATTTTCACCAACCTTCTTCAATGCTCCAAGTCCACTATTTATAAGAGGAGTAAATGACTTGAGTCTTGTAGAAGAAGGCTTGCAATTTTGAATATCCAGCTGGGTAGTTGAGGAGCATTAAATGCGGTATCTTTAGCATTAATGGCGAAGATATGTGGTACACGCATGCTCGTAAAAATCTGATGGGTAAAGACCCCTTTGTCTCAACCGGTTACCTGCAAAAAGCAAGTAGAGACAGAGTATAGCTAAAAGTAGCTATGTGTCAGACGGCGCAGCAATCATTACAGAGCAGGTAAACTACTTTTAGATAAAACAGTAAGAAAGGACAGGGACAATCAGCAAGGTTGACTTAAGGTGAAACGATGTAACCTGACTGACAGTAGAGACTGTCTTTCTTTATCGGCAAGTTGAGAATGGAGTTGATCGGCAACTTGTTTATCAAGTTGATCGGCAACTAGTTTACTGGTCTGCTGATTTGCTTCCTCTTGCTGGTTTGCCTTGTTTGAAGAGTTGGAATACACTTGTGCTGGTCACCAAGAATCCTAAGAATACCTTACAAAGGTTCTAATAAAATTGGGGGATCCTAAGTGATAACTATGATTGGGATTAAGCAATTCTATGTCCTAAACATATATTTGAACAACATGTTTTAATATATTTATATTCAACCAACCCCACCATTTAACCCCAGTCATTCTCTCTCTTCATTTTCCACCACTCATTTTATTCAACCAACACTACTATTTACCCCACTCATTCTCTCTCTTCATTTTCTACCACACACCTACTACCTTTTCTTAATCCCCGTGTCCCAAAAATTGGTGACACTTCTGCTGGGACGGAGGGAGTATATATATATATATATCGTCAAAGAGCTCTTACTCAAACCGCAACTGGTGGTCCTTTCTACACGAGAGGTCAGAAGTTCGAACTCCACCAACTGCAATTTCTAACACTTTAAAGTGCGGGCCAATTGCAATTTGGTTACCTAAGTTTTACAAAATTTTGCAATTGGTTATCAGGTTTGTCAAGGTTGCTATCCGACTCCTAAGTTTACTGAACCGGAGCAATTGGGTGTAAATCTCGTTACACAGTTAAAAAACAAACAAAATCCCACCATGTGCGATTCACGTGTCTTTTAAACGAGGGTAAAAATGTCACTTAATATATCTGCCTGTTAGTTTCGTTAAATTTCAAACCTGATAACCAATGAGAATATAAACGTTTTTTTAATTACACCACCACATCAACTAACTAAATCAAACAGCTACATTTCAACCAAAATTGCACAAGCCAGTCAACAATTATAGTAGAATTCAAAAATCCCAAACAGATTACACAATCAATCATCAAATGTAATTACAAAAACAATAGCATCAACCATAACATAATCATATTTTCAAGAAAATTTCATACCAAGTGGGGCATCAAATTCCTCTGTATTCTGAAAGAGAAGATTATCCCTCTCCTTCTCACGTTTTCTCATCTCAAGAAACAAACCCAGCTCCTCTTCTTTCTCTTTAATCAGAGAAGCTCTCAAACTGTCCCCATTTTGTTGCCTATGTTTCGCCCCTGGGGCCGCGCCACCCCCTTGCATTCCCCTTTCCGGTGCCCTAAAACTTCGATTCATCTTCAAAACAACAATATTTAACTCTCAAAATAGCATATTTATCCTCACCTAATTAACAGGAACCCCTCCCCTGCAAATCCCAAACTCAAAACCCTAACACACACCTCGTTTGTAGGCCAAACGGAATGCTCAAACGATGGACCCAGATCTGAAATTGAAGCTTAAATGCTTGTAATTAGTGACAATTTAAGCTGCATTTAATTTTCTCTCAACAAAAAGAACGGTGCCCACATTTCAAAATCCTCTATAAAGCAGCAACCCCAGAAAAATTATACACTTGCATACATACATATATTATATGTGAATATATAGGTGTATACATATAAATACAGAGCGAGAAAGGGTAGGGTTCTTTAGCGATTCACAATCTCGAGCTGATGATTCGGATAGTTGGGTTTCGAATAAGAGCTTTACGCCCTCCAGTGATGGAGGGAGGAGAGGTGGAAACGGTGCAGATTCAGATACTTGGGGGAGGAAGAAGGAGGAAGATGGAAGAAGGTATAGTGCTGGAGGTGGACCAGATTCAGAGAATTGGGGGAAGAGGAGAGAGGATGGAATTGGGAGTGGAGGTGGTAGTGGAAGGCCAAAGCTTAATTTGCATTGGGGGAAGAGGAGAGAGGATGGAATTGGGAGTGGAGGTGGTAGTGGAAGGCCAAAGCTTAATTTGCAGCCAAGAAAACCAGTAGGGGAACTTGAAGAGGCTCCGGTTACTGCAAAATCGAGCAAATATATTTTTATCTCCATTTTTTATTTCCTATCTAGCTTCCTTGAATTCATCTTCAATCTTCTTCCTTTTCTTTGGGTTTGATGTAATGCTTCTTGATTGAGGTAAAATGTGGTGTTTAGGCAGTGGGATGGTGGTTGGTGGTGAGGCTGGTGGTGTAAGGGTGTTGAAGATGGTGGTGTTAATGTTGATGGAAATGGTGTTTGAGTAACGAAATTTGTTAAATTTTTAACACATATGGACACATTTGATCAATTTTTTCCCAACCTGGCTAGTTTCGTTAAATTTCCTGATGAAATTGCAAGTTTGCCCTCTTAAAATCTCACATGTTTCGCACATGGGTTCCATTTCGTTAGTTTCTTAACTAGGTAACGGGATTTACACCTGATTGCTCCGGTTCAGTAAACTGACGAGCCTAATAGCAATTTTGACAAACTTGGTAACCAATTGCAAAATTTTGTAAAACTTAGGTAACCGAATTGCAATTGGCCCTTATAGTGCACACTCTTAGAAAATATATATAGATTTCAAATTGAAGGCTTAATCAAATTGACGGTTCCAACTCACAATAAAAAATTTAATTGATGAATTAATTCTACAAAAAGTACTCAAAGTATTGTGATAATCTAGTAAAAAACTTGTTTTACACTCGTTTTAGTGTAAAACTTGTTTACATCTCTTGAAACTTGTTTTGCATTCAGAGATGAAAACATGTTTTACAATAACACGAGTGTAAATCAAGTTTTTCTTAACACTAACTCAAAAGTATTAGTAAACATTTGGCACGGCCGATCCCATTAATTTTGGGGCCCTAGTCGAATTATTCAACGGGGGCCCTTAGTTGAAGTACCTAAATTTACAAAGAAAATAAATAAAGTAACGATCAATAAAAAATTCTCCCTCCGTCCATAACTATGTGCACAAAATGAGTTTTGCACGAGGATTAAGGGATGAATAGTAGTGGGTAGTTGTTGTGGGTGTGAAAAGTGAAATAGTGAGAGGAAGTGTGGTAGGGAATAGTAGGTTGATGTGTGTAAAATAGGAGAGAGAATGAGTGAGATGGATAGTAAAGATTCTTTGTCATTTCAGGAAAGTGTGACTTATCAATGGGACACCCAAAATGACAATTTGTGCACATAGTTATAAGACGGAGGGAGTAGCGTGTAAAATTATTTTAATGGCAATTTGATTCGGAAATTCGGAAACTTGGAATTGATCGGTTGATCATTAAGCTTTTGTACTCCCTCGCTCTTCAGAACAGTGAACAGATTTTTTTGTTTTTTTTGTTTTTTGTTTTTTACCTATTCGTTTCAATGTTTTGATTGGAGTTATATAGGGTTTAGAGATGTTGAATTAGATTTCCCTTAGGAAATAGGAAATTCATCACAACTTGGATTGGATTTGAGTGTGGGCCTGTGTCTATTATGTTTGTAGTGAGCTGCAACTTAAAAGTTTGGGCCGGTGAAAACTATTATTGGATAGCCATTTTTAATTAAAATTGGATCACTATATAGCAAGTAAGGGGAAAATTTGGGGGCCCCAAAATTTACATATTTTTTAGGGGCCATAATCGGTCGACTCATTGGAGTCGAAGCATGGCGGCCTTGAGATTGGGGCGGAAAGTAATAAATGAAATAATGATTTTTTCTTTTGGGGAACGAATGAAGTATAGGGATAATGAAAATTTTCCTAATATGGCGAAGTGGCCATTCACAACACGTGTTTCTTAAGGTTATCATTCAATTAGAAAAATAAAATGTTACTATAAAAGATAAAAAAACGCGTGTGTGGTTGTACTTCCCGTTATTTGGTTGATGTTATTTCCACATGAAATATATCTTATTTTATTTTTGAAACCCATCAGATATGTATTGTTAATGAGGATGATTGTGACTAGTGAAATAGGACCATTTAGTTTGTCTATATGTTCAAAAATAATGTGAAAATAGGACCACAGTGTCTGACGGGGTAAAATCTAGAAAGGCCTAAATGTAAATGCACTGCGCTAAATAGCTGAAATGGGTTGATCAGATTTTTCATTCCACAATAACATTTTTTCTTAGACAAAACTTAAATCAGAAAATTATTACTCCTTTTTTATTTGTTTGTTTGGTGTTTTTTCGTTTGTCAAAGTAATATTTACTATAACTAAATGTAAAAAACGTGTTACTTATGGACCCGGAACCGCAGCACCGGATTTAGATGCACCGCTCCACCGGATGATAATAGATGTGGCCACGTCGCTTGGGAACTATCTAACGGCCGGAGCTAATAAAAACGAAACGACGGCGTTTTTTATCCCCAATAATTGTAATAAGTAAATAGATTTTATTTATGGGTAATTAAAAATACGAAACGGGGCTAACGCCGTTAGCTCTTTCGTATTCCGTGTGAATCAAATCGCTCCGTGTACTTTTAGTCTCTTTAGCTCCCTCGCTTTTGTATGCAGTTCATTTTTCGTTTTCAGAGAGCAGGAACTCACGAGAGCTCGAAAGACGAGAGAGGCGATCAAAATCAAGAACGTAAATTGAACTGCATATACGGATTGATTTCGATTGGAAATTGTAGTTATTTGTTCCTTCCTCACTTCTTCGTCAATCAGTTGCTATCTCGTAAGTGGTTTTTCTCTTTGCTCTGTTATCGTGTTTTGAATTGAATCTCAGCGAGGGTGTTTAAAATTTCTGAATGTGAACAACGAGAACCTACGTTTCTTGAGTTTTGATGACGATGAATTTGTGTGTATTCCCTTTGTCGTTTGAAATCTCATTGATTTGATTGTTTATTTGAAAACCCTAGATAAATGTCCGTGATGTGTTCGGGTCCGTATGTACAACAAAGCTGATAATATACTAGAGTGTGGTGTTTACAAGGTTGGCTCGATATGTTGCACAGCTTTTACATTATCAGTGTACCCTTTACACGTGTAAGGCCTTTTTTTTAAACATAGTATTAATTTTACATAGATACTTGGTACTAGTGGCTCCCACTCTTGATTTGATACCCTCCTGTGGATATTATGGATGTAGCATTGTACTATTAACTTTTTATCTAGGGTTAAGAATCTGTTTTGCTTTTGAATTTGTCACGCCCCGGAGATTTCTATTTTCCATAAATATCAGAATGGTACAATTTACATCTCTAAAATGCTAAATACCAAACCAGGCGCGTGAACTCTGCTATAAAACCAACATAATACCATATACACGTCGATGACAAAACCACCTCAACTATCAACACTATACCTCAACGAGATTATAACTCGGAGACTATTTACAAGTGCGGAAGCAAGAACAACTAATCACATATATATACCCAAATGACCACCGTACTGACATACTATACAACTATGGCCTCACAAACACAAAGGCTCCGTAGAGCAACTACCCCAAAAGTGTATAACCTGCTCCGAACAGTCCCAGAACGACGTCTGCTCTCACAACTTATTAACTTTAGCTTTCCTGTAAACTAAGGAAAACAACATTGAAAGGAACGGGGTGAGATAAAATCTCAGTAAGTTACTAATGCAACTACATGGCATGATATCATACATATTAACTGAATAAGTAAATCATATAACAACCAATGAGAAGGCTCCCTATCGCCAACCGTCCCATACCAGTTGGAAATAATGACCAACTCAACATGCATCACATAAGGCTGAAATAAACACGTTACAAAGGATACTGAGCCAAGGTTTCCTCGAAAAGGATATAACAAACTAAACCATATCAACCGGGCCGCAACGAAGAGCAGCAATCAACAGGCAGCATCAAAGAGCTGAAGCAGGGGTTCCGGAACCAAACAATAACAATAATAACAACAACATGGGGAAAATGACACAAAGTCATAACCCAAACGGTGACTAAACTCACACAAAGGAGAGTTAGCCCAAACTCCATCCGTGGCTCAAGGAAGGGTAAAAGAAAAGGAACCAGTGGGAACATTATAATGAACTTGACTCGGGTGCCATTATAATCTCCTACCACTGCCTGACTCAACCAAGTAAGGCCAGTTGGACTTTAAACGAAAGCACAATCAGTGTATGATTCCAAAAGAGGGAACCATACTAGGTACATCACAAAGATGATAAACTGCCCATGAAGAGCTCAACAACCACGTACGTTAAACACATTTCTAAAACAACGGATTTCAAAGTAGGAAATCCCACAAAAGCATCATAAAGATGAACCACACCAACATGAACCCCAAACGGTTACTCATTCCAAACTCGATCACAAACGGACTATTCCTACCACTTTGGTATACCACAAAACCCTCTAGGTATCCTAGGATATCACCTAAGACCTAGACCAAGATTTAACTCTAAATCAACTAAAATGGAACATCTTAGTCCAGACAGCAACCTGGGCGGTCGCCTAAACCAACCTGTGCGGCCGCCCAACAGCCACCAGACCACGACCAAAATAAGCCAGAAAACTGTGCGGCCGCCCAACACACCTCAAAGGCCAAAAACTGAATTCTTTATACTCCTTCCGTTTCACCGTCTCAAAAGTACTATTGCAACTTCCAACCTTAACTATATAACCCACAAACTGGTTCTAATTATAAGAACACCCAAAGTTAACCAATATAGCAATTAGCCCAAATACTTCCTATCTTATTATATAAACCCATAAAAGGATTCCAACAGTCCGAATACCCACAAAATAGCCCAAATACAAATAACTCCAATATTCCCACAAAACAACAATTATCACAAATATATCACATATAATATGCATGAGCAATATTATAATTTAAAGGGGAGTAGTAACTTACTTGCTACAAAAATAGTACCGAAAATAGTACCGATGACAAAATGTTCTGACATGCTAGACTTGATCTGCTCGACGCTACGAACATTTTGGTGAAGTCGGATCATGAAACAGAGAAATATTTAAGGAGTAATTGAAGGAGAAGTGTGGGAACTTCTCGCAGAACAGAAGGAGTAGAAATGAAGAAGAAAAGGAAAGTGTTTGTCTGGTGTCTCCAGAAGAGGGAGAGGAAAGAAATAAAAACTAATCAATAAAGTTATACTTTTGGACCATTTCCACTTAATCCCCTCCAAGTTAATCAATTACATTTATTCCTCAAGGTTTCAACTTTAACACTTAACCCCCTTATCATTATTCACCAATACTAACTCAACTATTTCAACTTCCACTCATGCTAATTGGTTTCTTTTGCAACTCCAATAATTTTTATTAAATATTTAAATAGATCAAATAAGTCTCTTAAAATAATCAAACTAACACAAATTAAATTATAAAATAATATTCAATGTAACATTTATATTAAATTGGGACGGGTCGTCACCCACAAGTGCTCAACTTATGACTAAAAATAGTGCCCGGGTTTGGGATCGTTACATTCACTCCCCTTAAAAATAAAATTCGTCCCGAATTTTAAAGTTACTCACCAAAATGATCAAACATCCACGGATACTTTCGTTCAATTTCTTCCCGAAGTCCCCAATCTCAATTTCCATTAATTTGTCTTTAAATAGACTAACACTTATGAAACACATACATATCCCAAATATACTCGTATTAAAGATTCTACACCAGCAGAACAGTAGATAAGAATACAAACTTCTTCCCAACAAATTCCTCAATATCAAATAATCAAAATAATTCAAATTTACTTATTTGTTTTCTCACTTTTACAAACCCAGAAACTCTCATTCTTAACTAGAGAAAAATATGCCCAAGAGTATTCATAATTTTTGTTTATCAACTATATTTACAAATAATTCCTCACAACCAAAGTCAGGTTATAATGAACTAGATTCTAACCCAAGCATATACGACCCATATTTCATATAAAATCAAAAATATATGGTAAAGATGTCGAAAATCTCATTCAATTTCCTCTTTCTTCCGAGATTTCAAATTCTCGTGACTATCATTCTTTTCAGTTCATGTTTGTCACTATTAGGTAATTCTTTCAAGAAACTAAATCCTTCACTTGATCTTAAGATCTCGTTCTCGATTATCAGCATCACTTGTTTACCAATCCTGAATCATAAATAATCTATTTCTGATTAGCTTTAAGCTCTCAATCAACTCTTAAATCATCAACACCCATAAGTTTTATTTTTCCAACATCTCAATAGTATTTGGAATCAACTCCACACACATACATAGTATATCCTTAAAATATATATTAGTCCCAAGGGTTTCTTAATATCATAACAAGACCCCAATAAATATACATAACACTCGGAGAAATCTATTAAGATCAAGATGTACAACAATGGTCCCTATCATATATTATCTCCACAAGCACCCCATGTAATCATACTACTGCCTGAACAAATAAGAGAAGGAATAAAACTAACGATTATTGTCACCCAAGAATTCAATTATATACACGAAAAATTATCATTATCAACTATTCGATCAAATATGATTCTTCAAATTCATCCCATTATATGTTGCTTTTACTTGAATGGGTAACTTACTTGGTCTTGTGAATCTCTTTAAGTATCTATAGTCAAATTTCCACCACACGTTTTCCATTCCACTAAGTCAAATCTCCCAACATCTCTTATTCAGCGGTATCCAACACAATATACACATTTATATGATCAGATTACACTACTACACTCATCTTCCTTATAAGATAAAACATAATAATATCATGATCTTTGAATTTCTCTACCCACTTGCATTAACTCATATTTAGTTTTTCTAAGAAAATATATCCATCATATATTGATAGTCTATTAACATATCATTTCAAACTTAGTCCCATTGAAAAATATAATCTGCTAAAGCAATATCAATAAAGTTACATTCAATCGTGAGTCATAGATGATTCTATTCATAGGGAGTTAATGCTCGAAACATATACAAGTATTTTATCATCTTGAATCGTTACATACCTCAATCTCTATTTAGAAGCATCACTATAGATAATGGATTTATCAATTTTCACTATAATGGGGAAACTTGACATATTTCCAAGAAAACATAACACTGGTCATACCCTTTATCAATTCACCACTAAAATCAAATTGTATAATTTGGAAATATCATTCCTCAAATCCATCCATACCACTAGACCATTTAGGCATCTAAATGACATAACCACAACTTCATAATGAGCATACCTAATATGAGGAATTGTCCTCGATATATCCTCATATTTAACCTTCAACCAATAATAACCATTTATCAATCAAATATCGACTAAACCACTGATCAACTTCAGGGATTGAATAAGTCACCAATATAAGATAACAAGAATAATGCGTCATAACGACCTAGTTGAACTCTATGTATTCCATATAGAATCGTAAAGTAGAATCTTTCTTTATACTAAATAATACCAACTCACCCCACTTAGATATACTAGGCTTGATGAGTCCTTTGTTAAATTGTCTCTCAGGTTGAATCTTCCACTCTTTTATCTCAACCGATGCTATATGTTCACTGATTCACCTATCAGTATTGTAGCCTATATCGACTCCTCATATAACTCAAGTTCCCTTATCGGTCAATCGACATATTGCACTCAGTATAAAGTATACACAAGATTTAAAAATTAGTACGTACATCTCTCCATTCCATAGTCAATGCATGAACAAAGGCGATACATGAACTTAGGAAAACAAAAAGTTGCTGAAAACTATTATTCTGACAGATTATACCTTCTGTATCAAAAACTCATTTTCTCCCATTCTAGACCTCGGAACGATGAACCGATTTTTTCCTATGAAATTAGACACATAGATCTATCCAACGAATGTTAACACGCTTCTAGAACTTTCTGGATCAGAACAGTTACTTCTCCTAAGTTGACTGACAAATATGGTTCTAAAATATCTTAAACTCAGCTTCATTGAATTTGTTTTCTTGACCCTTGCTCTGCTCTTCAATGTACTTTTCTCTATGAGATTCTCATGTGTCAGGTAGCAATCCCGTAGTCTCGTATTCGAGAATACATCTCAACATAAATCAAAGAATGAGAGCAAACATGCGTATATCGCACGAAACATTATACACTTTACAAAATAAATACGCCTAAGTCTTCAAAGACTCGCACTCTCGATTCTCAAACCAACTAATCCCAATGGAACCAATACTATTAACACCAGTCCCATGCCTGGTATACCACAAGAGAAGGAATACTCAACATCAATATCACACCCTTAACCCAACCAACTTCTATCTTAACCTCATCCACTAATTCATTATGCTTCTACTGCACAACTGTTTCATGACCAATGAAGCTAATTGACTTCAAGAAAACTTAGTGTTCTAAACCACTCAAAATCGTAACACTCAAGTATCAAAACCTATTCAATATCAGAGTTCTTATTCCCTTTCAAGATCTAATCCCATTGCTCTGATACCAACTGTCACGCCCCGGAGATTTCTATTT
Organism: Campanula takesimana; assembly: GCA_026119855.1. NCBI lineage: Eukaryota > Viridiplantae > Streptophyta > Magnoliopsida > Asterales > Campanulaceae > Campanula > Campanula takesimana. The sequence goes on from JAOWBW010000324.1 coordinate 588,002, forward strand.
TCCATAAATATCAGAATGGTAGAATTTATATCTCTATTATGCTAAATACCAAACCAAGTGCGTGAACTCTGCTATAAAACCAACATAATACCATATACACGTCGATGACAAAACCACCTCAACTATCAACACTATACCTCAACGAGATTATAACTCGGAGACTATTTACAAGTGCAGAAGCAAGAACAACTAATCATATATATATACCTAAATGACCACCGTACTTACATACTATACAACTATGGCCTCACAAACACAAAGGCTCCGTAGAGCAACTACCCCAAAAGTGTATAACCTGCTCCGAACAGTCCCACAACGACGTCTGCTCTCACAACTTATTACCTTTAGCTTTCCTGTAACTAAGGAAAACAACATTGAAAGGAACGGGGTGAGATAAAATCTCAGTAAGTTACTAATGCAGCTACATGGCATGATATCATACATATTAACTGAATAAGTAAATCATATAACAACCAATGAGAAGGCTCCCTATCGCCAACCGTCCCATTCCAGTTGGAAATAACGACCAACTCAACATGTATCACATAAGGCTAAAATAAACACGTTACAAAGGATACTGAGCCAAGGTTTCCCCGAAAAGGATATAACAAACTGAACCATATCAACCGGGCCGCAACGAAGAGCAGCAATCAACAGGCAGCATCAAAGAGCTGAAGCAGGGGTTCCGGAACCAAACAATAACAACAATAACAACAACAGGGGGAAAATAACACAAAGTCATAACCCAAACGGTGACTAAACTCACACAAAGGAGAGTTATCTCAAACCCAATCCGTCGCCCAAGGAAGGGTAAAAGAAAAGGAACCAGTGGGAACATTATAATGAACTTGACTCGGGTGTCATTATAATCTCCTACCACTGCCTAACTCAACCAAGTAAGATCAGCTGGACTTTAAACGAAAGCACAATCAGTGTATGATTCCAAAAGAGGGAACCATACTAGGTACATCACAAAGATGATAAACTGCCCATGAAGAGCTCAACAACCACGTACGTTAAACACATTTCTCAAACAATGGATTTCAAAGTAGGAAATCCCACAAAAGCATCATAAAGATGAACCACACCAACATGAACCCCAAACGGTTACTCATTCCAAACTCAATCACAAACGGACCATTCCTACCACTTTGGTATACCACAATAACCCTTTAGGTATCCTAGGATATCACCTAAGACCTAGACCAAGATTTAACTCTAAATCAACTAAAATGGAACATCTTAGTCCAGACAGCAACCTGGGCGGTCGCCTAAACCAACCTGTGCGGCCGCCCAACAGCCACCAGACCACGACCAAAACAAGCCAGAAAACTGTACGGCCGCCCAACACACCTCAAAGGCCAAAAACTGAATTCTTTATACTCCTTCTGTTTCACCGTCTCAAAAGTACTATTGCAACTTCCAACCTTAAGTATATAACCCACAAACTGGTTCTAATTATAAGAACACCCAAAGTTAACCAATATAGCAATTAGCCCAAATACTTCCTATCTTATTATATAAAACCATAAAAGGATTCCAACAGTCCGAATACCCACAAAATAGCCCAAATACAAATAACTCCAATATTCCCACAAAACAACAATTATCACAAATATATCACATATAATATGCATGAGCAATATTATAATTTAAAGGGGAGTAGTAACTTACTTGCTACAAAAATAGTACCGAAAATAGTACCGATGACAAAATGTTCTGACATGCTAGACTTGATCTACTCGACGCTACGAACATTTTGGTGAAGTCGGATCATGAAGAAGAAAAGGAAAGTGTTTGTCTGGTGTCTCATCTGCGCAGAAGATGGAGAGGAAAGAAATAAAAACTAATCAATAAAGTTATGCTTTTGGGCCATTTCCACTTAATCCCTTCCAAGTTAATCAATTACATTTATTCCCTAAGGTTTCAACTTTAACACTTAACCCCCTTATCATTATTCACCAATACTAACTCAACTATTTCAACTTCCACTCATGCTAATTGGTTTCTTTTGCAACTCAAATACTTTTTATTAAATATTTAAATAGATCAAATAAGTCTCTTAACATAATCAAACTAACATAAATTAAATTATAAAATAATATTCAATGTAACATTTATATTAAATTGGGACGGGTCGTCACCCACAAGTGCTCAACTTATGACTAAAAATAGTGCCCGGGTTTGGGGTCGTTACAGAATTGGTAAGTGATAACCATTACATTAAATGTAAGAATTTACTTTGTTTTTGAAGTAGTTGATAACCATTACATTAATGTAAGAATTTGATTTGTTTTTGAACTAGCTGGTGATAACCATTACATTATTGCAGTGATCATGGCTAAACGTAAAGAAAAGACTAGTCCAAAAAAAAAAAAATTGTGTTGGTCCAAGTAAACTTTCTTTGAAAAACCCAACATCTTCAAAGGAAGATGCTGTAAAGATGAAGAGACATGCTTCAGCGTATTAGGTGTGGAGAAAAGAAACTATAGAGAAAATGAAAGCAGACGGGAAGACGTTCCCTAAACATCGGGTTTGTGCCTTCCATGTTTATGTTTATGTTTATGTGGTGATAATAAATATATGGTTTTAATATGGTAATCTGAAAATGTTAGATCGATAAACTATTGAATGAGAAATGGCATGGTATGACGCAAGATCAGAGGGATGCACATGTCAATAAGCAGAAGGCAATATGGAAGGAATACGGTGAAGCACAAGGCGAGAAGGCTCCAAAGACCAAGAAAATAAAGGTACGTGTGTTTGTAATTGTTGTTATGCAGATAATGAAGATTGTTCTTGTATTATAGTGTAAATTACTATGTGGTAATGGAGTATTTACGTAATGTTAGGAGGAGTCATTTCTTACAAGATGCTCCCCTGGGTCGATGGTTAAGTTGACCGAATAGCTCAATGCTGACCAAAAAGCTGCGGTGAAGGACATTGGATTTGGTGGGTTGTTGGAGATAAAATGTAGATCGTTAAAGCATGATCTTGCAATGGATGTAGTAAGTAAATTCATCGCATGTGATTCAAGTGATTTAAAGATCATGGTAACGGATTCTTTGTCCATCAGTTTTGATGCGTCAGATGTTGTTGATTGCCTTGGCATTAGCAGTAGGCCAATTCAGTTGAAATTGGGGGAGGACAATTGGAGAGAAGAAGTTCCTGGGTTTATAGATTGTACGAACAAGGAAATGTTGCAGTTATTGAGTGATATGGATGGTGTAGGTGATAACTTCAAGCGTTGGTTTGTAGTGTTTACGTGTGCCACTTTATTGTATCCTCTGTCCTATAGAAGGGGCTGCAGGGAAATATGGAATACATTGTATATGTTGATAAGATTAAGGATTATAATTGGGCCCAATTAGTGATAGATGGGCTATTGGGTGCTAGTTGTGGTTAGAACTGTCAATTTGGGACCGTCCCGTCGGGACGTCTCGTCCCGCTATACATATAGGACGGGACGGGACAGTATAATGTAATCCCGTTAGAATGCGGGACTATTCGGGATGTCCCGTTTGGGACACGGGACAAATGGGATGTCCCGCATTTTTTTAAACCCAAGGCTAAACCCAAGCAAGCTAGCCCAAGTATAACACTCTAGGCCCAAAATTGAAACCCAAGCCAAGTCCAAGTCCCAACCCAGTTGGCATTTTACCTCTCCCAAAAACACAATTACACAAACGATGGCCAAATTGTCTAACCAACAGTAACCCTATACGCGGCGACTACTTTGCAAAGATGAACTCGTTCTTCTACAACGGCGGCGACGAGGCGACTGATCCGGCGACCAACGACGAGGCGATTGATCTCTCTTCTTCCGGCGTGAACAACTCTTCTCCTTCTCGTCGGTCAGTTCCTCCTCTCTTCTCCTCTTCACTTCTCCATACCTCCCAATTATACAAAAGGGTCCACGTTGCATTTTTTTTTTGCTTGTTGCTGTGAGCTTGAAAAGCTACTGCATTTTTTTTCCCTCAACTGTTTGAATGTTTGGAGTTGGATTTTATTATAAACTCAAATTATGACAATTTCTAGTTTTGTTATGTACATATGTAAGGAGTTGAATTTTATATTTTTGTTATAAACTTTAGAATATGCAGTTTCAAGGGGTCGGTGAATGCTCATTTCAACATGAATAATCGTCCTTTTTTTACCGCGTCGTCTTATCCCGTATTCGTCCAGCGTTGTCCCGCGTCCCGAGGTGATTTGGGATGGGACGGGGAATTTCAGTCCCGCGATAAATTTATCCCGTCCCGTCCCGTATAGCTTGCGGGACATCATAGTTTTGTCCCATCCCGTCCCGTTGTCCCGAATTGACAGCTCTAGTTGTGGTTTTGAGGTCGGGAAATCATATTATACAGGATGTGTGTTTTTCCTTCAGGTTAGATTAGATGGTTTGTTTTTGTTTTTTGTCTTTTTTATTATTTATTTAAATTTGAATGTTGTTACTACTCACTGTTATATTAGATTTTGTTTAGGGATCGAGTGCGAGTGGCGGGCATAAATATCAAGCGCGAGGTACCGCATGTGAAGACTTGGACGGATGCTAAAATCAATGAAAGGTTGAAGAAGGAAAAGAAACTGAAAAAAAGGTGTTGGTGTAAGTATAACGGTACTGAAAAACAATCTGATGTGATGTTTTTTTAATCAGTTGCGCTGCGTTTGATCTTTCAACGTAATGTAGTCTACGGGTTGTATTCACAGGTGTTGGGTCGTTATAAGGATTCCCAAACTTGTAACACCTATGAATTACAAGGAGGAGCGGTCGCGACCAGAGCTCGTGATGTGGAGGACACATATGTTAAGGCTAGTGCGTTGTTATTCTGCGTTGTTGTTTTTGGGTATTAAATTTTCTTCATATGGTAACGATTCTATTTAACTTCATTCAGGAAAGGGTTGATGAGATTGCGCATTGCTCGCGAATAATTTCGGATATGAATGCTAAAGTTGTTAAGTGCAATCTGGAGTTGGCTGAATACTTTTCCCGTAAGAACAAAGGAAAGAGGAAAATTGATGAGATTGGTTATGGCAACGGGGCAAACAAGCACGTAAGGAGGGGAAAAAAAGCAAAGAACAAACACGATAAGTCTGTTGAATCATCTTCGGATTGTGAGTATGTTCCTGATTCAGATGATGAGAGTAGCGAAGAAAGTAAATCACAGGGTGAATCAGAGCATCCAGGTGAGGGACAAAAACAAAAGTGCGGTGATGGTCGAGGCAAAGATGATGAAGTAGTAAAGAAAGAGGGGGCTCTTACTATGGAAGTGCGGGAATCGGAGACTGAGGGGGGTGGGAAATCCGAAAAGCGTCGTGATGTTGGTGGCAAAGGTGATTAATTATTGGGGAAAGATGAGGCTCTTGCTACGGAAGAGGGAGAATCAGAGAAAGAGGTTGGAGAAAAAGATGGCGGTGTTGGTGGCCAAGTTGATCCGGTATTGGAGAAGGATGGGGATCTTACTCTGGAAGAGGGAAAAGCGGATAAAGGGGTTGGTGAGAAGTCTGAAGACCGTCATGGGGCTCTTACTATAGAAGAGGGAGAGTCGGCCAAAGATGGTGGCGAACTGAGCGATGAGCGTGTTGATGATGTTACAGGTGGGGCATCCAATGATGGTGGAAATGAAGTCCCTAATAATCATTCGGAAAGGGCCTTGAGTTCAGTACAAACCTGTATACATAAAGTTGTTGGTGATACCGATACGATGGAGGTGGAACAAGTGTCGGGGACTGAGGCTGAGGGGTGTGGGGAGACTAACGAAGATATCTTTGATGATAGAGGTGATAGAAAGGATTTGGGGCCTTCCGGTTCACCTAGCCATACACCGAGTCAGTACAGTGTCAACGAACCTCGACACGGGGATCGTCCTGAAAATGGCGATCCCAACGCACGGCAATCGCTCGGGGTGGAAAGAAAGAGGCAGAGGAAGAAGAATAAGAATAAGAATGCTTATAAGGTTTGTCAAACTATCAAGGATATCGGTGATTACGAGTTCTTCACTCAGGATGGCATTCCTGACTAGGATAATTTGTAAGTGCCTTCACATCTTAATCTCCGTTTAAAAAGTACATGAACCTATGGGTGGAGATACATATAGTTGATTCATCTGTCCAATGTTAGAGACATGATTGTGGTGTTTATGTGATGAAGTACATGGAGTGATGGGACGTGGAGAATACATCCTTTGAGGTAAAATTTTACCTCATCCTCATGTAGAAGTTTATTATATAGATATGGATGTAGGACCTGTCGGTTGTATTATCAGAGCTGTTTAACCACTGTTATGCTGTTATTTCACAGTTTTCAGCACATGAATACTGACATCGTGTGACAGCGCGTCTTGTGGGGCACAAACTCAACAGCTTGTATCCGGGCATGAAAGAAAAATTTGATATTGTTTAATAGAGTGTGCTTTGCACTAGTAATTAAACTTGGTATTTGTGTAATGTGGTTAAATGTACTCCTTGTTGTGATTCGTGAACCGAACACCCCATATAAATGTCATGGCGGCATTGAGCATAGTAGATATCTACAAAGAAGATTGTCACTATCACTACCCGATTCATCTTGCAAAGCCGGTGTTTAGGGAGTGGATGAGCAATAATCGTCTCAATCTGTATGATCGTTGTATTTGAAACTGTTTAGTTAATCATTGCTCGTTTGCAATAGTATTCAAGGGTTGAGGTAGGCTACTACATCGTAGCTCCCTAGGAGCCAACTATAGCACTGTACCAATGTCATTCAACCTTAACTTTTACATTGGATGCCCTTTTTTTACATCATGAAGTACTTTCACGCGTGCTTAGTTGTGGAGTGATTACAAAACCTCTATTTATAGAATTTTAGGTTCCCATGACAAGGATATCACCATATCCATTTAAAAAAAACATAAAAAATCAACTATCCCCTTATACTCGAAAATTAATTTTCAACGATTAGAAATGTCAAACAGCAACGATGTTGGTCGTGATCGTGAAAATGAAGACATTTTTAAACTTCAGAAGTCTCCGCAAAAGATAACAACGGAATGCACTTTTAAACAGCATAGCGGTGCCCTAGTTGTGGTTTTGAGGTCGGGAAATCATATTATACAGGATGTGTGTTTTTCCTTCAGGTTAGTTTAGATGGTTTTTTTTTGTTTTTTGTTTTTTTCTTATTTATTTAAATTTGAATGTTGTTACTACTCACTGTTATATTAGATTTTGTTTAGGGATCGAGTGCGAGTGGCGGGCATAAATATCAAGCGCGAGGTACCGCATGTGAAGACTTGGACGGATGCTAAAATAAATGAAAGGTTGAAGAAGGAAAAGAAACTGCAAAAAAGGTGTTGGTGTAAGTATAACGGTACTGAAAAACAATCTGATGTGATGTTTTTTTAATCAGTTGCGCTGCGTTTGATCTTTCAACGTAATGTAGTCTACGGGGTGTATTCACAGGTGTTGGGTCGTTATAAGGATTCCCAAACTTGTAACACCTATGAATTACAAGGAGGAGCGGTCGCGACCGGAGCTCGTGATGTGGAGGACACATATGTTAAGGCTAGTGCGTTGTTATTCTGCATTGTTGTTTTTGGGTATTAAATTTTCTTCATATGGTAACGATTCTATTTAACTTCATTCAGGAAAGGGTTGATGAGATTACGCATTGCTCGCGAATAATTTCAGATATGAATGCTAAAGTTGTTAAGTGAAATCTGGAGTTGGCTGAATACTTTTCCCGTAAGAACAAAGGAAAGAGGAAAATTGATGAGATTGGTTATGGCAGCGGGGCAAACAAGCACGTACGGAGGGAAAAAAAAGCAAAGAACAAACACTATAAGTCTATTGAATCATCTTCGGATTGTGAGTATGTTCCTGATTCAGATGATGAGAGTAGCGAAGAAAGTAAATCACAGGGTGAATCAGGGAGTGAATCAGAGCATCCAAGTGAGGGACAAAAACAAAAGTGCGGTGATGGTCGAGGCAAAGATGATGAAGTAGTGGAGAAAGAGGGGGCTCTTACTATGGAAGTGCGGGAACCGGAGACTGAGGGGGGTGGGAAATCCGAAGAGCGTCGTGATGTTGGTGGCAAAGGTGATTAATTATTGGGGAAAGATGAGGCTCTTGCTACTGAAGAGGGAGAATCAGAGAAAGAGGTTGGAGAAAAAGATGACGGTGTTGGTGGCCAAGTTGATCCGGTATTGGAGAAGGATGAGGATCTTTCTATGGAAGAGTGAAAAGCGGATAAAGGGGTTGGTGAGAAGTCTGAAGACCGTCATGGGGCTCTTGCTATGGAAGAGGGAGAGTCGGCCAAATATGGTGGCGAACTGAGCGATGAGCGTGTTGATGATGTTACAGGTGGGGCATCCAATGATGGTGGAAATGAAGTCCCTAATAATCATTCGGAAAGGGCCTTGAGTTCAGTACAAACCTGTATACATAAAGTTGTTGGTGATACCGATGTGATGGAGGTGGAACAAGTGTCGGGGACTGAGGCTGAGGGGTGTGGGGAGACTAGCGAAGATATCTTTGATGATAGAGGTGATAGAAAGGATTTGGGGCCTTCCGGTTCACCTAGCCATACACCGAGTCAGTACAGTGTCAACGAACCTCGACACGGGGATCGTCCTGAAAATGGCGATCCCAACGCACGGCAATCGCTCGGGGTGGAAAGAAAGAGGCAGAGGAAGAAGAATAAGAATAAGAATGCTCATAAGGTTTCTCAAACTATCAAGGATACCGCTGATTCGGTTTGGAAATCAAAGAATGTACCTGAGTAAGCAATTTGCATAAACTAATATTTTTAGATGTATTCAAGTACATGTGCCAATATGCTCTCGCTTGATGATTAACTATTTCAATATGTTCAATTGTGCAGTGATGTGCTGCTATTTGATGGTGTTGGTTTGACTCTAATGAAGGCAGATTTTTGTACATTAAAACCAAGATATTATGTTAATTCGCAAGTACTTTCTGGTCTTAGTACCTGTTATTTTTCCCTCTGTGCTAGTTGTTGTGGCATTCCCCATTTTTTCAGATTTTACCTGATACTGGCATGTTGTAGATCATGGATGCATTTGTATTGTTGGTGAACATGGGAGGGTGGGGAGGTGAGGATGTCGAGGTGACATTTGTGTGTCGAAAGAGATATCTTTTTCAATCAATATTTGGGGTGAGATTGCAGAACTATTGTTCACCGTCACTTACGCTGGTTGTTTACTTTGTTATATTAAGCGAATGGCATGGGAGCTGATAAGTGGTCATATTGTGTAGGCACAGATTGATCTGAATCTCTGTGGTGAAGACATGCTGAAAAAAGATGTTAATAAGAAGTTTTCTAAGTATTTTTATGCACCTGAGGTTTCCCAAAAGATTAAAGAAGCAGAAATGGTAATTAACGAAGAGACAAAATACATCTCTTATCAATCTCAGTCAATGATAAATTGTTTTGAAAAATTGCTTAGTTTGTATCTTATTTCCTTTTGTAGCTTATTTTCCCGTATTGTTTCCAAGAACACTGGGTTCTGTTTGTGATACTATTAGAAGAAAAAAAGATCGCGCTTCTTGATTCCAACAATGGGAAAACTTCCACATATAAGGATTTCATACATCGTATGGTAAGCGCATAAATTTGCAATCTGTCCCTTGTGTGTCATACAGCAAACATCCAAATTTATTAAGTGTTTTGTATCATTCTGACACCACAGGCAACAGTCTTTGAGGCATTTGGAATGCCGAATATCGGTGATTACGAGTTCTTCGCTCAGGATGACATTCCTGACCAGGATAATTTGTAAGTGCCTTCACATCTTAATATCCGTTTAAAAAGTACATGAACCTATGGGTGGAGATACATATAGTTGATTCATCTGTCCAATGTTAGAGACATGATTGTGGTGTTTATGTGATGAAGTACATGGAGTGATGGGACGTGGAGAATACATCCTTTGAGGTAAAATTTTACCTCATCCTCATGTAGAAGTTTATTATATAGATATGGATGTAGGACCTGTCGGTTGTATTATCAGAGCTGTTTAACCACTGTTATGCTGTTATTTCGCAGTTTTCAGCACATGAATACCGACATCGTGTGACAACGCGTCTTGTGGGGCACAAACTCAACAGCTTGTATCCGGGCGTGAAAGAAAAAATTGATATTGTTTAATAGAGTGTGCTTTGCACTAGTAATTAAACTTGGTATTTGTGTAATGTGGTTAAATGTACTCCTTGTTGTGATTCGTGAACCGAACACCCCATATAAATGTCATGGCGGGATTGAGCATATTAGATATCTACAAAGAAGATTGTCACTATCACTACCCGATTCATCTTGCAAAGCCGGTGTTTAGGGAGTGGATGAGCAATCATCGTCTCAATCTGTATGATCGTTGTATTTGAAACTGTTTAGTTAATCATTGCTCGTTTGCAATAGTATTCAAGGGTTGAGGTAGGCTACTGCATTGTAGCTCCCTAGGAGCCAACTATAGCACTGTACCAATGTCATTCAACCTTAACTTTTACATTGGATGCCCTTTTTTTACATCATGAAGTATTTTCACGCGTGCTTGGTTGTGGAGTGATTACAAAACCTCTATTTATAGAATTATAGGTTCCCATGACAAGGATATCACCATATCCATTTAAAAAAAAAAACATAAAAAATCAACTATCCCCTTATACTCGAAAATTAATTTCCAACGATTAGAAATGTCAAACAGCAACGATGTTGGTCGTGATCGCTTCAGAAGTCTCCGCAAAAGATAACAACGGAATGCACTTTTAAACAGCATAGCGGTGCCCTAAAAGTTAGCAACCCAACCCTAGACGATAGCAACCCTCCTTTATTCTGCCCATTGCTCCCATGCACTGCCCGGCCCCGTGCGCCTTTTGATTACACGGGCATGCTTGTGCATGCCCGTTCATGCACCCATTCCAACGATTTTAGCGTGGTCTCTAGGCTTGAGCATCACTCGTTGGCCGAGTATTTGGCTAACTATTTTTGAATTGTGGCCGCTTGCTCCCCTCCCCCCAAACGCAGAGACATGGATGCTGATCACAAGGGAGGTGATGGCCGTAGTGGCTGTAGTGGCAGTGATGGAGGCTGTGGCGGTGTCAATGGAAGTGGCGGAGGCGGTTCAGCGGCCAGAAGCCTACATTTTTATGGAGTTACGTGTTCCCGAGCCATAATTTGTGTTGTTTTTCCCTTGCTGTTTCCTCTCTCTCACTCTCTCTCTCTCTTACTGTTGGGTTGTTGTATCTCTGGTATCTTTAATGACATTTGGTGTTTTATCTTGATGATGTTATTTATTCATTACTTTTTTTTTTTTATCACAACCCATATCAGACGCAATGCATGTATGCTATTAAATGATGCCCTTACACGTACATAACATTGATAAGTAATAGGCCTGAGAATGAGGAGTTGAAGTGGAATATCATGACAATTCTTCATATAGAATACATACACATAAAATTAAAACTTCCGACCCATACCCTAATCATCCAGTTCTATTCCCACTACCGCTTGCACCGTCCTCGCCGTCACCTCCGTGTTTGTCCTTTAGTTTTACTTTTACGTTCCGTGGTGCACCATATTGCGCAAAAACAGTCTCCAAATGGTAAATCAATACAATGTGTTCAGGCTTAGCAACTCTTTGATCAATACTCACAGATGCAGCAAACTCATATGCATGATTAAGTAAGTCCATGTAATCCATTGGCTGGCACTCAAGTGCATTGCATGGGTGCAATGGGCAAGACCAAGTAAAGGCAGTCAGGTGGTCAGAGGGAGCCGAGTGCCTAACTTGTAGTTCAGCAAGACTTATTTTTCTACGGCACTCCGTGTATATTATCTAACCAGCATCGTTGTCATCTAAATCACTCAAGCTATCCTCCCCTTCAGCATTGTCGTGACCACCGTCGTTACTCATTATTAAGACCAAATATATTTTAATCAAATAATTCAAAGGTGTGGGGATTTGAAGATATGAATAAGATATTATGGTTAGGTGTTAGAAATATAAATCTTATAGATACAATGAGCGATGTGTGTAGTGGCTCCCACAGGAGCAAACTTTATCATTGTACCGGTTCAGTCAATGCACTATTGCCGATACATGTCATATCTTCAATTTACATTGTCCGGTCCAGTCAATGAACTTTTACTTTTACAGCCTATGTCTGTATTTTACATGGTGCAGTCAACTCATGCGTTCTTATGTGTGTACTAGAGATAAAAACGTTGGGAATAAACGCTTAGCTCCCCCTACGAGTTAGCTGCGGGGTAGCTCCTAAAGGAGGTAACTTTACAATAGGCTGCAGGAGCCAACTGTATTACCGGGGTGTTGTGAAATCAATATCCTTGTGCCATGTCTTTATTTTCCATACCCTTGTTTGGTAAGTGAGTATTATAGACAAAATACCTTGGGAATACCAAATTATGGCATTAATGAGCGAAGTGTGTAGTGGCTCCCACAGGAGAAAACCTTACCATTGTACCAGTTCAGTCAATGCACTATTGCCGATACATGTCATATCTTCAATTTACATTGTCCAGTCCAGTCAATGAACTTTTACTTTTACAGCCTATGTCTGTATTTTATACGCGTTCTTGTGTGTGTACTAGAGACAAAAATATTGGGAATAGACGCTTATCTCCCCCTACGAGTTAGCTGTGGGGTAGCTCCTAAAGGAGGTAACTTTACAATAGGCTGCAGGAGCCAACTGTATCACTGGGGTGTTATGAAATCAATATCCCTGTTACATGCCATGTCTTTATTTTCCATACCCTTGTTTGGTAAGTGAGTATTATAGAGAAAATACCTTGGGAATACCAAATTATGGCATCAATGAGCGAAGTGTGTAGTAGCTCCCACAGGAGCAAACTTTATCATGAGATACGATATCATGTTACTACTACTGCTTTTGAACAACCATTAACCTAATCATGACCGAGATATACCGAACATGTTTGGTCTTCTACGAATATGATAGTGATACATACCAGCACATTAATTGGGAAACAAAATTGAGTGATTTTTTGGTTAATACATAACAATAATCACTCGCACCGCTGCTTTTCCTTGAAATCGTATGTATTGGAACATGCACACTAAATGACAAATGTGTGTAGTTTACTACTACAGCTAAAGTATTCACATCACAAATAAATATTTTCAAACGACTACCCAGTAACATCGACCATCTTTCAGTTTGACATTCCTTGTCTTTGTTTTATATTATCTACTACAGTCACGCCTACTTGCTTCTGGAGCCATAAGTGATAAGATTAGTAGTTGAACTATCGTTAATTCCTCATCTTTATATACCCCTTCTTTTCACTTCATATCTCATTTCAGCCAAAACTTCTCTTCTTCTTTTGAATCCTCTTATATGGCTGATAACACCTACACCTCATCTGACGATTCCGAGTTCGATAACGAGTTTGATCATGCATTCAATGAATGCATGAAAAAACATGAAGCTGGAAAACTACATTTCTCCACAACTTCTGCTAACCAGCCCACAAAGTACGAATGCCCGCTAATGCCATGCTTATGTCGCAAATATCGTTCAATGGATCACACTGCATTGTTTCAGCATGTGATTGATGTACGTTCATCTGGAAACTTTACTCCCAAATCAAGGGGTGAACATTGGGCATTGGTAGAGTTTTTCAAGAAATTCCTTGAACTCAATGGCTTACTAGAACCACACCTATGCAACAAATTTGAATTGAAAAAGTTGTCTGCTGGTAATGATGATGAAGACTCTGATGGTGGGTCTTCAATAGGAGGTATCGCAGGTCATGGTGATCAAGTTGTTTGCTAAGTTTTATGTCTGTCTAAGTCGTCCCGTTCTTCACCCTTTTTTTTTCTTATTATCGTTCTCTTCCGTTCGCTCTATCATCTCTGTGTAATATGTTTTCTTTTATGTATTCCCGTTTCGTATATTTATATTGTTTTTTTTTGTGTTTCCTATTTATCTGCATGTTGTCATAAGCAACTGTAATTATCCAACTTTGTAAACCTTAATACTACCAAACATTAGTTAAAATATTAACCGAATCCGCATGTAGTTTTTAAAACATTGCATATATACTAGCACAAGATTAAAGCAGAAATAAATAGCATAAAAATTCTTAACGAAATTTAAAATAACATAGATGTTGTTCGATGTTTGGACGATACTAGAATACAACTAAAATACATAAATACTCCATCAAATCAAATACCACTACCATCACCACTAGGACCCGCACCATCACTTCCATCGTTCAACATGTATTTGTTTTTGGGATCACATGCATCCAAAACAGTATCCAAATAAAGCTCGAGTGCTCTGTGTTCAATCCTAGCAATTTCACCAAATCTTTCAGATTTACCGAACTCAATAGCATGGTTGAGTATCCCCATGTAATCCTTGGGTCTAGTAGTACGCCCCGTACAGGGCGCCAATGGACAACGAAATAACATATTTACGTCTTGTACATGAGATGGAAAAATGTATTGAAGCCTTGTGGTGCACCTCGAGTAAATATGAAACAACCTGTCTTCTTCAACCTCATCGAGGGAACTTGACTGAGTGGAATGTGGAACATTTCCCTTGCTCTTGCTCTTGCCCATACCCTGACCCTTGCCCTTACCCTTACCATAATTCATTCTCTGGGATAGATTACTGTATTTAGATGAGAAACAAATATGTTATATAAGAATGAAAATATATCAAACAAACACAAAAATGTCATATATATATATATATAGAGGGAGATGAATTTGCAACTTTTTAAAATTATAATGTATTTCCATTAATACTTGAGCCAACTGTCCGCATTCGATGAATCTGAGTTAATGTGTTTTGAGTGACTATTGCAGTCAAAATTTACCATTGTACCTCGGTTCAGTCAAGGCCCTTTTGCAATACAAGTCGTTTCTTGAATTTACATTGTCCAGTCCAACAAATCATATAATATTTACACCTAAAATATCATAAAAAACTGAAAAAATAATACTTGTGAAAAATCTTAACAATTGAAATGTGAAAAATCTTAATACAAGTCATTTCTTGAATTTATCTTAAAAGTTAAATTATTCTATTTCAAAACGGTAGTGTTGTTGTAGTAGACAAATATTCTAAAGATGGACAAAATATGTAAAAGCATTGCAACGATATGTGAAGGAAGTAACTGGTCTTTTAACGATTCCCTATAAATACCATTTTAAATTATTCATTCATCCATATAAACCCATCACAACTCCATAAATAGGCATATAAATGATGAACCCACATGGAGCAAACGGTGGCGGCGATAATCCTCTACATCGCCAACCTTTTGCACCAATACCACCACCACCCCAACCTGCACCACATCCACCACCACCACCCCAACCTGCACCACCACCACATCCGCATCCCGAAATTGACCTCAACGACGTAGATCAGGCTGCCAATGATTCAGATGGGGAGGTTATAGATGAGTGGGGTTCCAATGGGGGGCTTCTACCGGAGCAAGAAATTGCATTGTGTGTGCAGCAGTTGAAGACTGGGGAGTTATGTCTCTATAACCAGTGGGATAATCTCCACTGTCCTTATCCCTTATGCCATATGACCAGTAACAGATGGCCAACTTGGACTTGGGAGACTCTTCTATCACATGCTCGTGACCGAGCGGTTAGGCCCATTGAGGGAGTGCACGATGGTTACATGCACTTAGCACTTTACAGTTACATGAACACTATTTAGGTACTTGAGTTTTCCAAAATGTTGTATTGCAATGATCATTCGTTTGTGTGAACCAAAATGTTGTATTGTAATGGAATGTGATGTCGATTCTGTACAAGGGAACTAAATATCTTTGAAACAAAATCGATAATGTATTAGACATGAGAGCACTGCATAATTTCATTACATAAAATATGCTTTAGAAAAACTAGGGCATCAGCCTATTCTCAAACGAACCAATACCCCTGTTATTTTTTCCAATCAGTACACCAAAGAGTAAAAATGAGATGACCCCAACCAAAATCCAGGAAAATGCTAGCTGTCTCTCTTTCTTCTCCAATAGCTTTTTCAACTTATTCATTTCAGCGCTCCGTTCAGCAAACACACTCTTTATCCTCTCTTTAGTTTCATCATCAATCCAATAAATAAAATCACATTTTTTTAGTATTGGATCCTGACAACAGAGAAATTTGTTAGACAATAATAAGTTATTACAGATGAGAAAATTTGGGGGGAAACTAGTTTCTCCATAAGTTATAAAAAAATTGTTTTTATAGGGTTTAGAATTTAGGGTTAGGGTTAGGGTTTAAAGCTTAAGGGTTCAAAAGTAGACTTTTTATGAGGAAGTAGTTTCCCCCAAAACCAACTCATTAAAGATTGTGATCAAATCCCTTACATATGAACGAACAAGAACAACTTACTCCGAAGTTAGGACAACCTTCGAATTTCCTTCCTGGGTTCGCATCACTCCGAGATATCCATGATCGACCTCTGAGACCACACTTGCACTTCATAAATATGCGATCGGCACTGCTATTCGAATTTTTGCTAGTCCTATCATTTGAATTGTTCGAATGCATTTTCTTGACCTAAACAGCAATCATTTTCCCCAAATGTGTATTTGTGATTATTACTTAAAGAACCTCATTTCAAGCTCGAAATTTTAAATTTTTATCGGACTGTTCATCACGTGCTATACACATGTGGTCGAGATATTTAGGAAGAGTTTCAATTTTTTTATACACCAGATGAATACATAATCGTCCAATAAAATCTTACTAGCCTGTTTTAGGGTACAGCCGCACCTTGTCAATTATGAAATTTGTACTACAAATGTAAACTTAAAAGTGGTTAAAGTATATTGAACTTTCTTTGTTTTATACTATGCAGCACTTCCAAAACTCACATAAAATATTTAGTGAGTATGAGAACATTTATATGTTCTCATTTAAAATTAATATCTGTAGTTAAATGTTCACATAATCACTAAATATTTTATGTGAGTTTTGGAAGTGCTGCATAGTTTTTAACTATGCAGAACTTCCAAAACTCACATAAAATATTTAGTGAGTAAGTGAACATTCAACTACAGATATTAATTTTAAATGAGAACATATAAATTCCTAGCAAATTGTAGTAAAATATGATGCTAGTACTTGACAACCATTTAACGTGATGACCATGATGTGATGAATGTCTTTCATTTCATTATCTTCACAATATGATAGAGTCGATACGTTAGAGAAATTGTGTTGTAGCTCTGCTAGGAGCCAACTGCACCTGTGTTTTGTAGCTCCACTAGGAGCCAACCTACCTTTTACTTTGTACTCCCTCAGTTTCACAATAAGTGTCACTTTTGGTTAAACTTACATATGTTTGACTTTTGTAAGTTTGACCAAAATTCACGCTTATTGTGAAGCGGAGGGATTAATATATAACCCATATTATTGTCCCATTGAATAAGTACTTATCCAATTCAATAAGTAAAAGTGTTCTCAAAACTTTTATTTGAAAGACTTTAATTTGCACTCTTTGAACGATGAATTTCTACTATTTAATACATCATAGAATCTCCGTTTAAATTATAAATGTATACCCCGTATTAAAGTCAAATATTAATTTAGATCAATCACTTTAAAACTAATGAATCAAAGTGAACCTCTTATTAACATTTCCAACAAAAAAGATGTAATTTTGCAAGGACACAAAAGAAACTCAAAGGTTAGTGACAAAAGAAACTCAAAGGTCAGTGACAAAAGAAACTCAAAAGGTCAGTTTCAATTTGCATCCATATAAGAAAGACTCAGCCACATTATGTTCAGATTACTCATTCTTCTTCTTTCTTAAAAATACACCCTCACCTTTTTGTTATTTGTTTGTTTAAATGCCGATTGCTCCAAACCCATATTCTAAAGATAGATACAATCCATGGTTGCTCGACCAATGGTTGGAGAACAGAAGGGAGTTTGAGGAGTGCAATGCCAAAGCTCCAAGGTTCATGAGAGATCAATAATTTGTTAGTGGAATGAACGAGAATCCATCTACATTTAAGGTTATTTCAAATAGGGATTTGATGGAGTTCTACATTTTTCCCAGATGTCATGATCACTATGACACTAATATTAAATTAGTTTGTAAAGCTTGGGCCAAGTGGTGGGATGAGAGTCAAGAGTATGTTGATGAGCATCCAAAATGGGGGAGGAATGATCATGATTTTTGGAACCACATTAGGCACTTTTTTGATGTTACCAAGCTTTGCAAGTGAAGTTTTTGTTTATTAACCAAATATTCGAATTTTATAATAAATCATGGTTTTATGCAATTCATATAACTTATTTTTTTTTTACATACAATTCCCAGAGTTTTACTGGTGCTACTCTAATATTTATACTGTAGCATGGTTTTGTGCAATTAATCAAATCATAATAATACATAAGTGAGACTGTTTACAATATGAATTGTTGTTAATTTTATTAACTGTGAAGATTAATATTTTTTGCTCAAAAAAGTCATAAAAAAATACTCAGCATCAAAATGTACTTTCTTACTTGATTTTTGTAAGGAATCATATTAACTATATTACCACTTATATATACTTTTTAGAATATAAATTGAATAAATAATACATAAGTGAGATTGTTAATTTACGGATTCGATTCATGGATATATGAAAGGAGCCAACTGTACTGGTGGAATCTCGAGGAGCCAACCGGTTCTTTAATTGTATATATTTAATTCTTATCCAATTAATCAATACTCCCGCATTGAATCGTTTTCTCAACCAGGGTTTTTTAATGGGACCCAGCCACTCTAAACGGGATTAATTGTCATGATACGTTTCAGGAAGATAAGGCATAGTAATGTGAAATTGTTAATAGTTTACCAAATAGCATGCATCAAAATAAAATATTGTCAACACAAAGACACACTTCTGATGCCAAATTGTAATCATACAGCCAATTTTTGCACTGGTGACATAAAGCATAAGAATTTGCCAAGACATTAATACATACATGGTCACATAGCCAATATATAACACAATTTACAAAAAAACTTTTACACCAAACACATCTTGGACATTTTGGTCACTCGATACCGTATTCAAGTGAAACTAAGCTCTCCTCAAAAATGAAAACCTGACAAAACCCGAACAAATTATTCTGAGGTTGGATAAGTAGCTTTTCAACTCCGCGTGTAGTAGGATCGTATAAGACCATGTTGGTCATTAGTGGTTGTCTCATATCACCTGTCTGATTGTTTTGTTCGCGGGGGGTCTCAATCGTTTCCAAAACAAGTTGCTTCTTCCAAACACAAGCTTCATACGTAACGGTTAGATCGCTTACATCTACAGTAAATAGTTTTGTCCAACAACCCTCCTCCTTCATTACGAACGCATTTATTTTCTCAAATTCAAGGCTATTCGGAGGTAGGTTTTTATATGTACCAACAAGCATGCCGAATTTTTCGTTATTGTGGATGAACAAAATCGATGGTTGGATATGCATTGGCGGATGGACATTTAGTGGGCCGTTTATATTTTTGAGGACTTCGGTGCCAAAGTTGAATGAGAGTATATTCGAGTCCTCTAAAAGCTAGTGACATACACTGTTAATATAGGGTGAAATGGAATCAGGAGGTGGAATGTTGTGCATCTTCGGCCTTGTATGTTTCCAAGAATCATTTTGAAGGCTATACACAGCCATGTTTACAAGAACGTCTTCCTCTGATGTTTCCCACAAACCAACCACTTTGTAGTCTTTGATCAAGGGGTCAAATCCAAATCCATAACACGTACAAGTATATAACCCGCGATTAAGTATCGTCTCGGGTATAAAAATGGTCTTCATCTCTCTTGTCGCGGGGTTCAGAAGAGCGAAATGAATGTCGTTGTGACCATGACCAAAGAGGAATAAACCATTAACAGGGCCAAATATCACGTTTATATAATGAGGTAGACGAAGATAATGAGTATCAAGATGGGATACAGATTGATTTGATAACAGTGCAAAGCAGAATTCATATCTTGAAGGACCTGGGATAAACTGATCAGCGAGTACCCGGGAACTCTGATGGTTTATGCTGAGGTGATTATAAACAAAATTAGAACTTGTGATGACACTGTGCCAGTATTTGGCTAGAGTGTTAAAGCGCATAAGTGATTTAACGGGAAGCCTCAAGAGGATTTCAATAATCAAATCTTCTGGCACAGACCTAAAGCTTATGTCACTGTTTTTGTCCATTCTTTACAACTTCTCTACAAAACAAAAGAACCAGAATGACATGTACCACGAAAACCGGTCACAAACTAAACTAACTTATGAATTTATACCTATATTATCAATGACAATATTTTTCATAAATTCTTTCCAACACTCTGTTTTGAAACACTAATTTTTTGGGGATTTTATAAACATGGGGGGTTTCGGATTTGAGAGTAGATCAACAAGATTAGCAGGTAAAGGAAGAAGTGGACGGAAGATACCTGTTCGGAAGCTTAAAGAAAACAAGGTGGCTCCGACGATGCACGATGGTGTGGGTGGTGTAAGGATCCCGCCCCGTGACGAAGGGAACGAAGGGTTTTCGTTTCGAAGGACGAAAAAGCCAAACACGGTTAACACACAAAACATAACGGAGTCGCCACATTTGTTAATTATTTAACCCAACAAATGGAAAGGTTAGAGATTCTATTAGTTCGGAGGTCAGGTTACGTCTTGGGAAGAGTTTCACGTCACCCAAGCCGCCTCGGACAAAGCCGAGTCTCCCTTGTGTTTGTTGACCAAAATGTGCAAGGGTGTGTGTGTGTGTGTTTGAAAATGGGAGAAACTGACTTTTAACAGAAATCAGTTAGAAACTTAACAAGAAAGGTTTATTTTGCAATCAGTTTAACAAAAAGGGGTAAAACTGGAAAAAAGTGCTCCCTGCCCAAACAAGCCGTATGGCTGGTTTAAACCATCCGTACGGCTCGTTTGGCCGTCCCAGGTTTTTTACAGATTTATCAAAAACAGTCCAGTTTCAAATAGAAACAAAGCATTCTGTTGAAACTGGACATAATTGTGACTTTTCAATTAGGGTTGAATCAAAGTTTGGATAGTAAAGATTGAGACTTTACCACCCAAACTTGATCATTATAGCATAATAAGCCTAAACATCATAAATATGCAAGGGCTCTCTCCATATGCGCAATGGATCACCAAGCCCAAAAGTAAAGACATAAATATAAATTGCATAAATCATAACAAGCCTTAGGTTATCCTTTGGTTTGCAACCCACAATCATGAAGGGCACCATGGATCAAGGCTTGGTTCCAAGGAATAAAAGACATTAATTAAAGGACATAAATGAAATTGCATAAATTTAACAAATACTCCTCTCCACTTAGCTCATCATTTTAATACACCATAAAGATATAAGATGAAGCCATTGGGATCATTAGAGTATTTGGATCCCAATCATATATATATATAGAGAGAGATTACATTTTTATGATCCAACAAAGGAAAAATAGAAGGAGATGAAGAAGAAGATTGCAATTAATTAAAGATTTGATCTTTTAAGCAAGTTTGGGTTAAATCATTAATTGATTGACCCAAGTTTGCTTCTTTTCCTTTTCTTACTTAGAGATCTTAGACTCTAAGATTTCACTTAATCATGGTTTGATCATTGTGTTTCTTGGATTAAATGGGACTTTAAAGATAAGGGGGATACTACTCTTGGTAGTTCTTCACCATTATCTAAAGTGAGCCATAATTTAATCACAAATAAAACTAATCAATTTTGATGAGGGGAGAATTTTGGAGAGTAACTTTGCTCTAGAACTCTTTGAGATGGACCTCTTGGGGTGAACCCTCTTTGGTGTGAACGGGCCTTTCTTTCCGCCATTTCCTTTCCTCCTTTCCATACATTCATTTCCTTTCCCTCTTCTCTTCTCCTTTTTTTTTTTTTTATTGGAGGAGGTAAACATTAGCCTCAGCTCGCTTTCTCGGGCATTGGCTCCTTTGTAGCCCCTTGGTGGCGTGCCTGTTACTTTGGGCTGACTTTGAAGATTTCGGGAAGCCCTATGCTTGGTCGCACACGTGTGAGCACTGTCAAATCTCGGTGGTCGAGCAACAACGTCCTCGCCTTTTCACTGTCTCGGGATGCCTTCGATGTGCATCAAGAATTGGTTTTGGAAAGGTGTATCGGGTTGTGTATCGGGGAAGTGTATGAGGGAAGACTTGCCATTAATGGTTTCTTCATGCCAATTGATCACAACATTTTTTCACATCAAGATTAATTGTTTGCGTTTAGCATTTCTCATTCGTGTTAGGTCCATTCGCCCTTAATGAGTCGTCATTGACTAGTATGCTTAGAAGTCAATTCATCATTTTGGGGACGTAGCAATCAATTGATCATAACAAGCAAGGCAATTTCAAGAGTAAATGTATATTGCAAATAATGTCTCAAGTCTAGAGAGAAGAGAATGAAAATGACTCTTTTATTGAGACAACTTTGTACATACATGTCCAAGTGCGGACCTTTGCAAAAATAAAAAGACACAGTCCGGGATGGACTTTTGGTGAAAGTCTAGATCCTACGAGGCTGGAAGACTCATCATTTTTTTTAGGGATGGGCTCCTATAAAGTGCGATGGTCCATTTTCTTCCTCAATTGTTGGAGGGTTTGTCGACGGCACATTCCATGTCTTCCACGGGGAACTTGGGTTCCTTGTCATCGGGAAAGACGTTGCGAGGTCTCTACTTGGCTTGGCATTGCAATCGTTGGACTCGCCTTTGGCCATCTCCTTTTGGTGGCTCCATTTCAAGGGGCGTAACCTTACGCATGGCATTCGACGAAGGTACGGATCTCCATTTGATGTAGCCGCCTTGGGCCTCCGAGGCATGGGTCTCTTCTCGTGGACGGTGTCCCAATCCTGCTCACGTGGATGGAAGTCTCAGACGCCATTTCAGATGTGGGCTCCTTGGTTGATGTTTCCGGTGGACAAGACCGCAAAGGACTTTAGCATTTTAAACCTCGAGGTGAAATTATAACCATGATTTGAGAGGAACGCCTCATTAGTGGATTAGCCTTTTGGAAAAGAGTTGACCTCTTATTTTAAGAAAACCTGATTTCCAATTTTTTTTTGAATGAGGATTGACACACACATTTTTTATTTGAGTAAAAGACTCACACATTCAAATGGGGTTAACGAAGAGACGATCATGACTTAAAACGGGCTTCTGGGAAGAGGTGAGTGATTGACTCACTTTCCAAACGGACTTCCTAGGGTGACGGAGAGCGGCCCTAAGGGTCCTAACGTAAAGGTTACGGGGAAAAGGAGCCTCCTTGGCTTGTCGGAATATAGTCAGGATAACATGGGACAAAACCTTACTGGCTTGGGACTAGATGGTACTCACACTAGTTCGAGCCATCAAGGCGATCGGGGCAACTGAGATGGTCATCACAAGGAGGTGCAAACTGAGGAGGCTAATGCTTGACCAAGATATATTACCATGTGGTGCCATGACAGCTAAACTCGAAGGGGTCATGGGAACGAAATGGCATGAGGGGCGCATAATTGGTCATCATGTGACGGCCCAAGGAAAGGGGAGATAGTTACCCTAAGCACCTTTTGTTTCTTTTCTTTAACAGACGCTTTGGAGGATAACAGGGATCCGTCCAAATACTTGACTAACTTCCTAGGGAACTATGCCTAAGGGTTTAACAGGGACCTAGGGGACAACACCTAGGGGTTTGGAGGGAATTTCAACGGGGACCTAGGGGACAACACCTAGGGTTCCAACGGGAATCTCAACGGGGACCTCGGGGATAACACCTAGTGGTTTAACAGAGGTTTTAGCGGGGATCACAACGGGATCACATCGGGGATCACATCGGGGATCACAATGGGGATTACAATGGGGATCACAACGGGATCACAATGGGGATCACAATGGGGATCACAACGGGATCGCAACAGGATCACAATGGGGATCACAATGGGATCACAACGGGGATCACAACTGGATCACAACAGGATCACAATGGGAATCACAACGGGATCACAACAGGGATCACTATGGGGATCACAACGGGATCACAATGGGAATCACAATAGGATCACAACGGGGATCACAACGGGATCACAATGAGATCACAATGGGATCACAATGGGGATCACATCGGGGATCACAACGGGATCACAATGGGGATCACGACGGGAACCTTGGAAGGATAGTGAGGATCCATCCAAAGATCTAACCTCCTAGGGAACTATGCCTAGGGACTCTAACGGGGGTCTTGGAAGGATAACGGGGATCCATCCAAAGACTCAACGAAACGCCTTTATGGAGGTCTTGGAGGATAACGGGGATCCGTCCAAAGACTTAACGAAATAACGCAAGAATGCGATGCGTCAAGGCCAAGAAGCAAAAGCGGAGCAAAGTCATGCAATGTGCAATTATTTATTCATCCAAGTTTACTTAAAAATCATTTTTATTCCTAAATGGTTGGAAAATATTTCTCTTCTTTTTCGCAACAACTCTAATTCCTAGATCAGTGGAGGTCATCACTACGCCTATAGACCTCTCGTTTTTCAACTGTCTTGCACACTCCCAAGGATGGACTGTCCCGGGCGAAGGTCCTGTAGGGCAAGCGGCTTCCACCGACTGAAAGAAACGAACCTAGGGTCTAGTGCATCGCAAGATTCCCAATGCGTGGGCCATTCCAATCATGATTAAGCCCCGGTTAATATCGAGATTCGTCTTACGGACTCAAGGGACTTCTGACGTAACCTCATCTTTGATGAGGGCTCTCGAACCTTATCCTTGGGCTTAAGGATGATTAGTATGGACCATTCATTGGGGCTCGACAACACGGTATCACCCTATCCTTACTACGTGACTTAGGTTAATTACGGTCAACATTAACGCGTAAGTCAAGGACCGGGTCGAAGTTGACCATGGTCACACTTGCTTTCACAAGGAGTCATGACTCGGGAGCTAGACCAAAAATCAACCGAAGTCATGGTATATGTGTGTCACGGACAAGTGTGGTTGACTCGGCTCGGAAGGGGAGGTGGAATGGACCCGTGCACGCTAGAAGGGCACAAGAGCACCAATCAAGCTGCATCGTGGCATCCATCCCGGGTTTGAAGGGTATTTGGAACGTTCAAGGTCAAGTGCGAGTAGTGTGAAGCCTTCTATGTTCCCTTTTGAGTCAAAATATAAATTTTCCAATCCGTTTTAACATTATGAGCAATGTATAATCATCAACAATGAGAAAGCATGAACGAGCTATTTACAAAAGCAATCAAGAAGAATCTTCTGAACAAAGCCAAAACTCGCATGTACAACAAATTGTGCACAACCAAAGAATCCTTTGAAATCAACATCTTTCAAGAAGAACAATTCTTTTGAAAATCATTTGCAAAACAAGTTGTGTACAACAAAGAATTCAAAAACCTTTTACAAAGTGGGTTATGCACAAGGAGGTTTTGAAAATCCAAATTTATGTCCAAAAGTTTGTACATAACCAAGCTTCAAAAAAAAAGTTTTGGCTAGAAAAGAGGAAGGTAATGTGCACAAACCAAACAGTAAATGGAACCTGGAAAATCAAAAGCCAAAGGGACACAGAATGTTCTTGCCCTGCACAAAATTGTTAAATTTTGGAGCATTCTGTTCCCTGCCGAACATAGCCGTACGGCTATAGAATGCTGGCAATTATTTTTTGCAGTTTTTTCATCTGCTGATCATCAAGCCCCAGTTTATTGCACATCCAGAACAGTTTCCACTCCAAAAAGTTCAAACAGAAACTCAGCACACACAAAACAAGCACAAAAGTTAACGAAAACGGGGGACGGGAGTTTGACCCACACATAAATATCCCCAAATCTTTTAAAAAGAAGTTTGAGAACATTTAACTCCCCAGCAGAGTCGCCACTATAAGGATCCTACCCCCGCGCACGGAGAACGCGATGTGTTTTGGGGGCGAAACGCCAAACACGGTTCTCTCACAAAATATAACGGAGTCGCCACTTTTGTTAATTATTTAACCCAACAAAAGAAAAGGTTAGAGATTCTATTAGTTCGGAGGTCAGGTTACGTCTTGGGAAGAGTTTCACGTCACCCAAGCCGCCTCGGACAAAGCCGAGTCTCCCTAATGTTATTTAAAGAAAGTGCTTGTGTGTGTGTGTGTGTTTTCAAAATGGGAGAAACTGACTGTTTTGACAAAACCAGTTAATCTTTTAACAGAAAATGTTTATTTTGCAAACTTTCTGGTCAAAAAGGAAGAAACTGGAAAATGTCCTCCCCGGCCAATGTAGCCATACGGATGAGGAGGGCTCTCCAGGGCATTTTTACAGTTTATCAGAAAAACAGTCCAGTTTCAGTCAAAACAGAGTATCTTTGCTGAAACTGGACTGGAATGTTGATTTCCAGTTTATGATTAATAACAACACTTTGAAAGGTTCATTCCTATGCACTTTGAACACCAAAGGAACCCCAAAAACAAATATTTGGGTGTGATAAAAGGCAATCATTGGAGAAATTTATGAAAAGTTGATGAACATGGCATTTAGGCCAAAATGACCATTTTGGTGGATAAAGATTGAAACTTTACCACCAAAATGGACTTATTATGCAAGTTTAAACCTTTAGGGACACAAATGTAACACAAAGATCAAATCTTTACGTCCTATACTTGGTGATTTATGGCTAGGTCATGGTTGGGATGATAAAGATTGAAACTTTATCCCCCAATCATGACTCTTATGGCCAAACAAGAACAACATCAACATGAAATGTAACAAATCATGATCATCCTAGGTTTTATCCCATAAATCACACACTAGGTGTGAAGGGCACCTTGAATCACCTCATGATTTGGATCACATACATATATAATCATAATATATATAGCTTAAAAGGCCAAGACTTGTATAATATATAGATATAGTGCTTGAAATGGACAAGACTTGCAAGAAATGTAAAGTGCTTGAAATGGACAAGACTTTGCAAGAACAAGAAGAAATAATACAAGATGAACAAGTAATATTAACAAAGATAAAAGAGAGTTTGAGATGAAGAAGAAGATGGGGAGAAGGAGGCTTCACCTATGATGGTTATGCCTATCTTCCTCTCTAATCACTCAAATATGTGTATAACTCACTTTCTGCTCTCAAACTGGTAGAGTAACATCTCTCAAAACGTTTTCTCCCCCCTTGAAATGATCAGCATGGGGTTCATTTTATAGAGGCTGAGGGTTCCCAACATAGCCGTACGGCTAGGGACCTCATGTGCCCAAACCATCCGTACGACTCGACTTGGCGAGCTTCTGGATTTTTCCAAGTTTAATTCCAGTTCAGTCCTGGAATATCAGGTTTATCCTAGTGAGGTTCTAACCCATTGGTTTATCCCGAAATGGTACCAAGAATTCCTCTAAAGTAGGTCGATTTCAGATTGGGGTACTTACAGGTGGCTCCTCTGCACTCCGGCTTTCTCCTTTCGCTCCAATCACAAGCTTAAGAGAAATATTAATGGTCATTGACTTTAATTTGGTTTATATATGTAGGGGATAATGTAAATATTGAGGGGTAAATTGTAATTTTCCAGGGGGGATCAAAGTCAAAATGTGATATTTGGGAAGTCTGTGATGTTAATATATGCATTACTAATCTGGCAGAAAAACATTAATTTGTGG
Organism: Campanula takesimana; assembly: GCA_026119855.1. Taxonomy (NCBI): domain Eukaryota; kingdom Viridiplantae; phylum Streptophyta; class Magnoliopsida; order Asterales; family Campanulaceae; genus Campanula; species Campanula takesimana. The sequence goes on from JAOWBW010000324.1 coordinate 615,652, forward strand.
TTATTTCTTATGGTATGACCCAGAGATGTGTTCAAGATCAAAGGCAATAATACCTGGGTTGCTTCGGAAGAGGAATAAAATGGATGATGAAATTAGAGGATTGAAAAGGACACAAAAGTTGTTGCTGCTACTGTTATTGTGTTTTTGGGTGATTTTATACTGGTGTTGGTTTTAGTAGTGTATAACTTTTAAAGATTTGTAATGTTGTTGTGATTTTGCTTTACTGTGACTTGGGGTTTTTGTTGTGATCCTATGCATTTGTGCTTAATGAATGGAGATTACAAGGGCAGACCTTCCTTATATGGTGGGGTTGCAAATGCACCCGGTGGAATTCTAGAATTAAAGAGGAAAAAAATTGTACATATAAATATATACTTGTTGTGCACCTGCAAAACACACATCTTGGCTAGCGCGCTCATTGGCAAACAAGATTGAGATGTTTTTTGGTTAGCGCGTGACAATAATCACTGTCACCGCTGCTTTTCCTTGAAATTTCACCGCAACGTGCACACTAAATGACAAATTTGAGTGTTTTACTACCCAAACTAAATCATGAACAACAGGTATAAATAATTTAGAATGATTACCCATTAACACACACCATCTTTCAGTTTGACATTCCTTGTCCCGTGTTTATATTATCTACTACGGTCATGCCTACTTCCCTTGTGGAGTCGAGCCAAATACCTCGGTCAGTAACTTTGATTGTGACCTAGTGTCTAGAAAACAAATAATTGTCGTGGTTGTATTATAATGGCAGTCAAATCAATTCTCGTTAGAGATGATATCATGCTACTACTGCTGGTTTGCACAACCGTTAACCTAATCAAGACCGAGATATACCGAACATGTTCGGTATTCCACGGACACGATGGTGATACGTACCAGCGCACTCATTGGCAAAGAAGATTGAGATGTTTTTTGGTTAGCGCGTAACAATAATCACTGTCACCGTTGCTTTTCCTTGAAATTGCACCGCAACGTGCACACTAAATGACAAATGTGAGTGTTTTACTGCCCAAACTATATCGTGAACAACAGGTATAAATAATTTAGAACGATTACCCAGTAACACCGACCATCTTTCAGTTTGACATTCCTTGTCCCGTGTTTATATTATCTACTACGGTCACGCCTACTTCCCTTGTGGAGTCGAGCCAAATACCTCGGTAAGTAACTATGATTGTGACCTAGTGTCTAGAAAACGAATAATTGTCGTGGATGTATTATAATGGCAGTCAAATCGATTCTCGTTAGAGATGATATCATGCTACTACTGCTGGTTTGCTCAACTGTTAACCTAATCATGACCGAGATATACCGAATATGTTCGGTATTCCACGGACATGATGGTGATACGTACCAGCGCGCTCATTTGCAAACAAGATTGAGATGTTCTTTGGTTAGCACGTAACAATAATCACTGTCACCGCTGCTTTTCCTTGAAATTGCACCGCAATGTGCACACTAAATGACAAATGTGAGTGTTTTACTGCCCAAACAAAATCATGAACAACAGGTATAAATAATTTAGAACGATTACCCAGTAACACCGACCATCTTTCAGTATGACATTCCTTGTCCCGTGTTTATATTATCTACTACGGTCACCCCTACTTCCTTTGTGGAGTCTTGCCAAATACCTCGGTAAGTAACTTTGATTGTGACCTAGTTTCTAGAAAACAATTAATTGTCGTGGATGTATTATAATGGCAGTCAAATCGATTCTTGTTAGAGATGATATCATGCTAATACTGCTGGTTTGCACAACCGTTAACCTAATCATGACCGAGATATACCAAACATGTTCGGTATTCCATGGACACGATGGTGATACGTACCATCGCACTCATTGGCAAACAAGATTGAGATGTTTTTTGGTTAGCGCGTAATAATAATCACTGTCACCGCTGCTTTTCCATAAAATCGCACCACAACATGCACACTAAATGACAAATGTGAGTGTTTTACTGCCCAAACTAAATCATGAACAGCAGGTATAATGATTTAGAACGATTACCCAGTAACACCGACCATCTTTCAGTTGACAATCCTTGTCCCGTGTTTATATTATCTACTACGGTCACGCCTACTTCCCTTGTGGAGTCGAGCCAAATACATCGGTCAGTAACTTTGATTGTGACCTACTGTCTAGAAAACAAATAATTTTTGTGGATGTATTATAATGGAAGTCAAATCGATTCTCGTTAGAGATGATATCATGCTACTACTGCTGGTTTGCACAACCATTAACCTAATCATGACCGAGATATACCGAACATGTTCGGTATTCCACGGACACGATGGTGATAAGTACCAGCGCGCTCATTGGCAAACAAGATTGAGATGTTTTTTGGTTAGCGCTTAACAATAATCATTGTCACCGCTGCTTTTCCTTGAAATTGCACCGTAAAGTGCACAGTAAATGAAAAATGTGAGTGTTTTACTGCCCAAACTAAATCATGAACAACAGGTATAAATAATTTAGAACGATTACCCAGTAACACCGACCATCTTTCAGTTTGACAATCCTTATCCCGTGTTTATATTATCTACTACGGTCACGCCTACTTCCCTTGTGGAGTCGAGCCAAATACCTCGGTCAGTACCTTTGATTGTGACCTAGTGCTAGAAAACAAATAATTGTCGTGGATGTATTATAATGGCAGTCAAATCGATTCTCGTTAGAGATGATATCATGCTACTACTGCTGGTTTGCACAACCGTTAACCTAATCATGACCGAGATATACCGAACATGTTCAGTATTCCACAGACACGATGGTGATACGTACCAGTGCGCTCATTGGCAAACAAGATTGAGATGTTTTTTGGTTAGCGCGTAACAATAATCACTGTCACCGCTGCTTTTCCTTGAAATTGCACCGCAACGTGCATACTAAATGACAAATGTGAGTGTTTTACTGCCCAAACTAAATCATGAACAACAGGTATAAATAATTTAGAACGATTACCCGGTAACACCGACCATCTTTAAGTTTGACATTCCTTGTCCCGTGTTTATATTATCTACTACGGTCACGCCTACTTCCCTTGTGGAGTTGAGCCAAATACCTCGGTCAGTAACTTTGATTATGACCTAGTGTCTAGGAAATGAATAATTGTCGTGGATGTATTATAATGGCAGTCAAATCGATTCTCGTTAGAGATGATATCATGCTACTACTGCATGTTTGCACAACCGTTAACCAAATCATGACCGAGATATAACGAATATGTTCGGTATTCCACGGACACGATGGTGATACGTACCAGCGCGCTCATTGGCAAACAAGATTGAGATGTTTTTTGGTTAGCGCGTAACAATAATCACTGTCACCGCTGGTTTTTCGTGAAATTGCATCGCAACGTGCAAACTAAATGACAAATGTGAGTGTTTTACTGCCCAAACTAAATCATGAACAACAGGTATAAATTATTTAGAACGATTACCCAGTAACACCGACCATCTTTCAGTTTGACATTCCTTGTCCCGTGTTTATATTATCTACTACGGTCACGCCTACTTCCCTTGTGGAGTCTAGCCAAATACCTCAGTCAGTAACTTTGATTGTGACCTAGTGTCTAGAAAACAAATAATTGTCGTGGATGTATTATAATGGCAGTCAAATCGATTCTCGTTAGAGATGATATCATGCTACTACTGCTGGTTTGCACAACCGTTAACCTAATCATGACCGAGATATACCGAACATGTTCAGTATTCCACAGACACGATGGTGATACGTACCAGTGCGCTAATTGGCAAACAAGATTGAGATGTTTTTTGGTTAGCGCATAACAATAATCACTGTCACCGCTGCTTTTCCTTGAAATTGCACTGCAACGTGCACACTAAATAACAAATGTGAGTGTTTTACTTCCCAAACTAAATCATGACCAACAGGTATAAATAATTTAGAACGATTACCCGTTAACACCGACCATCTTTAAGTTTGACATTCCTTGTCCCGTGTTTATATTATCTACTACGGTCACGCCTACTTCCCTTTTGGAGTCGAGCCAAATACCTCGGTCAGTAACTTTGATTATGACCTAGTGTCTAGAAAATGAATAATTGTCGTGGATGTATTATAATGGCAGTCAAATCGATTCTCGTTAGAGATGATATCATGCTACTACTGCTGGTTTGCACAACCGTTTACCTAATCATGACCGAGATATACCGAACATGTTCAGTATTCCACAGACACGATGGTGATACGTACCAGTGCGCTCATTGGCAAACAAGATTGAGATGTTTTTTGTTTAGCGCGTAACAATAATCACTGTCACCGCTGCTTTTCCTTGAAATTGCACCGCAACGTGCATACTAAATGACAAATGTGAGTGTTTTACTGCCCAAACTAAATCATGAACAACAGGTATAAATAATTTAGAACGATTACCCGGTAACACCGACCATCTTTAAGTTTGACATTCCTTGTCCCGTGTTTATATTATCTACTACGGTCACGCCTACTTCCCTTGTGGAGTTGAGCTAAATACCTCGGTCAGTAACTTTGATTATGACCTAGTGTCTAGAAAATGAATAATTGTCGTGGATGTATTATAATGGCAGTCAAATCGATTCTCGTTAGAGATGATATCATGCTACTACTGCATGTTTGCACAACCGTTAACCAAATCATGACCGAGATATAACGAATATGTTCGGTATTCCACGGACACGATGGTGATACGTACCAGCGCGCTCATTGGCAAACAAGATTGAGATGTTTTTTGGTTAGCGCGTAACAATAATCACTGTCACCGCTGGTTTTTCTTGAAATTGCACCGCAACGTGCAAACTAAATGACAAATGTGAGTGTTTTACTGCCCAAACTAAATCATGAACAACAGGTATAAATTATTTAGAACGATTACCCAGTAACACCGACCATCTTTCAGTTTGACATTCCTTGTCCCGTGTTTATATTATCTACTACGGTCACGCCTACTTCCCTTGTGGAGTCTAGCCAAATACCTCAGTCAGTAACTTTGATTGTGACCTAGTGTCTAGAAAACAAATAATTGTCGTGGATGTATTATAATGGCAGTCAAATCGATTCTCGTTAGAGATGATATCATGCTACTACTGCTGGTTTGCACAACCGTTAACCTAATCATGACCGAGATATACCGAACATGTTCAGTATTCCACAGACACGATGGTGATACGTACCAGTGCGCTAATTGGCAAACAAGATTGAGATGTTTTTTGGTTAGCGCATAACAATAATCACTGTCACCGCTGCTTTTCCTTGAAATTGCACTGCAACGTGCACACTAAATAACAAATGTGAGTGTTTTACTTCCCAAGCTAAATCATGACCAACAGGTATAAATAATTTAGAACGATTACCCGTTAACACCGACCATCTTTAAGTTTGACATTCCTTGTCCCGTGTTTATATTATCTACTACGGTCACGCCTACTTCCCTTTTGGAGTCGAGCCAAATACCTCGGTCAGTAACTTTGATTATGACCTAGTGTCTAGAAAATGAATAATTGTCGTGGATGTATTATAATGGCAGTCAAATCGATTCTCGTTAGAGATGATATCATGCTACTACTGCTGGTTTGCACAACCGTTTACCTAATCATGACCGAGATATACCGAACATGTTCAGTATTCCTCAGACACGATGGTGATACGTACCAGTGCGCTCATTGGCAAACAAGATTGAGATGTTTTTTGTTTAGCGCGTAACAATAATCACTGTCACCGCTGCTTTTCCTTGAAATTGCACCGCAACGTGCACACTAAATGACAAATGTGAGTGTTTTACTGCCCAAACTAAATCATGAACAACAGGTATAAACAATTTAGAACGATTACCCAGTAACACCGACCATCTTTCAGTTTGACATTCCTTGTCCCGTGTTTATATTATCTACTACGGTCACGCCTACTTCCCTTGTGGAGTCTAGCCAAATACCTCAGTCAGTAACTTTGATTGTGACCTAGTGTCTAGAAAACAAATAATTGTTGTGGATGTATTATAATGGCAGTCAAATCGATTCTCGTTAGAGATGATATCATGCTACTTCTGTTGGTTTGCACAACCATTAACCTAATCATGACCGAGATATACCAAACATGTTCAGTATTCCACGGACACGATGGTGATACGTACAAGCGCGCTCATTGGCAAACAAGATTGAGATGTTTTTGTTGGGTTTCGAAGTAACATGCGCAGCGGAATATAGCAATTAAAATTTTAAGAAACCCAAAGCCATGGATCCGTTCGTATGATTAAATCAAATACAATATAATGAATAAAGGAATAAACTAACCCTTGATGACTATCAAAGTTTTCTTTGGTCTTGGTGGAGAACCTTGAAACTTTATCACGGACAAAATCACGAACTTTGTAGATGATAAAATTCACCCTCTAGTGGTGTCCACACTTCGAACGAATATCAAGAGGCTCCTTGATCTTGGTTGCTAGACCAATAATTATGAAACACACTTTCACAATTTAATAAAGAACAATATGGAATTTATTTGTGAATTATTTTGTTCCTCAATCAAGGATATCTTAGAACAAAATAAAATCTCTCTCAAACTCTTTGAGACTCACAAAAGCACTACCCAGGATGGTCTGGCCGAATAGGGGTTTTTACACACAATTAAGACCTATTCCAAATAGGTAACTTGTGCCAAAAACCTTTCCTAATCGAATTAGGAATTTTTCTGCCGCCATACCGGGCGCCCGCCTGGTCCAACCCAGGCGCCCGCTCATTTGACCAGAAGGTCCAGATCTTTTTCCGGACTCATTCAAGCGCCCGCCTGGTTCAACCCAAGCGCCCACTTGGTTGACCAGGAAGCCCAGAATTTTTCCAGAAATTCCTTTGAGGTCCTTTGACCCTAAATTCCAATATAGTCCTCTTATTTAAGATTCGTTCTATTGTGTGTGACCCTCTAGGATTATACTAAGTTGGCAATGGGCTCAAACATGATCCCATAAGATATGATTAGGTTCTAGCAAACCGTCATACCTACCCAAATAGTATAACTAGATACAAGTTCGCATTCCTTTAGAATATGTCACAATCCTTTTGTCCACGACGTCATTGAACACAAGTCATGGTCAAAGAGTCAACTTGTCTTGTTCAATACTTTCTCGATTCCGAATATGTTGATAATTCAAATGCTATTGATCCAATCAATCCATTTAAGTCCGGCCAAACATTTCATCAACATCATTCCTTCGAGGGGCCCAAGCTTGACATCTCTCCGTGGAGGGACAAATCCATTTAGCTTATAATTCTTCCCAACGGGAATCCGATTATGCCAATCATACCCTTTATAACTACCGTGTTAAGGTAGCATTTGAATATGTCAAACACAACGTTCATCAAGTGGAAGACTATAATAACTTCATGTCTAAGGATTCAAATGACATAACTAATATGAGATATATGTACGACATAGACCATGACATAAATCTCATACAGCGGGTCATGTCCAGTACCTTGTTCCAAACAAGTACCCATAAATCTAACATGATCATCCCATGATCATTTAGCCATTATACTAGTGCTTAAAAAGTACTAGGGACGGGGATTATTATAAGTAAACATGAACAACAATAATAATCAAAACATCTCTTTATTGATATGAAATAAATGATAACAATTACAACGTTTATTAAACGTGCCTAGGGCACCACTACCAACAATCTCCCACTTGCCCTAGGCCCAATTTCCCATGTATCTAATACCCATGGACCTAACATGACCATCATGTTTAGCTTGTGGAAGTCCCTTTGTTAGCGGGTCCGCAACATTGTCATCAGTAGGTACTCTGCATATATTTACGTCTTCCCTATCAACGATCTCTCGAATGATATGAAAACGCCTAAGTATGTGTTTGGATTTCTGATGTGCTCTTGGTTCCTTTACTTGAGCAATAGCACTATTATTATCTCAATAAAGGTCTATTGGATTAGCAATACTAGGAACCACTTCAAGTTCAGTGATGAACTTCTTAATCCAAACAGCTTCCTTTGCAGCATCCGATGCAGCAATATACTCAGCTTCTGTTGTAGAATCAGCGGTTGTACTTTGCTTGGAACTCTTCCAGCTTACAGCTCCACCATTTAACATAAACACAAAACCCGATTGGGATCGGCTATCATCTTTGTCGGTTTGGAAGCTTGCATCCGTGTAAGCATTTACAACGAGATCATCTTCCATTCCTCCATAGACCAAAAACGAGTCTTTAGTTCTTCTAAAGTACTTAAGAATCGCTTTCACAGCTATCCAGTGATTTTTGCCAGGGTCGGATTGGTATCTACTTATCATGCTCAAAGCATAAAATACATCTGGCCTAGTACAAATCATGGCATACATGATGGACCCAATTGCTGAAGCATATGGAACATCATTCATTTTCTCACGCTCATCGTTTGTCTTAGGACATTGAGTCTTGCTTAGAGAAACTCCATGTAACACTGGTAAGGTGCCTCTCTTAGAATTTTCCATGCGGAATCTTCTAATGACCTTGTCAATGTATGTACTTTGGCTTAAACCAAGTAGCCTCCTTGATCTATCTCTATAGATCTTAATGCCAAGAATATATGCGGCTTCACCCATATCTTTCATTGCGAAGCACTTTCCTAACCAAGTCTTCACAGACTGAAGTGTAGGAATGTCGTTTCCAATGAGTAATATGTCATCCACGTATAAAATAAGGAATAGCACTATACTCCTACTAATCTTCTTGTATACACAAGGCTCATCTTCGTTCTTGATGAACCCAAACTCTTTGACCGATTCATCAAAACAGATATTCCAACTCCTTGAAGCTTGCTTTAATCCGTAGATGGATCTTTGCAATTTGCATACCTTAGAATCTTGTTCAAAACCTTCTGGTTGTGTCATATACACATTCTCTTGGAGTTTTCCATTCAGGAAAGCGGTTTTGACGTCCATCTGCCATATTTCATAGTCATGATATGCGGCAATGGCAAGCAAAATTCTTATAGACTTGATCATTGCTACGGGTGAAAAGGTCTCATCATAGTCAATACCATGAACTTGCCTATAACCCTTCGCTACAAGCCTAGCTTTGTAAGTATGCACCTTCCCATCCATGTCAGTCTTCTTCTTGAAGACCCATTTGCATCCTATGGTTTTTACACCTTCGGGCGCATCAATCAAATTCCAAACTTGATTGTCTTGCATGGATTGCAATTCGGATTCCATGGCTCTAAGCCACTTGTCCGAATCAGGAGAAGATATCGCCTCTTGGTAGGTTGACGGTTCATCATTCTCAATGATTTCTACCTCATTACTATCCGTTACGAGAAATCCATATCTCTTGGGCTCGGATCGTAACCTACTAGATCTGCGAGTTGCTTGTGTATTTTGAACAGGTTCCACAACTCCTTGTGGTTCTTGTTCTTGTTCAGCTATTGGTTCAATGTTATTTTCTGGGTATCGAATTTCTTCAAGATTTATTTTACTCCCACTGATTTCGTTGGAGAGAAACTCTTTCTCTAGAAAGACACCAGTTCGGGCAACAAACACTTTGTTGTCCTCACGTTGGTAAAAGTAATATCCTCTAGTTTCCTTAGGATATCCCACGAAAATACATTTATCAGATTTGTGTGCAAGTTTGTCTGAGACATGTCTTGTAGCGACCCCGAACCCCGCGGGCCCGAGATCGCGAGCTGGACGTCGACTTACTAATCAAAATACCAAAATATCGGAGATAAAAATTTCATTTCATATCAAAAGATGATAACACAAGGTTTTGTAAAACAATTTAACAACAACAATGTACTAGAGTAAGCCCCATAAGCTCACACTACAAAATAATAAAATATACAAATCTTAGTGACGTCAAAGTGTGGTACCACTATCCCCAAAAGAGTTACACATTTATATAATGTAAACCTACCAATATACACTTGCCCCAAAAGTTCAACCCTCGCGACGTCCTCGTGATCAGTGAGTCTAATTCCTTGGTCCTGGGGGGGGGGTTAAGGAAAAACAAAGATAAAAAGAAAGGGGGTGAGATAAATCTCAATAAGTTACTAGTGCAACTACATGACATGCTATGATGCAATAATCAATAATAAATCACATAACACATAGCAATTATCATATATCAGATAGCAGCGGAAATGAACACATAACAAAGGATATTAGCCAAGGTTTTCCAAACCGATAAACCAAATAAAGGTCGCTGCGCAGCTTCAATAATCAACAAATCATCATCTTCATAATAGCATAAAAGCTGAAGAGAAATCCCCGGTACCGGAACCAATAACAAGGGGACAGTGACACACAGTCAAAGCCCAAAAACCAATAGCTAAGTGCTCACAAAGGGGCTAGCTCATCTCACATCCAAGGCCAATCTGGAGGAGGGAAATAATGGGGCAAAACAATGGTCAACATCACAATGGACTTGGTTGTGCCATCACAATGTTTCGCATCGCCCAAACACACACAAAATACCAGCTGGACCTTCAAATAAGGGCTAAGTAATAAAATACTAGCTCAAATAAACAACTAAGGATTCCAAAGTAGGGAACCATTCCAAATAAATCACCAAAAAGGTGCACCAATCCAACAACACATCAAAAGATGTCCAAACAAATACAAAACGATACTTGGTCAAATTCCACACATATTTGTTCACAAAGGAACCATTTTAAACACTAGAGTTATCCACAACCCACACAAACAATTATCCCAAACTTTATCACAACGGACCGATCGTAAACGTTATGTGTTATAAAACATCTACTGAAAACTCAACACAACCTAAACCTGACTACCAACCGAATAAACCACCTCTTCTCTTAGTACTCTAGAATAGCTTTAAAACGATAGTTTACTCGACTAAAACGGAGTCCGGATGAAGAAGTTATGGCCTCCTGAAGATTGAGCGAAAAACGGACAATTTGATCAAAGTAGGAAATACCATAAAACGTCACAAGGGGGTAATGACAACCACCTAACACTCATTTACCACTTTTATAAATCTAACACACTCCTTACACGGTTTACATAGGCTTACGGTTGACTTCTTATTGTTCCGGGTGCTTACTTTTAAGTTATAAACATTTAAGCCTAAGACAGGGGTGCTCGGCTGAGCAGTTCTATATGACTCGGCCGAGCAACCTCGGCTCCAAAATTATGACTTTCTGGTCTGATCCGCTCGGCCGAGTCAAGGGACGTGCTCGGCCGAGCACCTCCTAAATGCAGAAAAAAGCAGAAGAACCCAGGTAACCAAATCAAACCAAATTTTACCCAAAACTTCACCATTTCTCTAATACTCAAAATCAAGACTTCCAATAAGCATAATAATGCACCAAAACAACTTGTGAACTTGAAATGGACCTAAATAACAACATCTAGCTACCCAAAACAAGATTCGAATCCCAACATTCAAAATATCACAAAATCAACCAAAAATGGAAACAAGTTCATAAATCATCCAAGAAGCAATATATAGTAAACATATCATCATATCAACATGGAATGACATTTCTAGGATAAAAATGGGGGAAAAGCAACTTACTTGAATTTTCTCAAAGTTGCCGGAACTCGAATATTTTTAGCCTTCTACGATCCTAACGACGATCTAAACAAGTTTCATGTGTATAAGAAATGAGAAATAACAAGAGGAAGATGGTTAGATTGAAGAGAGAAGGTAGAGAAGAAATACTTACCAATTCCAAGGAGAGAAAGAGAGAGAGAGAGCTGGGAAAGATGGAGGATGAGGGAGAGGTGAGGGAGAAGGAGGGAGTTGTTGGTTATTATTTTGCAAAAACTTACACCTAGACCCCTTCCCATCTACTAACACAAATACTTACACTCCCTACTAACAATTAAGACCCAACAAGACTACACTAACCCCAAATGACTCAAATAAAATGCTAGGCATAAATTATTATAACACATAAAATTCACACATAAATATTTAAATAAATAATAATTTAAATAATTAAATAAGCAAATAAATAAATAATAATTATTTATTACTAATAAAATAGAGCCTAGTTTTCGGGTCTTGACATTCACTCCCCCTTAAAGAAAATTCGACCCGAATTTTAACGAGACTTACCCGAATTAAAAAGCCACAGATATTTCCTCTCGATCTCATCTCGGAGCTCCCACGTCGACTCCTCGAAATTATGATTCTTCCAAAGGACTCTAACCAACGCAATGCTTTTGTTCCTCAACTCTTGGACTTTGGAATCTAAAATCCGAACCGGTCGTTCCTCGTAAGTCATATCGGGCTCAATATCCTCCGGTATCCTCGGTAATACGTGAGAAGGATCATGAACGTACTTCCGAAGCATAGAAACGTGAAAGACGTTGTGCAACCGGTCTAAAGATGGCGGTAACGCAAGTCGATACGCTAGAAGTCCAACCTTTCCCAAAATCTCAAACGGGCCAATAAACCTCGGAGCCAATTTGCCTTTCTTCCCAAACCTACGAATACCTACCTTCGGAGATACCTTCAAAAACACGAAGTCTCCGGCCTGAAAACTAAGATCTCGCCTTCGGTTATCTGCGTAGATCTTTTGTCGACTCTGGGCTGTTTTCAATCGATCCCGGATAACTCTAACTTTTTCAACTGAATCCTGAAGCAAATCAATACTCACGATCTTCGCTTCACCGACCTCATCCCAACAAATAGGCGATCTACATTTCCTCCCATACAAAGCCTCATACGGTGCCATACCAATGCTCGACTGATAGCTATTATTGTAGGCAAACTCTGCAAGCGGTAGGTGTGAATCCCACGAATCCGGAAAGTCAACTGTGCAAGCCCGTAACATATCCTCGAGAATCTGAATGGTCCTCTCAGACTGACCGTCAGTCTGAGGATGAAATGCTGTGCTAAACCTCAAGTCGGTACCCAAAGCCTTCTGTAACGACTGCCAAAATCGGGATGTAAACCTAGGGTCTCTGTCTGACACAATACTAATCGGAACACCATGTAATCTGACAATCTCATGAATATAAAAATTCGCAAGTTTCTCCATCGAATAGGAAATGTCAATGGGTAAGAAATGAGAAGACTTTGTCAACCTGTCCACGATCACCCAAACTGCATTGAACTTTCTTCGAGTCCTGGGTAGTCCGGTTACAAAATCCATCGTAATGTGTTCCCACTTCCACTCGGGTATCTCAAGAGGCTGAAGTAATCCTGCGGGTCTCTGATGCTCTGCTTTAACTTGTTGACAGGTCAAACATTTCGATACATAGTCTGCGATCTCCCCCTTCATGTTAATCCACCAAAATTGTTGCTTCAAATCCTGATACATCTTCGTACTCTCGGGATGGATGGTATACCTCGATTTGTGACCCTCATCAAGAACTCTCTGTTTAATCCCATTAACATCCGGAACACACAATCTGCCACGGAAAGTCAAAACTCCAATCGGGCTAACAGAAAAATCCTTGAAGTTCTTCTCTTTCAATTTACCCATTATTTTCACCAACTCGGGATCTTCTCTCTGCGCTTCTTTTATTCTCTGAATTAGGGTCATAGATACCCTAATATTTGCAAAAATCGCCCCATGTCTCGATTCACGAGGAGACCAATCTCGCACATCCTCAAGCATCTTCCACTCACGGACCATCATCGAAGCCACATAAGACTTTCTACTAATCGCATCGGCAACAACATTTGCTTTTCCCGGGTGATAAGATATTGTACAATCGTAATCCTTTAAAAGCTCCATCCACCTACGCTGCCGGTTGTTCAATTCCTTTTGAGAGAAGAGGTATTTCAAACTCTTGTGATCGGTAAAAATCTCAAACTTCGCTCCATAAAGGTAATGCTTCCATTTGTGCAACGCAAAGACTATCGCCGCCAACTCCATATCGTGAGTGGGGTAATTCTGTTCACTAGGGGTCAACTTCCTCGAAGCATAAGCAATTACTTTCCCGTTCTGCATCAATACACAACCCAAACCCTCTTTCGAAGCATCACTATAAATCACTAGACCATCGCTCCCATTAGGCAAAGTCAAGATCGGAGCGGTAGTCAACCTCTTCTTCAATTCCTCGAAACTCTTGTCACATTTCTCGGTCCACTCAAACGGGACATTCTTCCGGGTCAACTGAGTCATCGGAGTAGCGATCCTCGAAAACCCCTCAATAAATCTTCTGTAATACCCGCCCAAACCCAGAAAGCTTCTAATCTCTGTCACTGATTCGGGTCTCTTCCAATCCACTATTGCCTCTATCTTTGAAGGATCTACAGAAATCCCGTCTTTAGAAATCACATGGCCCAGAAATGACACTTTCTCGAACCAAAATTTGCATTTACTAAACTTCGCAAACAATTGTTCCCTCGCAAGAACGGATAACACTGTTCTCAAATGTTGCTCGTGCTCCTCTCTAGATTTAGAGTAGACCACCACGAACGAATCAAGATAAGGATGGAAAACCCGGTTCATCAAATCCATAAATACGACAGGCGCGTTCGTCAACCCAAACGGCATAACCAAGAATTCGTAATGACCATAACGAGTGCGAAAGGCAGTCTTCGGAATATCCTCCGATCGAATCTTCAACTGATGGTACCCACTCCTCAAATCAAGTTTAGAAAACACAACTGAGCCTTGAAGCTGATCAAATAAATCATCAATGTGAGGTAGAGGGTACTTGTTCTTCACCGTAACCTGATTCAACTTCCGGTAATCGATACACAATCTCAAAGAACCATCTTTCTTCCGCACAAACAAAACCGGTGCTCCCTCGGGGAAACACTAGGGCGGATAAACCCTAGGTCAAGCAACTCTTGCAACTGAACCTTTAGTTCCTTCAACTCTGCGGGAGCCAATCTATACGGTGCCTTTGAAATCGGAGCCGTACCCGGCAAAAGATATATACAAAATTCTATTTCACGATCTGGAGGCATATCATATTCAGAAGAGAAAACATCGGGAAATTCCCTAACTACCCAAACACTCTCCAAACTAGGGGATTCTTTCCTAGTATCAAGCACATTAGCCAAGTACCCCTCACAACCACGGTGCAATAATCTTCTCGCTTTCACATAAGAAATGATACGAAAATTTCTACCCAAAGGCATAGCCTCAAAAGTAAACTTAGGCACATCAGTGATGGAAAAATTAACGACCTTTCTACGACAGTCAACAGAAGCATGAAACTTGCTCAACCAATCCATACCCAAAATAACATCAAAGTCCTGAATAGGAAGGACTACCAAGTCCGCACACAAGACACGAGCACATATAAGCACATCACAAGCACGAAAGACTCTATTAGTCACCAAACACTCTCCCATAGGAGTAGACACCTCTAACACATAAGGCAATGACTCAGATGCAGCATTTAGCAGAGAAGCAAATTGCACAGAAATGTAAGAATGGGATGATCCTGGATCAACTAACGCTCGTGCGCTCACACTAGATATAGAAATAATACCTCCAATCACTGTAGGATCATCGGTGGCTTGTTGTTGATTCATTGCAAACACTTTCCCTTGGACCTTGGGCTTTCCCGCAGCGTCCCTTTTCTGACCCTGAGGAGCACCAGCTCCTACTCCAGTCGGTTGACCCCTGCCTCTCGTACAATCCCTCGCAAAATGACCCATTTGACCACAATTGGTACACCTTCCCTGTTTCTTCCAACACCGGTCCTCTGAATGGCCTTCCTTTTGGCAATAGGAACAAAGTCTCCTATTTTGGTTCCCTTGGTTCCCGGAAATAGTACCCGGGTTCCTTGGGATTGGTTGCCCTCGAGACTGAGATTGTCCCCCAAAGTTACCTCGGTTATCAATCCTTGGTTGTGACTTGCTCTGCGCTCCTTGCTTACTCGGGTTAGCTACCTCGGTCTTCCTCTTATGTTCCCCAATATCTTGCTCTATAAGATAGGCACGGTCTACCGCATCCTGAAATGTCACAATCCTCTGGGCTATAAGCTGAGTATGGATAGAAGTCTTCAAACCCCGGATGAATATCATAGCCTTCTGTTCTTCGGTCCTCACAAGATAGTCATAATACCGGGCTAACTCTGTGAACTTAGCCGAGTACTGAGCTATAGACAACAAACCTTGCTCCAAGTTGAGAAGCTCGATCTCCTTTCGGTTCTGATCCACTACCGGAATGAAATGCTCTTTGAACTTCCGTACAAACAACTCCCATGCATACACTTTGTGAGTGTCATCCCAACTAGCTTTAACCCCTTTCCACCAATGCTCGGCGGCACCCACAAGCTTGTAAGCCGCAAACCGGACCCTATCCTCATCCGTGCATCCAAACACATCGTAGATTTTCTCCATAGACTCAACCCATAGTTCGGCCTTCTTCACATCGGGCTCACCATCGAACTCTGCCGGTTTTAGTTTCAAGAATTGCTCTAAACCATATCGGTGTGGTGGTGCTTGTTCTACTCTTGGTCCTTGGTCATGAATTGACTTCATGGCCGCCTCAAACATGCCTTGGAACATGGCACGGCTCTCTTCCCGAATATCATTCTGATTCTGAGTCCCACTAGTACCTTCACCCGTTCTTCTTCTAGCCATTGAGAACAATTACCTGCATAAAACATCAACCGTTACTCACTCCGAACACGACTACCCTCCTAGGTCATACTAGTCCACCTAGACTTATACTTAGAACTAAACCATAGCTCTGATACCAACTGTAGCGACCCCGAACCCCGCGGGCCTGAGATCGCGAGCTGGACGTCGACTTACTAATCAAAATACCAAAATATCGGAGATAAAAATTTCATTTCATATCAAAAGATGATAACACAAGGTTTTGTAAAACAATTTAACAACAACAATGTACTAGAGTAAGCCCCATAAGCTCACACTACAAAATAATAAAATATACAAATCTTAGTGACGTCAAAGTGTGGTACCACTATCCCCAAAAGAGTTACACATTTATATAATGTAAACCCACCAATATACACTTGCCCTAAAAGTTCAACCCTCGCGACGTCCTCGTGATCAGCGAGTCTAATTCCTTGGTCCTGGGGGGGGTTAAGGAAAAACAAAGATAAAAAGAAAGGGGGTGAGATAAATCTCAATAAGTTACTAGTGCAACTACATGACATGCTATGATGCAATAATCAATAATAAATCACATAACACATAGCAATTATCATATATCAGATAGCAGCGGAAATGAACACATAACAAAGGATATTAGCCAAGGTTTTCCAAACCGATAAACCAAATAAAGGTCGCTGCGTAGCTTCAATAATCAACAAATCATCATCTTCATAATAGCATGAAAGCTGAAGAGAAATCCCCGGTACCGGAACCAATAACAAGGGGACAGTGACACACAGTCAAAGCCCGAAAACCAATAGCTAAGTGCTCACAAAGGGGCTAGCTCATCTCACATCCAAGGCCAATCTGGAGGAGGGAAATAATGGGGCAAAACAATGGTCAACATCACAATGGACTTGGCTGTGCCATCACAATGTTTCGCATCGCCCAAACACACACAAAATACCAGCTGGACCTTCAAGTAAAGGCTAAGTAATAAAATACTAGCTCAAATAAACAACTAAGGATTCCAAAGTAGGGAACCATTCCAAATAAATCACCAAAAAGGTGCACCAATCCAACAACACATCAAAAGATGTCCAAACAAATACAAAATGATACTTGGTCAAATTCCACACATATTTGTTCACAAAGAAACCGTTTTAAACACTAGAGTTATCCACAACCCACACAAACAATTATCCCAAACTTTATCACAACGGACCGATCGTAAACGTTATGTGTTATAAAACACCTACTGAAAACTCAACACAACCTAAACCTGAATCCCAACCGAATAAACCACCTCTTTTCGTAGTACTCTAGAATATCTTTAAAACGATAGTTTACTCGACTAAAACGGAGCCCGGATGAAGAAGTTATGGCCTCCGGAAGATTGAGCGAAAAACGGACAATTTGATCAAAGTAGGAAATACCATAAAACGTCACAAGGGGGTAATGACAACCACCTAACACTCATTTACCACTTTTATAACTCTAACACACTCCTTACACGGTTTACATAGGCTTACGGTTGACTTCTTATTGTTCCGGGTGCTTACTTTTAAGTTATAAACATTTAAGCCTAAGACAGGGGTGCTCGGCCGAGCAGTTCTATATGACTCGGCCGAGCAACCTCGGCTCCAAAATTATGACTTTCTGGTCTGCTCTGCTCGGCCGAGTCAAGGGACGTGCTCGGCCGAGCACCTCCTAAATGCAGAAAAAATGCAGAAGAACCCAGGTAACCAAATCAAACCAAATTTTACCCAAAACTTCACCATTTCTCTAATACTCAAAATCAAGACTTCCAATAAGCATAATAATGCACCAAAACAACTTGTGAACTTGAAATTGACCTAAATAACAACATCTAGCTACCCAAAACAAGATTCGAATCCCAACATTCAAAATATCACAAAATCAACCAAAAATGGAAACAGGTTCATAAATCATCCAAGAAGCAATATATAGTAAACATATCATCATATCAACATGGAATGACATTTCTAGCATAAAAATGGGGGAAAAGCAACTTACTTGAATATTCTCAAAGTTGCCGGAACTCGAATATTTTTAGCCCTCTACGATCCTAACGACGATCTAAACAAGTTTCATGTTTTAAGAAATGAGAAATAACAAGAGGAAGATGGTTAGATTGAAGAGTGAAGGTAGAGAAGAAATACTTACCAATTCCAAAGAGAGAAAGAGAGAGAGAGAGCTGGGAAAGATGGAGGATGAGGGAGAGGTGAGGGAGAAGGAGGGAGTTGTTGGTTATTATTTTCAAAAACTGACACCTAGACCCCTTCCCATCTACTAACACAAATACTTACACTCACTACTAACAATTAAGACCCAACAAGACTACACTAACCCCAAATGACTCAAATAAAATGCTAGGCATAAATTATTATAACACATAAAATGCACACATAAATATTTAAATAAGTAATAATTTAAATAATTAAATAAGCAAATAAATAAATAATAATTATTTATTACTAATAAAATAGAGCCTAGTTTTTGGGTCCTGACAAGTCTTTTGACAAAAGCTTCACAACCCCAAATTTTCATGAAAGATAAACAAGTTTTCTTTCCGCTCCACATCTCATATGGAGTCTTTTGAACCGATTTAGTTGGAACACGATTTAGTGTGAAAGCATCGGTTTCTAGAGCGTAACCCCAAAAGGATATTGGAAGATCAACTTGACTCATCATTGATCGAACCATGTCTAACAAAGTCCGATTCCTCCTCTCGGACACACCATTCCATTGTGGTTTTCCGGGTGGAGTCAATTGTGAAACTATTCCACAATTCTTTAGATGATCATCAAATTCTTGATTCAAGTATTCTCCACCTCGATCTGATCGAAGTGCTTTAATACTTTTGCCAAGTTGTTTTTCTACTTCATTTTGAAATATTCTAAATATGTCAAATGCTTCACTCTTATGTTTCATTAGATAAACATACCCAAATCTACTATAATCATCCGTGAAGGTTATGAAGTATTGAAATCCTCCCCTAGCATTGCTACTTAATGGTCCGCATACATCGGAATGTATCAACCCCAATAGTCGCTTGCCCTTTCACCCAACTTGGTAAAAGGTGTCTTAGTCATTTTTTCAAGAAGACATGACTCGCAAGTATCATATGACTCGAGGTCACATGAACCTAAAAGTCCGTCCCCATGGAGTTTTGAGATACGCTTCTCATTAATATGACCGACAAATAAGTATGATTTACATCATTAGGTTTAGATTTGTTGTTTACATGATAGACATTGTCATTATTTTCATTCTTGACATCCAAGATATAAAGGCCATTAAATGAATTAGCAATACCATAAAGCACATCATTTAAATAAATCGAAAATCTCTTATTCTCAATAAGAAACTTAAAACCTTCATTATCCAAACAAGAAATTGAAATAATATTTCTGCTTAAATCCGGAACATAATAACAATTGTTCAAAACAAGAATTAATCCGGAAGGTAAAGTAACTTCATAAGTCCCTACGGCTAATGCAGCAACTCTTGCTCCATTCCCCACGCGTAGATCTACTTCACCTTCTTTAAGCAGTCTCCTATTCTTTAGTCCCTGCACATTTAGACAAATGTGAGAACCACATCCGGTATCCAATACCCAAGAATCAGTGGTAGAAAGGAGAATATCTATCATATAGATACCTGAAGTCGACGCAGCCTTACTGTCCTTCTTCTTCTTTTGCTCTTCCAAGAAAGCCTTGCAATTACGTTTCCAATGACCAATTTCTTGACAATGGAAACAGATTGCATCCTTTTGTGAATCAGGTTTTGCCTCAGAAACCTTGGCAACCTTTGCCTTGCTTATTTTGGGTTTGAAAACTTTCTTACCCTTTCCTTTGGCACTAGCCTTCTTCCCATCATGAACCAAGAGCACGGGAGAACCTTTCTCCACAATTTTCATCTCTGCAGTTTTGAGCATCCCATGCAACTCGGAGAGATTCTTATCCATTCCATGCATGTTATAATTCATCACAAACTGATTATAACTTTTAGGCAATGAATTAAGAATGAGATCCGTGGCTAGCTCCAATGGGATTGGATAGCCAAGTTTCTCAAGATGATCTACATAACCTTTCATTTTAAAAAAGTGAGGACTCACTTGTTGCCCTTCATTCATTTTACAAGTAGTGAATGCAACAATGGTCTTGTACCTCTCTTGCCTAGCTTGCTCTTGAAACATGGTTCTCAACTCCACGCCTATCTCATAGGCTTCCAAATGTTCCAAACTTTTTTTGGAGTTTTGAGCACATAGCAGCAAGCATGAGACAACTTACATCTCTAGAATCATTACGATGTTTCTTGTAATTGTCTCTTTCTGCCCTAGGGACAGTAGGCGGTGGTTCAGCGGGGAGAGGCCCATCGAGAATGTACAACTTATCTTCTTGCATAAGAACGATTCTTATGCTACGGATCCAATCCATAAAGTTAGTACCATTCTCTTCGAGCTTATCCTTCTCAAGGATCGATCGCAACGACATTGATTGAGTGTTATTAGTCATTATCTACAAATATGTAAAATTTACAAAATTTAATAAGTACCGTTTTTCATTAAAGAGATAAATAATGTATTTTTCAAACAAAATACTCCCACTAAATTATATAACCTTCATATACATCCAATGTATAATATAATTTAATTGGGCTAAGATCCAACTTTAATTTAACTTTTGAGTCCACGGAGGCGGACCGCTCAAAACTAAATTAATTAGGTAGACAATCATGTCAATCATATCCCATATGATTCTTAGATCCTTTTATGAGATTCTTTGAGAAATCCAATTTCAAAAACATGTTTAATCTCATCTTTTGCCTTGGCCCAAAACTGTTTTGACGCCTAATTAAGTCCAACCATTTTAAACGCATAGGAACCATTCAGTTTAATGCACCTTGCGGAGGCAAGCCCACATTAAATTAATGAACCTCATCTTGCTCATACATGAATAAAATTAATGCACTTCGCGGAGGCGAACCCACATCAAGATCACCCATGTATAAACAAGTGTTTTAATCATGGCATGGCAATGAAGGACTTAAAACTTTCTTTGAAGGTTCATCACATATAGCATATAACACATTTATGAGCACATAATATAAACATGTTACACATCAATTTTAGCCACTAAATTAATCCTATTAATTTAAGCATGATATTTATATGTCATTAGTTTCTCTATAATTATGAGGATGAGACTATTTCAACTTTGGTTATTATCTCCAAATCAAGACAACAAGAAGTGCGGTCGAACTAAGCCATTAGGCAACCACAATCCCGCACTAATTCAAGAAACCAAGAAAGTAGTCCATGTGGCCGAAACTAAGCAATAGATGGTCTCGATGAACGTAGGCCAATTGCATTCACAATTCCACATGGATCTCCAATCATTGAATCAAGAACTTTGTTTCTCAATTTTAGCAATTATGAACTCTTCATAATTCTAACTTCGTTTTATCTTTGAAACTTTGATTGCGATCAATTTTGGGAAACACAATCTCGATGAACGTAGATTAGCCATCCAAAACTTGAACCAATCTAGGAATCACAAGACTAAAACAAATAGGAAATTCAAACCCCAAAATCCACACACAAACCAACTACCCAAAACCCATTCCAGATCAGCAAGTCTGGACTGGTTCTGTTACTGGTTTTGTCGAATTTATCGAAAATTCCATATTCAGATTTTAACCAAAATCAGAACAAATTTTGACCAGCGAGCGCCCGCCTGGTCTTCAGCGAGCGGGCGCCTGAATGGTCAGAATGGTACAGAATTTTTAAAGTTCGAAAATTTTGTCTCAAAATTATTTTTCCCCGATTATTAAAACTTTGATCCAATCAAAAATTAATAATCAAAATAATTCAGAATCCACCATAATTTTATTTCGATTGAATCGTGCGATTAAAGTTGAAGCAATAAACCACATAAAATCACATAACACATAAACATCATATAATCCAATATTCATATCATGCTAGGCACATAAATAATTTACATACACATAACATGATCTTAGTATTGAATTAATGAACATGAACGGGGCTCTGATACCACTGTTGGGTTTCGAAGTAACATGCGCAGCGGAATATAGCAATTAAAATTTTAAGAAACCCAAAGCCATGGATCCGTTCGTATGATTAAATCAAATACAACATAATGAATAAAGGAATAAACTAACCCTTGATGACTATCAAAGTTTTCTTTGGTCTTGGTGGAGAACCTTGAAACTTTATCACGGACAAAATCACAAACTTTGTAGATGATAAAATTCACCCTCTAGCGGTGTCCACACTTCGAACGAATATCAAGAGGCTCCTTGATCTTGGTTGCTAGACCAATAATTATGAAACACACTTTCACAATTTAATAAAGAACAATATGGAATTTATTTGTGAATTATTTTGTTCCTCAATCAAGGATATCTTAGAACAAAATAAAATCTCTCTCAAACTCTTTGAGACTCACAAAAGCACTACCCAGGATGGTCTGGCCGAATAGGGGTTTTTATACACAATTAAGACCTATTCCAAATAGGTAACTTGTGCCAAAAACCTTTCCTAATCGAATTAGGAATTTTTCTGCCGCCATACCGGGCGCCCGCCTGGTCCAACCCAGGCGCCCGCTCATTTGACCAGAAGGTCCAGATCTTTTTCCGGACTCATTCAAGCGCCCGCCTGGTTCAACCCAAGCGCTCACTTGGTTGACCAGGAAGCCCAGAATTTTTCCAGAAATTCCTTTGAGGTCCTTTGACCCTAAATTCCAATATAGTCCTCTTATTTAAGATTCGTTCTATTGTGTGTGACCCTCTAGGATTATACTAAGTTGGCAATGGGCTCAAACATGATCCCATAAGATATGATTAGGTTCTAGCAAACCGTCATACCTACCCAAATAGTATAACTAGATACAAGTTCGCATTCCTTTAGAATATGTCACAATCCTTTTGTCCACGATGTCATTGAACACAAGTCATGGTCAAAGAGTCAACTTGTCTTGTTCAATACTTTCTCGATTCCGAATATGTTGATAATTCAAATGCTATTGATCCAATCAATCCATTTGAGTCCGGCCGAACATTTGATCAACATCATTCCTTCGAGGGGCCCAAGCTTGACATCTCTCCGTGGAGGGACAAATCCATTTAGCTTATTATTCTTCCCAACGGGAATCCGATTATGCCAATCATATCCTTTATAACTACCGTGTTAAGGTAGCGTTTGAATATGTCAAACACAACGTTCATCAAGTGGAAGACTATAATAACTTCATATCTAAGGATTCAAATGACATAACTAATATGAGATATATGTACGACATAGACCATGACATAAATCTCATACAGCGGGTCATGTCCAGTACCTTGTTCCAAACAAGTACCCATAAATCTAACATGATCATCCCATGATCATTTAGCCTTTATACTAGTGCTTAAAAAGTACTAGGGACGGGGATTATTATAAGTAAACATGAACAACAATAATAATCAAAACATCTCTTCATTGATATGAAATAAATGATAACAATTACAACGTTTATTAAACGTGCCTGGGGCACCACTACCAACAGTTTTTTGGTTAGCGCGTAACAATAATCACTGTCACCGCTGCTTTTCCTTGAAATTGCACCGCAATGTTCACACTAAATGACAAATGTGAGTGTTTTACTGCCCAAACTAAATCATGAACAACAGGTATAAATAATTTAGAACGATTACCCAGTAACACCGACCATCTTTCAGTTTGACATTCCTTGTCCCGTTTTTATATTATCTACTACGGTCACGCCTACTTCCCTTGTGGAGTCGAGCCAAATACCTCGGTCAGTAACTTTGATTGTGACCTTGTGCTAGAAAACAAATAATTTTCGTGGATGTATTATAATGGCAGTCAAATCGATTCTCGTTAGAGATGATATCATGCTACTACTGCTGGTTTGCACAACCGTTAACCTAATCATGACCGAGATATACCGAACATGTTCGGTATTCCACGGACACGATGGTCATACGTACCAGCGCGCTCATTGGCAAACAAGCTTGAGATGTTTTTTGGTTAGCGCGTAACAATAATCACTGTCACCGCTGCTTTTCCTTGAAATTGCACCGCAACGTGCACACTAAATGACAAATGTGAGTGTTTTACTGCCCAAACTAAATCATGAACAACAGGTATAAATAATTTAGAACGATTACCCAGTAACACCGACCATCTTTCAGTTTGACATTCCTTGTCCCGTATTTATATTATCTACTACGGTCACGCCTACTTCCCTTGTGGAGTCGAGCCAAATACCTCGGTCAGTAACTTTGATTGTGACCTAGTGTCTAGAAAACAAATAATTGTCGTGGATGTATTATAATGGCAGTCAAATCGATTCTCGTTAGAGATGATATCATGCTACTACTGCTGGTTTGCACAACCGTTAACCTAATCATGACCGAGATATACTGAACATGTTCGGTATTCCACGGATTCGATGGTGATACGCACCAGCGCGCTCATTGGCAAACAAGATTGAGATGTTTTTTGGTTAGCGCGTAACAATAATCAATGTCACTGCTGCTTTTCCTTAAAATTGCACCGCAACGTGCACACTAAATGACAAATGTGAGTGTTTTACTGCCCAAACTAAATCATGAACAACAGGTATAAATAAGTTAGAACGATTACCCAGTAATGCCGACCATCTTTCAGTTTCACATTCCTTGTCCCGTGTTTATATTATCTACTACGGTCACGCCAACTTCCCTTGTGGAGACGAGCCAAATACCTCGGTCAGTAACTTTGATTGTGACCTAGTGTCTAGAAAACGAATAATTGTCGTGGATGTATTACAATGGCAGTCAAATCGATTCTCGCTAGAGATGATATCTGTAGACACCCCGCCTTGGACCTCTCACCTCGATTGCATACATAGTATTTTTACTTGTTTTTGTTAATTTCTGTTAGTTCGGTTAAGTTCCTAACTGATTCCGTCAGTTTTGGACTAAACTGCACAACAGAGTTGACTTTCTAGTCCATTCTGTCAAATTGCCATTTCAAAGTCGCGCGCCTCCGCCCTTTGGGGCCAGAAGCGCGCGCCTCCCGCCGACTATACGGGATACGCGCGCGTCTGGGTGTGTCAGTTACTGATTTCTGTCCAAGAATCTCTCCCTTGCTCATTTTATATGATTTTGCCCGGGAGACTGATCTTTGTGACTCCGTCTTGGCACCAAAATCATCCCCTTTCAACTATAAAAACCCCTCCAATCCACCATTGGAAGGGGCCTCCTTTTCATCTCCTTTTGATCTCTTTTCATCTCTTTTCTACCTCTCTTGGACCTTCTTCTTAGACTTGAAACTTTTCTTACACACACACTATACACAATTCTATACACAAATTCTCCCTACAAGAGTTCTTCGTGACAAGACTCTACACCAATTGTTCTACAACAATTTCCCTACAACAACACCATTTTCAAGTCCAAGTTCAAAGTCCCTTTTCTAAAGGTACAACTTTTCTATTCTCTTATTTTATTTGTGTCCTACTAGTATGCAATCTCCATAAAAAGGGATACAACCAAAAGGCCACTTCACTATTGAAGTTTGGCCAAGGTTACATCCCAACATTCCAACATTAATTTAATTCCATTTCATCTCTTAATATAATTGTTTAGCAAATATTCAACATGTAACCATTAGACACCCAATCAATAAAATCATTTAGCTTTCATTTTCCCCTTATATTTACTTTGTAGTTGTTAGCATATTTTATCAATTGAAGGACATGTAAATATAAGAACACCAAAAGTAGCAAGACCCGCGTAAGCGGGGCGGAGTGGGTGTTTAAGTACTTCCCACTACGTCACCTAACCCCCGAACCCCTCATCTCAAGAATCTTTGGTTTCATAATCAATAAAAAAGGCTATTTTCTTAGGTTTTCTCGCGTTCCTCTAAAACGTGGGTGGCGACTCTTAAAATCAATTAGACATCCTAGGTAATTCACGCGCTCTAGCCAAGCCGTGGTTCCCCGGGGTATCTACAGTGGCGACTCCGCTGGGGATATAGAGGGTTAAACTTGCATTTTCTGCTTTTGGTGTTCTTATATCTGTTTTCTGGGCATTCTGGTAAAAAGGGTAGGAAGCGCGCACCTCAGGCCTTCTTGGCCTAAAGCACGCGCGTCCGACCCTTATTACTAGAATCGGCCACTTTCCATCTTTTCCTTCAAATTTCATATTTCTATGCTAACAAGTTTCTGCAGGGGAAAGTTACTTAATTTGGGACCAGGGCAATCCCCTGAGTCCGCGGTTTCTTCTGAAATTCTGGCAGGTACCCCAGATGTACGCGCCTCCCATATTCATGGTGCAATGCGCGCGCTTCCCACGTAACTGCCCTGAGTCGCGCGCTTCTGGGCCATTTTCCAGAACAGAACAGTAAACAGAACAGTGAACAGAATGGGCAGTTTTGACAGTGTGTGGGCACCAGGCCTGCATACACCCCCTTTTACTTTTGTTTATTCATTTTTATCGGTCACACGGGTGATTCGAAAGTTGTAAATTACGTGCTTATTTGTTATTTTTTTTTATTTCCTTTGAAAAAAAAAATTTGTCACTTGTTAGACCTCACACTACGCGATCAACTGCTCACTATCGAGTCGCACAAGTCCAACCCCAAACCCGTCGAGGCCCGTCCTAGGAAGTTTCAAGCTCCACTCGACCTTGACTCTTTCGAAGCGGTAAACCTCAGCCCGTGGCGTAGTTCACGACTACATGCCGGGGGTGACCTTTAAGCCTCTCTTTAGTCGAGCACAAACCACACAATTCTAGTTAGGGTCTAACACTCCGTGACCAAGTCGGTTTTTCATGTACCGAGATTTCCCTAAACTTCAAATCATACATGCCACTCGTTGTTTTGGACGAAATAAAACTCCGTCCCTAAGTGGTTATGATGGACGAAAATAAAAATCCGTCCCCGCATGTATGCTTTACTACATTAATTTAGTTTAATCCCGACACATGCAGGATTCACAAGCGTGGTGGAATCCGATGAGTATATGGGACCACAAGAAGGTCTATATACTAGTGTGACAATTCTACTATTTTTCTAGAAACCCCAAAAAGGACCACGTCCTTCCGACTTTTGTAAATAAATAAAAAAAAATAGTCATTTTCCTTATGTGATTTGAGTCTTTTCTCTTATTCGTGGGTTAATTATTTTACTCAAAATATGTTTGTGGGGCCAACCTAAGATCGACCGTGTTCTCTCAATAGGTCCAATGGCTTCCAACAGCAACAACAACTAGGGTGAGAACATCTCCGTGTCCAACGAAAGGCTCTTCATCATAATAAGAGACATAGGGGAACAAATGGATAGAGTTGTCGAGGATGCCCGCCGTAAGGATGATTTGTGGCAAGACCGTCTTGATCTCGAGAGAAAAATTCACAAGGAAGAAGTGTCCGAACTTAAGGCTCGTTTACAAGAGCTCACCGACAGCAAGGCAAAGGTCCACGGTAAAGCACGCCTAAGTGGCTCACCCCTCAAAAGTCACAAAGGGGCCACCAACGACCGTGTCTATACCCCTCTCAATGGCATGGCCGTCACCAAGGCCTATGAAGATCTCAAAGCAAAGGAACAAATTTCTCCTCTCCAAGGGTACAAGCAACCACAACCATTGCGTCGCAACCATGCCCACCACAAGTGGTGTGACTATCACCAATGCAGCGGTCATCTCACCGAGGATTGCTTCTCCCTCCGCGACATCATCCAAGATTCGATTGACAATGGTGAGTTTACCGTGGTTGAAGAACAACAGTTAGAGAGTGAGAACATGCAAAAACTCATCAAGGAAGGGGCTCAGATTTGAAATAGGGTCTCAACAAGAGATCATGCCGCAAGGAAGGCTACAACGACAATGGGGACTACAACAACAATCTCCGTTTCTCTTTATCTACCTAGTAGTAGGAATAAATAAATAAAAAAAGAGTCAAAAGTCCTCTTAAATGTGCATCAATGTTCTCTCTCGTCCTATGTTAAATGTTCGAGTCCATTGAGTCATCAAATAAAAGTCGTTCTTGTCCTCATACACTCTTACAAGTTGTTCAATTAATTCTTGGCAAAATGATGAAAAAAATGTCTAAACAAGTTTTGGAATGAAGGCCATCGATTGAATGCCTAGGGGCTAAACATCAACGACGGCATCAACAACGAAGACATCAACAACGACGAAATCAAGACAAAGAAAGATGGAGC
Source organism: Campanula takesimana (assembly GCA_026119855.1). Lineage (NCBI taxonomy): Eukaryota > Viridiplantae > Streptophyta > Magnoliopsida > Asterales > Campanulaceae > Campanula > Campanula takesimana. Next base: position 644,424 of record JAOWBW010000324.1, read on the forward strand.
AATGATCATGAAGCAAAGTTTTCAAAAGGGGATATATATATATATATATAAAAAAAGAAAACTCGCTAGGTTGAAATCCTCAGATCAACCTAGGCAAAAGTTAGAGCACAAAAAAAAAAAAAAAAAATCCCCCTTCATTCAAAGAAGTTCACAACAACAATATCATTCCACCAAACGAAGGACGGAGCAACATCGACAACAATCACGACGAAGCAACAATTCATCACGGCGAATGGAGAATCAACAAGAACTACGGTGACCTGAGCCTCTTCACTGGAGGAACGTAGGAAATCTTCGGGTCCGGTCTCATGCAAGAAAGAAGATATGTTTAGCCCTAGCGCGTTATGGTGATCGGCCTTCATCTCGAACTTGTCAAGACATCTTTGTACGATTCATTTGCCAATGAATTAATCACCAAAAGATTGAACAACTTTCTTAGATTTGGAATCGCTTTCCGTTCCTTGTCGAGTCTAGGGCTTCTATTCTTTCTGCATACTCCCAATTTCTTGCAATCAAATTGGGGCTTTCCTTCTCTTCTCTCTTAATGACTTACTTGCCTTCGTGAGTCATTCAACAAATATATACAAAGTCAATACTAGGGACACTTCCCTAGTCGAGTCAATGTCACTCATCTTTAGTGACAAGAAGTCTTCACCGCAAAATCACATGTCTTATCTCCTCAGCCAGAGTCAATGCACACTTCCTCATTAATCGAGTCAAAAAAAAAAAAAAAAGACGCAAAAGTGATGCCCGCTAGATTGAAAACCCGAAAGGGCGGTCTAGGCAAAAAACAGGGTGCGTCATAAAAAACAAAAGAGAGAGTGAGAGAGAGAAGGGAAAGAGAAATGGAGATCTCCGGTCTCTAAGGAAGACAACTGCACAAGATCTACATTGGATCTCGTCAACAAATCAATTCCCCACCTAGTCAACTTTGGGATTGCAAAAGGCTCGACAAGATATGGCACCATCAAAGGTTTTCTTGGGTTATCGGCATCATTCTCCAGTAGTGTGTATTTTTGGGTTCATGAAAAGAAGGCCCGTGGTAACCAAGACCCATCTGAGAACGAGCCCAGCATAAAAGGGCACGAGGTTGCACAAATAATCCCTAGCCAGACAATTGGCTTGGGCAGCAAATAGCAACAACATGTGTCTCAGTTTTCAAAGCTTCTGCAAGTATGTGCTTCTAAAGTACGCCGAAAGGATCTCGAGAAATGGAGTAGCTCTTGCCATGTTCTCTCATGTTTGTTCCCTCGCACGAGGATGAGTCACTCTTGCTTTGCTCAACAAATGGTGACGCCCTAGGGGCTATGTGGCTCAAGAACAAGGGCTTCTTTTGCTTCATTTGACAATCAATAAGCCCTAGGGGCTATGCTCAAGAAAGATGTGTGATACTATCCTTAAAGTCTCTCAAAAGGGATGTCAAAAAAAAATCCTCTTGTCATGTGTGCCCGTACTCGTTCCCCCAATCAAGGATGGACCTTTCTCACAATCAATGATGGCACTCTAGGGGCTACGGTCAAGTCTTAAAGGCTCCCTCGGCAAGAAGCAATTCACTTCAATGTCCCCAGCAACATTTGAAGCTTTATACCGAAAGGTCTCAAGGGGCTTCGCAATCTACAAATCTTTTGGGCTACAGCTTTACAGTAATACAAGCAAAGGGAAATATTGGGGCTTCGCAATTAACAAGCTTTGGGGTAGTGGTACCCGAGCAATGCAATTTGGGAGTAGTCTTATGGCTCCATGAAAGGGATCAAACTTCAATGGTCCCTCAACACTTCCAGTCAAAAGGCCTCTTGGTTTTAAATGAAGGCTCCGATGATATGAATGAATTTGATGATTCTTGTTAGAACTCACAGCGAGATTCTGAAGGAAGTCTTAGAGAAAAGGAAAAAGATTCAATATGCTAGACTCACCCGGCTAAGTTATAGCGGGCAATGCCAATATGTTAACTCTATAAGCAAGGTTACAGCCAATCCCAATGTTTCTGTAAGTACTGCACCCCCTTCTCCAAGATAAAAGCACAAGCTGCATCTGAAGATCCGCCGTCGGTTCAACTAAAGAAGACTCGAGCAAACATACCGTTCGAGACTTTATCACACCAAGACCTTATCATCTGCAACAACATCACCATCTCCCACGAGACGTCTCCCGAAGACCGTAATAAATTTTTAACATGGACCTTCCGCCGTTTGGGTATCAACCACAAAAAGGGCCATCCATCTCCAAGTAAAAGAAAGAATGAGATCGCCTTCAAGAGTCCTACCCGATGTGGCACTCGCTCTCAATACAAAGCTAAGCCGATTTGGGGCTTCACACCGAAAGGCCTCCACATCCCGCCGTCTACAAACTTGATAAGCACATGACATTTGGGGCTTAGCAATCTCTCAAAGCTTGGTATCAATGATCTTCTCTTGGGGCTTGCCCACATCGATAACAAAAGACAGTTTGTTTGAATGGGCTAAGAGTTGATTCATCTTGGGGCTTCATAACCACTCAAAGTTCAGCATTCGAGGGGCTTTACAATCAGCAACCCCTTGGCATCTCGGCATCAAATGCCTTTTGGAGCCCCATAATAGACAAATCTCTTGGGGATAGACATCAATTTCGTTGGACACCGCGGCGACAACATTCAAGCGAGGCAATCCGGACTTCGATCGAACATGACTTGATCTTGGGTTGGCTTTACAAACACACAATGGTTAAAATGGTTCACCCACGAACTAAAAAAAAATCTTTTTCTCACATAAATAAAAAAAAAAAAATCAATCTTTTTCTTTTTCTTTTTCTATGTGCAAAAGTATGTGCTCTACTTTGCTTTTCTCCTAGCTTCTCCTCCAGCATTCTCCATCATCCTTGAACTACGCTGGTCTGATTCCTTCCAAGGGATACGTAGGCAGCCTTTTGGCACGACCAACCCACCATCCTGAACACCATCTCGCCGACACTCCATCAAAGGCAAGAACAATTCATCATCTCCAACATCATCACTCTCCATCCAAAACATGGTCATTCTTCATCAAAAGCATCAACATCCTTCAGCAATCCATCTCCGATCAAGCGACAATGGTAAGTGAAGGTATGAATACATCTGAGGTTTTCCTCAAATCACACCGCACACAAAATCACTTTCTCCATTCTTACAAAAACTCTCTCTCATGCAAAACTGCTTTCAAATCACATTGCACCACGAGCACAATTTCTCTCTTCATTTCACACTTCATGCATCTTCTTGCACAAACACATATACCTGCCAAGCACACACATAACAGGTACCATCACGAAGTCAACAGCATCCGCTACTCAAGGCACTTCATCCCCATCAGAAAATGGTCCACAGTCAACCATGCCCGCATCCCACAGAGTCAAACAATTACAGTTCAATGATAACAACTCGGTCCATGGTGAGCCGCAAAATCACCACCTTTCCATCAAGCAACACAACAATATCACATATAGGCAGACAGAGCCTCGGTTCCCGCATCAGCAAACGGATCCCGCATCAGCAAACGGATCCCACATCAGCAAACGGATCCCGCTTCCAGCAAACGGATCCCGCATCAGCAAACGGATCCCGCTTCAGCAAACGGATCCCGCATCAGCAAACGGATCCCGCATCAACAAATGGATCCCGCATTTAGCAAACGGATGCCGCATTCAGCAAATGGATCCCGCATCAGCAAACGGATCCCGCATCAGCAAACGGATCCCGCTTCAGCAAACGGATCCCGCATCAGCAAACGGATCCTGCTTTAGCAAACGGATCTCGCTTCAGCAAAATGGATCCCGCCATACCCTTTCTATATCAATAAAACCGCTCACACAGAGAGCGCACTCCTATCCTTTGTAATTTCAAATTCCTGCCTTATCGAGTCTTTGTTTTCTCTTGTCGATGTCCTCGGCGGTTGTCTTTCTTTCGTCGACGCGTTTTGCTTTGCAATCCACGTCGCCGAGGGGCTCTGTAGACACCCCGCGTTGGACCTCTCACCCCGATTGCATACATAGTATTTTTACTTTGCTTTTTTTTGTTAATTTCTGTTAGTTCAGTTAAGTTCCTAACTGATTCCGTCAGTTTTGGACTAAACTGCACAACAGAGTTAACTTTCTAGTCCATTCTGTCAAAATTGCCATTTCAAAGTCGCGCGCCTACGCCCTTTGGGGCCAGAAGCGCGCGCCTCCCGCCGACAATACGGGATGCGCGCGTGTCTGGGTGTGTCAGTTACTGATTTCTGTCCAAGAATCTCCCCCTTGCTCATTTTTTAAGATTTTGCCCGGGAAACTGATCTTTGTGACTCCGTCTTGGCACCAAAAACATCCCCTTTCAACTATAAATACCCCTCCAATCCACCATTGGAAGGGGCCTCCTTTTCATCTACTTTTGATCTCTTTTGATCTCTTTTCTACCTCTCTTGGACCTTCTTCTTAGACTTGAAACTTTTCTTACACACACACTATACATAATTCTATACACAAATTCTCCCTACAAGAGTTCTTCGTGACAAGACTCTACACCAATTGTTCTACAACAATTTCCCTACAACAGCACCATTTTCAAGTCCAAGTTCAAAGTCCCTTTTCTAAAGGTAGAAATTTTCTATTCTCTTATTTTATTTGTGTCCTACTAGTATGCAATCTCCATAAAAAGGGATACAACCAATAGGCCACTTGTCGCGCCCCAGACCCGTGGTCCTACTTGACCCCACGCTGTCACGCCCCGGAAATTTCAAAAATCCATAAATATAAAATTTACATAATTAACATCTCCAACATTTCAAAATACCAAACCGGGTGCGCGAATTCTACAAAAAAAAACCAATACCAACAAACAATACCTCAACGAGATTAGAACTCGGAGACTAGAAACAAACGCGGAAGCAAGAACAACTATTAACAAAAATACCCAAAGTACAACCGTATATACAAAACACTGAACGACTACGAACCCACAATAAATTACATAAAGGCTCCAAAGAGCAACTATCACAAAGGCGATCAACCTGCTCAGAAGATTTCCGCTACAACGGATCTCACAACGCTACCACTTGTTTTCCTAGCGGGGGGGGGGGGGGTTAAGGAAAAACAATTTGAAACAAGAAACGGGGTGAGATAAAATCTCAGTAAGTTACTAAATGCATCTACATGACATAATATCATGCAAATCAACGATATAACTGAACAAGTAAATCACATAACAACAAATGAGAAAGCTCCCTATCGCCAACTGTCCCATACCAGTTGAAAATAACGACTAACTCATCATGCAGCACATAAGACTGAAATGAACACGTAACAAAGGATACTGAGCCAAGGTTTCACCAAACTGATAGAACAATCGCTGCGCAGCTTCAACCGATCAACCAATCAACAATAGCAGTATGACAACTGAAGAGAACCCCGGTCAGAACCGACCAATCAATCAATCAACCCATCAAGCCATCTTCATAGTAGCATAAAAGCTGAAGAGAATACCCCCGGTACCGGAACAATAACCATAGGAGTGTCACAAAGGACAAGAGCCATGCCACAAAGTCATGCTCGGTAGCTAGATACATTCACAAAGGAAGCTAACTTATCTTTTCCAAGGCCAATCTGGAAAAGGAAAATAAGGGCAAAACAATGGGTCACATTATAATGGACTCGGCTCGTTGCCATTATAATCTTCCCCATCGCCTGACACAACCACAAATGCCAGCTGGACTTTAACAAGCACATAGTAAAAAATACTCGCTTGAAACAACAACGGGGGCAATGATTCCAAAGTAGGGAACCATACCAATTAATCACCATAAAAGATGCAAACGATTAGTCAAGAAGAGTTCAACAACAATAAACACAAGGAATTTCTCATAAAAGAGTCCAACAACTTTGACCATTAAAACATAATGATTCCAAGATGAGGCACGTACCACATACATCCTAAATATGATACCCACAAGTTAATCATAAAGAGCACAACCCAAACGGTCGCTCACACATAGCACAATGACTATTACCAAAATGACCCTAAACATTTACTCATAAATATATACTAGGACTATGAACTCAACTATCTCATCATACCTGGAATTTCAAAGTAGGAAGTCAGAATGAATACTCCTTAAGGTTAATCAAACCGTAAGTACCCAATTGCCAATTCACGCTTTACCTCCGTCCATAACGAACCAATCCTAAACACCCCAAACGAATCCAAAAGGTTACCCTTATTAGAACATAATCATGACCGGACTAAACCCTACACTTTGGTGTTCAATAACAACCCTCTAGGTGCTATAGGACATCGCCTAAAACTTAGACCAAGTCTTACTCGAAAATCAATTCGATTGGAACAATCACGAACACATCATAAGATGCCCAAACATTCCCAAACAATACTTGATCAAATTACATAACACCATTGTTCACAAGGAACCACTTTCAATTACCAAAGTGTTCCACGGTGCCCAACTAAGTCAACTAGAATAGTACTACGGAACCTAGACCGAGACTACACCTTGATCTTAAACCTCAACAATAAGACAACCATTCTGGTCTGGAACCATGCGGCCAATAGAACCATTGCGTAGTACTCGAAAAGAGCTTTCCAACGATAGTTTACACGTCCAAAACGGAATCCGGACGAAGAAGTTATGGCTTCCGGAAGATTGAACGTAAAACGGACAATTTTTATAAAGTGTTCGGTCGGATATTATGAAAAATCCCTGTTTTAGCTCCGAATTTCACTCCTTTCGTTCTAAAACTTAGGAGTACGTATATATACTTCTATCCTAACATTTAAAGACAAGAAAACTCAATTCATGTGCCTCTAAAACCCAAATAACCCCAAATTATTAAAGAGCATAAAACTAAATTTCACAACACAAACTTAATCACAAGGGACCCAATTCTATCACTAGAGTGTACTACAATGTTCACTAAGGTCAACTAGAAGGACACCCAAGACTTAGACCAAAACGCAGTCTTCAATCCCACAAAATAACAAATGAAAGCCTTCAGAGGTTCTGTGCGGCCGCCCACTCGGGTATGTGCGGTCGCACAAAAAGCCATCAAACAAGAACAAAACCTTTCAGATAGGTGTGCGGTCGCCCACCATTATTTGGGCGGTCGCCCAACCCCCACGTCTGCCGAAAATCGGGAGGGATGAACTGAGTTCTCCCATTTTCAACCAAAACCAAAACTAAACCAAAATCCAACACTCCTAACTAGCATACTAAGGTACTAGAGCAACTTATAGGTCTAAAAGAACTCATATAACAACCAAAATCAAGATCTAATCCCAACATTCAACAAAATCACCATTTTTATTCAAAACCCAAAATAAATTCCAAATAAATTCTAAACTCAATCAAACTTCAAATATAACACATCAAACATTATATAAACATGATATGGACATTTTAGCATAAAATTGGGGGGAAAGCAACTTACTTAAATTTTCTCAAAGTTGCCGGAACTCGAATATTTTTAGCCCTCTACGATCCTAACGACGATCTAAACAAGTTTCATGTTTTAAGAAATGAGAAATAATGAGAGGAAGATGATGAAAATGAAGAGAGAAGTGAGAGAGAATTTTTTACCTTTTTGGAGAGAGAGAGAGATAGAGAGCATGCTGGGAGAGAGATGAGAAGTGAGGGGGAGGGTGAAAGAGTGAGGGAGGTGAGGGAGGGAGGGAGTAGGGAGGGAGTATTTTGAAATGTTACATTTAGGGCCCCTTCCCTACACTACCCAATATAAATAACTCCCCACTAATAATTAAGACCCAACTCTCTACACTAGCACAATTAACCAATTAAATGCTAGGCATAAATTATTATAACACATAAAATGCACACATAATTTATTTAAATCAAATAAATAAATAAATAATTTAATTATTTATCAATAAAATAGAGACGGGTTTTCGGGTCGTTACAATCTACCCTCCTTAAAAAGAATTCGCCCACGAATTCACTCATCAAACTTCACAACACGCGGTCATAATGAGGCGACAACATATCGACTCTTCCATAGCACTCATAACCTCAATCGAGTACTCAACTAAATTTTCAGACATAGTCCCCACGACTCAAATAAACCAATATATATTAATCACATACATATCTCAGGTATACTCATATCAAATATTCTAAAGTTAACTTCCTCTTTCATCCCGAATTTCAAATTCTCAAGACTATCACTTGTTCACCGATTCTAAGACATAGCTGATTCGATCCTGATTAGCATTACGCTCTCCATCAACCTTTAAATCATCAACATCCATAAGCTTTACTTTTCCGTTTCATCCGCACGTATTGACGATCTATACATCAACCCACGTAATCATACTACTACCCGAATAAATAAGAGAAGGAATAGGGCTAACGATTACTGTCACCCAATAACTCAATGATATAACCAAAAATCTACTGTTATCAACTATCCGGTCAAATGCGATTCCACTACCACACTCACTTTCCTTATAAGATAAAACATAATACAGTCATAACCTTTGAATTCCTCAACTACTAGCATTACCTCATACTTAGTTTTCTAAGGAAATATATCCATCAACTTTTGATAGTCCGATATCATAACGTTTCAACTTGGTCCCAAAATAAAATATAATATAACCCGCTAAGGTAAAACCACTAAAATCACAACCAATTCCAAGTCACAGATAGCTCCACTTATCAAGCGTTAATCCTCAAAATATATGCAAATACTTTATCGCCCAAAATCGCAGAATCCAGATTACTCCTAAACACAATTCTCGAGATACTACAAACTCGTCTTATTCACAACCTTAATTATACCGCAAAGATACTTCCATTAGAAAATCGCATACTTAATATTACTTCCCAGAAATTCAAAACATTAAACAATTTCGAGCTTACACAACTTCTTAAACTATGAAAAGCTAAAGAAATTTCTCATCCTTCAAATGTTCACCGCGTGACTATATCTCTAAGGATTACCATTAAAGTAGCAACTGTAATGATCCGAACTTTTCACAATCTTTATTTTCATAAATATCAATATATTACAACTTACAACTCTAAAAGATATTACAAATGATCACTAATAATCCGAAATATTCAATAAACTGCTCCGTCCCAATACAGAATCATAGTATCCTTTAATATGCCAAAGTATCTATACTCAACTTCTTATTATGACCCATAATAAATTAAGTATTTCCTCATACTAAACAATTCCGATGCACTCACTTAGATGTACTAAAAGTAAAGAAAAACTCCTATCAAGAAATTTACAAATTGAATCTTTAACTCTTTTAACCCAACCGATACTATATGCTCACTGATTCACCTATCAGTATTGTAGCTTATCTCAAATCATCATATAACCCAAGTTCTCTATCGGTCAAGCGACATATTGCACTCAATATAAATTATACCTAATATTTCAAAATTAATATTGCCAACAGAATAAGCTAAATTCCCAGCACAACCTTATAATAAAGATTGTCTGACTTTCAAGATAGAACCTGAACATTATATATACTTAGTATGATCCTAAACAAAGTCAAACATACTAATATAGAAACATTCACCACCCATCGATGGCACACAAGAAATTCGTAACACACGGAAAGCTAAACCATACCACTTAACTCATCAATATCTCGCATAGGTGACATAAACAAATCATCCCATATATTTACTAGTAACAATCACGTAGTTCCGTATTCGAGAATACACCTCAACATAAATCCATGAATGATAACAATCAGGCGAACATAGCACAAAACGTTGTCCACTTTACGAAATAGATATGCCCGAGCCATCAGATTGGACTCTCGATTCCCAAACCAACTAACCCCAAGGGAACCATTACTATTAACACCAATCTATACTTGATATACCACAAGAGAAGAAACACTCGGCGTCAATATCACGATTTATAACTCAACCAACTTCTACCTTAACCTCATCTTCAAGAAAACTTAGTTTTCTAAACTGCTCAAAATTATAACACCCAAGTATTGAAACCTATTCAATATCAGAGTTCTTATTCTCCTTCAAGATCTAAACCATTGCTCTGATACCAACTGTCACGCCCCGGAAATTTCAAAAATCCATAAATATAAAATTTACATAATTAACATCTCCAAAATTTCTAAATACCAAACCGGGCGCGTGAATTCTACAAAAAAAAAAACCAATACCAACAAACAATACCTCAACGATATTAGAACTCGGAGACTAGAAACAAACGCGGAAGCAAGAACAACTATTAACAAAAATACCCAAAGTACAACCGTATATACAAAACACTGAACGACTACGAACCCACAATAAATTACATAAAGGCTCCAAAGAGCAACTATCCCAAAGGCGATCAACCTGCTCAGAAGATTTCCGCTAGGGTTAAGGAAAAACAATTTGAAACAAGAAACGGGGTGAGATAAAATCTCAGTAAGTTACTAAATGCATCTACATGGCATAATATCATGCAAATCAACGATATAACTGAACAAGTAAATCACATAACAACAAATGAGAAAGCTCCCTATCGCCAACTGTCCCATACCAGTTGGAAATAATGACTAACTCATCATGCAGCACATAAGACTGAAATGAACACGTAACAAAGGATACTGAGCCAAGGTTTCACCAAACTGATAGAACAATCGCTGCGCAGCTTCAACCGATCAACCAATCAACAATAGCAGTATGACAACTGAAGAGAACCCCGGTCAGAACCGACCAATCAATCAATCAACCCATCAAGCCATCTTCATAGTAGCATAAAAGCTGAAGAGAATACCCCCGGTACCGGAACAATAACCATAAGAGTGTCACAAAGGACAAGAGCCATGCCACAAAGTCATGCTCGGTAGCTAGATACATTCACAAAGGAAGCTAACTTATCTTTTCCAAGGCCAATCTGGAAAAGGAAAATAAGGGCAAAACAATGGGTCACATTATAATGGACTCGGCTCGTTGCCATTATAATCTTCCCCATCGCCCGACACAACCACAAATGCCAGCTGGACTTTAACAAGCACATAGTAATAAATACTCGCTTGAAACAACAACGGGGGCAATGATTCCAAAGTAGGGAACCATACCAATTAATCACCATAAAAGATGCAAACGATTACTCAAGAAGAGTTCAACAACAATAAACACAAGGAATTTTTCATAAAAGAGTCCAACAACTTTGACCATTAAAACATAATGATTCCAAGATGAGGCACGTACCACATACATCCTAAATATGATACCCACAAGTTAATCATAAAGAGCACAACCCAAACGGTCGCTCACACATAGCACAATGACTATTACCAAAATGACCCTAAACATTTACTCATAAATATATACTAGGACTATGAACTCAACCATCTCATCATACCTAGAATTTCAAAGTAGGAAGTCAGAATGAATACTCCTTAAGCTTAATCAAACCGTAAGTACCCAATTGCCAATTCATGCTTTACCTCCGTCCATAACGAACCAATCCTAAACACCCCAAACGAATCCAAAAGGTTACCCTTATTAGAACATAATCACGACCGGACTAAACCCTACACTTTGGTGTTCAATAACAACCCTCTAGGTACTATAGGACATCGCCTAAAACTTAGACCAAGTCTTACTCGAAAATCAATTCGATTGGAACAATCACGAACACATCATAAGATGCCCAAACATTCCCAAACAATACTTGATCAAATTACATAACACCATTGTTCACAAGGAACCACTTTCAATTACCAAAGTGTTCCACGGTGCCCAACTAAGTCAACTAGAATAGTACTACGGAACCTAGACCGAGACTACACCTTGATCTTAAACCTCAACAATAAGACAACCATTCTGGTCTGGAACCATGCGTCCAATAGAACCATTGCGTAGTACTCGAAAAGAGCTTTCCAACGATAGTTTACATGTCCAAAACGGAGTCCGGACGAAGAAGTTATGGCTTCCGGAAGATTGAACGTAAAACGGACAATTTTTATAAAGTGTTCGGCCGGATATTATGAAAAATCCCTGTTTTAGCTCCGAATTTCACTCCTTTCGTTCTAAAACTTAGGAGTACGTATATATACTTCTATCCTAACATTTAAAGACAAGAAAACTCAATTCATGTGCCTCTAAAACCCAAATAACCCCAAAATTATTAAAGAGCATAAAACTAAATTTCACAACACAAACTTAATCACAAGGGACCCAATTCTATCACTAGAGTGTACTACAATGTTCACTAAGGTCAACTAGAAGGACACCTAAGACTTAGACCAAAACGCACTCTTCAATCCCACAAAATAACAAATGAAAGCCTTCAGAGGTTCTGTGTGGCCGCCCACTCGGGTATGTGCGGTCGCACAAAAAGCCATCAAACAAGAACAAAACCTTTCAGATAGGTGTGCGGTCGCCCACCATTATTTGGGCGGTCGCCCAACCCCCAGGTCTGCCGGAAATCGGGAGGGATGAACTGAGTTCTCCCATTTTCAACCCAAACCAAAACTAAACCAAAATCCAACACTCCTAACTAGCATACTAAGGTACTAGAGCAACTTATAGGTCTAAAAGAACTCATATAACAACCAAAATCAAGATTTAATCCCAACATTCAACAAAATCACCATTTTTATTCAAAACCCAAAATAAATTCCAAATAAATTCTAAACTCAACCAAACTTCAAATATAACACATCAAACATTATATAAACATGATATGGACATTTTAGCATAAAAGTGAGGGGAAAGCAACTTACTTAAATTTTCTCAAAGTTGCCGGAACTCGAATATTTTTAGCCCTCTACGATCTTAACGACGATCTAAACAAGTTTCATGTTTTAAGAAATGAGAAATAATGAGAGGAAGATGATGAAAATGAAGAGAGAAATGAGAGAGAAATTTTTACCATTTTGGAGAGAGAGAGAGAGAGAGCATGCTGGGAGAGAGATGAGAAGTGAGGAGGAGGGTGAAAGAGTGAGGGAGGTGAGGGAGGGAGTAGGGAGGGAGTATTTTGAAATGTTACATTTAGGGCCCCTTCCCTACACTACCCAATATAAATAATCTCCACTAATAATTAAGACCCAACTCTCTACACTAGCACAATTAACCAATTAAATGCTAGGCATAAATTATTATAACACATAAAATGCACAGATAATTTATTTAAATCAAATAAATAAATAAATAATTTAATTATTTATCAATAAAATAGAGACGGGTTTTCGGGTCGTTACAATCTACCCTCCTTAAAAAGAATTCGCCCACGAATTCACTCATCAAACTTCACAACACGCGGTCATAATGAGGCGACAACATATCGACTCTTCCATAGCACTCATAACCTCAATCGAGTACTCAACTAAATTTTCAGACATAGTCCACACGACTCAAATAAACCAATATATATTAATCACATACATATCTCAGGTATACTCATATCAAATATTCTAAAGTTAACTTCCTCTTTCATCCCGAATTTCAAATTCTCAAGACTATCACTTGTTCACCGATTCTAAGACATAGCTGATTCGATCCTGATTAGCATTACGCTCTCCATCAACCTTTAAATCATCAACATCCATAAGCTTTACTTTTCCGTTTCATCCGCACGCATTGACGATCTATACATCAACCCACGTAATCATACTACTACCCGAATAAATAAGAGAAGGAATAGGGCTAACGATTACTGTCACCCAATAACTCAATGATATAACCAAAAATCTACTATTATCAACTATCCGGTCAAATGCGATTCCACTACCACACTCACTTTCCTTATAAGATAAAACATAATACAGTCATAACCTTTGAATTCCTCAACTACTAGCATTACCTCATACTTAGTTTTCTAAGGAAATATATCCATCAACTTTTGATAGTCCGATATCATAACGTTTCAACTTGGTCCCAAAATAAAATATAATATAACCCGCTAAGGTAAAACCACTAAAATCACAACCAATTCCAAGTCACAGATAGCTCCACTTATCAAGCGTTAATCCTCAAAATATATGCAAATACTTTATCGCCCAAAATCGCAGAATCCAGATTACTCCTAAACACAATTCTCGAGATACTACAAACTCGTCTTATTCACAACCTTAATTATACCGCAAAGATACTTCCATTAGAAAATCGCATACTTAATATTACTTCTCAGAAATTCAAAACATTAAACAATTTCGAGCTTACACAACTTCTTAAACTATGAAAAGCTACAGAAATTTCTCATCCTTCAAATGTTCACCGCGTGACTATATCTCTAAGGATTACCATTAAAGTAGCAACTGTAATGATCCGAACTTTTCACAATCTTTATTTTCATAAATATCAATATATTACAACTTACAACTCTAAAAGATATTACAAATGATCACTAATAATCCGAAATATTCAATAAACTGCTCCGTCCCAATACAGAATCATAGTATCCTTTAATATGCCAAAGTATCTATACTCAACTTCTTATTATGACCCATAATAAATTAAGTATTTCCTCATACTAAACAATTCCGATGTACTCACTTAGATGTACTAAAAGTAAAGAAAAACTCCTATCAAGAAATTTACAAATTGAATCTTTAACTCTTTTAACCCAACCGATACTATATGCTCACTGATTCACCCATCAGTATTGTAGCTTATCTCAAATCATCATATAACCCAAGTTCTCTATCGGTCAAGCGACATATTGCACTCAATATAAATTATACCTAATATTTCAAAATTAATATTGCCGACAGAATAAGCTAAATTCCCAGCACAACCTTATAATAAAGATTGTCTGACTTTCAAGATAGAACCTGAACATTATATATACTTAGTATGATCCTAAACAAAGTCAAACATACTAATATAGAAACATTCACCACCCATCGATGGCACACAAGAAATTCGTAACACACGGAAAGCTAAACCATACCACTTAACTCATCAATATCTCGCATAGGTGACATAAACAAATCATCCCATATATATACTAGTAACAATCACGTAGTTCCGTATTCGAGAATACACCTCAACATAAATCCATGAATGATAACAATCAGGCGAACATAGCACAAAACGTTGTCCACTTTACGAAATAGATATGCCCGAGCCATCAGATTGGACTCTCGATTCCCAAACCAACTAACCCCAAGGGAACCATTACTATTAACACCAATCTATACTTGATATACCACAAGAGAAGAAACACTCGGCGTCAATATCACGACTTATAACTCAACCAACTTCTACCTTAACCTCATCTTCAAGAAAACTTAGTTTTCTGAACTGTTCAAAATTATAACACCCAAGTATTGAAACCTATTCAATATCAGAGTTCTTATTCTCCTTCAAGATCTAAAACCATTGCTCTGATACCAACTGTCACGCCCCGGAAATTTCAAAAATCCATAAATATAAAATTTACATAATTAACATCTCCAAAATTTCTAAATACCAAACCGGGCGCGTGAATTCTACAAAAAAAAAAACCAATACCAACAAACAATACCTCAACGAGATTAGAACTCGAAGACTAGAAACAAACGCGGAAGCAAGAACAACTATTAACAAAAATACCCAAAGTACAACCGTATATACAAAACACTGAACGACTACGAACCCACAATAAATTACATAAAGGCTCCAAAGAGCAACTATCCCAAAGGCGATCAACCTGCTCAGAAGATTTCCGCTACAACGGATCTCACAACGCTACCACTTGTTTTCCGGGGGGGGGGGGGGTTAAGGAAAAACAATTTGAAACAAGAAACGGGTGAGATAAAATCTCAGTAAGTTACTAAATGCATCTACATGGCATAATATCATGCAAATCAACGATATAACTGAACAAGTAAATCACATAACAACAAATGAGAAAGCTCCCTATCGCCAACTGTCCCATACCAGTTGGAAATAACGACTAACTCATCATGCAGCACATAAGACTGAAATGAACACGTAACAAAGGATACTGAGCCAATGTTTCACCAAACTGATAGAACAATCGCTGCGCAGCTTCAACCGATCAACCAATCAACAATAGCAGTATGACAACTGAAGAGAACCCCGGTCAGAACCGATAAATCAATCAATCAACCCATCAAGCCATCTTCATAGTAGCATAAAAGCTGAAGAGAATACCCCCGGTACCGGAACAATAACCATAAGAGTGTCACAAAGGACAAGAGCCATGCCACAAAGTCATGCTCGGTAGCTAGATACATTCACAAAGGAAGCTAACTTATCTTTTCCAAGGCCAATCTGGAAAAGGAAAATAAGGGCAAAACAATGGGTCACATTATAATGGACTCGGCTCGTTGCCATTATAATCTTCCCCATCGCCCGACACAACCACAAATGCCAGCTGGACTTTAACAAGCACATAGTAATAAATACTCGCTTGAAACAACAACGGGGGCAATGATTCCAAAGTAGGGAACCATACCAATTAATCACCATAAAAGATGCAAACGATTACTCTAGAAGAGTTCAACAACAATAAACACAAGGAATTTCTCATAAAAGAGTCCAACAACTTTGACCATTAAAACATAATGATTCCAAAATGTGGCACGTACCACATACATCCTAAATATGATACCCACAAGTTAATCATAAAGAGCACAACCTAAACGGTCGCTCACACATAGCACAATGACTATTACCAAAATGACCCTAAACATTTACTCATAAATATATACTAGGACTATGAACTCAACCATCTCATCATACCTGGAATTTCAAAGTAGGAAGTCAGAATGAATACTCCTTAAGGTTAATCAAACCGTAAGTACCCAATTGCCAATTCACGCTTTACCTCTGTCCATAACGAACCAATCCTAAACACCCCAAACGAATCCAAAAGGTTACCCTTATTAGAACATAATCACGACCGGACTAAACCCTACACTTTGGTGTTCAATAACAACCCTCTAGGTACTATAGGACATCGCCTAAAACTTAGACCAAGTCTTACTCGAAAATCAATTCGATTGGAACAATCACGAACACATCATAAGATGCCCAAACATTCCCAAACAATACTTGATCAAATTACATAACACCATTGTTCACAAGGAACCACTTTCAATTACCAAAGTGTTCCACGGTGCCCAACTAAGTCAACTAGAATAGTACTACGGAACCTAGACCGAGACTACACCTTGATCTTAAACCTCAACAATAAGACAACCATTCTTGTCTGGAACCATGCGACCAATAGAACCATTACGTAGTACTCGAAAATAGATTTCCAACGATAGTTTACACGTCCAAAACGGAGTCCGGACGAAGAAGTTATGGCTTCCGGAAGATTGAACGTAAAACGGACAATTTTTATAAAGTGTTCGGCCGGACATTATGAAAAATCCCTGTTTTAGCTCCGAATTTCACTCCTTTCGTTCTAAAACTTAGGAGTACGTATATATACTTCTATCCTAACATTTAAAGACAAGAAAACTCAATTCATGTGCCTCTAAAACCCAAATAACCCCAAAATTATTAAAGAGCATAAAACTAAATTTCACAACACAAACTTAATCACTAGGGACCCAATTCTATCAATAGAGTGTACTACAATGTTCACTAAGGTCAACTAGAAGGACACCCAAGACTTAGACCAAAACGCACTCTTCAATCCCACAAAATAACAAATGAAAGCCTTCAGAGGTTCTGTGCGGCCGCCCACTCGGGTATGTGCGGTCGCACAAAAAGCCATCAAACAAGAACAAAACCTTTCAGATAGGTGTGCGGTCGCCCACCATTATTTGGGCGGTCGCCCAACCCCCAGGTCTGCCGGAAATCGGGACGGATGAACTGAGTTCTCCCATTTTCAACCCAAACCAAAACTAAACCAAAATCTAACACTCCTAACTAGCATACTAAGGTACTAGAGCAACTTATAGGTCTAAAAGAATTCATATAACAACCAAAATCAAGATTTAATCCCAACATTCAACAAAATCACCATTTTTATTCAAAACCCAAAATAAATTCCAAATAAATTCTAAACTCAACCAAACTTCAAATATAACACATCAAGCATTATATAAACATGATATGGACATTTTTAGCATAAAAGTGGGGGGAAAGCAACTTACTTGAATTTTCTCAAAGTTGCCGGAACTCGAATATTTTTAGCCCTCTACGATCCTAACGACGATCTAAACAAGTTTTATGTTTTAAGAAATGAGAAATAATGAGAGGAAGAGGATGAAAATGAAGAAAGAAGTGAGAGAGAAATTTTTACCTTTTTGGAGAGAGAGAGAGAGAGAGAGAGAGCATGCTGGGAGAGAGATGAGAAGTGAGGGGGAGGGTGAAAGAGTGATGGAGGTGAGGGAGGGAGTAGGGAGAGATTATTTTGAAATGTTACTTTTAGGGCCCCTTCCCTACACTACCCAATATAAATAACTCCCCACTAATAATTAAGACCCAACTAGCACAATTAACCAATTAAATGCTAGGCATAAATTATTATAACACATAAAATGCACACATAATTTATTTAAATCAAATAAATAAATAAATAATTTAATTATTTATCAATAAAATAGAGACGGGTTTTCGGGTCGTTACACACGCTCGGGACACGAGTGGAAGACGTTATAAAACACTTTTGAGAATTTTTCGAAATGTACTTTTATAAAGTTTAACAAAATCACTCTTGAAGTTCAAAGACTTCATCTAACTTGAAACGAACTTTACAACCAACTTTCACAACGAAAGTACTTAGCCCGAAAGCTTACAAACTTTTATACAAATGTACATACACCAACATTATCCAAAATATAGGTGTTACAAGATGATAAAGTCAAGGAAACTCTACCCAAAAGGTATTACATCTATGTAATGTAACCTTTACAAAACAAATCCCAACTCTTACCACTTTAACGTCCTCCCGTGCCAAAGTGTCCCATTTCCTGGACTCGCCTTTATCTAAAACAGTAAACAAATAAGGGGTGAGAATGAAACTCAGTAAGCTATTAAAATGCAACTACGTTACATGCCGATATGATAATCATAAAGAAACAATATCAACAATTAATCATATAGCATATAGCACATAACATGAGAGGCTCCCTATCGCCAACCGTCCCATACCGGTTGGAAATAACGACCAACTCATCATACAACACATAGTGTAGGAGTAAACACTCCTACGAGAATACCAAGCCAAGGTTTACCGAAATAACATAAGCATCTGAGAATACCATCTGAGAAAACCATCTGAGAAAACCATCTGAACAGCATAAATAGCTGAAGCCGGGATCCCGAAAACCAAACCATAACCAATAGTGTAGACACCCCACCTTGGACCGCTCACCCCGATTGCACATTTGATCTTGTGTTTCTCCCCATTTTAAGTGTTTCTCGTTAGTTTTTGTCACTTCCGTTAAGTTCCTGACTGACTTTGTTAAGTCCAAGGACTAAACTGAATAACAGGACTGACTTTCTAGTCCATTCTGTCAAATTTGCCTTCTCTGAGTCGCGCGCCTCCGACAGGAGGAGCCAGGCACGCGCGCCTCCCGCCCCCAAAGCAGGAAGCGCGCGCCTCTGGGCGTCAGTTACAGATTTCTTTTTCTGGTCAGGATTCTCTCCCTTGCTTAATTTACAGGATTTTGTCCGGGAAGAATTTCTTGGTGACTGAGTTTTGACACCCAAAACACCTCTCTTTCACCTATAAAAACCTCCCTTTACCTCCATTTTGAGGACCGAAAAACCTTGACCTTGGATCTTTGACTCTAAAATCTTTCATTTGAAGCCAAATTTCTTACCTTCACGGCATTTCCAAAGGCATTCATCAAGAAGTGTTTGAAGTCTCTCGAAGACTAGGTAAAAACCATTTCCTTCCTCTTCTCGACTTCATCTCTTTTCTCTTTCTTTTTGTTTTATTAAAGTGCAATCACCCAAATCATTTTGGGACATGACTCTAATGATCACCTCATCTCATTGAGGTTGGTTAAGGAGTTATCTCCTACATTCCAAACTCTATTTTAACCCCCCCCCTTTTTATGATTTAAAGAAGAAGAAGAAGAACGTTTATCATTCATGTAGATTTTGATCAAGCAAGACCAACTTTAGTTGGGCGAGATGGGTGTTTCGGTACTTCCCATCTCGTAATCTAACTCCCGAACCTCAAAACAAAGAATCTCTGTTTTCGTAATCAAACTTAGGCTATTATCAATAGGTTTTTCTTATGTTCCTCAAAACATAGGTGGCGACTCTAAACAATCTAAAACAAGTTAGACATCCTAGGATAATTCACCGCTCTAGCCTAAAGCCGTGGTTTCCCGGGGTATCTACAGTGGCGACTCCGCTGGGGATGATTTGAGGGTTATAATTGCATTCTGATCAAAATCTACATCTTTCCTGGGCATTCTGACTCCTGATGGGGGAGGCGCGCGCTTCTGGCCTCTTCAGCCTAAGGTGCGCGCATCCCGCATCAAGGACCAGAATCGCCCGCTTCTTCATGTTCTTCATCTTCTTCTTTTGCTATTTTCCACTAATCATTTCTGCAGGGGTTACAATATGCACATAGGACCAGGGCAATCCCCTGAGTCCAAAATCTGACAATCTGACAGGTACCCCATATGCGCGCGCCTCCCATATTCATTGTGCAATGCGCGCGCTTCCCACATCACTTCCTTGAGGCGCGCGTTTCTGGGCAAGTTCCCAGAACAGAAACAGGTCTCAGAACAGAGCAGTGTGATGGGGGTGTGGGCACAGTTGCCTGCATCAGTGGTTATTCTGGACTTCGGACTGTTTTAATTTTATGTTTTATTTTATCGGTCACACGGGTGATTCGAAAGTTGTAATTATGTGCTTATTTGTTTTCTTTTTCATTTCTTTTGAAAAATAAAAAAAATAAAAAATGTTGTCACTTGTTAGACCTCACACTACATGCACATATTCCTATGAATTTCTCACTATCGAGTCGCCCAAGTCCAACCCCAAACCCGTCGAGGCCCGTCCTAGAAAGTTTCAAGCTCCACTCGACCTTGGATCTTTCGAAGCGGTAAACCTCAGCCCGTGGCGTAGTTCAAGACTACATGCCGGGGGTAACCATTGAGCCTCATATTCAAGCCGAGCACAAGCCACACAATTCTAGTCTAGGGTCTAACACTCCGTGACTCAAGTCGGTTTTCATGTACCGAGACTTCCCTAAACTAATGTCTTCAAATCATACATGCCAATTCGTTGAAACGTACGCAATAAAAATCCGTCCCCAAAAGTGGTTATTTTGGACGAAAATAAAAATCTGTCCCCGCATGTATGCTTTACTACATTAATTTAGTTTAATCCCGATACATGTAGGATTCACAAATGCGATGGAATCCGATGAGTATATGGGACCGCGAGATGGTCTATATACTAGTGTGAAGATTCCATTATTTTCTTAGAAACCCCAAAAGGGATCCATTCCCTCCGACTTATAAAAAAAAAGAAGAGTATTTTCTTATGTGGTTCGAGTCGTGTGCCCAACTGTGTGTTCTAAGCCTCTTCGTGAACCGCAAGTGTTACTCAAGACTGACAAGGGCCTCTTCTGCAATATAGGTTCAATTGGTACTTACAAAGTCTACCGGCATTCGGAAAATCGGTTAGTCCGTGAAGAGATTACTCCAACAGCTCCAACAGCAACCATGACCGGCAGCAGCAACACCATGTCTCTCGAACAGCTTTCAACCATTGTCCAACTCCTCCAAGAGCAAGTCTCCACCCTTAATAAGGAGGCACAAAGCAAAGACGACATTTGGTAATCCCATCTCGACATCCAAAGGGAAAAGCTCACTAATCTTGCCAAGGGGAGGAACAAGAATAATGATGACGAATCCGAATGGACCGAGGGTTTGTTCAAAAGTCCTTATGTCAACACCCGCACCAAGAAAATGGGAGAGCCGAGTTCCGAGAACAACGAGCCCAAAATGGTGGATTCTATCATGGCCTACATCGACCAAAAATTCAATGGGCTCAACATGGGGAAAGGCTCCGACACAAGCCTTTATCAATCATCCATCCTCATGAGTACTATGGCTGCTCTTCCTGATAAGTTCAAGATGCCCGACATAAGCAAATTCAAGGGCAACTCCTGTCCTATGGCTCACATTGAGACTTATATTTGGGCAATGGTTCCGAAGAAGGTCTCCCCCAAGGTGATGGCTCAATGTTTTCCTCTCACTCTCGAGGTGGCGGCAAAAGATTGGTATGCTACTCTCCCGCTCACTGTCCGTCTTGACTGGGACTCCGCCATGCTTGCCTTCAAGAACCAATACCAAGGCAACACCACTCACCGGCCCACAAGGAAAGAGCTAGAGAACACTACTCAACGAGACCACGAGTCCTTCATCGACTTCACAAGGAGATGGAATGATAAACTCTCCGAGATTGTGGAAAGGCCAAATACCAAGGAGCAAATGGACATCTTTCTCAAATGTCTCAAAATTGAACTCCGCACCCACCTAAGTGGGGCTTGCTACGCGGATTTCTCCCAAATGTATGAGGCGGGGGTCCGAATGGACGAGTTGCTCAAGGAAGTGAAGAAAAGTGCTCCTAGCTACCGCTACAAGGCCGCTTCCAACTCCACAAAAGAGGCCTCGGTCAACGCCGTCACTATCGATAAGGGGAATTACAAAAAGGTTCCTCCACCCCAAGGGAAGAAGTCTCGAAATGACCGTGTCTACACGCCTCTCCAAGGCATGACTCAAACCGAAGTGTTCGAAGTCCTCAAAGCAAAGGGTCAAGTCACACCCGTGCAAGGGTACCAACCCAAGACGGTCAACCCCAATCATGCTCACCACAAATATTGTGGCTACCACCAATATAGTGGCCACACCACCGAGGATTGCTTCGTTCTCCACAATGTCATTCAAGATCTCATAGACAAGAAAGAATTTGTAGTGACTAATGGCGAACATGTCAATGTAATAAAGATAGGAGAACTCGAGGGGACCACCCATTCAATCCCAATTGTGAATGGGGGCCCCAATGTTATGAACAAACTTGACAATTCTTGTTATGTAGTGACTTACGATGAGGTAATGAAGGAAGTACTAGAGAATAGGAAAAAGAAACGAGATGGGAATGTCAACATGCTAACTCGATCCGGTCGAGTCATAGCAAGCAACCCTTCCACTTCCGCACCAAGCTCCTCTTCTCAAAGGCCGCAAGCTCGCGACACTCCCGAAGATCCTCTACTTATCCAACTCAAGAAAACTCAAGCCAACATCTCTATTTGGGACCTCATTGCATCCTCAAAGAAACACCGAGATCTTGTCATCCGCAATCTCGATGATACATCAGTTTCTCCCGATACTACTCCCGAGGACCTTACGGCAATGATCTGTCACATTCATTTTGGCAACGTCATCACCTTTGCCAATATGGTTCCGACCACAATGAGGCTACTTACCTCAAAGTACGAGCAAAGGGGACGCCCATCTCAAGAGTCCTAGTGGACGGTGGTTCCGCACTCAACCTCATGCCTGGCAGAATCATGGGCATACTGGGGCTTAAGGATTCCGATTTAAAGCCTTCTACTCAAGTAATCCGAGGTTATGACAGCACCGCCCGTACAGTCATGGGCATGATCGAAATAGACATTGAGTTTGGAAGCTTAGTCATGTCCGTTCCATTCCAAGTGCTTGACATCCCGGCCTCGTTCAACTTGCTTCTAGGCCGACCATGGATCCACAGTTCTAATACCGTCCCATCAACTCTCCATCAATGTGTCAAGATCCGAAATGGTGATGAAATAGTGACCGTCATGGCCGAAAACGTCACTATCCACAGAAAAGGTGAGCCCGTCCACCAAGTTCAACATGGTTTACCAGACTCCACTCTCTCCGGCGTCTCAATCAACGCCATTGACAAAGAAGGGGGAAACGGATCATGGACCCCAGCAACCACAAAGTCCTCCGCATGATGAGGAATATGGACTACTTCCCTGGTTTAGGCCTAGGGAAATATCAACAAGGAATCCTACATCCTGTGCAAGTCCCATTTGTCAAGAACACATTCAGTTTGGGGTACGAGCCTTCCAGAGAGGACTTGAAACAAGAGCAAGCAATCAAGAATGAAAAGGCCCAAGCTCGTAAAGAAGGCCGTCGTTATGAGGTCCCTAATCTAAGGCCTTACCGCAAGACGTTGAATGGCTATTTTGTCCGCCAAGGGGAAGACGTTCCATACATGATCTTTCCCGAGCCATGGGTTAACAATAAGGGTGTCAAAAAGCCCGGTCTCGAAATCTTCTCCGATTGTGAGATCCAGAAATCCGAAAGGGAACCAACTCCCATGTCGCCCCGTGAATGGTGGGGAAGGAAGGTGACTATAGAGTCCGAGACAGAAATCATCGTGGGGAAGAACTGACAGATTTGGCCTCCATGTTCGAAGAACTTGCCATAATGAATGAATGCCAAGTCAACGCCATCCATGGCACCGTCACCATAAACGAAACTATCAGCAAGATCCCGCCAAGCTCCGAGCCGATCAACAATTGGTATTCTACGAAAGGGCCCGTGGTATCCGAAGAGTTCTTAGTCCAAGAAATGGGTTGCATTCCCCGCACAGCAACAAAGGAAGAGCGGCTCACACTTACTTTTGAGTCCTAGAGTGTCTCTAATACCCTCACCCAAGAGGATTTGGAGGCCATAGCCGAGCGTGCGTTTCCTTTCTTTGCTAATGAAAAATTTGATATTTCTGAGTACCCTGAGATTGAAAACATCATAAATGATAAATTAACTAATAATGAACTTAACGAACAAGTTAATAACGATTCAAATTATGATGAAATAGACCACGAAAACACAACATACTTAAATGAACTTGCTCAACAAGTCCGTAGTCGTGGTGAAAATGGTCCAGAGGCTGACGAAGAATTGCATGTTGTTAATCTGGGTACCAAAGAAGAGCCAAAAGAAACTAAGATCGGAAGCTTCTTCAAGGGGGACGACAGAGATAGATTGACTGCACTACTACGGGAATTCGTGGATGTGTTCGCATGGTCATACAAAGACATGCCGGGTTTGGACAGAAAGGTAGTGGAGCACAGAATTCCGATCAGAGAAGATGCCAAGCCAGTAAAGTAGAAGCTCAGAAAGATCAAGCCAGAATGGTCTCTGCAAGTCAAAGAAGAGATTGAGAAGCTCCTCAGTGTGGGTTTCATCGAGGTTATCGAGTATCCGACATGGTTAGCCAACATAGTGACAGTCAGAAAGGCAAACGGCAAGGTTCGAGTTTGTGTGGACTTCCGGGATTTGAACAAAGCTTCCCCAAAGGATGATTTTCCACTCCCTAACATCGACATGCTGGTCGACTCCACTGCTGCCTACGAGGTTCGCTCATTCATGGATGGGTTCGCTGGGTACAATCAGATTCTCATGGCCGAGGAAGATCAACATAAGACAGCCTTCACAACACCGTGGGGTACCTTTTTCTACACAGTCATGCCATTTGGGTTAAGAAATGCTGAGGCTTCCTACCAAAGAGCCGTGACAGACTTGTTCCACGATATGATTCACAAAGAAATCGAGGTCTATGTGGACGACATGATCATTCACTCCAAAGGGACCGATGGTAAACATTTAATCGATCTCCGCAAGTTCTTCGAAAGGCTTCGTCAACACAAGATGAGGCTCAACCCTGCAAAGTGCACGTTCGGGGTTATCCGAGGCAAAGTCCTTGGTTATATGGTCACTGAAAGGGGAATTGAAGTAGACCCCACCAAAATCAAGGCGATCATTGACATGCCTCCTCCAAAGACGTAGAAAGAGATCAAAGGTTTCATGGGCAGACTGCAATACATCAGTCGGTTTGTGCACCAACTCACTTCCATGTGCGAGCCAATCTTCAAGCTACTCAAGAAGAATGTGGCTTTAGAATGGACCGACGCGTGCTAAGAAGCCTTCGACCAAGTGAAGCATTACTTGACATGCCCTCCTGTTCTAGTTCTGCCGCACAAGGAGAAGCCTCTTTTGCTCTATCTCACTGTCAATGATGAAGCCCTAGGGGCTATGTTAGCTCAAGAGCAACGAGAGTCCACAAAGGAGAATGCCATTTATTTTGTCAGTCGCCGATTCCAAGGAGGCGAAAAGAACTACTCTGTCTTAGAGAAGTCATGTGCAGCATTGGTTTGGGTCACTCAAAATCTCAAACACTATATGGAAGCTTTTCCGATCAAGCTAGTAGCAAAGGTGGACCCGCTCCACTACATCTTCGAGAAACCTTTCATGTCAACAAGAATAGCCAAATGGTACTTCATGCTCGCCGGCTATGATATCACTTACGTCACACTAAAATCCGTCAGGGGGAAAGTGTTCAGTGACCAGCTTGCCGAATTCTCGTGTGACGAAGTGAAGGGGGAAGACGTACAGTTCATCGACGAGAATTTAATTTGTACTGCAACCGAGGAAAATAAGTGGCAACTTTTTTTCGATGGCGCCGCCAATAAATACGGTTTTGGTATAGGAATATTGCTTGTCGATCCAAAAGACATCTACACTCCCATTGCCATCCGTCTGGAATTCGAAGCTACCAACAACATTACCGAGTACGAAGCATGCGTAGCAGGGCTCGAAGCAGCTCTCGAAAGAAACGTCACGGAACTAGAAGTATTCGGCGAATCTTTGCTCCTTATCAATTAGCAATCGGGTAAATGGCGAATCCAAGACCCGACCCTCCAACAGTATGGTCAGCACCTTGAAGAATTGGTTGAACAATTCCAAGAGATCACTTTCAACTACCTGCCAAGGGATAAGAATCGCTTTGCCGATGCACTGGCCACTATAGCTTCATTAGTCGAAATACCCAAAGGGAAAATGGTGAAGCCTTTCAAAATTGCCCGAAGGAACAGTCCGGCATACTGCATGAATATCGAGATCAACGAGGTTCAAACAAACTCTCCATGGTATTTGGATATCATGAATTTCCTCAGAGATGGCACTTATCCCGAGGATAGCAATAAGAAATCTCAAGCGGCCCTACAAAGGCTAGCCTCTCGATACGTACTGATTGGGGACCGAGTCTACAAAAGGCACCACGACGGGATCAATCTCTTATGCGCCAATGAAGCTGAAGCTCAAGAGATAATGTGTGAAGTGCACGAAGGAGAGTGTGGACCCCACATGAATGGGTTTATGCTGGTCAAGAAGATACTCCGCATTGGTTACTATTGGAGCACTATGGAACAAGACTGTATCGAGAAAGTCAAAAGGTGTGCCAAGTGCCAATTCCATGCTAATCTGCAACATGCTCCACCCTCACAACTGTACAACATGGTCACACTTGGCCTTTCTCTTGTTGGGGAATAGACATCATCGGTAAAGTTCATCTTGCCGGAAGCAATGGACAGTCATTCGTCCTAGTGGCCGTCGACTACTTCACAAAGTGGGTTGAAGCACAAGCCTATCGGACCCTCAACGCCAAGAAAGTGGCCGAATTTATAAAGATTAATATCATGTGCCGATACGGCGTGCCTCATGAAATCATTTCCGACAACGGCTGTCACTTTGAGAAGGAAATGGATGCACTTTTGGTAGAATACAAGATTACCAAGCACAAGTCATCTCCTTACCGTCCCCAAGCAAATGGCGTGGTCGAAGCAGCAAATAAAACCATCGAGACCATCGTTAAGAAAATGGCCTCAACAGGAAGGGATTGGCCCGAGAAGCTACCATTAGCATTGTGGGGCTACCGCACATCAATACGGTCAGCAACAGGAGAAACTCCTTATGCATTAGTCTATGGATCCTCCTCGAGAATCAAGTCAACGAGGTCGACTGGATGCAAAGTCGATATGAACAGCTAGCCTTACTAGACGAGAAAGGCTTAGAGCACTCGAACGCACAAGGGCGTATCAGCAAAGGATGGCAAGAGCTTTCAACAAAAAAGTGAAGCCTCGAAACGTCAACGTGGGAGATTTGGTCTTAAGACAACATCCTCCTAATGCCATGAATCCCCTAGGGAAATGGGGACCCCGATGGATCGGTCCGTACGTGGTCAAAAAGATACTAAGCGGCAGTGCAGTCCGGCTCGTGGATTTAGATGGTGACCAACTGCCGAAGGAGGTCAACCTCGACAAGCTCAAGAGGTTCTACGCTTAATAAACAAAGACCATAAAAAAAAAAAAAAAAATTGCTCGCTAGGTTGAAAACCCGCAAGGGCGGCCTAGGCAAAAATTAGAGCACGTGCAAAAAAGAAGCCCGCTAGATTGAAAACCCGAAAGGGTGGTCTAGGCAAAAAACAGGGTGCACACAAAAAAAATAATAATAATAAAATAAATAAATAAATAATAAAAAAATGATCTTTGTTTGTTTGAACTACGGAGACCTGAGCCTCCCAACTGGAGGAACGTAGGCAACCTTCGGGTGCGGTCTAAAACATATCTAAAATACCCAATTCATTTCAAGTAACAAGATGCAATTTTTATTCATTCAATGAATCATTCAAGCCATTACAACGGATTTATTGAGCAACAAAAGATATCAAAAAAAATCCTAAAACAAAGTGGTCTAATTGCAATCTCTTGGGGTACAAAGAAAAATCTAATCTTTCTTAGGTTTGGGAACCCATTGCTTCTTGTTATGCCCTTTAGTCTTCTTGATGGGACAGAACATTCTTGGGACCGCCAAGACAGGAGAAAACGCTAGGACGGGACGGAGCTTCATCAACGGCTTTCCCTTTTCCTTATCAAGCGGAGCCTTAGCAGGGACAACCATGGGACGCTTCCACACATAGGAGGAATTTCCTTTACCTTTCTTCTTCTGGGAAAATGACGGGGTCTATAGTCCCGCACATGAACCACCGGTCTCACGGGGTCAACAACATCGTCATTGGGCCTTCCCAAACGATAAAAACGCTCGAACGTTTCTCCACCATCGAGACGGACCCCACAGCTGGAACGACGTTCACCATTGGAACGGACTTCTCACCCTCGGGGACGGAAACCTTAACTTCAAAGGAAAAAGTCATTGGGCCATTATTTTGTGGTTTAAGAGGAGAAAGTGTTTGCAAAAGAGTGTTGTGTGACCATTCTGGTCGAAAATGGTTCAAAA
Source organism: Campanula takesimana (assembly GCA_026119855.1). Lineage (NCBI taxonomy): Eukaryota > Viridiplantae > Streptophyta > Magnoliopsida > Asterales > Campanulaceae > Campanula > Campanula takesimana. Next base: position 673,420 of record JAOWBW010000324.1, read on the forward strand.
TTTATAGCTGTTGGAACATTTTGATCAGAAAAAGAAAGGGGCTGTAATTCAGCAGGCCAGAAGCGTGCGCCTCCGACCAAGGTTGCACAATGCGCGCGCCTCCCACAAGCAAGGGCCAACGCGCGCGCCTTTGACAGCAGTTCAGACAGAAACAGCCGTTGTCAGTTCATAACAGAACCAAGCACTTCAACATATCCAACCTGTAGCAAAATCAGATCCCAGCACAGAATAGGAGTTCAAGCAACCATGATGAACACATTTGGGCACACATTTGTTTGAAAAGAGTCGACACTTAGGAATGAGTCTAGACAAATAACTAAAAAAGCGTAGTAAGATAACTAGGATTGTAAATACATGTTAAATGTTATAACAGGCAAAAGTCAAAGTGTTTCAGTCCCTCATCCTCTCAGCCACAACAGCTCGGGCACATCATCACCAGCACTGTGCTCACCCCCTGCTGCCGCTCTCGGTCTCCTCATCATCATCGTCATCCTCATCCTCATCATCGTCATCATCGTCCTTAGACTCATATGTCTCAACCACAACATCAGGACGGGTCCTCTTAGCAGCTCTCCCTGATGAACTAGCGCCACCCCGGCTCTGGCTACCTTCTCGGCTCAGACTCCTACTATGGCTACCTCCGTGGCTCAGACTCCTGCTCAGCGACTGCCTCGCCGAAGAGACAGCCTCATCAATGTCCAGTGCAGCATCCCTGCAGCCTCGTCCCATACCCCGAGCACCTCGGGCAGGCTCTTCTCGCAGCACCAGAGACAGCACCAGTAGCATCTCTTGTCATGGCAGCAATATCCCTGCACAGCTCCAGCACCCTCTCCTCCAGCTGACGGAGCCTCCGCCTCATCCCTTTGTTCTGTCTGCCCAAATGCCTATAAGCAGCTACGGGCACCTGTTGCAACAAAGAACAGGAAAAGGAAATTACATCAATACAAAGGACAGAAAAACAATACTGGAACTGAGAAATGCAAAGATGGTCAGAAAAACATACCACAGCGGCCTGAGCGGGAGGCTCTCTCTCCGGTGACATATCCTCGGGAACAATCTCCCTCTGCTCCTCAAAGACCCAAAGTTGGTATAAGTGTAATAGGGAGGAGGCAAAGGAGGATCAAAACAATACCCGGCACCGGTAGTATAAAACCGAGCGGAGGTCGTAGGAGCAGCCTGTGATCTCCTCGGATCAGCAAACATGAAGCCTTGCATCAAGTTGTTCTCCCTGAAGAGCCTAAATCCTGATCCAAGTGAATATAAGGGACGGCATAAACCCCTACCATATATGCCGCGGGATCAGCCTCTGAAAGTGACCTCAATTACGAGGGCAGAAAGGAGAACGTCTGGAACTGCAGGACGAGGGGGGGTGTAAAAGTCTGTCACCTGGGTACCATGCTGCCAGAACACTCTGTCTCCCAAATACAGAGCCATGCACTCACCCGAACTCATCAAAAGCCGAGAACGGGTAGGAATAAGGGTATGCTCAAACCAGTGCTGAACTAATCTCCACGGATACAAAGAGAAAGCAACAGACTCAGGCCTCAAGGTGTCCAAGTGCCGTCTGGCCGAAGTAAGACTAATGGGGTTCGTGCCAGTCTTCACATTCTTCTCCTTATACGCCCACCGTGCGCAGTCGGATACTGGGGCTGGCCTCCTTAGCAATCTTGAAATCCCTCAGATTCAGGATAGCAAAAGCCTAAAGCTGTAGACAAGAGGCAGAAACAAAGTTAATGACAGTCAACGAAAAAGGCAGTTATGACCAAGGCAAGGAGAATATAAAAGGGACAGTAGGTGGATACCTCCCACAGCAAGCTGAAGCCCGTAACCGAGCTAGTGGTCGAGCGGCTGGTCAAATCCATGCCGTGGTAACAAGCAGCTAAGCCCGCTGCGCCCAGTTATACTGGCCGATCTGGTCCAAATCCACTAACAAGTCAAGCAGAGCCAAAGAGGCCGAAGATCCCCCGTTGGCAAACAGAGTATGGGATAACAGGTACCAAATAAAGCAACGGGCCACGGCGTCACCCGATCAGCAGTAGTAAACACCTCGAGCCTCAGCCATCAAGATGCTGAAATAAGCCCGGATTCGTCCCCATGTCACTCGAGAATTCTTGACCTCAAACCGGTAGTCAACCAAAGCCAGTAACTCGTCCGGAGTCGGAACAGCCCCTCTCAAACCAAAAGGGACAGGCATCCCCATGAACGGCAAGCCCGTCAGGGCTGTGAAATCGGTAGGCGTCATAGTCACCTCGCCATAGGTAAATGGAAGGTATGGGTGGTGTCCCACCATCTTTCCCTCAATGCCTTGACCACATCGGGATCATTCTTCAAAGCTGGGAGGCTGGTGACAAAAATACCAAAATGAGTCCCTGTGACTCGGGCCCGAACATTCTCAGGCAACCTCTTCCATATAGAGATGGGCCCATGAGCCCCGCTACGAATCTCTGTCAGACGGGTCACTCCTGAAAGGAAAAAAAGAACAGCGAAAATTTCATCAGCATGACTGCTAGAAAACGGATGAACTCAACACAGAGATTTCAATGGCAGAACTATGACAAACAAGTGTGTGAACATAAAAATGGGCACCCTAACATGTTTCTACAACAAATCAGCAGCAATGAAACAACATGCAAAGAATGATCAATAAAGCTGCTGCAGCAATATTTCGGGTAAAGAAAACGGAAACTTCATGAAATCCGAAATCGACAAGAAAGTGAGGCATTCTTACCAAACCCGAAGTCACAAAGTGAGAAATGTGGGTATGAGGCCGGAAGGTAAGCAAGCTCGGGTCCATAGCTTCAACCCCAATTTCAGGCTCCTCGCCCTGTGGCATCTCAAACGGAGGTGATTGTTGACGATCCGACATCGTTTCTGTGACGGAATTGATCCTAGAGCAGCAAGAAAGTGTTTTGGGGCGATTTCTCTCTACGAAAATTGGGCTCGGAATTTGGAGGGTTCTTCAAAATTTTGAAAAACTTGCCGAAAACAGTGAACCACCTGTTTAAATGTGCTGAACTTATGCGCCAGGCGCGCGCCCCCCGACATACTCATCCGAGGCCGCGCGCGTCCCATAACGAGGCCCAGACCGCGCGCTCTTCCCATCATCAGGCAGGTTCAGAAGCAGTCTCCCATGCAAGAAACCATGCACGTATCAAGTCCCCACAGATTCCGAACTCCCTAAAGTTCTGTCACGGGTACCATACCCCCCTCAAGAGTCAATCTCAACATTTTCATCCCCAGCAGGAATATTTTCTGGTCGCGGTCAACTGTGTCCGCACCTCACAATTCAAAAAAAAAAGTCAAGTGTGACTCCAAGTGGCACGCGACTTTAAAGCAATACCCATCAACGGATTTCACTAACGGATTCGTCCTCCAAAGGTTCACCAACGGCCTCATCAACGGATTTAACTAACGGATTCGTCCTCAAAGGTTCACTAACGGCTCCAAAGGTTCACCAACGGCCTCATCAACGTATTTCACTAACGGATTCATCTTCAAAGGTTCACTAACGGCCTCATCAACGGATTTCACTAACGGATTCGTCTCCAAAGGTTCACCAACGGCCTCATCAACGGATTTCACTAACGGATTCGTCCTCAAAGGTTCACTAACGGCCTCTCCAAAGGTTCACTAACGGCCTCATCAACGGATTTCACTAACGGATTCGTCTCGAAGGTTCACTAACGGCCTTCATCAACGGATTCACTAACGGATTCGTCCTCCAAAGGTTCACTAACGGCCTCTCAAAAGGTTCACTAACGGCCTCTCCAAAGGTTCACTAACGGCCTCATCAACGGATTTCACTAACGGATTCGTCTCGAAGGTTCACTAACGACCTCATCAACGGATTTCACTAACGGATTCGTCTCCAAAGGTTCACCAACGGCCTCATCAACGGATTTCACTAACGGATTCGTCCTCAAAGGTTCACTAACGGCCTCTCAAAGGTTCACTAACGGCCTCATCACGGATTTCACTAACGGATTCGTCTCGAAGGTTCACTACGGCCTCATCAACGGATTTCACTAACGGATTCGTCCTCCAAAGGTTCACTAACGGCCTACTCCAAAGGTTCACTAACGGCCTCATCAACGGATTTCACTAACGGATCGTCTTGAAGGTTCACTAACGGCCTCATCAACGGATTTCACTAACGGATTCGTCCTTAAAGGTTCACTAACGGCCTCTCCAAAGGTTCACTAACAGGCTCATCAACGGATTTCACTAACGGATCATCTCGAAGGTTCACTAACGGCCTCATTCAACGGATTTCACTAACGGATTCGTCCTCAAAGGTTCACTAAAACGGCTTCTCCAAAGGTTCACCAACGGCCTCATCAACGGATTTCACTAACGGATTCATCCTCAAAAAGTTCACTAACGGCCTCATCAACGAATTTCACTAACGGATTTAGTCCTCAAAGGTTCACTAACGGCCTCTTCAAACGTTCACTAACGGCCTCTCCAAAGGTTCACTAACGGCACCTCCTCAAAGGTTCACTAACGGCCTCTAAAAAGGTTCACTAACGGCCTCCTCAAAGGTTCACTAACGGCCTCTCCAAAGGTTCAGTAACGGCCTCGTTCGAAAGGTTCACTAACGGCCTCATTCAAGATATTCAGCCGGCAGGTTCACCTAAAGGATCATGCCACCCCCTCTATCAATAAAAGCCGCTCACACAGGGAGCGCAACCACTATCTCTCTCCAATTTCAAATTCCTGTTTTCATCGAGTCTTTGCTTTTTTTGGTGATGTCCTCGGCGGGTGTTTTTTAACTTTCGTCGACGCGTTTTGCTTTGCAATCCACGTCGCCTAGGGCTATGTAGACACCCTGCCTTGGACCGCTCACCCGATTGCACATTTGATCTATGTTTCTCCCCATTTTAAGTGTTCTCGTTAGTTTCTGTCACTTCATTAAGTTCCTGACTGACTTCGTTAAGTCCAGGGACTAAACTGAATAACAGGGCTGACTTTCTAGTCCATTCTATCAAATTTGCCTTCTCTGAGTCGCGCGGCCTCCGACAGGAGGATACAGGCGCGCGCGCCTCCCGCCCCAAAGCAGGAAGCGCGCGCCTCTGGGCGTCAGTTACAGATTCTGGCCAGGATTCTCTCCCTTGCTCAAATTTACAGGATTTTGCCCGGGAAGAATTTCTTGGTGACTGAGTTTTGGCACCAAAAACACCTCTCTTTCACCTATAAAAAACCTCCCTTTACCTCCCATTTTTGAGGACCGAAAAAAACCTTGACCTTGACCTTGGATTTTGACTCTAAAATTTTACATTTGAAGCCAAATTTCTTACCTTCACGGCATTTCCAAAGGGCATTCATCAAGAAGTGTTTGATGTCTCTCGAAGAATAGGTAAAAACCATTTCCTTCCTCTTCTCGGATTCATCTCTTTTCTCTTCTTTTTGTTTTATCAAAGTGCGATCACCCAAATCATTTTGGGACATGACTCTAATGATCACCTCATCTCGTTGAGGTTGGTTAAGGAGTTATCTCCTACATTCCAAACTCTATTTTAACCCCCCCCCCTTTTATGATTTAAAGAAGAATAAGAAGAACGTTTATCATTCATGTAGATTTTGATCAAGCAAGACCAAATTTAGTTGGGCGAGATGGGTGTTTCGTACTTCCATCTCGTAATCTAACCCCCGAACCTCAAAACAAAGAATCTCTGTTTTCGTAATCAAACTTAGGCTATTATCAATAGGTTTTTCTTATGTTCCTCAAAACATAGGTGGCGACTCTAAAACAATCTAAAACAAGTTAGACATCCTAGGATAATTCACCGCTCTAGCTAAAGCCGTGGTTTCCCGGGGGATCTACAAACAGAACCAAAGTAACCAGATGATATAACATGGTACTCTACCTACTAAATGGGGAATGTTAATTCCTCTAACATTCCCCATTAGTTTTATCAAACATGAACTATAAGGTCAATGTATCCTCTAACACATACCTTTCCCGAGATATAACATGGTACTCTACCTACATTATCTCATGTGTAACTCTTCTTTGAAAAAAAACAATACTAACTCTCATGTGGTAAAACACTTCAATATGGCTCTATAAAGGTCATTCACTAATGCCATGGATATATAACGCAATAAATCTCAAGTTATAGGTAGGATAATTTGTTCATAAGGAATCAATCTTCTCAAAGCACAATTGTTACCATACAATTCTGAAGCGATGAACATCTCAATCACCCTTTATGGCATCACCATGAGTAATAAATTATCAGATCCACTATAATGGTAAAACTCGACATATCCACTAGAAAATAGTAACAGTGATCATATCCTCTAAAAACTATAATACTAGTCAAATCCATAAGCAATATCAATACTGAAGTTGTCATCAACTCTCGTTTCAACAATTAAAACCGTTTCATTCTTACCAATCCATCGAGAAAGTGTATCTTCCTGGTCATATAGTAGTTAACGGTATAGCTACCTTAAAAATCCATCAATGAATCTCTAACCATATGCCAATCTAAACAAGTTACATACCTCTGCTACTGAAGTAGGATTTTTCCAATTATTGGCTTCCAATTTAAAGAATCAATAACCATGTCTGAGTTGAAACTTCCTCAAATAATATATCCTCTAACAAGAAATCATAATGCCTTGATTCACAACCGTTGCCTCTTACAAAGCAATCCAATTACGGCTACAGATACAACTCAGCATATCCAACAATACCACTGATGTAGTTGTTGTCAATTACAACTCTATGACCACAATTTATGATGCCCATACCTGCTATGAAAAACCGTTTTTAAAATATACTCAACTGAAAAATTTCAACTGATGATAATCACTTCAAGTCAACCACTGAATAAAACCACTAATCTCTGAAGTTGATCAAATATATTCCCCATATAAAATAACAAGTGATGATTCATTATAGTCATCTGGTTGAGCTCTTAGTATTCAATATACAATCGCAAAAGTACCATACCTTTTCATAATACACAATACTGATACATCCCACGTAGATTATACTAAACGTAATGAATCCCTTGTCAATAAATATCTCAAGTTGAATCTTCTACTCTTTTAACTCAACCCAATGTTATGGATATATTGCACTAGATATTAACAATATAGCATTATACCGAACAACTTCAAGATACCCAGGTTTTCATCAATCATGTATACTACTCAATAGAAAACACCATATCTGAGATCCCACAAAGGAAGAGTACATTATCTAGTTTAGCTATAGACACTCCTGCTGCCAACCCATAAACCAAATACCAGGCATACCTTGTGATAAAAAAAAATTCAGACTTTAATGCATAAATAGCATGAATGCTAAACACATATACTACCATGCTTAATTAAAGCATACTAGAGGATATAAACAACCCACCACAATAATATCAAAATCTTGCTATAGCAAATAACTAAACAGCAAGTAAACCATGCTCACAAATTTGCACATCACAAGTGCGCCAACACTCTATCAATCACCAAAACACCCCGGTTAGGATAGACACTCTAACACCTAAGGTAGAGACTCAGGAGACACATGTAATCGGGAATCAAAATGCACAGACACATAAGAATGAGAAGAGCCAGGGTGTCTATAAGGGTATGTGCTCTCAAACTAAACATAGAAATTATACCTCCAATCATATTAGAAGGATCTGAAATCTGTTGTTGATTGATGGCAGAAACACTACCTTGTACCTTAAGCTTCCCTGAAGAATCCCTCTTCTGGCCCTGAGAAGACCCAATACACTTCCCGATAACTGATTCTTAAATCGTTAGAGCAATTCCTCTGAAAGTGACCCAACTGACCACATCTCATACATTTACCTTGCTTCTTCCAACATCTTTCTTCTAAAATGCCCTTCCTTCCGACAATAGCTACATACTCGTTTGCCTTGAGTTCTTCTATTTCTGTGGCCCTTGAAAAGATTCCTTAGCTTGCGAAGATGTCCCTTGGTATCCTCTATTATCACTACGCTGGGGTTGTGGTTTTAACTGTCCTCCTCGTTTTGTCACATCTGAGGCTTCAACCTTTCTTTTTATGCTCACCTATATCGTCAATTGTTTTCATTACAGTTTCAAACATACCTTGGAACATTATTCGAATCTCTTCCTCTAGCATTACCCAGCCTGAAGGCCCGACTGATCACCCTCTATTCCAACCATTTAGTGATTACCTGAATAAAAACACTCAACGTTACTCAGTCTCTACCCAACTACCCTCCTAGGTCACTTAGTCATTCTAGACCATTACAACCTAGCTCTGATACCAAACTGCCGCGCCCCAGACCCGTGTTCCTACTTGGCCCCACGCTCGGGACACGAGTGGAAGACATTATAAAACACTTTGAGAATTTTTTGAAATGTACTTTTATAAAGTTTAACAAAATCACTCTTGAAGTTCAAAGACTTCATCTAACTTGAAATGAACTTTACAACCAACTTTCACAACGAAAGTTACTTAGCCGAAGGCTTACAAACTTTTTTATACAAATGTACATACACCAACATTATCCAAAATATAGGTGTTACAAGATGATAAAGTCAAGGAAACTTCTACCTAAAAGGTATTACATCTATGTAATGTAACCTTTACAAAACAAATCCCCAACTCTTACCACTTTAACGTTCCCCTGTGAAGTGTCCTATTTTCTAGACTCGCCTTTATCTAAAACAGTAAACAAATAAGGGGTGAGAATGAATCTCAGTAAGCTACTAAAAGCAAACTACAACTACATACATGCGATATGATAATCATAAAGAAACAATATCAACAATTAATCATATAGCATATAAACATAACATGAGAGGCTCCCTATCGCCAACATTCCCATACCGGTTGGATATAACGACCAACTCATCATACAACACATAGTGTAGGAGTAACACTCCTACGAGAATACCAAGACAAGGTTTACCGAAAATAACATAACCATCTGAGAATACCATCTGAGAGAAAACCATCTGAGAAAACCATCTGAACAGCATAAATAGCTTAAGCCGGGATCCCAAAAACCAAACCATAACCAATAGAACCAAAGTAACCAGAGAGGGGAAATTTGACACAAAGTCATAACCCAAATGCTCACCAAGGAAGTAATTCATCCCATCCAGGCCAATCGGACTGGGGAAACAGAGAAGGCACAGTGGACACCTTATAGTGAACTTGGCTTGTGTGCCACCATAATTCTCCCACCGCCTGACACAGAAGGTACCAATGGAAAACCTTATAGTGAACTTACTTGTACCACTATAATTCTCCCATTGCCTGACTCCACAACAAGACCAGCTGGGACTTTCCACAAGAAGCACAGTAATGAATACTTTCTAAAAAACAACAAACGGGCCAATGATTCTAAAATTAAGGAATCGAGCCAAACACATCACAAAGATGAACCAATCCAAAACACATCAAAAGATGTTCAACAATACCCCATGTAACACT